>OY979712.1:22074487-22809305 GCA_963855925.1 Inga laurina
AATGGATGCATTACTCGAGTAGCCACTCGAGTGATGAACTTGGAAATGTGCCAGTGAAGCATTAATGTCAAATAAACGACACAACGGTTGAAAATGAACAGTCAGACGGTGAAGAGGCAGCTTTCCCGAGGGAGGCCTTGAGTGAACTTCAACGTTACTCGAGTAAGGCCTCGAGTGAACCTGGGTACAGATTTCAAAATTGCTGATTTAAGCTCATATCTGTTCTAAAGAGTCATCAAATTATCAAGGGAATATACATGGATAATTACAATATTATTCATGCCAGGTATGCTCTCAAATTTGCTATATTTGAAAAATTCTTTATGATCACCCAAGTAGTTACCTGAGTGATGTTGATGATCACTCGAGTAAGCCCTCGAGTGATGTCAGGTTCTAGGTTATTTCAACTCGATACTCGGTCATTTCTCACAAAATATCCTCGTGTGATTCTCCTAGTGCTCTCACAAAAAATTTTCAAAATCTCTTTCACTTCCCATAACCATCAAAACCCAGTGATTTACACCTTCAAAAACCTCTCAGATTGCATTGAATCATTTGCCCTACTCGTGACACTCGTCTCTGTTTTCTTGAAATATTTGATTTTTTAAACTCACAATGGTGAGGGTAAAATCTCCCAATCTTAGTACTCCTTATGAGTCTTTTGAACCATATCAATCCTCTAATTCCCATTCTTCTCCTCCTACCAAGAAGAGGAAAATTTCTCCTAAACCAAAATCCAAGACCAAGCCGCATGCCAAACCTAAAGTAAAGGGGGTTGTGATTAAGGAACCCATTGCCATAAGAGCTCAATCCAAGAAGTGGTCACCTCCTGGAAAAGGGAAAACTACAAAAGAGCCATCTCTTTCTTCCTTTGATTCATCCGACACACCAACCTTTGCTCCTAAGCCTCTGAAGAAGCCTAAAATTGATGAGAAGCTTACCAAAGTCATGGTAGGCATGCTTGAGGAAGCTTTCTAATCTAAGGAAGCAAAGAAAGGGCAAACTTCAAAAAAATAGAAGAGAAAGATAAAGAAATTACATTCCTTCCAAAGGGATTCAACGTATGAAAGCTTGAGGAATCATAGAAGTACCTGAGTCATTTTGCAAGAAGGAATGTGTGAAGATGCACTATATTGACAACAAGGTGCTTCAAGAGGTATTGAAATTCGATCTGAGTCCCTACCTTGATTCCTATATGCCCTGGTTATCTATCAAGCTTCCATTTTGCACCAAAATAGTGAGACATTTTTATTGTAACCTCGAACATATTAATGATCCCGTTAGGAAGTTTGTGGAAGAAGAAACAACTTTTCAGGTTAGAGGACAAAGAATTCAAATCTCACCTTCCAGAATCAATACCTGGTTAGGAATAGAAAATCCTCCTGATGATGATTTCCCTAACCTTAATTCAAACCATATATTTTCTATCCTTAGACCTGGTGAGATAGTGAGACCTCTCAACTTCAATCCAAGTGATATGAGTGATTTTTATAGAGTCCTATGGTATATCTACTCTAGAGACATAGTGAACAAATCTAACAACTTCACTCATTTCATCGAGAGGGACTTCAGAAACTTTGCCTCAGTGGTCCTCAAAGAGCAAAAACACTTAGGAGAATATATCTTCAATGAGATCAAGAGGTATAGGTGCGAAGGAAAACCAACTACTCCAATGCCTTATCCTCAACTTATTTCTTTGTTTCTCAAGAAGAACAAGATTTGGTATTTGGAGAGTATGGAGTCAGTTGAGAGGTTAGCACCAATGGGAAGAAATCAAATCGGAAAATTGAATATTAAGATTCCTAAGAAAACGAAGAAGATTGGCACAGCAACAAGCCGAATGGATGACACACAGTCTTCTGCTCTAGCCAACACATCCTCTCCATCCTTCTTTGGTACCGCAATGCAAACGTTCATGGAGAACATCCTGAGGAGTTTCCATATTGATATTGTGAATACCAATGCGGTGTTGGTAACTCACATGAATAGAAGATGGGACAACTTGTAGAAAAGATGAATAAGAGGCATGAAGAGTTGCTTGCTGAACAACGTCCCCAGGGTGAGCTTCTGAGATCCATTGTTGCTAGACTTGATGCTATTGCATCTGGATCTTTTACTCCTGGTCCTTCTGGTATTCTTGAGCCCATACTTGTCCCTAAATTTGGACCCTCTATACCTACTGAGCATAGACCCCCTGAGAGTGGACCTAACAATGTCTTGTTCTCTATGTTAGACCTTGAAACATCTAAGCCAATCCACATCACCTCTGATGATCCACCTCACCTGTTCAGCTAGAGCCCATACCTACTCCCATTACATCACTTGCACGTACTGAGGAGGTACTTGAGTCTTCACCGGTTGCTACAGAGGAAGTAGAAATTACTTCTCTGGTTCCTTACCCTTCATCTCCGGTGAATCCTCAGACACCTCCAATAAACCTTCCTGATCCTGAATCATCATCTTCAAATCCTTCAAGTTCAGATTGTTTATTTGAATCATTGGCATTTCCTATCACTCCTATCTCAGCAGCCAAGCCACCTACTCCTCCTCATGATTGATTCCACCTTTGTGATGAAGACAAAGTGGGGGGAGAAGAGCTTGAGTGATTTTGTGATTAATGGCTGGGTTAGTGTATTGAGATTTAGGTGTATGGGGCTTTAAGGTGCTCTTAACTTTAAGTTTTATTTTAAGTTTGATTATGTATTGAATTCTTTATTATGCAATTTGTTCCTTTATGACATTTCATTAAAATTGTATTGCATTTTGAGACTAATTTGTTTTTGATTGTGTATGCAAGGTAAACAAGTAAATATAAGAACAAAAACTTTGAAAAGATTCTTAATAAGCTATTTCAAAAAGAGTTTTCAAGTTTATATTGAACAAAATATCTCATATTATTTGAGAAGCATATACTTGAAAACTAAATTTCAAAAGCCTTGTTTAAAATCACCAAGTTTTGTTATCATCAAAAAGTGGGTGAATGTTAGATCCCACTCGAGTAACAAGGTCAAAAATCTTCCAGTAGCTGTTGGCCAAGAAATGGAACATTTTAATCGAGTAGCCACTCGAGTAACCAGGTGAGAAAAAGACATTACTTGAGGGACCACCCGAGTAATCTGCAGAATTATTTGAAGCGTTACTGGAGTAGCTACTCGAGTAACCAGAAGCACACTCTCAGCCAAGAATTTGATGCAATGACTCGAAGGAGTAATCAATTAATCTGCCGGGCTATTTGACATCTACTCGAGGGACCACTCGAGTAAGGTGTGAAGAAAAATGGAGGACACTCGAGTAACCATATTACCACAGTCAGAACCCGAATATAGATATAGATATGTTGGTGATGACCGTTAGAACATTTTCTACTCGTCCATTGGAGAGTGCGTAGCCACTGTTGACTTTTCCAGTATTTGAAAAATATCCATTTGCGGTAGGTGGCGGTAGGTGACATTTGAACGTTGCTTTTGACTTTCCTTATTTGGTAAGATCTCTTCATTGTTTATCTGTAAATATGCTAAGAATACTAATACAATGAAAGGTTAATCATATAGGAAACAAATCAATGAACGTTGGAATGATTTCTAAATTTCTAGACTTGCATACTCGAGTAGTTACTCGAGTATTCATTAAAGTTTACTCGAGTATATACTAGAGTATCATCAGGTAAACATGATAAACTGCAAGTCAATAAGCAAACATAACATTACTCGGGTAGTGCATGGAAAAAACAAAATTTCAAACGTTTGGAAATACCTGTTTACTTGGGTACCTACTCGGGTAATGCACTCTTTTCTTCATAGGTTACTCAGGTACCAACTCGAGTAAGTCTTCAAATAAACTTTTGGTTACTCGATGCTTTACTCCAGTAATGTTGGCAGGATTTCAAGGCCGAGAGCACTTCAAGTTTGATTACCTTGTTATTCGAGTACATACTCGGGTAAACATAGTTTTCTGCATAGCTTATTCGGGTAATGACTTGAAGTTTTTCTTCAAAATAACTCTGTATACTCGAGTACTTACTCGAGTAATCCACTTTAAAAGAATCATTAAATACCTGCATACTTGAGTAGTGCCTTGAGTGAAATGTGATAAAACCAGATCAAGTTATTCGAGTACTACCTTCAGGTTTTTGCTTAACACAGAGAGATACTCAAGTAATGTTGGCAGGGTTGAAAATGCCGAGAGCAACACATTTCTTGAAACAGAGTAACTCGAGTACAGACTTGAGTATCATTGGCAGGCCGAGAGCAACTTGAAAACTTTTACCTGGTTACTCGAGTAGCTACTCGAGTAACGTTGGCAGGCCGAGAGCAACTGCCAGTGAGTTACCTGGTTACTCGAGTACCTACTCGAGTAACGTTGGCAGGCCGAGAGCAACTTGAAAACTTTTACCTTCTTACTCGAGTACTTACTCGAGTATCATTGGCAGGTTACTTGAAGGTGTCTCTGGTTACTTCAAGTTTCTGTCTCATTACTCGAGTACTTACTCGAGTAATGCCTTAGAAAACTTGCTTCTGATCAAGTTTCTCAGCTTTTTCTCTTGGCCTTTCTTCATTACTCCAATGCATACTTCAAGAGATGATTTTCCCTGTTATTACTTTGTTAAAACTTATTTGTTTACCAAGTCCTTTTCATGCCATTCTTTGTTATCATCAAAACATGAGATCTAACATTTACAACTTCACAAAGGGTATCCTTGGATGTTGATCCGATATCAAGGATTTCTAATATCGCAAGCACCAAAGGTTTTGAAGTTGTTGTGCCCACGCAGTCACGACAGACTCCAAGTATGAAACAAGAAGAAGATATAGTTGCACGATGGGTGGCCCATCAAGTGTGAGTAGGAGATGTTGGAGTTTTGGTCCAAGTCACTATTTGATTAAGGACATAAGTGGCCTTATCAAATAATAAATCAATTAGGATTAATTATGCCTTGGTAAATAAGTCAGTAATTAATTTGTGGGATTGTGAATTAAGGAACAAATTGCCATAATTAAGAAATTGATTGAGAATCAATCAAATTGAATTACCGTCTTGAAGAGCAAGAAAGGGTGCACACACTGCCTAATTAGTGGTTACTCTGATCACTATAAATATGGTGTGCCTCTACCATTACAAATCACCCCTACCATTGATCTTTTTGGTAATCCCCTCTTCATCTTGCTTGTTCTGGTGCATTGCTGTGCAACTCCATATTAGGCTTTTACAGTCTAATACTTGCGTGGGCTCTCAAACCCGGATCTGACTCTATCCGGTACACATTTCTATACTATATTCAGTGCTCATATTCCTTCATACAGTTTATAGGATTTCAAATATTTGGGTGTTCCAATGTATTATTATAATGGCCATAATAGTGTTAGAATAATAATGTGTATGGTTTATTTTTAGCTAAATGGTTGATTTGGGGAACTTAAAGTTAGAGTTTGGTTGAAAATTTGTGATTTGTGACAATAGGTCTCTTATATCTGAATTTATATAATTGATTTTAGTTTATTGGAGGTTATATTGAAGATTAAATGAATTGGAATTGAGGTTTTTAAGGAAATGTGAATATTTGAAATTATTGAGTGAAACTTTGATTCTAGGTAATTGGGTGTTTCGGATAAACTGAGGATATAGTTAGATTTTGATGGTTATAATAAGTGAAAAAATAACTTATGAAAGAAGGAAATGTGATTGCAATTATGATTTGTGTAAGAATTGATTTATGGGATTTGCACTAAGGATTTAAAGCGAGCAATTTTAGGGATTTTAAGGTGATCAGAGGGAAGTATTATTGTTAAAAATTTTAAATTGAGTGAAATAGAGTTGAGAAATGTTAGGAATTGTGATTTGAAAGGATGATTTGAGGAATAGATAAATTGTTGGCATTTTTCTAAGAAAACTAAAGTAAGCCAGGGAGTTTAATTACTTATTATTTGTTATTGCATTAATTAGTATTATTGTTAATTTTATTAACATATAATTCTGTATTTATTGTAGAGTGAACTTGAGTTTCGTTTGTTGGACTTAAACTCTCTCAAGTTTAGTTCTTAGTTAAAAAACTTTAGGTAACCACATTACAATTTAACTTGTATGCTTGTTGAGGTGATTATAAGTGTATGTTGATATTTTCAAATGATATATGTTATAGTATTTTACATTTGAAAAATTTATATATATGAAATGTATGTTTATGAGTAAACTTTTTAGCTAAGTGGGCTTAAATATTTATCTTGTGATTGTGAGGTTGATTATACATAGCATTGGATGTTAAATATAAGGATAAATCATTGATGTGGAAGTTTGGCATGTTAAGCTACATATTGAAGTGTACAAGATTGTGACGAGATGTGATTGTGGGTAGTTGATTCTTTTATCCCACGTGGTATGGTCGCCACTGTGAACACAGTGGATGGCTTTGACATTATCAGGGCCCTTAGTATCACCATTTCTTTAGTCGAGTTAAAGGTTAGCTTAAGGGATGTTACACCTTTCCATATTCAAAGGAAAGGGAACCCATGATCTGATATGAGTTCTGTAGCCTTTGGCCGAGTTACACCTCATTATTGGAGGCTTGGTGTAGTCTTATCAAAGAGACTAATCCTATTATGTGTTGTAGCCCATAGGTTCTATTAGATGTTATGAGGATAGTTGAAGGAGTTCTATGCATATTGAATTGTGTTCTTGAACTACTACTGTTTTTGGAAAATTATTTAGATTTTATGTTATATGAACATATATTTTACCCCCTTACTATCTTGTAATCATTCCCTGCATATTTGCTAAATTGGAATTGTGCTAATAGAGTTCGTGTGACCCACCTCGTGGTTTATTATTATTTTTTTTCTAGATGAGAATTCAGTTATTGACTTCAAGGGGAAGGCAATTGAGGTTGGATTTAATCAAACCATCTTGCACGCCTCATTTTATTTACATGTGCTTATTTGATGTATATTGCCAACTTTATTGCCCCTTTTTGGTATACTTTGCATGATTTGAATATGCCGCTACTTACTGAGTCTTTTGATGTAGGCAAAGCCCTTTATACTATTTGTTATTGTGGTTGATCTGCTATGGTTTGAGCCTAAATGTTTTGAAAAGTGAAATGAATCGAGATATTCAGATTTAGTTATATTGCTATAATGGGATATAGTAGTTACATTGAGGGCTCCAAAAGCTCTAGCCCATTTATGAATAGTGATAATTGTAACTTTTAAATCACAATTTTTAGTATCGGAAACATATTGTGTTGTACAGGTGGCTAGAGCTTTTATTACTAGGGCAGAGTCTTTACTTCCATGGTAAGGCTTTGATTTCTTTATCATGAAAGTGGAAATCCTACTAACTATGGTAGACCCTTTATATTTGTTTTCTTCTTTTTCTACCATAGTTAATAATTAATTGTTTGAAATAGTTTATTATATAGTAAATAAGAAGGTTGTTATAGCAAACACCATGTTACAAGAAGATAATAAGCAAACATGTGATTATTTAGTCATGCATCAATTAAAACCATATAGTATCGAAATGTTTCACATGGTATGTGTATTGGGCCATAATATCTCCCTGTATCCATTATAGAAATGTGAGAGATTCACTTTCTATTTTTCTTGGTGAGAGTCAAATAATCAACTTTCCTTTGGAACATGCAACACATGAGAAATCATGGGATTGTGGCATTTGTTTACACTTCAGGGTATGTCCACATAAATTTTCATTTATTTTTCATATCATGATTGACCTGGGGTGGCCTAATTGGTCATGCCAAATGTTAAATTCATTAGCAAACTTCTGGGTTACATTGACAAACTACTGGTTTGTATTGGAAAACTTTTGGTTTGCATTGATAAACCTCTAGTTTACAATAACATGTGTTTCAATTGTGCTTATAAATGTATAGTATAAGCCAAAATAAAAAGTAGAAAAACTTTCTAATATATATTTTCTACCAAAAAATAAATTTGTGATATAAAAAATTCCAATTATTTTTAGTTGTTTCTCTATATGATATCTATTTCTGCGGATACCTTTGAAAGTCAACAAGTTTCTTTTAGACTTGGTAGAATAAAATGTATCATCAATACATAGCTTTGTTCCTTCAGGCAACAAAATATTAGCTTTTCCGGAGCCTTCAAAGATATATATACTACCAGACATAGTCTGAAGTTGCCTTCTTGCATTACCAAGGAAGAAAAATATTTATTATATTTTTTAGTATGGTGTAGGTTGTTGCACTAGCAACAAAATATAAATCTTCAGGATATATGTCAATAAGATATATTCTTAATTGCATAAGATATGACAGTAATTAAAAACATAATTTAAAAGAAATACACATGATCGAATCAACTTTAAACACACTACAATGTAGTTGTTCAAATAGACAAAGATAATTTATGCCAAGAAATCAGCAACATCCAAATGGGTAATATCCATATTGCCATACTCAAAATTTGTTAGCCTTATCAACATGATTTATTTCAACCATTGACTTTTACCATTATTTTTAATTGATTCTTGGTCAAGGCCAACCAGGTGTTTTGGGGTACGATAGGTATGATACCATTGACCCTTACCACCCCAGCGATAACAGGGATTTTTAGCATGTCATTATGCCTATTATTTTCCCTCTTGTAGTTCTTATCAATCTTTCCCTACTTCATATGGGAATTTGAACAACCATGATTCTAACCATGGTCACGCCTATGGTTATAGCTACATTTATGCTCACTTCCATGATCATAAATAGATTCATTTTTTACTACATTCACTTTTGGAAATGGAGTCAAGTTTGTTGGATGGGATTCATGATTTTTCAATAAAAGCTTATTGTTCTGTTCAGCCACAAGGAGGCAAGAAATTAATCTAGCATATTTCTTGAAATGTTTTTCATGATATTACTGTTAGAGGAGAAAATTGGATGCATTAAATATGGTGAATGCGTTCTTTAACATATCTTCATCAGCAACATTCTCTCCACATAATTTTAATTGAGAAGTAATTCTAAACATGGATGAGTTATACTCACTCACATATTTAAAATCTTGCAAACGCAAATGCATCCAGTCATAATTAGCTTTTGGAAGGGGAATCAACTTATGATGGTCATACCTTTCTTTTAAGTTGTTTCAAAGAACAATTGGGTCTTTTACGGTCAAATATTCAATTTTTAGACCTTCATGCAAATGGTGGTGTACAAAAATCATTGATTGGGTTTTATCTTAATTAGATGCCCAATTCCCTTCTTTAATTGTGTCTTCCAAACCATGGGCATTCAAATTGATTACCACATTTAGAATCCAAGATAAATAGTTCTTTCTGGTATGGTCAAGAGCTACAAATTCAAATTTTGCAAGCTTTGACATGGTTAAGACTAATTAAAGAAATAATCAGGAATTATTAAAATATAAATGATAAAAATGCAATATAATAACACTAATGATAATAACAGGAAATTCGTAAAGATAATAAATAATTCATAAAGTAAAATAGTACAAAAAATTTAAAACATTATGGCTTCAGGTTATTTAGTTCTCATGGCTTCAGGCCATTGATGAGATATTATAATTATATGGCTTTTGGCTATACAATAAGATAGAAGATGAAAAGGTATATGGATTTTGTGTAACCCCCTTACTTTTAACATGATGTGATGACTCAATACATAAATCATTCAGACCATTAAGCTGGGTTTCAATACTGAGGCAACTAAATCTTTCATTAATTGAGCATTTTCTGAAAATTTTATACTTCAAAAGAAAATACTTAATGGTTCATTTCTCAATCATGACTCTTTAGTTCCTAACTTTAATCATAATTGAGTATCAGAGTTGTTTCTTTGCTTGTAAACTTGGGTGTTGCCTATTAACTAAGGGCCCTTATTGATACTGATATCGCAGTTGTATGTACTGACACCACTACTCCCACATACCACTTATACCACCACTCGGGTATTGATACCATTACCAAGTATGGTTATATCACTATTACATATACTAATATCACTTTCATGTGCATAGTTATCACCAAATTCCTAGGAATACTGATACCACTATTTTGCTCATGTACATTCATATACATACCCAATACATAAAGTATTAAACTACTTAAAACATCTCACATTTTAATAAAAACAATACATAGATAACCAACAGAACTTAATCGCTTCATCCACATTCTTTACTCATAGTTGATTACCTTTTTGCTCTTTGAGTTGCTTGCCTTTGCTGCATGTTAGTTATTGTAAAGGGTGAGATTCAGAAGAATCTTAGTTGCAACTCAATCAAAAATATAAGATGCAAATTCATAAAGCATGCCAGACAAGCCATCATATCATCAGCACATAACACATTCAACATTTAGTACATAGCATTAAAATACAAACACGAGACCTACTAGTCCATTACCACAGCACTCTGTATTCTGGTCTTACAGCCCCATTCAAGTTACACATTGAGTCTTACAGCCTTAGGTCCTTGCCTAGTGTAACATCATAATTTCCAATGCTTTAGATGAGTTCGAACATATAATGACTTCAAACCAGAGACCAATATTCTTTTGTAGGCAATTGTACTTCAAACTTCAAAACAAGATTCAAACTTGATCTTGAATAGGTTTTTCAAAATTTTTAAAACAAATCAAGGATGGTCTTGAAGGGTCTGTGACTTTATTACACTCATCAGTTCTAAATTCAATTTATTAATATCAAAGTGTTCTCTGCCAACTTATATGCAGAAGGTTTCTTAAATAATAGGCTCATACTGTATGATTAACCATTCCTAGTACATATATCGTGCTTAGGAAAACATTCATCGGTCATATGGGTTATAAAATTAACCAATTCAAACATCAATATTTTCATAATGGATTAGCGCATACTACTTTTTAACTCTTCATTGCAACTTCTTCTTTTGGCACCCCATTCTACATCCCACTTCTGTGTTCTTGTGCCTATATGGTTAGTAAGGGGCAGTGAGATTCGAGGGAATCTCAGTAGCAAACTTTGCTAACTATGCATACAAGATACAAGCTTAATGTAAGACATGCTTGCATACATAAATTCATGCTAGCAAAATGACATACTTACATGCTCAATGCTTTACATATTACACCTATAACCATAGCATAAATAAAAATAGAGCTTTAATCATTCATATATGCTCCATACCATTCATCAAAGCAATTAAACAGATCAATACATAAGCATACTTATCAAGAACATGAAAGTTAAGAAAGTTTTACTACCTTTTGTCTTTGAGTCTTTCTCTTGTTCCCTTTTCTTCCAACCATTATAGCTTCTTGTAAATCCTTCCATTTATTCTTCCTTGGCATCTCATGGCCCTAGATAAAAGTCATGACAAATGAAAATCCTATATGGCTACATTAGCCTCTAAGACATTACTCTACCCTTGAAAGCCACTATTAATACTATTCACTCCAAAAATCTCAAATTCGCATGATAAGCCTATGCTCTAATTGAGGTGGTTCAAAGTCCTAGATGTCCCTCTTTAAGTTTGTTTTAAGGGAAACATATTCCTACTGCCAATACAAGCACACAATTCCAGAAACTCCAATCAATCCTCTCTGCCACAAATGTCATTCTAGATTTAATGTCTAACTTCAACAGGACATAACTCCCAATATACTAATCTAAATACCATATGTTATATATTAAATTAAAGCTTATCATGTGTACTATTATTCAAGAAAGATTCATGGCATTGATTAATCAAAATCAGACCACAAACCACCTAACTCCTAGAAAACGCAATTTGGCATCACTTAACTTAAGTTTCAAAGTTTGGGTTTTTAATCCAACCCTTCTAAAATTTTGCTCACAACCTATTCCCACACAACTTCATGTGCAGAATCCATTGGTGACCTTAAATTCATCAAAATAAAACTCTTTCACCATGCCTTGTCCTGGCCAAACAGAACCCTCAAATCAAGAACAACAAATTTTGCAATTTCTACCGCCAAACTAGTCTAGTACATCATTAGGCATACATGATCATAACAACATTAAACTGTAATTTCTCTTAGTGAAAAAATTTTAGGGCAGCCAAGGAAACCTATGAAAGTTCAACAAATCCTCAATGTATTCGGTTCAAATCGATGCTTGGGCTTACCTCTACGCGATACTACAGCCAGTTCTTCATACCAGTAGTACCTCGACCAGCTAGATGGCACCAAACTCTGCTAATTAGAAATCTAAATCCATAGGAATGAAGCTCACACTGAGCAGAAGAAGGTCTATGAAGGCTCTATCAGCTAGAAGAAGTGATTCAGGGCCCGAATTGGATTGGGAACTCAAGAACAGTAAGTCATTCTCTACCTTTTCTCCTCTTTCTTTTTCTCTTGAATTTCTCTAATTTCCTTTGATTTTTTATGTGTTGGCCAAAATTTAATGGAGGTGAAGGATAATGGATTTGTGCCATACGTCAAGTGCTTTATTCACTTAATGCCATGTGTCTTGAGATTGAATCTCAAAGTGACAAGTGTCCCTTCAAATTATCCTCCTTATTTCTCTCTCCTGTTTGACCATATTTTTGGTTAGGGGAAGATAATCCTAATGATTTCTTCTGACTCCTAGGTTTGGTGTTCGAAAAAGTCAAGTACTTAACCGAACCAGAGACCAGTGGATTTCCCTGACTATTGTGCTAGGTGGCGACCCTAGAGAAAGCCAACACAAAAGTCAAAAAGTCAAGGTAATTATAAGGGACATGTGTTATCCTCTTGTGGTGCCAACACAAAAGTAAGATTTACTTTATGAAGGCCACTAAAATCGTGCCAAGTGTCCCCTTGCTTCTTAAAATGGTGCCACAAGCCTATGACTCAGGGAATTACCGAGTGTATACCAGTGTATCTTGGAAACCGTTAGGCATAGACTTGTGGGCCTCGCATGGTGCCAAATATACCCTTAGTGTGCCATCCCAAAATGGCACCTAGGTGGGCCAACATACACATGCACAAGCATATTTTATCTGACGAATCATCCATTGAGCCCTCATATAACCGAGGGAATCATTTTCTACCCAGATATAGTCCATGAAAATCGTCTTATGCTCTTGAACATTCTTGAGACTCTTGCTAAACCGGCCTTAGTAGTCTACCATTTAGCTTTATTCTCAAATTCCCCAACCCAAAATTTGGGATATTACACCCAGCTCAAGTCTTATTGCTTAAGGTCATTGCCCCATGCAAACTTGTACTCTTAGTTCTTATAGCCAATAGGTCTTACTACCTGAGGACACACTGGCCTAACATGTCTTATTGCCTTAGTCCTCTGCCAATCGTAATCTGAATGCTCATTAGGTCTTATGGCCTAAGGACATGATGATCCAATAGGTCTTACTGCCTACCATAAATTCCTGAAGAGAATATAGATGATGGCACAAATATACATGCAAAACACTACATAGTATATATGAGAAAGAGTTACTACTGTTAGCCTTTTGGTATCTTTCCAACTTCTACCAATCTCATGCTCGGCTTCGGCAAAGGTCGAATCCTATAAATTAGAATTCATGAATATATGGGTAATTATTTATTCTAGTTCTATTGACATAATCAAGATTATGTAATTCTTTGACCCATCCCTCTTATCATTTACTTAACTTTTATTGGTTATCTTTAGGATTCTTGTATTATGTCAAATAAGTCTTTAGTCTAAGTCACATTATGTGCTTTCTTCCCTTGTGACTTTTGTGTCTAATGAGATCACATTATTCTCTAACTTATACCTCTAATTCTCATGATTTCACTTATCATAATTTACTTCAGCTACTGCAAATTCGCAGGTTAACCCTAATCTATCAGATTCTTTAATCAACTTTGAAAATTCATAACTTAGTCTAGAGAACTCTAAATGGGGTGGCTCCAGTTCCTATGCAAAGATTTCTAGGTGCCTTTACAGAAAAAAAATATCATCCACTACCAATTATAAGCACAATAGTCCAAAAATCTTTGATCAACAACATTGCCTTAGGGTTAACTCCATATTCAATACCCTACATTTTAATGAATCATAACTTACAATCTACTAACCCAAATAATGCATATTATACCTTATTTTAAATCTTAGGATGTCTACTATAAACCTATAAAATACCACAACCATTGGACAAAATTTGTCTACAAAAATGCAACTCTAAGTAAATTAATTCCTTAAAAAGAATCTGGCAGCACTAACCACAAGTAACCTTTTACTCCAAATTTAGTGTTTTTATTCCAATTCATTCAAAATTATAATAAGAGGTTATTCCTACATAAATTTTCCTATAGAATCCATTTATAACCTCAAATTTGACAAAATCACATTCCTTCCTTAAGAATATATCATAACCGAAACTTAGGGTCTCTCAGGAAAAAATTATGTTTTCTATTCCAATGCTTCTGGAATCAGTTTCTTGCCTTTATTGTAAGATACCAAATTTTGCAATACTAAAAACGTGTAAATATGGAATTAGTAGAATAAAATAAATATCGGTATTTACAATTAAAGGTAGAGTTACTTTCGGAATTCCCAGATATCCATTGTGTTATTCACAGAAATTGAGAAGTCAATATTGTAAAAATACAAGTGTAAGAAGTCGGAGCAAAGTTCGTCGGTGGCTGCAGGGTTCAGGGGTGTCAGTTGCGAGATCGGAGGAATTCGGGCATTCCGTGACGTGCCTCGATATGCGTACCATGGTCCCACGTGGGTCCCACGTGGAATTCCGGGTAATGCACCGATGGAGCAACTTTATTAAAAAGAACTTCAGTAAAGTATGTAATGACAGCTCATTATGACTCATGATGACGCATCTTTCGTGTTGGCCAAATAAGGAAATGACAAGTGTCCCGAAATTATTACAAAGTAAAAACATGTTTTTGTGTTGGCCAAATGAGGGGGTGGCATGTGTCCCTCATCATTACATATTATTACACCCACTTTAAGCCTTTTGTGTTGTCATCTCCGGAGTACGCCATCTAGCGTCTGAGTCCGGGGAATTCACCGGTCTCCGGCCGGGTTGCTTACTTTATGAGTCGAGCACCGAACCCAGGAGTCCGGGGAAATTGTCAGGCCTTCCCTTCCCCTGACCATTTATGACCCACCGAAGAAAGAGAAAAGTGGAAGATAAATGGTTGCATGACACGTGGCACTTTTAAGCCTTAAACTTGAGACACGTGGCAAGATGAGATGAGATCATTTTATGTGATTAAATCACAACCATCCATGCCTAATTAAATGGCAAAATTTCGTGCAAGCATGGAAAGAGAAAGAGAAATCAGATTTCTTAAGCTTAAGAACACAAGAAGAGAGAAGGAGGAGTGAATAGTGAGTTTTCTTGACTACCGGAGCCGATTTCAACCCTGAATCACCGTTATTGTTCGGTAAGTCCTTCAGGAAACTTCCTCTACTCACTATAAGCTTCAATTCTATGGTCTTAGATTTCTCATCTGAGGTGTTTTGTGCCAATTAGTCTACCAAAGTGCCGCCGGAATACCGAACCACTTATAGAAACGTGAAGAGGTAAGCATAGGCTTTCTTTTGAACCGAATACTTTGTGATTTCATTGAGTTTTTCTTAGCTCTTCAACCACCCATGTTTTTCGTTCAAGGGGTGTTTTTGAAGAAGGAAGATGTTTTAATCATATATATAAGGTGATATATGATGTTTGGAGAAGTATTAGAATTGTTGGTTGTTAAAATCACAAAGTGGAATTTTTGTTGTTTTGGGAGGCAGATTTCGGTTGGGGGCTAAATCTGGTAGAAATAATTTGATTTTGGTATTTTTGAGCTTTCCATTGGATTCTACACGAAAAATTGTGTGGGAATAGGCTTTGGTTATAATTTTTGACAGACTGGTTTAAAGAATCAAAAATTGGAAATTAAGTCTACTTGTGCAACAAAGTTGCCAGTGTGCGTTTTTGTCTGGCAGTTTTGTTGTGGCGAAACTTTCACTGTCCAAACTTCATCTGTTGATTATGAGATTTTCCAGAATTAAAGTAAGCTTATAGACCTTTAATTTGATAGGTATTATGAAGGATTTTGATAAGTATACTAGGAGTTATGAATTTTTGAAGTAGACCATTAAAACTGGTCAGATTTTCTGGCAGCAGGGAGGAAAAGAAAAACTGGGAAGTGTGCGTGGTCTTTCAGCTACTGAAAGTATTTTTCCCTTAAAATAGACTTAATAAGGGTTATATAGAATTTTGGATCACCTTAATTCGATTTTTCTAGAATTAGTTATGATTTTTCAAAGTTCAGTGAAAAATCTGCCAGCTTTTGGTAATTGTGCGAAAATTCAAAGCAAAGAGTTTTAGTAATAAAATTGGACATTTAAGAGTTAAGTTAAGCATTTGGAGTAGCTTGAGCTCATTAGCTTCATATTGGGCCTAATGTAGTGACCCTAATGGTAACTAACATAAGAGAATAATTTATGAAGAGTTGGACTAAGAAATAACTCATTGCCCGTAAATTATAATTTATAGGATTTGACACTTGCCCAGGACGTTCAAAGCACGTCAATCAAGATCAAGATTTGGAAAAATTGTCAGGTAGTAACTTATCCCTCACATACTATGTGATATGTTATATGCATGTTTGTACCATTGTGAATTTAAGCATTCAGATGAGAAGGGCTAAGGCCCAGTAGAATTTCCCAGCGCTGTGGCAAGGGACGGTTGTCCTTGAATTGGTAACTTTATGCTTTCTGCATATTGTGAATTTATCTCTGAATGTTGAATATGTTGATTGTACTATAACTTTGGTTGACATGGCATGATATATGTGCATTTTATATGAGTGATATTTGTTACTACTGAGATTCATTGAATCTCACCCTATTTTTCCAAAACAAATTTTCAGCTCGGGCAACTAGTTCCTCAGGCAAGAAGGTAAACACGGGCGAATGAAGCAAAGGACTTAGAATTTAGTTTTCTGTTAGTTATCTATTTTGGAGACTGTATGTAATTTGTATTTAAGTGTGGTCAGTCTCATACTGACATGTATGTAAGCGCCTGTATATAATCGAACGCGCATCGACATTCGTACCAATAGTGGACAGCCGTCCACCTAGGGCCGTTAATTAAACATAGTAGCTTGGGTATCAGCAGAGAACTTATTAGTAAACACTCTGATATGAAGAAATGAACCTCAAACGGATGGCTTAAAATAAATCATAAAATAATATGAGACCCAATCTGAAAATGATTTTTGAAAACCCATTCAAGTGCAGCTCCACACTCTGCTTGAAGTTGGGACTTCCGCTGTTTACAAAAGATTACTGGTCTCCTTGTTAAAGATATTACTACAGTTATGCCATCTATATGCTTTCAAAACATGGGTGTTACATTTATTGGTATCAGAGCATAAGTTCTTGGCTCTAGGATAAAGTTCTCTGCTTATGTTAGTACAATTCATAAATTCTAACCTTTGGTTAGTTGCTTTATGATAGGAACCATGTCTGATAGGAAAAGACAAAGAAGTAGTTCACCCTCGTCTATTAACCAACCTCCTCCAGAGCATCGTATACCAGAGGGTAAACTTTATGTAGTCATTAATAAAGGGGAGCATTGTGGAGGGAATGGACGAAGAGTGCGGCGTACGGCAAGGAAAAGAGTTCCCAACCATACGACAATAATAGTAAAGACTAGGCAGGCTAGTCCTAGCATAGAGCCATCTATAGGCGATACTAGTGATCCCGAGAATGATGAGAATTTTCAGGGTGCCGATTCTGATACTGAGTCTAGAGCCCCGGTGACTCAGTTATTCTTTGACCCACACCCAGACCATAAGCTATGGGAATGCTTTAAGGAATTATACTTGCTACGGTACGATGAATTTATTTCCTCCATGATTCGATATATAGTATTTTTCTGGCAAGTAAGGAACCTATATGGGAGAAGGGCCGAGCTTGGGTTAGTGTTAACTGATGATATTTGGATCCAAACCACACTAGCCTACCTTCCTGATTTTACTGCTTGGATCAAAAAGAAGAATGAGATCGTATTTTGGGGTCCTTTCGAGTTTGAGAATTTTCTGGATCACATAGAATCATATGTGGTGCAGAACATGGACTGGTAATGGTAAGGGCCAGCTGGACTAGTTATGGTAGCACATAAAAGGCTACTTTTGTATATATTAAGTTGCTTTAGTTGCTTTTGTTGTAAATATGACCCTTTAATATTATCATATGTATATATCCTGTTGTACAATAGTGTTTGAAGCTTAAGGAGTGTATATATATATATATGATAAGTGTCCTATTAATGGTGCAAATTTTCTTTGGTAATAGTGAAAAGAAATAATGGTGAAAGGTAGACCAAAGAAAAGACCTGCAGTTCCAGAAGTTGAGGAAGTCGAAAACCCACCAGACTCTATGCAGCAAGTTCTTGGAATATTGGCACAACAGCAAACTATGATGCAAGAATTACATGAGGAAATGCGGGAATTAAAGGGAAAACATAAGGAAGATGTGGCACCACCTAAGGACACTGAGGTAAATGAAGACACTAAGGTGGATTCAGAGGAGGAGTCATCTGAGAATGGTGAACGATCTCATACACTGGAATCTAATCAGGGGATTCCTATTGTTCCAGTTCGAGAAGAAGAAGAAGACCTCCAATACTGGATGCCTAAATTCATTAAGTACCAGCCTCCAGCATTCAGGGGAAAATTTGATCCACAAGCTGCTGAGGAATGGATAACACGATTGGAGAAAATATTTGAAGTACTGGGGTGTCCTACAAAGATGAAAGCTAGAATGGCTATATATAAATTGGAGGGAGACGCTGACCGTTGGTGGAGAAATACAAAAATAATACTGAATGCACGAAACATTCCATTGACCTGGGAGTTATTCCAACATGAGTTCAATGAGAAATTCTTCCCGAGGTCTGTGAGGCTCACAAAGGAGAAAGAATTCCTGAATATACAACAAAGTGATAGTGAGACTTTCGATGAGTACCTGTCCCGATTCACTCGGTTATCCCGTTACTCCTCTTATTTGCAATTTAAAGATGATGAGGAATGGAGCTCCGATATGTTAATTGGAGGACTAAAGCCAGAAATGGAGGAGAAGCTAGTTGCCCAACAATTTACCAAATTCAACAAAGCAGTAGAAGTATGCCGGTTGACAGAGGGTAACTTGAGGAGGGTGCATATGAGCAAAACTGTGAATAACCGCGGTGGATCTAGTCAAGCGAATACATCTAAAAAACGAAAGGGGCACGGGTTCTTTTCTAAGGGAAACAATAAAAAGCCCTTTCAATCTGAGAAGAAAGGCTATCAAGGTCCTCAAACACAGCAACCATGTCCCCGTTGCCGTAAGACATACCCGGGTAGATCTTGTGAAGGGCAGCTGATTTGTCATGCTTGTAAAAAGCCTGGACACTTTATCAAAGATTGTCCACAGCGAGCAGCTGAGCCTAGGTCACAGAACCAGGGTAGAGTTTTTGCCATGACGCATGAGGAGGCCCAAAAATCACCAGAGATGATCCAAGGTACTATCCTCCTCCATGGTAATACTTTGCACGCATTGTTTGACTCGGGTGCTAGTCATTCTTTCATTTCATATGATTGTGCTAAACGATTGGGACTAAGCATCTATAAATTGCCATATGACTTGACTGTATCGACACCTATGGGTGTCAAAACTGTGACTGCTGATGTATGTCTAAGTTGTGCTATAGATGTTGAGAGGTATGAATCTGTAATAGATCTAATTTGTTTGCCACTCCAACAACTGGAAGTCATATTGGGTCTAAACTGGTTGACCGCAAATAATGTGTTACTAGATTGTGGTAATAAGAGGGTAGTGTTTCCAGAACCGCAAACAAAACTTGATGCTAGTCTAAACCTAAACCTTCTCTTTATGGCTGAAGCTAAAAAATGCCTAGGGAAAGGGTGTCAAGGGTATATAGTATTTTTCTCTGTTCAGGCAGAGACAAATTTAACTCTTGAAAATGTACCTGTCGTGAATGAATTCCCTGAGGTCTTCCCAGATGATATTACTGGGTTGCCTCCAGAAAGAGAAGTAGAGTTCAACATTGAAATCGCACCAGGAGCTGGATCTGTATCCAAAGCACCTTATAGAATGGCACCAAATGAAATGATGGAACTAAAGAAGCAAATTGAAGAACTTCTGGAGAAAGGATTCATCCGACCCAGTGTTTCACCATGGGGAGCACCAGTATTGTTTGTCAGAAAGAAGGATGGAAGCCTAAGGCTATGCATTGACTACAGAGAGTTGAACAAGGTGACTGTAAAGAATAAATATCCACTTCCCCGAATTGATGATCTCCTTGATCAATTGTCTGGATCTAGTGTGTTCTCGAAGATTGACCTGAGATCAGGTTATCATCAGCTGCGAGTAAAGGCTGAGGATATACCTAAAACAGCTTTCAGGACCAGATATGGCCACTATGAATTTTTAGTGATGCCATTTGGCCTGACTAATGCACCTGCCGTGTTTATGGACTACATGAACCGGATCTTTCGTAAGCACTTGGATCAGTTTGTGGTAGTCTTCATTGATGACATCCTGATTTATTCAAAAAATACAGAAGAGCATGAGGAGCATCTGAGGATCATGCTGAGCATTTTGAAGGAAAAACAACTCTTTGCCAAACTCAGTAAATGTGAATTTTGGCTGTCAGAAGTCAAATTTTTGGGTCATGTGATTTCAGAAGAAGGGGTCTCTGTTGATCCTAGTAAAGTAGAAGCAGTGTTAAACTGGAAGAGGCCTGAAACTGTTACAGAAATACGCAGTTTCCTGGGTCTTGCCGGTTACTATCGCAGATTCATACAGAATTTTTCCAGAATTGCCTTACCATTGACAAAGCTCACAAGAAAGAACCAATCATTTGTGTGGGATGAACGATGTGAAAAGAGCTTCATACAGCTGAAGGAGAGATTGACAACCACTCCAGTATTGATTATCCCAGATCCCCGTGAAACCTTCGTGGTGTATAGCGATGCTAGTAAACAGGGATTGGGATGTGTCCTTATGCAACAAGGCAGAGTAGTGGCGTATGCCTCTCGACAGCTGAAGACTCATGAATTGAATTACCCCACTCATGATTTGGAACTTGCAGCAATCGTGTTTGCTTTGAAGATATGGCGGCATTATCTGTATGGTACCACTATAGAATTATACTGCGATCACAAAAGTCTCAAATATTTGCATGATCAAAAAGAACTTAATATGCGGCAGCGAAGATGGATGGAGTTGTTGAAAGACTATAACCTGGAGATTAAATATCATCCAGGGAAAGCGAATGTTGTCGCCGATGCTCTTAGTAGGAAGGCGATGCAGGTGGCAGTTATGATGGTACGAGAACATAAATTACTAGAGGAATTCAGGAATCTGAATCTGTCAAATCAAGTATTTCTAAACATGAATGTACCAAATGAAGTAGTTATTGCTAACTTCACTGTTAGTCAAGAGAAAAGTGGTCTGAGGGCAGAAATAGAAGAAGCCCAGAAGCAAGATGAGGAGGCCATATCTATTCAAGAAATAATCAGAATAGGTGAAAATCCAAACTATGATCTTTCGCCCAGTGGGTTAGTCAGATACCAGAAGCGAGTATATGTTCCACCAAAGGCTGACCTAAGGCGAAAAATTCTAGATGAGGCACATAAGAGTAAATATACTCTTCATCCAGGAGCAATCAAGATGTACCATAACTTGAAATCAGAATACTGGTGGCCAGGACTAAAAAGTGATGTAATCAAGTATGTTGCACGATGTCTTACCTGTCAAAAGGTAAAAATTGAACATCAACGACCATCAGGACTTCTGCAAAGCCCCGAAATTCCAGAGTGGAAGTGGGAGAGTGTTACCATGGATTTGGTGGTAGGATTACCCAGGATCAGAAACTACGATGCAATATGGGTAATTGTTGACCGATTTACAAAGTCAGCTCATTTCCTACCTATCAATGCTGGTTATTCTCCTGAGAAGCTAGCAGAAATTTATATAAAGGAGATAATCCGATTGCATGGTACGCCAAAGAGTATTATCTCTGATAGAGATCCTCGCTTCACATCTCGATTCTGGAAAGCTTTACATGAATCATTAGGTACGAAGTTGAAATTTAGTACAGCTTATCATCCACAAACAGATGGGCAGTCAGAGAGGACTATACAGACACTAGAAGATATGCTGCGAGCATGTGTTATAGATTTCAAAGGGAATTGGGATCATTTCCTTCCACTTGCCGAATTCGCTTACAACAATAACTATCATGCGAGCATTCAAATGGCTCCATATGAAGCACATTATGGAAGGAAATGCCAGTCACCTCTTTGCTGGACAGAATTATCGGAGAGAAAATTGTATGGGCCAGATCTGATTGATCAAACTTCAGAACAAATAAAAACTATCAGAGAGAGGCTCCTTGCAGCACAGAGCAGACAGAAATGCTACGCTGACAAAAGAAGAAGACCTCTAGAATTTGAAGTTGGAGATCATGTATTCCTGAAAGTATCTCCAGTTACTGGAATCGGTAGAGCGATAAAGAGAAAGAAGCTAAGCCCACGGTATATTGGTCCTTTTGAAATTCTTACCAGAATTGGACCAGTGGCGTACAAAATAGCTTTACCCCCAAACTTGAGCAGACTACATGATGTATTTCATGTCTCTCAGTTAAAGAAGTATCAACCAGACCCAGAGCACGTGATCGAGTATGAAGAAATTGAGGTACGAGAGAATAATACCTATGAAGTAGAGCCGGAGCAAATTATTGACCGACAAGAGAAACGACTTAGAAATCGAAGTATACTATTCGTGAAAGTGGTCTGGAAAGGTTTTTCTCCAAGAGAGGCAACATGGGAAATGGAAGAGGATATGAAGAAACGTTACCCGGAATTTATGTCTTTGGATGTGTAACAAATTTCGGGGACGAAATTTCTTGTACGGGGGAAGAATTGTAATATACCAAATTTTGCAATACTAAAAACGTGTAAATATGGAATTAGTAGAATAAAATAAATATCGGTATTTACAATTAAAGGTAGAGTTACTTTCGGAATTCCCAGATATCCATTGTGTTATTCACAGAAATCGAGAAGTCAATATTGTAAAAATACAAGTGTAAGAAGTCGGAGCAAAGTTCGTCGGTGGCTGCAGGGTTCAGGGGTGTCAGTTGCGAGATCGGAGGAATTCGGGCATTCCGTGACGTGCCTCGATATGCGTACCATGGTCCCACGTGGGTCCCACGTGGAATTCCGGGTAATGCACCGATGGAGCAACTTTATTAAAAAGAACTTCAGTAAAGTATGTAATGACAGCTCATTATGACTCATGATGACGCATCTTTCGTGTTGGCCAAATAAGGAAATGACAAGTGTCCCGAAATTATTACAAAGTAAAAACATGTTTTTGTGTTGGCCAAATGAGGGGGTGGCATGTGTCCCTCATCATTACATATTATTACACCCACTTTAAGCCTTTTGTGTTGTCATCTCCGGAGTACGCCATCTAGCGTCTGAGTCCGGGGAATTCACCGGTCTCCGGCCGGGTTGCTTACTTTATGAGTCGAGCACCGAACCCAGGAGTCCGGGGAAATTGTCAGGCCTTCCCTTCCCCTGACCATTTATGACCCACCGAAGAAAGAGAAAAGTGGAAGATAAATGGTTGCATGACACGTGGCACTTTTAAGCCTTAAACTTGAGACACGTGGCAAGATGAGATGAGATCATTTTATGTGATTAAATCACAACCATCCATGCCTAATTAAATGGCAAAATTTCGTGCAAGCATGGAAAGAGAAAGAGAAATCAGATTTCTTAAGCTTAAGAACACAAGAAGAGAGAAGGAGGAGTGAATAGTGAGTTTTCTTGACTACCGGAGCCGATTTCAACCCTGAATCACCGTTATTGTTCGGTAAGTCCTTCAGGAAACTTCCTCTACTCACTATAAGCTTCAATTCTATGGTCTTAGATTTCTCATCTGAGGTGTTTTGTGCCAATTAGTCTACCAAAGTGCCGCCGGAATACCGAACCACTTATAGAAACGTGAAGAGGTAAGCATAGGCTTTCTTTTGAACCGAATACTTTGTGATTTCATTGAGTTTTTCTTAGCTCTTCAACCACCCATGTTTTTCGTTCAAGGGGTGTTTTTGAAGAAGGAAGATGTTTTAATCATATATATAAGGTGATATATGATGTTTGGAGAAGTATTAGAATTGTTGGTTGTTAAAATCACAAAGTGGAATTTTTGTTGTTTTGGGAGGCAGATTTCGGTTGGGGGCTAAATCTGGTAGAAATAATTTGATTTTGGTATTTTTGAGCTTTCCATTGGATTCTACACGAAAAATTGTGTGGGAATAGGCTTTGGTTATAATTTTTGACAGACTGGTTTAAAGAATCAAAAATTGGAAATTAAGTCTACTTGTGCAACAAAGTTGCCAGTGTGCGTTTTTGTCTGGCAGTTTTGTTGTGGCGAAACTTTCACTGTCCAAACTTCATCTGTTGATTATGAGATTTTCCAGAATTAAAGTAAGCTTATAGACCTTTAATTTGATAGGTATTATGAAGGATTTTGATAAGTATACTAGGAGTTATGAATTTTTGAAGTAGACCATTAAAACTGGTCAGATTTTCTGGCAGCAGGGAGGAAAAGAAAAACTGGGAAGTGTGCGTGGTCTTTCAGCTACTGAAAGTATTTTTCCCTTAAAATAGACTTAATAAGGGTTATATAGAATTTTGGATCACCTTAATTCGATTTTTCTAGAATTAGTTATGATTTTTCAAAGTTCAGTGAAAAATCTGCCAGCTTTTGGTAATTGTGCGAAAATTCAAAGCAAAGAGTTTTAGTAATAAAATTGGACATTTAAGAGTTAAGTTAAGCATTTGGAGTAGCTTGAGCTCATTAGCTTCATATTGGGCCTAATGTAGTGACCCTAATGGTAACTAACATAAGAGAATAATTTATGAAGAGTTGGACTAAGAAATAACTCATTGCCCGTAAATTATAATTTATAGGATTTGACACTTGCCCAGGACGTTCAAAGCACGTCAATCAAGATCAAGATTTGGAAAAATTGTCAGGTAGTAACTTATCCCTCACATACTATGTGATATGTTATATGCATGTTTGTACCATTGTGAATTTAAGCATTCAGATGAGAAGGGCTAAGGCCCAGTAGAATTTCCCAGCGCTGTGGCAAGGGACGGTTGTCCTTGAATTGGTAACTTTATGCTTTCTGCATATTGTGAATTTATCTCTGAATGTTGAATATGTTGATTGTACTATAACTTTGGTTGACATGGCATGATATATGTGCATTTTATATGAGTGATATTTGTTACTACTGAGATTCATTGAATCTCACCCTATTTTTCCAAAACAAATTTTCAGCTCGGGCAACTAGTTCCTCAGGCAAGAAGGTAAACACGGGCGAATGAAGCAAAGGACTTAGAATTTAGTTTTCTGTTAGTTATCTATTTTGGAGACTGTATGTAATTTGTATTTAAGTGTGGTCAGTCTCATACTGACATGTATGTAAGCGCCTGTATATAATCGAACGCGCATCGACATTCGTACCAATAGTGGACAGCCGTCCACCTAGGGCCGTTAATTAAACATAGTAGCTTGGGTATCAGCAGAGAACTTATTAGTAAACACTCTGATATGAAGAAATGAACCTCAAACGGATGGCTTAAAATAAATCATAAAATAATATGAGACCCAATCTGAAAATGATTTTTGAAAACCCATTCAAGTGCAGCTCCACACTCTGCTTGAAGTTGGGACTTCCGCTGTTTACAAAAGATTACTGGTCTCCTTGTTAAAGATATTACTACAGTTATGCCATCTATATGCTTTCAAAACATGGGTGTTACATTTATCCCACACAATTTTTCATCCTAAATCCATTGGTAACCTCAAAATCAACAAAATGACATTACTTCCCTATTATTCAGGTCTAACCAAAATTTAGAGCATAATAACAACTTTATAAGAACTCAACCAAAACTCAAGATACATACTCAAATCGAAGCTTATGCTTACCCCTACTTAATACTATTGCCCATTCTAGATCTTACCAGTACCTACACCTTAGAGTTAATACAAAAATCCTCTATTCAAAATTCTAAAACTATAGAAATATAGCTCTCAACAAGTAGACAAGATTCATGAATACTTGATCGACTAGAAATGCGAGTTCGAGGTTGAAATTCTACAAGAATACTTTCTCTCTCTTGGTGTTGTTAAAGATTTCATTTTCTCTTTCCTTTTCCTATTTCTCACTATTTCCTTCTTCTTCTTTTTGCCTTAGACAAATCTTAAAGAACTTGTAAGGTGTTGGACTAATTGGACATGCGTTTAGGCGTTTAAGTCATAAGGTGCCCAGTGCTGGTTCTTGAAAATCATGACCTCTTCTCTCTCTCCCTCTTGGCTGACCTAATGCTCCCTCTCTTAGGCCTTTGGCTGACTTATTAGGTTAGGGGAAGAGAGGTCTGGTGATTTCCTCTAACTTGTGTGTTTGGTGCTAGGGAAGGTTGGACACGTGGCCTACTCGGAGTCAGCAAGTTGTCTCTACTATTTCAACATGTGATGTATGAGGGCTTGTTGGTTCCAACCTCATTGGACAAACAAAAAAGTTAAGTTAGGTATAAAGCAAGAGGGGGGTACGTAGCGCTATATCATATGTCAAACCCAAAAGCTTAAAGTCACTTTATGAAAAAGCTACTTTAATAAAGTAACTTTTGTAGTGTCTTACTCATAATGGCACCACTTATGCATGTGATCTTCAAGAACATGCCAAGTGTTTGTAACAAGCCATCAGATGGTGCCATATATGCCTATGCCTCAGGGGATTGCTGAGTCCATACCAGTATGTCTTGGGAATGCTTGGTGTCTGTGTGGGTATTAAAAAATGGCATGGCACCATGTATGCCTAAGTGCTATAAAAATGGCACTATATGTATGTCTTAAAGAGACACCAAGTATCATCATACACATGTTTACTAATATATTTATCTGACTAAATATGTACACAAGGCATTATTGGTTGCCAAATTTCGTGATATTACAATTCGCCCCTCGTACAATAAATTTTGTCCTCAAAATTTGTTATATGCCTTACATCATACATTTTGGATACCGCCTTTCCCTGTCTTCCTCTAATTCCTAGGATACTTCCTAGGAGATAAGCCTTGCTAGACCACTTTCACGAGCGATATGCTTCTATGACTAAGCCATCTTTCCTGACAATTAGTAATTTTTTTAGCTCAACCTCACATGTAAGATCATTTTGCACACCAATATCCTCATACGCAATATCATATTTAGGGTCTAGCTGATATTTCATCAGTTGTGAGTCATGGAAGACATTAGGTAACCCGCTCAAATTCATGGGTAAAGTTATTGTATATGCCATTGGCCTAATTCTTAACAATATTTCAGAAGGACTAATATATCTAGACTTAGTTTCTTTGATCTGGGTAATTCTATCACCAGATCCATTAAAATGCTTTCTCATTTCCAATCAAGAATCTCAGGATGTTGTAAAAGTCCTGGTCGTCTTTAAAGCTCAACTTTCACCTTTTAAAAGTTGAGACAATGTGTAATGTACTTGGTTATGTTGTTTGTTTTTCCTGATCGCCCGTACATGTACTCTAAGCTGTAGCACATGTTAAATATTCCTAGAAAAAGGGGTACTTACCCTTACGTGCCTCATCCAGGATTTTCTACCTTAGGGCAACTTTGAATGGATCACTCCAACTAGCAAGTAGTATCAGATTCAACAAGTTTAGATCTTTGAAACTTTGTAACAGTTTCAATTCCTATATCATCATGACTGGCACCTATACAGCTTTTTTATTTAAAGCATCAACTATGACATTCTCGAATAAACAAAATTGCTACCAGTTCTAAATCAGGAGTAGGGTAATTCATTTTGTAAGGCTTCAGCTGTTGAGAGGCATACGCCATTACTCAGGGCCACATCCTAATCCTTGATCACTAACATCACAATCACTGTAGACATCTTAGGACACACTATGATATAGGTTAATCAACAATAGTATGAATATCAGCCTCTCCCATAGCTCTCAGATGCTACTTTCACCACTACAAAAAATGCTTTTAATGTCCCTTTTTTGGGCCTTTTAACGTCTGAAAATAAGGAGACATCTATTTGAGCGACATAGAAAAAATTTATCAGTAACGTCCCCAAAATAGGGGATGTCATAGTCAGGACTTTAGATGTCCCCAATGTAAACTGGGGACATCTAAAGTGTTTCTGACTCACTTTAGACGTCCCTACTTTAAAGTGGGGACGTCTAAAGTTTGGACTTTAGATGTCCCCAGAAACATTTTAGATGTCCCCAGTTTGGACTGGGGACATCTAAAGTTTTTTTATGGCCTTTTATATATATTACTATCCACAAATTTAAATTGCAGAAATTGGACAAAAGAAATATTGCATAAACCAGAATGCAAACAATAGCAGTTCAACACTATCTAATAAAAATGTTATCCAATAATTTAATAGTATGTACAACAACAACTCTAATTCGCACCTTGGAATATAGAGACTTTTGAATCCCCTTTAACAACTAACCAATCAAATAAAAAAAGAGATAGGCAGACAACATATGTATAACAACAGTTCAGCCACCACAAAGTCTGTCCAACTCAAACTACTAATTATTTAACTAATATAAATAAAAAACATTACTCTGGTGTACATTAAAGAAGATGTCCAGCCAAAAATTCTCTGATCAAATTAATGTCTTCATATAAGTAGGCATCTTCATTGCCAAAAATCTGCAAATTAAAAAAATAAGCTTAGATGAAATAATGAATCAAGTGAGTGAATTAATTTGTAATTGAATTACAACAGCAAAAATATTATCCTTTGAGAATGAAGAAGCGATTACTTGTTAAAAATATGTCATAATATCATTCTGAATGATGTTAAACATATAAAGTACGATATAGTATCCACATTCCCAGCCTCCAGGTTGTTGAGGACACTATAAATCAAAAGAAAATGGTCAAAATCAATAAAGGCATATCTAAAATGACCATTAATCAAAAGAACTTGATTTGAAACTACATACCTTTGGATACAACCTTTTCGGGTCTTTGCCACCTTTATGATCACGGGGCCCACCAAGGATTCGATATGTGTGTCTTGCCCTATCATTAAAATGAAAATCAACAGAAATTAGAACAATTTATTTAAGTCAAGAATCAAGAATCAATGAAATACAAACAAAATAACTTACGTGTTGGAAGACGTTTTTTGTTTCTTTGTCTGGCCTTTTACGTAAAGAATCAAACCAGTAAACTACATTAAACTGAGTACAGAGAACACACAAACTCTATTGGTAACTATAAAACATATACATATTAAAATGAAGTAAGATGTCAAGGCAATTATTTATTAAAAATCTAAAATAGACAAAATTAAAATTCATACCCTTGAACAATCAGTGCTAGATAACAATGATAGTTGTTCTCTCCCAATGTGAAACCCATATAGTGAGTCCTTTTTGCACTGTATTCTTATCCCTTATCGTATTTACAGGACACAAGAATCCATATAAATCAACTATTTGCATGTCAATACATATACAACGAAATGAGCTATACTAGAATTAAAATGATGAATGTATTAGCTAGTGAATATATGAAACCAAAAAACCACTTCACTAAATGAAGGAAAAAATAGGAAATAAAAAACTTACAGGATTGCAAATGTGACCCATCCTACATCTATCTCCTTCAACTTAATGAACTATTTAAGATCTTCTTTATCAACTGCAAAGGGATACTCTAATTCCTGGCCCACAATCCCTGTAAGCATATGCAAATCAATCTGCTTAATGCCTTTATAGATCTACTGCAGTTATGCTAAGAGGGGCCACTTGCCTGCTTCCTGCTCATTCTTTTAGAACATAAGAAAACATATTGTTAGTAAGATGCCAATAGATTTCAAGTAAAAGTGAGGCAGTTCCTACCATTGGAGGTGTTGCCACTGAGCCAATAAGATTTATAGGCCAAAGGATGAAAGATCCTCTCGCCTGAGCTATCGTGGAAATCTCATCATCAGGAATAGGGATTGTTGTACCTTCTTTCCCTTCTCGAACACACGTCACAGTCACCCTACGTAAATGCAGTGGAATTTGCTTATGACAGTGGGTGGTAGCTTGTTTATGAATGAGAGCATCTACAATGGGATGCCGTAGTAGGGCATTCAAATAGAGGATAGAAGGTTCTCCCGGTGCTGGAGTATGAGAAGGGTCGCCAAGTGGTTCCTCCACTAGGTTGTAACTTCCTTTAGTACTATAGAAGGTCGAGGATGAATGGGTCCTACGCTCGGAAGAAGCCATATGGAATTCAAACATCTTCGTCATATCAGCTCGCAGCTCAGGCAATAGCTCAAGACATAGCTTTGGCAACAGCTCTTATCGGAGCTCATCGTGAAGGTTGGCCTCGAGCTCTTGTGAGACTTCCTAGTGAATCTTGGCCACAAGCTTCCTACTGGGTTCAACTTGTGACGAATAAGAATGTAAGGCTTGGCCAAAATGCTTCACAATATAAACTCCCTCTGCCTCCCTTCTAACATGATCGGGGTGATCTTCCTTCCCAACCGTCATTGACAAGATGTCCATCCTCCACTTAGAGTGAGCAAACCTTGACTACTATAATCTTCCAGTTCATTCTACAGCATAAAAGTTATCGTAAATGAAAATTAAGCACTCCCAATATAAAATAAAACTTTGTACTTATGCTCTAACTAGTTACAATCCTCGAGGCAACCTCAGCAATAGTCAGATTTATGTACTTTCCACCCTTAATCCTCCCTGCATTCCATTTTTTGAGATTAGGAGGAGGTGGTGGGGCCTGGACCATAAAGCTAGGATCTGATGTGGCTGCTTCCTTCATTTTCTCCAACTCTTCTACCATCTTTCGCTCAAGCTTCCGATAACCACTATGAGACATGCAATACTGATACTTATTAGCTACTTGCCTCTCTGCATTTGCTGCACTTAATGCCTGTAAAAGTAAAACAATGAAAACCGAATCAATAATGTCAACTATGTTCAAATTAAACACTATGATGAAAGAAATTTTACCAAAAAGTTAGGATCTTCTCATGATGCCATAAACAACCTCCAATCCTCTGGAGACAAATATTCATAATGCTGACATGGATCTTGACCCCTCAAGTCCCCTTAAATGTACTTTACTGTAAGCTTTTTCTTGAAATCTTTCCATCATAGATGAACCTCCCTCATCTACTCCTTGTACATCATCGCAGTGTCAGGGACATCATAGGTTTGCTGCAAGCTAAAAAATAAGATAATTATATTTGAAGCAATAGGATTAAAGCTATAAATACAGATGTATCGAAACTTATATACCAAAAGTTGTTGCCAAATCATGTCTTTCTTTTTAGGCGGAACTAACTTCCAATTGTCATAAATAATGAGAACTTTGCTTTAACCCAAATAACCTAAATAGCTAATGAAATGGTCTTCCTTTGGACCAATTGGTTGTATATTGTCATCAAAGTCAATATGCAGCCTCTTCTGTTGATGTTGATGATGTGCAACTAATGCTCCCATTTTTGTGTTGCGTCTAATCCTTCTTCTCGCAACAAGTTCAGGCCATCCATTTCATTGTCCCTATCACTTTTTGAATCAAAATCCATTTTCCTGTAAGCACAAAAATAAAAATCATTATCAGATAGGTACATAAATTGCAATAAAAATAACGTACTCTTAGCAGTAGTAAAATAAAAAACACACAGTTATATTTTATAAGTTAAGCTTTTACTCTATATTGTTTCCCATATTCCTTCACCATGATCATTTCTTACAGCATATTCTTCATCATCTATCAATTCTACTTCACTTGTTGTAGGTGGATTAATTGTGAAAGGTGGTGTGTGTCAAGGTTGAAGGTCAGATAACTATGCTTTTGAACTTTTACTTTAAAGTACAATGGAAATTTTTTTATTTAAAGGATATGTGACATAAAACACTTGTTTTTCCTGGCTTGCTAGAATTAAGGACTCATCCCTATAACCTACTCTTTCAAGATCAACTGAGACAGATCCAAATTGTTGATCTATTACCACAACATTATTGCTAACCTACTAATAGTTGAATAAAGCAACTTTGAACTTATTGTAAGTAATTTTCCATATTTCTTCTATCACTTCATAATAGGACATGGATGCTAATATTGGGTTTTGGTCTTTCGAACTGGAAAAGTGCATGGCTTCAGCTTCTCCATCACCCCACTATTTGCATGGTACTTCTGTCATCTTAGTCATTTAGATAGAAAGAATACCCGTTTATATCATAACCAGTCCAAGTAATGATCTAAAACGAAGGCCCCCAAGCTAGACACTCTATTGTCTCAGACACACAGGTTCATGTAAAACCTTATCCTAAAATCACTCTATGAATGTCTTGTTTTGCTCAATAGCCATTTGCATGTCATTCTTTCTTGGATTCATATTTTTCAATCTCTTTTTGTGTTCATCTATGTATGGTTGAACTTCTGCCATGTTATTTAGGATATACAAGTGTGCTTGCAACACCTCTACATGAGGCATAGTCTTTACTTTCAGTCCTCGTGTTCCCTTGCTTCTCCCCTCTTCATGCTGAGATTGTTCCTTCTTCCTTGATAGATAATTGCTGCAGAAGTCCATAGCCTCTTCAACTACATATCTTTTAACTATTGAGGCTTCTGATCGATAGGGATTTTTAGAATATCCTTTTAAGATCTTTATGTATCGCTCGAAAGGGTACATCCACCTCAGGTAAACTGAACCGCTGAGCCTTACCTCCCTTACCAAATGAACTATCAAATGCACCATTATATCAAAAAATGAAGGAGGAAAGTGCATCTCTCATATGGATAATATAATATAACCCTTAGCTTCCAGTTCATTCAACTTTTCAATGTCAATGACTTTATTATACATAGCATTAAAGAAAACACACAATCTTGTTATAGTGGTTCAAACTTCATCTTTCATAATGCCTCTAATAGCTACTAGTAATAGTTGTTTTACAAGACATGATAATCATGGGACTTCATTCCCACTAACTTCAAATCGTCCATTGACATAAAGCTTTTTACATTCAAAGAATACCATTATGGAACCTTAATTTCATGCAAACACCCACACAAACTTCTTTCATATGTTTTTAAAAGTATATGCGCTGCTATCTCCTTGTATGCCCTCTTACCATCTTCTCTTAGTTATGGATGCAACCGTTCTCTTATTCCCATATCAACAAGGTCTAGTCTCACGCTAATCCCATCCTTAGTCTTCCCTGGTATGTGTAAAAATGTATTGACAAGGCTATCACAATCATTTTTCTCCACATGCATCACATCAATACAGTGTCTTACATCTAGAGTACACCAATATGAAAGATCAAAGAAAATTGATCTCTTCTTCCATATGTTCTTCTCACCTGCAGTCTTCTGATTCTTACCGAATAAGACATTGATATGTTCGACCCGATTGTAAACTTCCTCTCTGGTTAATGCCTTTGGAGCCATTCCATGCTCTAACAAGCCGTTAAAATGCTTTCTTAACCTATGATACAGGTGGAACATATAAGGAACCTCCTGTGACCAAGGTACACCATTTTTCTTCCATCCTTAAGTTGGTATAAGTGAGTGTCTGCTTCACAGATCGGACATGCTTTCTGCCCCTTTACATTGTACCATGACAAATTTCCATATGTAGAGAAGTCATTTATCGTGGTGAAAATCATTGCATGTAGCTTAAAGGACACCTTCTTATATGCATCAAACACATCTATACCTTCCTCCCACAACTTCTTCAAGTCTTCAACCAAAGGTGCCAAGTAGACATCGATATCGTTCCCTAGCTGTTTTAGTCCAAAAATTATCATAGAAAGCATCACATACTTGCATTTCATACAAAGATAGGGAGGTAAGTTGTATATTTCCAGGAATACTGGCCATGTACTATGTGTGCTATTAGGAGTTCCATACAGATTGATGCCATCCATACAAAGCCTAAGCTGAAGGTTTCTTGGCTAGCTGCCAAATTTAGGGAACATTTCATCTATTTTCTTCCACTATGGAGAGTCAGCCGGGTGCCAAAGATATTTTCTATCAGATATTCTCTCGTTCGAATGCCATCTCAACTTATCTTTTTTTGTAGTCCCAAACAAAGCTTAAAATGCAGTATTATTGGAAGATACTGTAAAACCTTTAAAGGTTTCCTTTTAGTAGTTGTCCCTCACCAGAACCACCATCTTTCTTCACTTTGTATCGTGCAGTTTGTCACTTAGGGCACTCACTCAGACCTTCATACTCCTTCTATATATACGCAGTTATTAAGGCAAGCGTGTATCTTTTTATACTCTATACCCATCGTCAATAGGATTTTCTTGGTCTCATACATACAATTTGGAAGTACATTATCGTCTGGAAGCATATCTCACAATACTTCAAGCAGTAATGTGAAACTACTATCAGTCCACCCACAAGTTTCTTTTAAGTTAACCAAATGTAATGTTCCTATTAGCCATGTGTACTTACTCCCATGGTACAAAGGTCTCTCTACATCACTCCACAGGCTATCATATTAATGGGATTGCGCAAAGGATTCTACCTCAACATTGTGAATCATTCCCTCCATTCTATTTTCATCTATGACATCCACAGCTTCCTTCTTGTGTGACAGACAATTAGTTACTTCCTCACCATGCCATATTCACCTTGTGTATCGAAGATTTATTCCATCGCAAAATAGGTGATCCCTTATAACTTCAACATCCCGTCTTCTCTTATTTAAACAATTGACACAAGGACAAAAATACTTCCCACTTTTTCCTGGAGCGTTTCTTCTAGCAAATTCAATAAACTCTTCAACCACATTCTCATATTCTTCACTTTTTCTCAAAGCATTCATCCAACTATGATCCATTTTATTACTACCTACGCCATTCCCATTAAAACTGAAGTTTAGAATAATTGTCAACACTGTGATTGCCTTTTACTATTTTGTTTTTCAAAATTTTGGTAGCATTTCCCCTTAAATGTGAGATATCCCAAAATCAAAATAACAAACCATCTTAGCTTAATTTAAACGAAACTAAACTAATTAAGGCAGTTTATATTCAGGACAATGTCAGCACCTCAAATCCAACAAATTCATTAAACCAATGAAACTTTAAAGTCAAATTAAATACATGCTTTTTGTTTGAAACTAAATATAAAAAAATTAAACAATAATAATTAAACAAATAAAAACTTCAATTTGTAATTATGTTTATGTCTTATAAAAAATAACTATAGCCTCTAGACATGAAAAAGCTTATACCACTAACTTATTAAAAGAGGAAAAATATGTTAATTGGTACATACAATAAAGAAGTCAATTTTGTCAATTTATGTTTATTTTCTCATGAAGTCAAATTTTTATCAATACGAGGGAATAACCCCTAGCCTTTAATTTTCCTAAAAAGAACACCACCATGGTATAAATGCCCTCTTTAACTTCTATATATTATGTTGGCATAAATGCCATCCTTAATTTCCCCAAAATATTTTTCTTCATCAATGACTCTTAGTATTTTGAGTCTCACATTGGAGAGCTTCACATGAAAATGAAATTTAAGAGTTCAAGGGGCTCTTCTACTCATTAGACTAGTATTTTTAGACGTTTGAGCTTTTCTTTTTGGACTTGCGTTTGTAACACCTTGCTTCTCTTTTCATGTTTCTATAAAGTAGTTTAAGCCTTTATACACATAACTTCCAACGTCTTGCAGGATAAAGCACATCGGATTACCAATCATAGTAATAATAATAAAAATACATGTTAACAAGCTCAATTATTTCTTAACTCATCAATAATTCAAAAGAAATACTAAATTAAGTTTGACATAGTTCAAAATATTCTCATACTTGAGAACTAGCACTACCTTCAAATCCTATGTGTGGATCAGAATTAGGAATTGTTTGGTTTAAATAGTCTCTTTTGCGATTGTTGGGAGGAAATTAGCTACCCGTCTCACATTATCTACAAAATTATCATGTACAAGAAAATATCAAGGGGATAGGATGGTAATAGGCAACAATTTCCTTATAACAAGCACAATTTAAATATGATAAAATGGTAGAGAAAGCCAAAAGGAAAAATATAAAAATGTCAATAATTAATGACATAACATACTCAATATAGAGAGTACTCAAGTCAGCTTCAAAACTTAATATAATTTTGTGAATCCATACTCTAGAAATAATTTTCGATGCATAAATTGAAGCTAAATTGCACACATTACCTTCATTTAAACAAGTTCACTGAAATTCATAACAAAAAATTATTTCAACAATGTAGTGAAATATAACTAAAGTAAAATTCATACTCAAAAGAAAATAAAACAAAAGGAACAATTACTTTTGTCACAACAAGATAATTAATTGGCGAATGGGAGTTGAAACCAAAGTAATATAAAAAAAGTAAATTCATACTTACACCTTGGGATTGTTGTTCTCAACTATTTAACAATATTGCCAATATTTCAATAATAGGATTTGGTTGATTAGAGTTCTAACCAAAGAAACAAAAAAAGTTATGAAAGCTCAAAATTCCTTCAAAGTTCAAACACTTGGGGACTTAATTATCTATCCCATGGTTATTGTTGGATCAAGTAAGCAAAATAGTTGAGGTAGTCATTGATTGACCAAGACAATTGACTTTAAAGCAAAATCCATTTATATGAAATTAAAAAAAATAGAACCAAAATTCTTAATCATGATTGCTCAGTTTAGCAAATTATACACTCTTATATTAATTGACCATGAAAATGCTTCAAAGACAAGCAGTTAAGCTAGCATGTTAAAGGAAGAATTCTCACATAATTCCTATTCCCCTTTTCATATCACATATTTCCAACCATTTTTTATGCACCAAACAGTTAGATAATCTTTCCCGTAAAAATGGAAAGCTAACAATTGAAATATGGCATCAAATATATTTATATCATCAATAAAATTGTGCATGATAAAAAAAACATGTCCCATATGTAATCACAAAGTCCATCACCTAACAAAAGGTCAAAAAGTTTCATGCGTTTGTTACTATCACAACTAAAAAGAAAATCTAAAAGACTACATTTATAACCAAACACGAGTATTGTTGGTGTAGGAGACACATAATCATAGGAAGTAAACCTGTAGAGGATGGAGGACCAACAAGAGTGAATGGAGGAGTAAAGGAGGTATCAGCCTTTTGGATAAATCAGAAAATAAAGCAGAGTGAGGTAGAGATTGAGAAAGGAGCTGAAAGATGAGGTAGGGTGAGGCAGAGACAGAGAAGGAAATGAAATTATGGGGAGCGTAATGATGAACTGGAGGTAGAGGAGGAGGAACGTAGTGGTAGGGTGCCTTAGGAGTAGTGTACACCACCGAAGGGTGGGATAGAGAGTGGTTGATATACGGTAAAGAGTGATGAGGATGAGCAGACCCCTGTCAATGTAGTTATTAGCACTCACACACATAATAGCTAAGATAAGAGTGAGAAATGCAGAACGCAAGTTAACGAGTTAGGAGCTAATACGGGGTAGGAAAGCAGAGAATATAAGAGCTAGAGGAAGTTACAATTGCTCCGGTTGAACGAGTTTCAATTGGAAGAGGGGGGCATTGGCAGTTTGGGTTGCAATATAGATAGAGTATAGGAGTCCTTAGTCTCATTGGGGATGCCTAAAGCTACTTTGTGATTGGGGACACCTAAAGTATAGTTTATGCATCCCCATTTTCTCTGGGGATGCCTCCACATTGCTTTACGTATCCTCAGTCAATTTGGGGACGCCTAAAGGTCTGTTCCCACCCTCAGAGAAATTGTTTTAGAGCAAAATTTGAAGTTTTAGACCACCGCCTATGTTTTAGGTGTCCCCTTTTAAAAAGGGGACGTCCTTTAGTGTTGTAATAGGTATTTTCTGTAGTAGTGTTTCATAGACATCAACCCACACATATAATCAATTAATTCACATGAGCTTTATCAACAGCAAGGTGATTCAGAAGAAATTCTAAAATAATTTCTGATAATAACTGAGAAAACCCAAAAAGCTACATATCTTAGCAATAGCTTCTGGCCTCTTCCGGTTCAATACTATACCGACTATACTGGGATCCACTGAAACCCTTCATGGCTCAAAGATTTAACTCCTAAAAGCTAAAACTCACATTTACTTAACTCAGCATAGAGTTACTTTTCTTTCAAGACTCCCAAAACTATTCTCAACTACTCCTCATGCTCTTCTTTATTCTTTGAGCAAATCAGAATATTGTCGTTAAGGACCACTATCACTAGTCTATATGCTGCTAAAAAATTTAACTCATATAATTCATAAAGACAATAGGTGCATTGGTCAATCCAACTAGCATCAGCAGGAATTCATAATGCCCATCCTAGTTTTGAAACCAGCCTTCGACACATTATCTGCTTTTATTAACAACTGAGGGTACCTTGTCCTTGGATCAATTTTGAGAATACACAAGAAGCAAACAATTGACCCAAGAGATCATCAAATCTAGGAAGTAGGTGTTCATTTTTTATAGTTACTTTATTCAATTCTTTGTGTTTAATACATAATCACATGCTCCCTTTTTCTTTTAACAACCAACACTGGAGCACCCCATGGCAAAATAATGAGTTGTAGAAACCCCTTTCTCTAGTAGTTCTTTGATATGCTGCTTTAGTTTCCCATTTCATTTAGACCTATTTTATATGGGCTCTATATATCAGTCCTTCTCTAGTCTTAATTTTAATCGCATACTCCACATCCTTTACCATTATAACTCTTGTTATTTCTACCCTTACCTGTATTGAAAAGAGTATTATATGATCAATACCTTTCTTTATGCCAAGTCTAGTAATCAACCACTTTTAGAACTCTTATACATACCTTTTCTACCAACCCACAATCATTAAATCTCTGTTTACAAGATTCTTACATTTTATATTCAGCGTTGGTCTGAGTTCCTTATGGGTACATTGACTAGCCCCAATTTCTATCAAGTGGCTAAATACCACTTGGAACAAATATATATAGGGTCAGACATCTAGCACATACTTCTACCTTGAGTTCAACTTGCCTCATCAGAGCTTTAAAGTATCATTTCAATCCCCAAATCATGCTCTTAACACCTTTAGAGCTAAAACATTATCTCAATAAAGAGGCAACATATGACTTCTTTCTATACTCTCTTGACCTCACATTTGCTCTTAGTTATCGTTTTACACATTCTTAATCATATTCTAATGCCTTGAATGGCTTTGAATCATTTCAATATCCCTATAGAATAAAAAAAATCAAAAGTTGATTCTTAGGCTATGATTCACTGGGTAATAACACTTGAATGTTTGACTAAATTTGTAGGTTTGTAACTATATCTAGAACCTCAACATCAGTTAGGTCGGATATCAATCTTCCTTACTCATACCCAATATGTATGCTCTAAATCATAATTTATAGCTTATACTCTAACCTTTAAAATATTCAAGTAATATTTTCATAGTATCAGAATTGATCACAAGGTTCTAACTTTAATTTCAATATCACTAGACTATTCAACACAATCATCATTTAACCATGGTTAGAACCCCTTTAGGACCATAATCCTATAAGAAACAATAGTGCATCCTCAAACAATAGTTTCCACTTTAGTTTGATCTCAAAATTAATTTATAATACCATAGGATCGTATCCCAAGGATTTCTATATAGCACAGTATATCACATATATATGCCTTTAAGCACAAATCATTTAACTAAGATAATTGTTTAGCATGGACAAACCGCAAATCAATCATAAGTCCTCAAGGTTCCATAACCTTATCAAATGAACCTTTCAGGGCAATTCTTACCATAATAGAAACGTTTCAGGTTAAAGGTCAATGCTCAAGTCATCATCTCTATGCTTCTAAATACTACTATCACCTCAACACAACCATGACTCTATATAAGAGTATCAATAGTATAAGCTATAAGTAAATTCCTACTTCATCTCTTTAATTCAATCCTTAACTTAGTAATTTGGAGCTTATTCAATATATTGCCTATACCTTTCCAACTACAGGGTTTAAATTCTACAAACCTTTAACATCATACCTTTATGCACTTTAACCTCTAATCAAAGGTTTTGAATTTCTAAGTCGCTCTTCTTCCCAGGAGATCATCCATGCCAATACTACTATCACCCAAGCACACTTAACTACAGAGTTCTGATAGGATTAATGCATTAATACTAGTATGATTAAACCTAATAAAGTCATAATATACTAAAAACGGATTTTTCTACCTTGTCATTTCAAAATAGGTTTATAGTGGTACAACCTTCACTACAAATAGTCTATTATATATGTACTCATGTGCTGAACAAAGACAAGGAAATCAAAGGGACCCTGCTCTACTATCTCATTTTTCTCTTTGGTCCCAAAGGCAATATTTGGGAAGAAGTATAGTTTGGTGAGAATCTATACATCATCAAGCATCAGCAATTTGGATACATCTCTATCCCAGTATAGAATATCTACCTCTGTTAGAAATGCCAAGTACTAACGTTGCAGGGAGATATAAGTAGTACTAGCTTCATGATATAGCTCCCTTATATATTCTGTAACCCCCTTACTCTTAACATGTTCTAATAAGTTCTTACTCAATATGTATACGGACCACTAACCTGGTTTTAATTACATCTTTAATTGATTACATTTCCCTAAAATATGTTAAACTTTCCAAAGCAATTACTTAGTGGTTCCTAACTTGATCATGACCAATTAGTTCTTAAATTTTTGTTATAATTAGTACCAAAGTTACTTCTCTATTTGAATGTCTCTTATTAGCTAATATGCCCTTATCGATACTAATATCATAGTTGTACGTTACGTACTTATACCATTACTCACCAATACTACCACTTGTGTATTAATACCATTACCAGATGTACTGATATCATTACCATATGCACTGATATCACCAAATTCCTAGGTGTACTGATACCACTATTGTGCTTATATACATTTATATACGTACCCAATATATAGAGTACTAAACTACTAAACATCTAATGTCATAGTAAATATAATATATAGATAACCAATAGAACTTAATCCCTTCATTTATATCTTGTACATTCATGTACATGCATTTTCTCAGTAGCAGCTCAATCAATCATAGAAAATGCATGTTTACAAAGCTTGCTAAACAAACCATCATGTTATGAGTAAATAGCACAATAGCATTTAGGAATCAGTATATAGCATAATCATAAACACTGGACCCTTGATCATATGCCAAAGTCTTGGTCATACAGGTCTTACAGCCTAGGCCCTCTACCTCATACAAGATGCATATCGAGACTTACTGCCATCATGATCTTACAGCCCATGGTTACTACCCCATGCAAAGTTGTACACTAGGTCTTACTGCCTTAAGCGTCTGCCAGTCATCGTCTAAATGCATATGCTATCCTATGCACACACTGATCTAATAGGTGTTAGGACCTCTGGACATGCTAGTCCCACAAAAACTCCATATATTCATGAAACAAATATATGTGATCGTAAAAATATACATGCAGAATAATACCTAGTGTATAGGAGATAGAGTTACTACCTGGTCACCTTTCTTAGTCCTTGACCTTTAATAACGGATCTCTTCTCTGGCTTGGGCAAACGTTGAATCCTATAATTTAGAATTCAAGAGTAGATGAGTCACTACTTATTCCAATTCCATTGACATAATAGAGATTTTGTCATTCTTGACCCATCCCAATTCTTATCCTTAACTTTTGTTGGTTATCTTTAACATTTCTCTTTGTGCTATGTCTCATGCATATTTAGTCTAAGACATCCTTATGACTTAGGTAGTCATTGTTGTCACATTAGTCTCTAACTCATGCTACTAGTCCTCACAGTCTCACTAATCATAATACCCATCAAAATCTAAAAATTCAAACATCTTTCTTAATTTGCCAGATTTCACATATCAACCTTGAAAATTCATAACTTCATATAGGAAACTCCAAATGAGGTGATTCAAATTCCTATGCGAAGCTCTTTAAGTCCTTTATATAGGAAAAATATCACTCAGTGTCAATTAGAGACATAAAAGTCCAAGAATCCATGACCAACCTGACTGCCACAAGATTCATTCCATATTTAATACCGAAACATGAACAAATCTTAACTTACAAACTATTAACCTAAATAATGCATTCTATACCTCTTTTTAAAGCTTAGGATGTCTCATAATAACCTATAAAATTTCATAAATATTGGATAATTTTTGGAAACACAAATTCACACCTTAAGCAATCTAACTCCCTAGAATCAAATTTGGCAGCACTAATCCTTAACAATTATTTGATTCCAAATTTAGGGTTTTTACTTCAGTCTATCCAAAATTATAATCACAAATTATTCCTACATAATTTTGCATGTAGAATCCATTAAAAACCTCAAATTTGACAAAATCCAGTTCCTTCCCTAAGAATCTACCATAATCAAAAGTTAGGGTTTCCAGGACAAATTTTTGTTATCGATTCTTATGCTTCTGAAATCATTCTATTCCTTTGTCCCACACAATTTTTCATTATAAATACATTGGAATCTCAATGTCATCAAAATGTCATTCCTTCCTATTGTCACATTCTAGCCAAAAATCACCATAAGTACTAACAAAGTGATTTTGACAAATTTCAACCACAAGACTTGTTAAACTTTCTTTCTGTTATGCTTAAGCCCTAATTAACCACATATTCATATTCATAAGATTAATAAAACACTAGGATTGCCTCTTGACTAAAAGTTAGGGCAGCACAATAACTTCATCACATCTTAAGATACAAGTTCAAATGGAAGCTTATGCTTACCTCTTCCCTCTTTCTTGATTCTCTTGACTTCAACACAACGTAGACTGCACCTAAATCCTCTTTTCAAGAATCTAAAACCATAGAAATATTGCTTATGTTGAGGGGAACAATTTTGGTGAAGACTCCAAGAGGCAAAAACGTGAATTCGGGGGTAAAAATTCCCAGGAGCACTTTGTCTTGCTTGTGTTCTTTCTAAGTTTGTGCATCTTCTCTCTTCTTTTTTTCTCTCTCTATTTTCTTTTATTTTCCCCCTTATGTTTTCTCATTGGATGGATTTAAAGTCTTAGGAGGTGTTAGGGTTTTAATTGGACAAGTGTTTAAGTGTACAGGGTGCCTGGTGCTTTTTTCCTTTGACTTGACCGACCTAATCACTGGGAAATTCATCAGGCTTGCCTGAAGGGTTTCAGGAGAACGACCATGTGTTAAGGTGTAATTATTCACTTTTCTTCTCTTACTTGGTGAACTTTCTTGTCAAAGGAAGGAAGATCGATGATTTCTTCCAACTTCTGTGCAGTGTTAGGGAAAGTCGGACATATGCTTGGATTGAAGATCGTTGAGTCATCTTGGCTATTCAAACATGTGATACATATGGGCTACATGACACCTTGTCACTAGGCTAACCCAAAAGTAAAAGTCACTTTATTAAAAATATACTTTAATAATGATGCTTTAATAAAGTAACTTTTGGGGTGTCTTACTCATAGTGGCATCATATGTGCATGTGATCTTAAAGAACATGCCATGTTTGTACCAAGCCATTAAATGGCACCACATATGCCTATGCCTCAAGGGATTGCCAAGTACATATCAGTGTGTCTTAGAAAAAATTGGGTATTCGTGTAGGTTAAATGGCGCCACACACCTATGCCTTTTCCAAAAAAATCAGGGTATATGTGTTTGCCCTAAAAATGCCATGTGCACAATTACGTCGGCATATTTTATCCGACTATCCAGTCACAGGTTTCATAAGGGAGCTAGGTGGCATTTTCCTATAGTTCCAACCATAAAGGAAAGTTAGTTAAAAGTATACTAATCCAAGATCATGACACATATGTTTGGATGTGGCATGAAATGGCACCTCACATCTTGAAAAATGCCAAGTGTCTGTGTATGTTTATGGGGATGGCGCCATGTGTGTCTGAGGGCCATAAAGATGGCACCAAGTGTGTCTAGGCATTGATATATTCCATCCAACTATGTACACACACACAAAATTTGTAACACTTTGTTTCAATAATCGATCTAATGGGTTTTATGTAGCGAATGAAGTAAATACTTTTGCAAAATTTTTTCTATTTCTAACCTCAAGACATGATTCAAACCTGTAGTTGAGTGGGTTTTTCTGAAAGTTTCAAAATCGTTTGGAAGCTTTATTTAGTGGTTCGTAACTTTATTATTACTCATAGACTCTTATCTTTATTTAATTCGATTAGAGTGATTCTTTGCTCATTTATTTAGCCTATTGAATTTTAGGCACAATCTGACAACTCTCAATTACTTTTCCTATTCTTGTATACATATCCTACAACACTACTCAACTTAACATGTTTATACAAGTATTCACATATAGTGATAATTTACACTTAACCAATTATCATATCTTAATCTTGAATTCACCATTGCATTTTCCTCTTGTACTCCATGTACCTATATGGTTGGGAGGGAGGGTGAGATTCTAGAGAATCTTAGTAGCAAACAGTACCACTATACATGCAAGATATATCCTTAATGCATGACATGTTTGCCTTACCTAAATGCATACTAACATAATAACATTTCTATGCACTCAATGCTTCATATTGCATACTTATAGACATAGCATAAATAGAAATCAATGCACAAGCATACATATCAAATACATGTAGGTAAGGTAAGTTTACTACCTTTGTATTTATGACCTCTTCCCGTTCCCTTTCTTCTAACCATTGGGGTTGTTTCTATTACCTCTTCTTTGTCACCTTATGGCACTAAACACATAACCACATGACTTGTTAGAGCCATGAAAGTGAGACATATCTTCAATTCTCACAATTCCTTTCAAAAGCTACAACTTCACTGGTCAACTTTAATCTGCCAACTTCCTTTGACCAACTTTGGAAATTTATAACTTTGTCTAGGAATCTCTACTTCTCTACTTGGGTAGTTCAAAGTCCTATATGACCTTCTTTAAGTGTATTTTAGAGGTAAAATACTTCCTTCTTCCAAATAAACTCACACAGCTCCAGAATCAACAATCAATTCTCACTACCATAGAATCCATTCCAGTTTTGATGCCTAACTTCAAAAATCAATGGTTAGAAAAAAAGTACAAGAAGAGGAAATGAAGTAAAAGGTAGTAAACTTACCTCTCCTGCATGTATTTATATTTGTGCTTGTGTACTAATGCGTATGAATGCTTTGCTTGATTATATGAAACATATATGAATGATTGAGGCTCTATTTCTATTTATGCTATGGCCATGAGAATGTTGGTTGAAACATTAGGCACGCAGATATGTCATTGTGTTAGCATGAGTTTATGTAATGCAAGCATGACATGTATTAAGCACTTATCTTACATACATATTCGTACTATTCTCACCCTCCCCTAACCAACCATTTAAATAGGTGATCATAGGAGGCGTGCTGAGAATAGAAAAGAGGACTACATGCAGAGAAAATGCTGTAGTAGAAGCAAGACGAAAGGATGTCTGAGTTTTACTGTAATGGGTTTAGACACCCTATTAGCCTTGTGTAGCTACATTATTTGTAATTGTTATATACAATCCTTGTGGGGAATTTATGTAATCAAGCACTTTTTATTAGTATTTTTATGGTATTTCTATGTGCCCACTGAACTATGTACAAGTCTTTTGAAAAAGGTGAAAATAAGATAAGGGTATTACATTTTGGTGTTAGAGCCCAAGTAGTTCTGGTAGAGCAAATAGTTCTGGCAATAAGATAGTATAATAATAACATCTTGATTATATGGTAGAAGGAAATACGCACAAAATAGGGCACTAGAGAAGTGCATTACCCCTTTTGTATGAATTAGCCCCAAAAGATTAGAGAATACCTGAGGGTAGTAAGTAGTGTAATACTGGACATGGCTATTATGAAACCTGAGAAAGCGGGTATGGCCAAGGTTGGTCTACGGACACACACAGGGTAATAGTGGTCAAAAGCAGTTAAAGTTGGTCTCTGTATTCTTGCAAGGGTACAGAAAAGTTAATCCTCCTCAACTCAAGGAAATCTCAGGTTGGGTGACCCACTAGGAAGTTAAGTTGATAGGGTTATGGAGACTTGAGTAATTGTGATTGCCTTGAGATTTCTCTATGGCTAATAATCATCTTACTTAGATGATTTAAAGAATGCTTAGAAGCATGGAGATTATGTTGATGGATGTATTGATTTTTAATATGAATGAAAGGTTCATTTGATAAGGTGATGGGAAACTTGAGGTGTAGTAAATGTTTTGAGGTTTCTCCATGCTAGCTGATGATCCTTAGTAACATCGTGATGTAAAAGGAATGTAGATACAATAAATAGTGCCTATGGGTAAACCAATATACAGTACCTACAGGTATATCGAAATGTATTACCTAAGGGTACACCAAAATGTAGTGCCTATAGGTACATCAAAATACAGTGCCTACGGGTACACCTAATGCAGTGCCTATTGGTACACTAAAATACAGTGCCAACGGGTTCACCAAAATGAAGTACCTAGTCTAAAAATTGATTTTTCCATGAGTGTTCCTCCTACATATTAGGCTCACCGTCTCCCCTCACCAAGTCTTCTAAGTGATCCTTTCTTTATTGCACTTCTTGCAGCTCCTCCTTGATATCGTTCATTGTGGCCTATTACTGTGTTAACATGCCTAATATCTATTGTATTAGGTCAGGCCTAAGTTCCTGATTTGGGTTATTATGTCCCCGTCATGGTCTACCACGTGTTCATACCATCTTTGTACTTCACTATATGAAAATTGAAAATAAATAAGTTTAATTAACACAAGGACATTTTTCTCATTTCTCAAAATTTTGGGTGCATAGATATGCCATATATGTCATACAACATATATTTACAGTAGTTAGAGAAAGCTCTTAACACCATATAACTTATAAACTATTGTACAATATGACTTTGTCCTCTTTTACACACTATGTCATAACTATACATATGACTTCCCAAGGGGTCACCCATCCCATAATTTTTTGATAGGTTGAGCATGCTTAACTTTCATGTACCACATCCAAAATATAGATACCAGGTCTATCTGCTTCTAACTATCGATACCTTGTGACTGTTTTAGTCTCAAAAGTCATGCCAGCTGCCCTTGGTCACCAAAATACTGAGTATAGTCCTCAATCAGTTGGTGTACATGTACAACTTCACATACATGTTCATTTGACACAAATTCCACAAAATGGTCGTTGGGACTCACTTAACAACATCATTCCTCTTTCGAACACAAAATGCTATATCTGAAAAGAAGTATAGTACTGTATGGATCTATACATGATCTGGAAAATCTAGGTACTGCCTAACCTAATCCTAGTACTGTGATCCTACTTCATCTAGATATGTTGCAAAGGGTCTACAGGGGTGTTGTGCTCTTGAAAGACACACAGATATATGTCTCTGACACGCTCCCATAAACCCTGATCTGGCTACAGATCATATCTCACATATGCTAGCCTAGCTTTGGAAAGAGTAGCCATTGAGTAGTTAGACTCTAACCTATTGGAGAGTGGCTGCTCGAAATCTGCCACCAATACTCTAAGTACTGGCTCGGCTCTCAATTATGGCTCATATACCAGTTTGACTCAGACCTGCTTCCTGGGTGTCCTCATCTCTATAAAATGTAGCCCTTTAGTGATCGTCTGACCCAGGGAAACCTAGTTCACTGATGATGATTACCTATCACGCTGTCACAACCTTCCATACATCATTCTGTCATCCTATAAACAAGACCATATCGGTATACTATTCTCATAATGCCAAAATAGCTTTTAGCTCTATTACTAAAAATGTCAAACCCCTTAACATTTCGATATTTGCCAAAGTGATAAAGACATAGTTCCACAAGTATATAGAAATAGCATGAATATATTGATACTAAGTATAAGGTTTGAAAAATAATTACAAATACTCAGAGTTTACAACATAAAAACTAAGGGTAACCAACAATAATCCTTACTTAAATTGGTGCCCTCACATGGCGGTTTTTACCGTTTTGCCCTTCAAGCTGCTAGCTTCTGCTAGAATATTTTTAAAACTTGGAATGGGTGAGATTCAAATGAATCTCAGTAGTAGTATGTAATCAATCATATAAAATGTGATAATTAAATATGCTAAGTACCATATAATGCAACCGGATAATACCACTGTACAACTCATAATCATAAGAATGTGCACATGTATTTAGGGCCAACTACTATTAGAAACCTTACTTGTCCGTAGCTCAGCTGGGCTTATGACCATAGACTAGGCAATGTACACTATTGATATTGTATCTGATAACTGGATCCCCTTTGGGGGCTGTTACAGTTCTTGTACTTTCCCCCTAACAGTACTTGTACTTTTCCCCCTTCAATTAGAGAGTACATTCTACATATCACAGAAGATGGCATACACAAAACATATAAATAATCTTTATGAAAGACAGAGTTACCACCTTAATCCCATTTCCTAGCTCTAACCTTATCCCGACACGAGTAAATTGTCCAGTCCTAAAATTCCAAATGTATAAAGAAATAAGTCATTACTCATTCATAGACTCTTCTAAACTTAATTTGTTGGTTATCTTAGCTTAAAGTTGTAAAATGACTAAAGTACCCTTAGGGACCCTGTAACCCCCACCTCGATAAAGACCACAATCAGCGTTTAAACATGTTTAATAATTGAATGAGAGATACGAGATAACAAAAAAAATTTTATAACACCTGTATAATAGATCTCCATTCATTTCATTTGGATAATGGAATCAATTTGGAACTTGATTGGAAAGTTTGGAAATTTTTGAATTTGTGTTTAAACTTCTGGCCAAAATAAAGCTTGTTAAAGGAATGTGAATTTGGTTGTTTTGATATTTTTATTGGATTTTACATGAAAAACTATGTAGCCTTTATAAATGGGTTCCGGAAGGGACCATGTGCCAAAAGTAATGCATACTAACCACAGGACCCAAGAAAGTATGGGTACCTAAAACTTGATCACCTGACTCTAGGTATGTCTCAAAGCATCACGAGCAAACAAGTGGTATATTGATAGTGGATACTCGAGACACATGACTGGCAACAAAAATAAGTTCACTATGCTAGAAACCAAAAAAGGAGGAAAGGTAACTTTTTGAGGTAACCAATCTAGACGTATTGCTGGAATTAGTGAAGTATGAAAATATGATGGTGTTCAAATCAATGATGTATATGTTAGGATCGGCAGGCACAACGGAAGAATTTTAAAAATTTTACTGATGCTAATCGAGGATCTATTAACGGCATTTCAGTCGAGTTAGAAAGTTTTGTACCTTTTTACAGTTTAGGGTTTTCATGATCTCTAAGAGCCAACACTTCAGGTCTGCTCCTTCTACTGGTATCTACATGAATGCTCTCCAACAGAGACTGCGTGCTAGCGCCTCCAATGTCTCCTAGGGTTTCCCTTACGACTCTGAATTCTCATGCGCATATGAGTATTTCTGCTCTATCAAGTTTATAACTTATGATGGCTATATTCAAATTTAAAAATTAATTATCATTAATTTTGAAATTAATCAACAATTAATTATCTTAATGAGCTAATTAAATAAATTCAGTTTAAATTAAATCTGTCCAACAGTTTTAATTTAACGTACTTATTTAATCCAAATAAAGAGCCATTAGATTTAATTTATCTTCATAAATTAAATCTGAGATACTATATCTCTATCATGTTAGTTATTAAATTTAATATATCTTAATAAATTAAATTTAAAACTAACACAATATAATAATATCATATAATATATATACATATACATATACATATATATATATATATAATATAAGATATGTATTTCAAAAATATATATCCATATAATATCATTAACGAATTTTATATTATATATATATATAAATATAAAATTCCTCCACCCTAAATTAAACATTATCTCATGTTGGGCTATTCTTGTGTGCGACTCTGTAGGCCCATATGAAGTTGGCAGTGGCCCAATAACTATACTAACCTAAAAGTCACAAGCGGCCTCTAGCAAGACATTACGACTACCCAAATCATATGAGGATTGTTATCACGATGCAACCTGTCATACAACCATGTCACGTCCCTTTTGTCACACGTTATATCGATCAAGGATAAGGCAAGGATAATGTCATCCTCTTGTTCCTGACCATTACTTTCTCGATTCCTGAGTAGCCTGACAATAGAAATGGAAACTCCTTTCCATTGTAGAATGACCATACATTTCTTAGACTTACTCATTGAGGGGCCCAGTAATGTCTCTCTACTAATGTGAGGGAAAAATTCTATCATGATCATTCATATTCCTCTGCATGAAAAACCACCAAGCCCGATTATAGCCTTTATCATCACTCGGTCAAAAGTGACTTTTGACTAGTTCAAAGCTTAGCAACCTCATGTAGGAATCCATGATGACCTCAGGTTTAAGGGCATTGTGATATGGTTATACATGAGAAAAACTTGACTTGATCCATGTAGCTTTCTCATAGTGGGTCAGTCCAGTACCTTGTACTCTTACAAGTGCCTAAGACTTTGATTCGTATCTCCATATCTTATCAAAGCCATACCGATCTTATTTCATCTCTGCTCCCGCATAGATGACCGACAGGGACATTTTAGGACAATCTTAATGAATTATCCAAGGATGCAATTATCACAGTTAACATGCAAATAATATGATAACAGAATTGAGAAATTTCATTAAAATAATAATGTTCAAAGTACAATGATTGGCCCTTAGCGCAAAATTTCCAACAGTATATTATGTTGAAGGATTATTCCACAACCTCTTGAGTGTGAGTCAAAGCACTGACAGAGATACCTGGGTGATCTTTGATTCAAAAGAATGATTGATAGTAAACTCGATGGATTTACCACTTAGCAAAGAATCTGTCAAGGCAAAGATCCGAGCTCAAAGGGACGATAACTGTTATACTATTGATTTAAATTCAAATTCTTCTGAAAATTGTTTTCTTAGCAGATCAGAGGAGAGTTGGTTATGGCATAAGCGTCTGGGTCATGTTAAATTAAACCAACTTGAACTGATTAAAAAAGATTTAGTTGTTGATCTTCCTAAATAAAATTCAAAGATAACATGATTTGTGAAGCATGTCAAAAAGGCAAACAAACTAAATCTTCATTCAAAACAAAGTATGAGATTTCTACTTCCAAACCTTTACAATTACTTTATATGGATTTAGTAGGTCCATCAAGAGTAAAATATTTTGGAGGAAATCTATATACTTTAGTAATTGTCGATGATTTTACAAGATTTACATAGACTATATTTATGCTTCAAAAGATGAAACATTTGTCGAATTTATTATGTTTGCTAAGAAGGTCCAAAATGAGAAAGGTATTTCTATTGTTGCTATTAGGACAAACCATAAAGGAGAATTTGATAATCAACTCTTTGAAGACTTCTGCAACAATGAGGGAAGAGATCACAACTTCTCTACACCTAGAACACCTCAGCAAAATAGAGTAGTAGAAAGGAAGAACAGAGTCCTCACAGAAATGGCAAGAGTAATACTTAATGAAAAAGAAATGTCATAAGTGTTCTGGGTGGACGCAATGAGTACCGCATGCTATATTTCAAATTGAGCATATATTCGCAAGTTACTTGGAAAGACACCATATGAACTCTACAAAGGTAGAAAGCCAAATCTTGCTTATGTACTTATCTTCGGATGCAAGTGCTTCATTCACAATAATGGTAAATAAAACTTGGGTAAATTTGTTTTAAAGTCTGATGAAGGTTTATTTCTAGGATATTCTAATAGAAGTAAAGCATATAGACTTTTTAATAAAAGAACATGTACAGTTGAAGAATCGATTCATGTTGTGTTTGATGAACTTGATTCTCAGACAAAGCATTTTGATCAAGAAGAAATGGAGTTGATAAAGAAAAACAAAACTATTTCAAAACATAATGATCTTGAAACAAATGATTTTCAAAATATAGAAGATGTCGATGATCTTGCTCAACCAAAAGCATGAAGACATATTAAAGATCATCCAATTGATCAATTAATTGGAGATATTCACGAGGAGTCAAAACCAAAAATAAAATTCTTAATGAGGTAACTTTTTCTACTTTTATTTCTAAGATTAAACCTTCTGGTGTAGAAGAAGCTTTATCTGACAATGATTGGGTGATTGCTATGCGAGAAGAATTAAATCAATTCCAAAGAAATCAAGTTTGGGATTTGGTTCCTCAACCTAATGATCACTCAGTTATAGGAACCAAATGGGTTTTCAAAAACAAACTTGATGAATCAGCAATCGTTGTGAGAAACAAAGCAAGATTGGTAGCCAAAGGCTATAATCAAGAAGAAGGTATTTATTATGAGGAAATATATGCTCCAATGGCAAGATTAGAAGCAATACGAATACTCTTAGCCTTTGCATGCATTAAAGGTTTTAAACTTTATCAAATGGATTAAAAAGTGCTTTTCTAAATGGTTATATTATGGAGGAAGTATATATTGAACAACCTCCTAGTTTTAAAGATGAAACAAAGCCTTATCATGTTTACAAACTTAATAAAGCTTTATATGGGTTGAAACAAGCTCCTAGAGTTTGGTATTAAAGACTAAGCAAGTTTCTTCTTGATCAAAACTTTGTCAGAGGAAAAGTATATACAAATCTTTTCAACAAACAAGACAAAAATGATCTTCTAATTGTTCAAATCTATGTTGATGATATTATTTTTGGTGCTCCTAATAAATCTCTTTGTCAAGAGTTTTCCAAGATTATGCAGGGAGAGTTTGAGATGTCTATAATGGGAGAATTAAACTTCTTTCTTTGACTTCAAATCAAGCAAAGGAAGAATGGAATATTTGTATCTCAAACAAAGTATTTGGAAGAGTTGTTGAAGAAGTATGGATTGGATAATGCTAATGGAGCTGATACTCTAATGAGCTCTACAACATTGTTGGATGTTGACGTAAAAGGTCCTAATTACAATATCACTAAATATAGAGGAATGATTGGTTTATTACTCTATCTAATAGCAAGCAGGCTGGATATACAGTTCAGTGTTGGAATATGTGCAAGGTATCAATCTGCACCTAATGTATCACATGTAGAGACTATGAAAAGAATCTTCAAATACTTAGGAGACACTGCAGAACTTGGCCTATGGTATCCAAAAAGAGGAAATGAATATTTGATGGCCTATTCAGATTTAGATCATGGAGGATATAAAACTGACAGGAAAAGTACTAGTGGTCAATGTCAATTCCTTGGAGGCTCTCTGGTATCATGGTTCAGCAAGAAACAGAACACCGTGTCATTATCTTCCACTGAAGTTGAATATATAGCTGTAGCAAGTTGTTCTCAAGTACTATGGTTGAAGCAACAACTTTAGGATTTAGGGATAAACTCAAAGGAGATTCCAATTTATTGTGACAACACTAGCACTATTAGCTTGGACAAGAATCCTGTGCAACATTCAAGGACCAAACACATAGATATCCAACATCATTTCATTCTAGATTATGTGTAAAAGAAGGATGTCAAAGTAGAATTCATACCAACACATCTTCAACTTGCTAATATATTTACAAAGTCGATAGCTAAAGATCAATTTTTAAATATTCAAAGAGAATTAGGAATGGTTAATCCTAATGAGTTGTAAGTTTTTCTTGTTAATTATTATGTTTAATGAGTTTTGATGATAACCATATTGACTTAGGCATTGGAGTATGTAGAAATTGTTTTTGCAGGTCTGTCACTCGAGTACTAGAAGTGTCACTCAAGTACTAAGTTCATTCTTACTCGAGTCAGTCAACAATGCTTGAGTACAGAACTATAGCATATACTTTGCTTCAGGTTATGTAAAACAGGGATTAACAGAGTATGTAAGAACTCTTGAAACTCACTCAAGTATGCCAAGAGTGTTAGGTATCACTTGAGTGAGGGAAGAACTTTACTTGAGCATGGTATGAATCCACCTGAAGTGAAGCAAGAGAACTCAAGCAAAGAGAAAGATTTATACAAATACTTATTCAAAGTATGGTTACTCAAATGATCTTGGAGAATTTGAGTACAAAGAAGAAAAATATAACAAGATACATTTGAATCATGTATGCTTTTACATGCTTTATCATATTCGTTTGAGTATCACTCAAGCATGAAATTGTCTCACTCGAGTACTACATGAACAACACTCGAGCACTAGGGTTGTCACTCGAGTGTTGGCACTTATATAAGTTATGCGATAGCTTAGACTATCACACTTCCTCTTCTTACTCGAAGCATTGCATCACTCGAAGGGTGTATCTCTTCACCTCCGACTATTACCAATTGATTAAACAACTCATATTGCTTTAAATTTTTGTTACAACTCTTCAATAATCTTCATAAGGTCAGATTTATCATTTTAGCTTCTCATTTCGTGCCCTAACCGAAGAGATTTTCTAAAAATATTTATTGAAGTCCTTATCAAATATGTGATTCCCATTTTGTTTCTAAATGGCTAGAACTAACATTCTTGTTGTTTCCCAAACATCCCATTTACCTTTACCTACTTATTCTACCGCTAGTGCTTCAAAGACTTTGGTAGCCACACCTTCATCTCCTACACCTTCTCTGTCTTCTACTCCAACACCTCTTCCTAAACCCAAAACCCAAAAGAGAACTCCAACCAAGAAACCTCATCCTAAGCCTCAAATGGCTAAGAAGGATCAACCTCCGCAAAAGAAACCAAAGGGAGTGGTTTCTAAAGAACCGATTGTCACTCGGTCTCAATCTAAAGAAGTTAAAGGAAGAGGAAAGAAAAAGGACACAAAGCAACCACAAAAATCTTCTTCCTCTAATGACTCTTTCAATATGCAACTCTGGGAAGCAATGGAGAAGTCAAAGCTTGATGCATTAGTCTACAAAATTTCCTCCCAAGCCAGAGCCTAAAGTTCATATCATGTTGGCTAGTCCAGTGCAGCTGCTTTAGGGGTTCCTTCTACTTCACAGGTTCTAGAGGAAGAACAAGTCACAAATCCTCTTGAAGACTTCAATGTTAAGGAACTAAAGGCACTGAAACAGAAGGTATGATTCTGAGTTTACACATAGACATTTTTGTCCCATAGTTTATGTGGACTTAGATTATCTGATGAAAAGCTGTGCTTTGGATTTTCATCCTTTTCTTGGATTTTATGATCCCTATTGAGTGTTCATATCCCTATTCACCCTCTGTTGTGAGAACCTTTTACTGTAACATGGAAACTCATAACATACACTTTAGGGCTGGAGAGTTGATAGAGTAAGCAATATCTACCACTATTAGAGATCAATTTATTATGATATCTGCTACTATCATTAATGACATTCTTGGCTATATTGCACCACCTTCTGATCCACCCATACTTTCAGCCAATAAAGCCTTCTGGCTTTTAAGACCAAATGACCTAATAAACCCTCTTAACTTTAAGCCTATTGACATGCCTGATTATATTCGTGCCCTTCATTACATATACTCTCGTAGTATTGTTAACAAATCCAAGAATTATACCTATTTTGCTCAAAGAGATTACTATTTACTGGCCTCCTTCCTAGCCGGTCAACAAAGAAATGTGGGGGAGCTTATTTTTAGTGAGATGAGAAGATTTTGATTTTCTTCATCAAGATCCACCACAATACTACATCCTTAACTTATGTCTCTAATTCTCAAGAAACAAAGTGTAGTATTTGGACGGAATTGAGAGGGTAACAATTTTAAGGTTTGGCAAGACTCGATTGACACATATGAGTATCAATCTTCCAGTGAGTTGAACCAGGGCTACATTTAGAGAGAAGCCACTCCATCGAGAGGTGATAAGGCTCAATCTTCTGCTCAAGGTTCAATTCCACCTCTATCTTTCCTAAATGCATCACTATCAACCCATCTGGCCGAAGTGATCAATCAAGCTGTGACTAGTCTGAAAAAGGAATTGATGAGTGAATATGAGAAATTGGTGAACACGATGGAGTTACAAGTCTCGAGTTGGTGGACAAGGCAAATACCAACTTTCACTTGATGTTCAAGACTCAAGAAGATATGTCAAGAAGAATCACTGATATGGAAATCTTCTTGCGCACTTATTTTCTGACTATTTCTCCTGAGGTGACACCTGAGTCTACTCCTGCCATGACTTTAGCTCCTCAAACACAGACTCATGTTCTCTTCATAGACATGGATTCCAATGTTGATGTCACTTATGATCGGTAACCTTCACCACCACTTGCAGCCTCTATTCCCTAGCCGTCATCTCCATTTTTTAAGTCTGAGCCAACTGGACCTTCCATTGCCATGGTGCTCTTTACCCCACCATCTAAAATCACTTTTCCTCAGCCCCTTTTCGGATGCTGATAAAATGGGGGAGAAGGATCTATGTTAGTTTCTGAGCTAATATGGTCTGATATGAGGAATATTGGGTAGTTATTATGTATTGGGGTAAGATTATTGTTATTTTCTGGTTTATTTGTGCTGACATGGTTGTATATGGGATTTTATGGGTAGATGTTGATTCAAGCTTAATATTGTACTTTACAAGTTCACTAATGATCATTTTCAATTTTGCTAAGTTTTTCGTTTAGATTTAATGATTTCTGTGCAAAGATAATGGTATTATGACTTATCTTGGCTTTAAGTATCCCTTGGAAGTATTGCAGGAGATATATGAGATTAAGTGCAATAAATCTTAAAATGAGTCTAAACTTTGGTGAAATATGCATTTTGAAATGTTGTAAATGTTTTCAAAATTTTCACTTCAATCAAGTTTTTAAAACTCATCACAAAGGTTTTGTCATCATCAAAAAGGGGGAGATTGTTAGATTCCAAGTTTTAATGATAACAAAAGATCATTGTGTGTTGTGGTAAGAAATTCATACTTTGCAATAGTTAAAAATATTACCAAATGTATTTCACAAAGTTTAGAAGTGTCTACCATCAGTTTTACTAATGCACTCGAGTAATGGAGATAGCACTCGAGCATGGAGCTATTTTATACTCTAGCAAATGCAAGTGTTGGGCAAAAAGTGTTTTACAGAGTCAGAAATCATTTTCTCACTCGAGCATAGAACCTCTACTCGAGTGATAGCCTTGAGTGCACCCGAGACCTTATAAGTATGGCACAATAAGTGCTTACCTGAGAGCAAGATAACCAGAGAAAGTAATATACACTTGAATCCATACGAGTGAGGAACAACAAGTGTTTGTCAAAGAATCACCAAGTGCATGAAGGAGAAAGTATGCTCGAGTGGAGGAATCTGCACCCGAGTGATACCTCAGCACCCACAAGTGACAAAGAGTTTCTTATAGAAGAATATTAAGTTTACTCGAGTGATAGCAAGTATGCTCGAGTGAGGACCCACATCACCTGCAAGTGCAAAATCACACTCTTGATAAAGTGGGATGCTAGTGTTGTCCAGAGACATAGCTCATAGTGTAAAATGAAGGTGCACTCGAGTGAGGAGACTTATACTCGAGTGAGGTCCCACATCACTCGCAAGTTTGAAAATGCACTCTCTCTAAACAATATTAAAGTACAAGTATAAAACTGAAGCAAGAGAAAATATGGTATTGCACTCGAGTGAGCCCTCTCTGCACTCGAGTGATACTCTTCCAGAAGCCAAAATGCACTAGTCTTACAGCGTTCAATTCAAATATAGTTTAATGTTATTCATTTATTCTATTTCTACTGATTATTATTATATAACATCATTTAACTTATATTACAAGTGTGATACATGAGTTTGAATGTTTGAATTAGAAAAGCACAGAAGAAGTCAAATAATTGCAGACAACATCATTACGACTAACCAAGCATGTACCTACCGCGTTCAAAGATTTCAAACATACATATGTCATTCCACAGTAAAATGCTCCGCTCCATAATGATTATTATTCAATGGGCAAAATCAAATGGCTATAAATACAGATTATCAGAAACCATCGATATATACCAAGAACAAGAACTCACACAAGCAAATTCATGAGTCTCTATTATTCACATTTTCTCTGTGTTCATATCGTTCTTCATTATTTATCATATTTTCTCTGTAAGAGAGTTTGTATACACTCTAAATTCTATTTTTATTTGATCTCAAGGTACTGGGACCTTGAGACGGTAGATATCCTTACAAGAGAAGCAGTTGAGAGAATTCCTAGTAGGACTTTCTGCTCATAAGACTTACAAGATACAAGAAGTAAAGAACGTTGCTGCTCGTAAGACTTACAGTGGTATAAGCAGGAGAGAACGTTACTACTCATAAGACTTGTATACTTAAGCAAGAGAGAAAGGTCATAGGTTTGTATTTCTGCACATAAGACTTGTTGTAAGTGGGAGAGAAATTTCTGAGTGTTAGAATATTTCTACACGTAGTCCATTCAAGGACGATTGTTGTTTTGCGGCATTCTGAGAGCCCATTGAATCTTAGAAGCATAGTGAAAATCTTAGTAGGTCTTGATCTCTGAGGATTGGAAGTGGTTTTTGGGCCGAACCAATATAACTCTCTATGTACTAATCTTCTCAACTCTACTCTATCTACAACTATAGGTGAGAACATCCTTCCAGACTGAGCTTCAATCACTAGACCTCCTAGTTTTGCTGAGAACATTTTTCGTTCTGGAAAGCTAAATTCAGAGTGTTCATGATGGCTAACGAATACGATGTATGGAATGTGATACAAGACGGTGACTATATTCCAATGAAGAAAATCAAAGATAGAGTCATGAAAAAGAGTTTGGAGGAGTTTCATGAAGATGATAAGAGGTTAGTAACATTAAATAGTAAAGCTATTTTAATGATACAAAGTGCCCTCAGTCAAAAGGAAAATTTCCGAATCTGCACTCTACCAACATCCAAAGATATGTTGGATGCTCCTGAGATTGCTTATGAAGGCACAACCAGAATCAAAGAAAATAGAGTCAATACTTTAATTATAGAGTATGATCTATATCGTATGAAACCTGGAGAAAGAATTTCATAATTTGAACTCAAATATACTCATCTTGTTAATTAACTATCTGTACTTGGGAAATCATTTGACTAAAATTCCAAGGTAAGAAAGATTCTTAATATTCTTACGAAAGGATGGGAAGCAAAGGTAACAACTATTGAAGAAGCTAAAGGAGAGTCAATGAGATCCGTAGTGGCTCTCTTTGGTAGCCTTTCTAAGTATGAAGGGAAATTAATATTCAAGAAGGAACTAGAAGAGTTTGATGATAAAAAGAAAACAGGATTTGTATTTAAAGCTATCAAGGAAGAAGAGTCTTCCAAAAACAAAGATGTTCCTGATGATGTTGACATGGGAATGATCGTGAGAAAAGTCAAGAAGTTTTATAGAAGAGGCCAAAAGAACTTCAAAAATTATCAAGGTAGACTAAGCATAAATGAATAACAGATAGTATGCTATGAATGTAGGAAGCCTGGACACATCAAATCTGAATGCTTCAGAAATAAAGATAAGAAGAAGTAGAAGAAGAATGCATACATATCATCTATATGGGGCGATAGCTCGTTGGATGAAGAAAGCGACAACAACGAAGTTGCAAATCTATGCTTGGTAGCCAAAGAATAAGAATCAAATTTTGAGGTAAGTGATTCTGAACCTACTTATGATGAGTTATTATCTAAATATAATGCATTGCATACTGAATTCATTAAGGCAGCTAAAGAAATTGTTAGTTATAAGAAGAAAGTAAAAGAATTAGAAAATACTATCATATCATCATGTACATTATGTGAAGAAAAAGATAAGAAAATAAATGATTTAATAAAAACTATAGAAATATTTACTAAAGGAAGTCAAACTCTTAAAGTTATTCTAAAATCTTAGAGAGCTTCCTTTGATAAATCTGGAATTGGAAATAAATCAGATTAGGATAAAAATAGAGGAAATAAGAAAAATTGTAGTAGAACTTTCTCAATTATTTTAAGAATTATGTGCATTCATCAAATCCATTTGCATCATGTAGTTATTGTAATAGGAAAAGACATTATACTTCATCATGTTATTTTAGAAAAGGACAAGTTAGTGGTACGTATAAATGGATTCCGAAAGGGACACATGTGCCAAAAGTAATGCATACTAACCATAAAGGACCCAAGAAAGTGTGGGTACCTAAAACTTGATCACCTTACTCTAGGTATGTCTCAAAGCATCACGAACAAATAAGTGGTACATTGATAGTGGATACTCGAGACATATGACTGCTGACAAAAATAAGTTCAACATGCTAGAAACCAGAGAAGGAAGAAAGGTAACTTTTGGAGGTAACCAATTTGGACGTATCACTAGAATTGGTGAAGTGGGAAAATCTGATGGTGTTCAAATCAATGATGTATATTACGTTGAAGGATTATGCCACAACCTATTGAGTGTGAGTCAAAGCATTAACAGAGATAACTGGGTGATCTTTAATTAAGAAGATTGCTTGATAGTATACAATAAGGAAGAAGCTAAGCCCTCGATACATCATGCCATTTGAGATTTTTTCAATAATTTGGCCAGTAGCTTATCGAATTGCTCTAACCCAAACTTGAGTAGATTCCATGATGTCTTCCATGTTTCGTAGGTGAAGAAGTATCAACCAGGACCCCACCATGTTATAGCGTTTGAAGATGTGGATATGCAAGGTAATCTTACATATGAGGTTGAGCCAGAACAAGTCATCGAGTGACTGGAAAGATGGCTCAAGCATAGAAGCATTCCATTTGTGAAGGTGGTTTGGAAGAGGTTATCACCTATAGAGGAAACTTGGGAAGCAAAAGATAACTTGCCTAAGCGCTACTCAGAATTTATGTTTTAGAACATGTAACAAATTTTAGGGACGAAATTTATTGTACGTGTGAGGGGAGTTGTAACATACTGGAATATGAGCGCCTAGTATGGCTTGTAAAGATGATTAGTTGGAAGAAAATTCACCGGTGCCATGTATGTGTGTATGACGATATTTTCCAATAAAATGGACATTTGGCAAACTTCTATTTCTTAATTGTTAAAGTAATTGTTAAATAAATTAATTTTACTTTATGTAGGGACCATAAAAGATGACTCCTCGTAGGTGGAGTCAGGGAAATCCTCTGACTTTCCTTTTGGACCATCTTTTGGTGGAGCACAAAAAGGTACTTTTTGACTTTTGTGTTAGTGCACATGTCATCTCATTGATGAAGTTGCTTTTTTACTTTATGGGTTGACCAACCAAAAGATGACACATGTCTTCCTTATCCATAAAGTAATTTTGCCTTTTGAGTTGTCACCACCAGAGGATGCCAGCTCACCCCGAGTAGGGGAAATCCACAGGTACCTAGTCCGGTCACCCCACTAACTTTCTCGAGCACTGAGTCTAAAAGTAGGGGAAAATCATTAGACCCCTACTTTCCCTGACAAAAAGGACAACTAAAAACCTGAGAAAAGAGGCAGGACCACTTTATTAAAGTAAGTGACATATGTCACCGAACCATTGTATCACCGGACAAATGTAACCATAGGAATTCTATTGGAAATTGTGCCTTAAGGGCTAATCATTGTACTTTGAACATTATTAATTTAATGAATTTTTTCTATTATGTTATCATATTATTTGCTTGCTCATTACGATGACTATATCCTTGAATAAATCATAAAATTGTCCTAAATGTCCATAGTCAGTCATCTATATGGGAGCAGAGATTAAATAAGATTAAATAAGACAGTATGACTTTGATAAGATATGGAGATACGAATCAAAGTCTTAGGCACTTGTAAGAGTAGAAGGTGTTGGACTGTCCTGCGATGAGAAAGTTGCATAGATCAAGTCATAAGCGTACTCATGTATAACTATGTCATAATGCCCTTTAACCTGAGGTTATCATGGATTCCTACATGAGAGTTGGTAAGCTTTGAACTAGTCAAAAGTCACCTTTGACTGGGTGATGATAAAGGCTACGATTAGGCTTGGTGGTTTTTCATGCAGAGGAATATGAATGGTCAAGATGAAATTTGTCCCTCACATTAGTAGAGAGATATTTCTAGGCCCCTCGATGAGTGAGTCTGAGAAATGTATGGCTATACTACAATAAAAAGGAGTTTCCATTTCTATAATCAAGCTACTCAGGGATCGAGAAGTAATGGTCAAGAATAGGAGGATGACATTCTCTATATCTCACCTTGACCGAAATATCGTGTGACAAAAGGGACGTGATATGGTTGTATGACAGGTTGCATCATGTTAATGATCCTTATATGAATTGGATAGTCGTAATATCTTGCTAGAGGCCACTTGCGACTTGTGGGTTAGTACAGTTATTGGCCCACTGCCAACTTCGTATGGGCCTACAGGGTCGCATACAAGAATGGCCTAACACGAGATAATGTTTAATATAGGGTAAAAGAATTTTATATTTATATACAATATAAAATTCATGAAAATAAAATTACTAATATTATATATATGTATTTTTGAAATACAAATTTATATATATATATATATATATATGATAATAGTATTATATTAGTTTTAAATTTAGTTTTATTAAGATAAATTAAATTTAATAACTAACATGATAGATGTATAGTATCTTAGATTTAATAAATGAAGACAAATTAATTTTATTGGCTATTTATTTGGATCAAATAAATAGGCGAAATTAAAATAGTTGAACATATTTAATTATACCAAATTTATTTAATTATCTCATCAAGATAATTAAGGGTTAATTAATTTCAAAATCAATCAAGATTAATTTTGAAATTCCAATATAGCCCTCATGGGTTATAAAAATGATTGAGTAGAAAAACTCATGTACGGATGAGAGTTTAGAGCCATAAGGAAACCCTAGGAGACATTGGAGGCGCTAGCAAGCAATTTGTGTTGGAGTAACATTCATGTGGATACCAATAGAGGTAGTTGATCAATGTGTTGGCTTCCTAGGGTTGAAAACTCAGTTCTAAAAGAAAGGTACAATTCTTTCCAACTTAGTTTAAACGTCTTTGATAAATCCTCAATTGGGATTGGTGAAAGTTTAAAATTATTCTGATGTGCCTACTAGTCCCAATAGTTTGCACTATCAATAATACTATGAGTGAAACATATTCTTCTTCTTCTTCTTGTTCATGTAAAGGTGATATGTCATATGCTATTTGTGCAGAGATTGATAATTGGCTTTCCAGTTCACATGATCTTGATGCTACATTTGATAAAAGCATTATAATTGTCCAACTCTTGATCCCTTTGAATTACTTGTTTCAGATAATTCAATAAGGAAGGATTCAATGATTTTGGATGATAAAATTGTAAACAAAAATGAATCTCCCCATTTAGTTCTTTCTTGTAATTTGCCACCTGAAATAAAAAAGTGAACTTTCAAATTTCAAGTTGTGATAGTTTGATTAATTCTCCTATTTCTTGTACTCTTTTACCTTCTACCCCTTATGATTGCAAAAGTGATGTGATGTGCCCTAATACTAATTTGGATTCTACATTGTCCCCTTTGCAAACGCAAAAGTAATTAAAAGTATGACTATTTGTTTGGTTCCTACTGATAGGGACCAATTGACATTCTTGGTTGTCAGGTTTACTTGGAGAATATAGTTCCTAACATGCCTATGTTTTATTCTAGATATCTTAATGTATGTATTTCTTGAATAGATACTACTGCTAGTTTAGTGTTTCTTTTAAAGGAAGATTCACCACCAAGAGTGTACAATCTTGGAGGAGGAGCTACATCAAAGAATCTTATCTTGGATGAGAACTTTTCCTTTAAGTGCCTTAAAGCATTCTAACAAAGGTTGTCTCTTTCCTCACTTTTTTTCTTCCAAATATCTATGATTGTTTTGATTTAATTATTTTATAAGGAATATAAGTGTGGGGGAGAGACATATTCCATTAGAAAAAAGATAGTTTTCTTGTATTTTCTTCCCCATTGAGTTTGATTCTTTGGCTATTTCTCTATACTTAGGTTTTAAATTGAGAAAATGAAAGATTGAAGTGTGTAGAGAGATTTGGAATAATGTGCTTAATGCCTTTTGCGCCCTTGGTAAAATGAGTAAAATTTTTCAAAACTTTTCAAACTTCTTGGCTAGAATATTAACTTATATTGATGATTTTAAAGTTTAGTTTTCGAAAATTTGGAATTTTGGTAGAAAACCACTTACCTCGTACTCAAGTTTCTGTACTCTTGGATTCAAAAAATAAATATCATTGGATTGTTTCTAAGCACATACTTGGACTTTTGCAAGTTCAAATTTTGTTTGGAAAGGGTTAATTGACTTGTGTGGGAATATTGTGTGTTTTTTTGTAAATATTATATATTCATTAGACCTTATTAGCTAATTCGTATTTATTAGACTTTATTATCTTGGATTAGTTTTGATTGTTGTGTCTCCTTCTCTTCTATATAAATCGACAACTGAATCTCAATATTAGGATATGAGAAAATACATATTCTTCCCTCAAAATTGTCCACATGGTATCAGAGCAACCATATGAGCATATGTGTGTATAGGAGATATTATGAGGGTGAGCTTCTTCCAGTGAAGCATCTTTGTGTATAAGAGATATTATCAGTGAACCTGTGGAAGTTAGGAGTCAGATGTCATGGTAAAGCTTATAATCCATATGCCAGTGTGCTTTGGCCTCCTAGATTTGGCATGCAGTCATATCATTACTTTGCACTGATGGCTCCTTATGAGAAATGCAAATTCTTAATCTAAAGTTGAGGTATTCATCGATTAATGGGTGCTAGCTTTATTTACTCGAAAAGGATATTTCCTTGAGCTCTCAAAACATTAGAGAACAAAGCATTAAGTATTGTTGATTTTGGAGCAATGGATCATATGATTGATTTCATAAATTATTTGCTTATGTTTGAGTGCTATAAACTTGAAAGGTCAAATTGCATATGGCTCTCTTATTTCAGTTGCTAGGAAAGGGGGTATCCAAATATATGAATATATCAATCACTCTAGAATTGGTCTTTTATGTACCCAAATTTGAATGCAATCTATTATTTATTAGTCAATTGATGTAGCAATCTAATTGTTGTGCTAATTTTCTATGCACTCATTGTATTTTTCAAGACCTATTATCGAGGAAGATAATTAGTTGTGCTAAAGAGTGTGAGGGGCTCTACTTCCTTGATGATACTAAAGTGAGCCACCAATATTTTTTAAGTATATGCAATTTTTTATTGACATCTTAAAATGAAGATATCATGTTATGGCAAAAGAAAATGGGCCATGTTAATTTCCATTATCTATCCCATATGTTCCCATCTCTTTGTCCAAACTAGTATTGATATGTGAATTAGCCAAATACCACCACTCATCATATCCTAGAGCTCTATATATGCCCTTTAAGCCTTTCACTAGTATCCATAGTGATTTGTATGGACCCTCTCATACTCCAAACTATAGCAAAACCAAATGGTTCATTTCCTTCATAGATGATTATACTCACCTTTGTTGGGTTTATCTCTTCAAAGACAAGTCTGAGGCTCCCTTTATGTTCATGAATTTTTTCACCATGATTAAGAACCAATTCAATAAGAGTATCAAAGTATTGCATAGTGATAAATGCCCAAGTTCTATTTGGGAGATGCTATCTTACATGCCACCTATCTCATTAACAAAATGCCAAATCAAGTCATATCCTTTGAAACCACTCTACAATGGTTACAAAGTGACTTTCCTACTACCTACTTTGAAGCTAATCTTTCCTTTCGAGTGTTCAGCTATTCCATGTTTGTTCATATTTATCCCAATAGCAAATCTAATCCTTGTGCCTTGAAATGTATATTTCTTGAATTTTCTTCCACTAAAAAGGGATACATATGCTTTGATCTTATTTAAAACATACCTTTGTAAGCTTCAATGTTACCTTACATGAAGAGGTTCCTTTCTATTCCATGTTTTCAATTTAAGGGGAGAGTATGGGTGATGAATCTCATACTTGGGAATTAGAATCTAATAGAGAGTATGTTATCCTTGAACAATAAACAACACCATCAAAGCCATTACCACTACCTTCACTACTAATAGAGGCAGAGCCATTACCACCACCTTTAAAGTTATCACAGTTACCATCATCCTTGTCTTCACCATCTCTTATGCAAATCTCAGAGCAAAATAAACAAGTAAGGGGAGATATAGAAAAGTAGCAAAACAAGGATATGTTGTGAAAGTTACATTTCTGCACTTTGTATCTTAAGAGTGAATTCTCTCGAGGGTTCTTCTTAAAACTAATAGACTTATCTAGGCTTGATCATCCTTATGGCATCTTCAAACACTTTGGGTCCTTATTCTTTTGTGCTCAAAGGTTCAAGATGATTATCAGACCTTTGTTTAGCTTATATCTCATTTTGGTTGTGGGTTGATGGGATCTTTTCCTTGTGGGTTTACACCATCTTGGTATCAAAGCTTCAGGTCTAAACTTATTCCATATCTTTCTGTTCTTTGTTTCCATTTTTTATCTGTGTTTTGTGCTTTATTCTTGCGTCCGTTCATCTTGTTTGTTTTTGTTCATGATCAAAATTATTGCTTTTGTTCATCCAGTTTTTCTTTAAGCCTTTTAATGTGTAATAGATTATTTCCATAGTTCAAAATCTCTTCTTTATGGTCGGTTTGGAATTGTTTCAATTTGATTAGTTGTTTGTGAGTTTTATTCAGTTTAAGCTAGTCATGTTGTTTTGGAAATTTCTATGTTTGTTCATCTTCATTTTTTCCCCATAATGATACCAAAATGTCTGCCCTTGTTTAACCGCTTTTACTTTGGGCTTTTCATCATTTAATTAGTCATTTTCGTTGTTTAGAATCTCTTCTTTCAGTCATTTTGGTTTTATCTCAACCCAAAATTTCCACTGTGTTAAACTTTTTAAAAAGGACACTTTTCTAGATTTTTTGGGTTCATATTACTTGTGTTGTGTTGTTGTAAAAGATTTCATTATTTTCTTTAAATTTCAATAGAAAAAAAGGAAATAACAAAATGTGTATCAGAAAAAACTAGAAGAAAAAATATATACAAAAAAAGGAGAATAATGTTTCAATTGTTGTACAAGAAATGTTCTGAGCTATTCATCTTCATACACTGAATTTGCTTTAATCTCTTACATGTTTGTGTCATTGAGATGTTGATTTCCTTGAATACCCTTTTCCAATACTCACTTTGCTTTCTCAAATTTCTACGTATTGTGTTGACTATACAAGTTGTGATTTGATTATAAAATTGCTTAGTTCTTTAAAGAGCCTTAAGAGGAATTTATGAGTACAACAAGACAAGAGTGACATACATCAATTTAGAAGCCAAATTTGTAAGAAACATGAGTGACACTAAACTATTTGAGTGAAACACATGAGCAGAGTGGTGAGGTCCCTTTTTCTCTATTTCTAATTTTTAGGTATCAACATGTATGGTGAAAAAGGAGTTGAAGAGATCTCCAATTCTTACTAAAAGGACTCCAAAAGCTTAGAGCTAAAGCAGACCAATGGATGTCTAGTCATAACTCTAAGTCAAAAGGAGAATTACATAGAATGTTGTAGGAGTTAAAACTAAGTGCCATGTTGTTGAGGAATATTTCTAAGAGATGGAGTTAACTATGATTAGAGCTAGTATGAAGGAAACTTCAAAAGCCACTATGGTTCATTTTGTAAATGAGCTCAATCCTAAATCAACGCGTTTTGTAAAGACCTTAAGGTTCATGGAAATTGAGTATTTGGTTCTAGTAGTTGCTGACTATAAGCAAAATATCAAGCAAGATATATGTTCAGAAAGTAGCTCCAATGCAAAGGAGATTGAGAGCTTGATTGTTATGGTCCGTAACTAGAACCAACCAAGGAGGAAGAAGAATTAAGAGTTGAAAATCATGAAAACAAATATGTAGAAGAAAACCTCCTTATGCTAGGCACAAATCATGTGGCTGAAGAAGATATTCTCAATCATAAAGAGAAAAGTGAGAATATGAGTAAGAGTGACTTTAGTGGAATCGTTCTAGAGAAAAAAGTTAAGTTTGATAGGGAAAGAGATATTAAGAGTATAGACTGTTGTCAAAATAAAGAGAGTAAAAATGAGAGTGAAGAATTGAATGAAAAGAAGGATGAAAAGAGTTATGAGAAAAGTGAGGTTAAGAGTGACAGTAAGGATATTTCTTTATTTATAATTATCTTAATCATTCTTTGCCTTGTGATTTTCATGTGTTGTAGGTATGAAGAATTTGTTTTCCTAAGAAGCCACCTAATAGATTCTTGTCCTCAAGAAGCATTGAATCTTTATCTCCTTCAAGGGTCATTAAAAAACATTTTGGGTCTCTAAAGTTTGTTATTCTTGATAACTTGCTACCTTTAAGATGCCTTGAATTCTACACTTTCAATTTCATTGTTCAATTAATTTTTGTTTTTGTAGGTGTTCTTATATGAATTTTGCAACTTGTTTTGGATAATACCTTGATTTGTAGCAACAATCTTGATGAACATTAGAATCTAATGCTTTACGTGCTTGATGTTTAGTGAAAGGAAATTTTTTTTGCATATATGTAAAAGAGTAACTTTTGCATGGATAAAATTGCTTTTCTTGGTTTTGTGGTGAGTTCTAAAGGAATAGAAGTTGATGAGGAAAATACAAGAACTATAAAATAATAATGGCCGATACCTAAAAGCACAGCTATGGTGACAAGTTTTTATAGTTTGACTAGTTTCTATAAGCATTTTGTGAAGGATTTTAGTTCAATTGCATCACGACTCACTGAGGTCATTAAAAAATTTGTTTGTTTTAAATTGGATAAAGTATAAGATTATGCATTCATCAAACTTAAGGATAAATTGTGTTTTGCACCTGTGTTAGTATTACCTAACTTTAGGAAAACTTTTAAGATTGAATGTGATGCATCTTGAGTTAGAATAGGAGTTGTTTTAATGTAGGAATGAAAGGCAATTGCTTATTTTAGTGAAAAGCTAAATAGAGCAGCATTAAAGTATCCAACTTATGACAAAGAGCTCGATGCACTTAAAAGAGTATTAGAGAATTGGCAATACTATGTTTGGCCAAAACAATTTGTGATTCATACTTATCATCAATCCTTGAAGCATATTAAAGGTCAAGGTAAGCTGAACAAGTGATATGCAAGGTTGCTAGAATTTATTGAGACATTTACTTAGTCATCAAATACAAGAAGAGCAAAGAGAATATGGTTGCTGATGCATTGTCAAGAAGGGATAATCTTCTTTCTTCTCTTAATACTAGATTGCTTGGCTTTGAATATTCAAGGAGTTGTATGCAAATTATGCTGATTTTCCTAAATAGTTTCTTGCTTATGAAAATAAAGCATTTGAGAAATTTTACAGAGTTGATGGGAACTTGTTTAAAGAAAATAGATTATATGTGCCTCATTGTTCATTGCGTGAGTTGCTTGTGATAGAAGCATATGGGGGAAGTTTAATGGGTCACTTTGGTGTGAAAAACACTTTTGATATTTTGCATGAGCATTTCTTTTGGCCTAAAATGAAACATTATGTGGAAAGAATCTATGCTAAATTCATAACATATAAAAAGGCTAAGTCTAGAGTTTTGCCATATGGTTTGTATAGTCCTTTACTTGTGCCTAGTGAACCTTGGGTTGATATATCAATGGATTTTGTTTGGGTTTGCCTAGTTGAAAAGGAAGAATGGATTCTATATTTATGGTTGTTGACAGGTTTTCTAAAATAGCACATTTCATTGCTTGCTATAAAACTGATGATGCCATATACATTGCTGACTTGTTATTTAAAGAAATTTTAAGACTTTATGGTGTTCCTAAAAGCATTGCTTATGATAGGGAAGCAAAATTCTTGAGTAGTTTTTGGAGAGTTTTGTAGGGAAAGCTTGATACTAAATTGTTGGTTTCTACTCCTTATCATCCATAATCTAATAGATGAACAAAAGTGTTTAATAGAACCTGGTCTCAGTTACTTCAAATTGTGATGCAAAAGAACTTGAATAATTGGGAAGATTTATTGCCATTAATTGAATTTACATATAACATAAGTGTGCATTCATCTATTGATTATTCTCCTTTCAAAACAGTGTATGGATTAAATCCACTAACCCCTTTAGATTTATTACCATTGCCTATTAATGAGAGTGCAAGTCTTTATAGGAAAAAAAAGCTTAAATAATACAACAACTTTATAAGTGTGTGAAATAGCAAATTGAAAAGAAAAATGTGTAATATGCATCCAAGGCCAATAAATAAAGAAGGCATGTTCTTTTTGAATCTGGAGATTGGGTGTAGGCGCATATGAGAAAAGAAAAGTTTCCAGCTCAAAGAAAATCAAAATTAGCTCTAAGAGGAGATGGTCCATTTCAACTGCTTGGATGAATCAATGATAATGCTTACAAGATTGGTTTACCCAGTGAATATAATATTAGTGCTACTTTTAATGTGGTTGATTTGTCTCCTTTTAATGTAGGTGAAGATTGAGGATAGGGATCCTTTTGAGGAGAGAAGGAATGATTTGATCCAACAAGATCTATTCTCCCAACTACTGTCCCACACAAAATGTTGAGTTTTCCCATGTTAATTTTTCCATCGCCAAAACTATTCTGGTGAAATTCTATATAAACTGTTGATAATACCCAGTAAGACCCAGAAAATTGCGTATTTCAAAAATCGTTTCTTGTCTATTCCAATTCAATATTGCTTCTACCTTGTTTGGATCTACCAAGGACCCTTGTTATGAGACTACATGGCCTAGAAATTTAACTTCCGAAAGCCAAAACTCACCTGCTCATCTTGACATGGAGTGACTTATCCGTTAATATGTTCAATACTGTTCTATATAGCGCAAAGTACTTGTCAAATCTTACTATCTAGGGATACTGCCCCACATAAACATGCACCTTGGTCTTATTGCCCTATTGCCTTGTTGAAACACTGTCTAGTACATTTAATCTTACGGCTTACAGCCACTTTGACTATCCATAAAGATGTCTATTTGAAACTATATCTATCTATTTGTAGTTCATAATCAACTAACTATTTGACCCTTGCTGCTCATACGGTGTGCATTGTTCAAGATCAAAGCGATGATTTTGTTCCAGACCAAAATGATTGCTTTATCTCTATTTATCACATCCTAAAATCCTTATCTATCATATAAATATTCTGGAGTAGGCAACAACCTGTCTATACTCATCTCATGTTCTCAAATACTATTCATGTTCTAATCTATTCCACGAGTATACCAGAATATCATCAAGTAAGACTACCATGAATTGGTCCAAATATAGATGAAGAATTCGATTCATGTAGTCCATGAACATGACAAGTGCATCAGTTAGTCTAAATGATTTTAAAAGGAATTTGTAACTTCACACTGGATCTATAATCTAAATGTTGATTGAGTCCTTAATCATACCCAATATGCATACTAAACTCATTATGATTCATATTTCTAACTCTATCCCTTAGATATTCAAGTGTTATCCTCAAGCTTTATTGAAGGTTCAACTTTAATTCTGAGGTTAAAATTCTCACTCTATATGCCTTTCAATACAGTGTATTTAATTAAGACCTGAGGGTGTAGGCATAACCAAGTTATACTAAAATTTGTGCACATTCAGGCCTAGCCATCATACGCAGGAATATGCAATGAATGAATAACTAGCACCCAAATTGTGCATTACTTGTATTGAATTGCTATTAAAAGAATCCGTACCTTGAATCAGTTCAGGAGATTTTCTAGCCACCTCTAGAGCAATCACATAAATCCTACCCTGACCTCTTAGGCTAATCTTGTTGGTTATTGCTGATGTAGGCAATCTCTAGCAAAATGCCCTAGTTTCCCATATTAATAACAAATTTTAAGTCTAGTAGGAGCCTGTCAGCTTGGCGCCTGCTTTACTAGTGAAGTCTGACGTAATGGTGAACCACTGCATATCTTGCTAGGACGGTATGGCTCTTAACAATGCCAGCATGCTTTGCCCTTTGAGGGTCTTTAATTACCACAACCCCCAGCCTAATACGGCTTCTTGTTGACTCCACTGGATGGGCCACCCAAATCTTTACATTTTTGAGACAGACCCCTACTACCAGATGTACCCTTGTTATCTGCTTCTATTAGGGTACTGGCAGAACAAGTCATTCTCAGTGATTCGATACTCTTTAACCACTTTATTGAACATGATAAAGTGTTTAGAAACCAGTTTCTCTTTTAGCTCTGGCTTTAGCCCTTATACCAATTCATCTCTAAGATTGTTCATCATGGTCTGCTGTTGTGCCATCCTGCCCAAATTTGTTGCATAGGGTTAGGGCTATCTTCCCTATCTGAGTTATGATATCCTTTTCTCGTACGTGCCATCTTTATATACCACTATATAAAAATAGGGAAGAATTCATATGAACGTAAGGGTATTTTAGTCATTTCTCAAAATATCTAGTGTACAGATATATCACACACGCACACACATATATATCATACAATAGATATTTATAGCAGCTTAGAAAAAGCTCTTAACACCATATAGCTTATAAACTATTGTACAATATACTTTATCAACTTTTATACACTAGGTCCTAACCATACATATGAATTCCCATTGGTCACCCATCTTAAGATTTCTTGGGGTTGTGCATACTTAATGTAATATCCCAAATTTTAGGACTAAAGGCTAGAGAATAAGCCTAAATAAGGCAGACTACTAAGGCCAGTTTAGGAAGAGTCCTAATAATGATGGGAGATAGAAAAACTCTTAGGGACTATATGATTTGGCCCTACCAGGCAGAGGGCTCAGTATTTGTAGGTAGTATGATTAAATATCGGTGGAGATATGCACGAAGCACATATACGATCCAATTGGGTTGGTTGAAAGTTGCCACCCAGCCATATCATAAGGTATGGAATGGAATTGATTTGTCGAGTGAAATATGCCGGTGTAGGTGTGCACATGGCATATTTAGGCAGACATGCGTACCCTACTTTTTTAGAATAGATGTCGGTATATGGTGCCAAGTGGGGCCCATACATATACTTTAACCTAGCATCATATGGTTGGCCTCGGTATACATGAAGGAACCCATAGTAAGTCTCGAGTAGAATCTCGAGTAAGCACCGATAAAGTAACTTTATTAAAGTAGCTTTAATAAATTAAGTCATGATAACTAAACTTTTATGTTGGACAAATAAGAAAGTGACACTTGTTCATTCATCATGGCTTAGTACAAATCAACTTTTGTGTTAGCAAATTAAGAAAGTGACATGTGTCCCTAATAATGAGGGTTTCTTTATACATTTTGTGTTGGCATTCCTGGAAGGCGTCACCTTACCCCGAGTTGGGGAAATCCACCGGTTTCCGATCTGGTCACCTGACTAACTTTCTCAAACACTAAACCAGGGAGCCAAGGGAAAACCATTAGACCCTCACTATCCTTGATAAATTGGAAAGCTAAAGGCCTACTTTATTAGAGCAAGTGACATGTCTTACCGAAATAGTGGATTGCCAAACAAATGGAACCATAAGAGCTTGACACTTGCATAACTTTTCAAGACTCCCTCTAGGCCATATATTTTTGTCTAGCTGCCTTAAGTTCAAAGATAAATCACAAGAAAATGTTAGAAGAGAGAGAGAGACCATGGATAGTAATTGTTATTGACTTCAATCCGTTGAGACACTACCGAACCACCATTTTATCTCAAAATTCCCTTTATAAATCTTCTTCTACTCATCCCAAGCTTTATTTTTATGGTTTTTGATTTTTTTAGAGGCATTTCATACCGTTTCCTTACCGGGAGAGCCGTTGGATTTTCAAACCAGTTGCAGAAACCCGTAAAGGTAAGCGTGGGCTTTATTTTGAACTGATTGGTTTGTTGTTTGGATAACTTTTCATAGGGGTAGGGTACTGTTCATATTTTTTTCCAAGGGGTAATTTTGAGGTTTATTCATAGTTTAATCATGTGTTTATGGTAAAATAATGATTTATGATGATTTTAGAAGTTACGTTCAAGTTTTCCTGAATTTGTTTTCTAGGGTTTAACCATAAGAAGGATAAGCCAGAAGGAGCTTAAGGACTGAGTAGAGAGCCCGAGGGGTTGGCATGCATATCGAGGAAAACGTTTTGAGGAGAAAAAGGCTTAAGGTAGGGAACTTATCTCTCCTACGTGTATTGATGCATGTTATTGCTTTGCCTAATTATGTGAAACATATATGAATAATTGAAGCTTTGTTTCTACTATGCTATGGCCATTAGTATTTGTTTGCAACATTGAGCATGCAGATATGTCATTGTGTTAGCATGAGTTTATGTAATGCAAGCATGTCATGCATTAAGCACTTATCTTACATGCATATTGGTACTGTTTCCTACTGAGATTCTCTCAATTCTTACCCTCCCTTAGCAACAATTTATATAGGTGAATACGGAAGGTACACAAAGATCAGAGAAGGGAACTATATGAGAGGATTGTAGTGGTGGAACGAAGATTGGAAGATGTCTCCATTTCACTGGGACAGGTTTAGACACTCAAGTAGCCCTATGCAGCTCCATTGATGGTAATTATCATATACGAACCCTTATGGGGAATTTCTATAATAATGCATATATTATCAGTATAATTATTTATTCCAGTGTTGCTCATCAAACTACACATTAATACTTCGTTGCAAGTCAAAATAAGATAAGGGTGTCACAATGTGGATCTTAAGTATCAAAGTTAGGCGAAACATACATTTGATATATCTCCGTAAGAGATATGCTGTTAGAGAAGAAAAGTAACAGTTCATTGACCTTCTGCTGGCATAATGTTGGTAGATCCCTTTAGTGAGCCCGAAGCTTGATATTCACTGAGTTAGTCAATATCTTGGGACATAAATAGTATAAAATGTCTTGAACATCTTTTCCTTGAAGATAAAAGAAATATTTTCAGACTTAATATACATTTTGTAATGTACTACATAACTTAATTCAAACGCTTGTGATTTTTGGTTACTTATGATATTCTCAAATAATTTTAGAATAATCTCCTTATGCATTCTAAAAGAATACTAGATCTAACTTAGTCATATCACAACTTTGAACAACGTTGACTTAGTCTTTGGTAACATCTTAAGTCAAAAAATGCAGAAGCTATAAATGAATAATCATGTTATACAATATAGATGACTCAACTCTCATTAATTTAGTTATATAAATAAGACTTATGATGTTCTCAATATGATCCTATATGTAATCACATTGTGATACCTTAACTATCACCATTACGAGATTTGCTTATGACAAAACGAAATCTAAATTTTTCTAACTAAATTCTCTTTATTATTCATATGACCATCTCTACTAATCATATATCTCTCTTTATGTCTAAAATGCGAAGATACCAATGACATCAAAACTCAACAAAGCATTAAGTATCATGAAAATATGGAAGAAATTATACATGAAGATATGAGAAAATACCTTACTAAATCAATTCCTTTTTAATAGAGAAGTTATAGCAAACAAGCTTATTTGTAACTTAATGTTGTATACTACCAACTTTACAAATATACTAATGTTGTTTGTTTACATTGCATATATCATTAATTAATGCCTTCATTTAGAATTTACCGTCACTCTTAAATTTATGTTATAGTAAAATTTTCTGAAATACATCATGTAGTCGCCATGAATTGCCAAATTTTAATCACCATTGGTCTCAACTCAATCCATTGATAGATTGAAGTTCAACAAGGTGAGTGCCATATAAAACATTGTTTTACCATAATTAGAGGTGGCAATCCTCCTTATGTGATCACTCTCAATGAGTTTGATTACTCCCACTAATTTTGCATTCATAAATAATATGCCATTTTAAAATACTACATCTTGAGGCGGTCAGAACATTCAGATTGTAACAGGTTGTAGCCAAGGCAGTAAGTCCTAAGATACCACTAGCTTGGGGGGGATTCCATGGGCAGTAAGATCAGGATATCCAACCCTGTGAGAGTAGAATAAGCTGTAAGGCTTGATATGCATACAGTGTGATATGGGCGGAGTCTGAAAGAGGCTGGAAGACCTGGTATGCATATAGTGTGACCTGGGAGAGTCCCAAAGAGGTAGTGAGGCCTGCGAAACTGAGTGCTGTGAGAATGGACCAGTGGGTCCTGTGTTTTAATATTACATTTTGTGTACTGAATGACTGAGAATAATGTATGATGATTGTTGAATACTATAAGAGATCTAAAAATATGATCATTGTGTTGCATGCTCTACGAGCTTGCAAATGAAAGAGCTAGTTGAAAGAGATAGCCTCGGTGTCTAGAGATAAATCCCTAAACTACAAATGTACCTATTGTGTTCAAAATTTCAAGGACAAAATTTATTAAACATGGGAAGAATTGTAATATCTTGAATTTTGGGCCTAGAGACTTGAGGATAAGCCTGTGTCAGGAAAATGACTAAGTCCAATTCGGGAAGAGTCCCAAGAATGACAGAGAAAGAAAGACTCTTAGGGACTATGTGATTTGACCTTACAGGGCAAAGGGCTCAATATGCGTAAGCCATGGGATTAAAGTGTCAACGTAGATGTGCACAAGACATATTCGATACTATCAGGTATGGGAAGATGACATATAGCTTTGTCATAAGGTATGGGACTGATTGGTCAAGCAAAATATGCCGGTATAAGTGTGCGCATGGCCTTTTTAGGACAGACATGAGTACCTTGCGTTTTTAGGGAAAAGACATTAGTATGTGGTGCCATGTTTAGGGACATGGGGAGCTCCAGGCATAAGTCAGTGAGCCTTGGTATACGTGTAGCAGTCCAAAGCATAGCCTGAGTTAAGTCCCAAGTAAACACCAATAAAGTAGCTTTATTGAAGTAATTTTATTAAAGTAGCTTTAATAATATAAGCAATGATAAGTAATGATGAAGCAACTTTTGTGTTGGACAAACAAGAGAGTGACAAGTGTCCTCTCATAATATGGATTAAGATATTTTTAAAGGCTTTTTATCTCTTTTTATGGTTTCATTTTTAGTTAACACTTTAAGAGATAAGGGAAGAAAAATTTGGTCATTTAATCACTCCTATTCTCTCTCTTTAAATCGGTTTGTAGCTACAAAAACGTAGACCAAGAAGAGCAAGGTTGAAAGGTGAGTTTGATCTTTATTTTTTAGCTTTTTAACCTCATCTATGGCTCAAGTATCCTTCATAAACATTGTTCCTCTTGATAAGAGCTTCATTTCTATTGTTTTAGAATTTAAAGAAGAGCTGTTTTGAGTCATCTTCCAAGAACAAAAGTTGTAGAATCAAAGAAAGAACCTAAGGAGAAGCAACAGGTGAGTATTGGCTTCAATTTGAGCTATTCGTTGTGTTGGTTGAATGAATATTTTTGAAAATCTATATCTGCACTGATTTTGGCCAAAAAAGGGTTTGGATAATTCATGGTGTTTTGGTTATGATATTGGTGTTTTATGATGATTAGAAACCATATGATACAAGTTTGATGCTGAAATTGGAAGTTGGTAATTGTTGAAATTTATTTTGAATTTTTCAACCAAACCAGGATGTAGGATGATAAGTAAAATATTTGCATATTTATTTTCCCATATATGATAATTTTATGAATGATATTTGAGCTCAATTTAATAAATTTGGGTGTAGTTAATAAATAAATAACAATTTTGGCATAAAATAGAATTTCTTGAAAAATACTAAATTAGACCCTCTTTCAGTTTTGAGGCAATATCTAGAGCTCTAGATGTCGGATTGAGACATTTTTTATATAGATAAAAATCTAAGAAAGAGCTCTACAACTTTGATGTTGAGAGCAAAATCCAGTTCTATCTCTAAAGGTTTCGAATTTTGTTTAGAAGTTGAAAGCGGGAATCATCTACCATTCCACCAACCATTTCATCTACTTGTTCATCTTCATTTTCACCAACTACTTCATCTTCCTTTTCAACAACTACTTCATCACCACTTCATCTACCCTACTCTATTCTTCCCTATATATAGCCACCCTCTCCTTCACATTTCACACACCAATTCATATTTGTTACTCTCATCTCTTCTCCACACATATCATTTCATTTCCATTACTTTTCTCTTTTCTCTACTTACACACCATTTCATTACTCTAATCTTTTCTCCACTTACTCCATAATCTTAGAATTAATTTTATGCATTGTATTACTTTTTGCATGCCTCCATCTTGGAAGGTTTAGGATTGTATTACTTTTTGTATGCACCTACATGGCAGGTTTTATCTCCTAAAGGGACGGCTAGATTTTACATTTTTCATGCATCTTTTGGTTGTTTATTTATGTTTGAGAATTTAATATTCAAGTTTTATGCAGTATTTATGAGGATTTCATTCTATTTTTATATAATGTCAATTTATTTTGTTTTTTTTTTAATTTTATCATATGCTAAATTTCCATTTTACTAGGGAGATGATGTAACTTACTAATAATGGATTGAATCTTAACTTATTAAATCTATTTTGAATTTATCCTTCATGATTGATTTTTAATTATTATTCTTAATGCTTTTGATTGACTGGCTATCTTTTGAATGATTTCAATATGCATGTTGAGACTGGAAGGAGATGCATGTGTATAGATCATATAGTTAAAACCATGACTTGCATATGAAATAGGAATATATTCATATAAGTTGTGAGTTTTACTGAATTCCATGAATCTTAATGCATAATTAATTGCTTAAATTCATATAGGAATATATTCGATTAGCAATTAATTATAGAATTGCTTGACCTTGGAAGAGGCTAGTAATTAAATTAGGAAAACCTGACTATCAATCATGTGGAATAAATTGGGCTTGATTAAATAAGTGATTCAATCCAAAATTTGTTAAGTAAAATCTGACCCCTAGGAGTTTTTCTCACAGTTGTTTCATATCATATGCATTTATATTTAATTATCTTTTATTTCGTACTTTGAACATCAACTAATCGACGGACTAAATAGAGTTAAAATTACCCATTTTGATACTTAGTGATCAATCCTTGTGCGAACGATACTCTACTCGCTTTTGTATTACTTGATTACGATAGTGTATACTTGCACTATTATATTAATCATCTACACTCGTAACAACTTTTTGGCACTATTGCCAGGGATTGTAGTCATTAATATCAATACCAAGTAATTTTAATACTAATTTGGTCTTTATATTATTTTTTTTCTTTTTGGTGTTTTTTGTTTCCTTTTAGGCTTTTGCTTAGTGTGTGACCAGATCAAAGAAGACTGAACTACAACCTCTTGATTCTGAGATCGAAAGAACTTGTTGAAGAAATCAAAGAGTTCAGAAGTAGTCTACTTCAATCCTAAGCAATCCGATGGCAAATCCAGGGGGGAGAAACAATAGATACCAAAACACTCCTTGACTATGCAACACCAACAGTCATAGAGACAAACTTTGGAATTAGGAGACCATCAGTAGTAACTAACAACCTTGAAATCAAGCCTGAAATTATCCAGATGATGCAAGCAAATCAGTTTGGTGTTTACCAACAGAAGTTCTTAATGCACATTTAGCTAACTTTCTAGAAATCTGCGGCATATTCAAGCATAATGGTGTTATTGATGACGCCATTAGACTTAGACTTTTCCCTTTCTCACTAAGGGATAAGGCTAAGAGTTGGTTACAATCGCTACCAATAGGAAGCATAACTACATGGGAGATCATAGCGCAGAAATTTTTGGAGAAATACTTTCCTTCACCAAAAACCACTAAATTGAGGAATAAAATTGCCTCATTTACCCAACATGAGCAAGAAAGCCTCTATGAATCATGGGAAAGATATAAAGAGTTGCTAGGAGATGTCCTCATCATGGGTTACCAAATTGGTGGCAACTGCAAACTTTCTATAGTAGGATGACGCACATCTCCAGAATTCTTATAGATGCTGCAGCAGGAGGATCCTTATTGGGAAAAAATATAGATGTTGCTTACAATCTACTTGAGAAGATGGTAGCTAATGCATATCAATGGCTTTCTGAATGTAGCAATTGAAAGAAAGCACTTGGAGTATACGAGCTGGATGTCCTTACAACTTTGTCTTCTCAAGTTGCATCTATATCCAAGCAAGTAGGATCATTGACAACCCAAGCAAATGTAATCAACACTCCTACTGAAGCTTGTGATCAATGTGGAGGGCCTCATGTGAGCACGCAATATCAAGAAGGATACTCATTCATGCCAGAGCAAGCTCATTTTATCAGAAATCAAAGGAATGACCCATTCTCAAACACCTACAATCCAGGTTGGTGAAATCATCCAAACTTTAATTCGAGGAATAATCAAAATACATTCAAGCCGCAAGGGAATTACCAGCAGCAAGCTTTTCAACAACCAAATCCACTACAATAGAAAGTGAATATGGAGGATGCACTGGCTCAACTAACCATGAATACATCTCAATCTATGGCCAGGACTGATGCAACAATCAAAAATCAAGAAGCATCAATAAAGAACTTGCATATCTATATAGGGCAAATATCAAATATGATGAATTCCAGGCAACCAGGAGCTCTACCAAGTGGCACCGAAAGAACTCCAAAGAACATGTGACGGCAATTACACTAAGAAGTAGTAAAGAATTGAAAGATCTTGTAATTAAGAAGGATGATAGAAAAAAGAAAGAAAGTATATAAGAATAGAAGGAGGATGATGTGATACCAGGAAGAATTAGTTTTCCAGACAATCCTTCATTATATATACCACCAGTTCCATACCCTCAGAGACTTGCAAAGGCAAAGCTAGACAAGTAGTTTGCAAAGTTTCTAGAGGTTTTTAAAAAGCTACATATCAACATTCCTTTTGCAGATGCTCTTGCCCAAATGCCCAGTTATGCAAAATTCATTAAGGATATTCTTTCAAATAAGCATAAGCTAGAGGAATTTGAAACAGTTGTACTTACTGAGGAGTGCAACGCTATTCTCTAAAAGAAATTACCTCCAAAGCTGAAAGATCTAGGAAGCTTTTGTATACCTTGCACCATAGGTCAATGTCACTTTCAAATATCACTTTATGACCTTAGAGCAAGTGTAAACCTCATGCCTCTATCTATCTATAACAACTGGGTCTTGGAGAGGTGAAGCTAACTACAGTTTCATTACTTTTGGTTGACCGATCAATAAAACATCCGTGGGGTGTTTTAGAAGATGTTCTGGTGATGGTGGACAAACTCATATTCCCAGCTGATTTCATAATACTCAACATGGAAGAAAACCAAGAAATTCCTATCATTCTTGGGAGGCCATTCCTAGCAACTAGGAGAACGTTAATAGATGTGCAATAGGGAAAGTTAACCTTACGAGTTCAAGATAATGAAGTATCCTTTAACACTTTCAAGGTTTTATCCTTTCCAGATGAAGCTAACACTTGCTACAAAGTCGATGCATTGACCAGCTGCACAAAAGACATGGTGAATGAAATCTATATAGATCAACCATTAGCAATTGGAATGGTAGATATATCAAAATCTTCTAATCTAGAAGTCTTCAAGCAAATAAGGTACTTTGAAGCAAATTCCCCAATTTTTATCAAGAAAACATTTGAAGATTTGGGGGAAAGGCCAAGTAAATTGATGCCATCAACAGAGAAACCACCAATACTGGAGTTGAAAGTGCGGCCATCCCATTTGAAGTATGCTTATCTGGGAGAAGATTCAACACTACCAGTAATCATCTCAGCCGCTTTTACTCCTGATGAAGAAGAAAAGTTATTAAGAGTTCTAAGGGAGCACAAAACATCATTTAGATGGTCAATAGCTTATATAAGAGGGATTAGTTCTTCAATTTATATGCATAAGATCTTGATGGAGGACAATTACAAGCCATCAGTCGAGCACTAGAGAAGACTTAATCCAAAATGAATGAGGTGGTGAGAAAGGAGGTAATAAAGTGGCTGGATGCTGCATAATCTACCCAATTTCTGACAGTCAATGGGTAAGTCCAATGTAAATGTGCCAAAGAAAGGTGGAATGACAATAGTGCTCAACGAGAAAAATGAACTGATTCAACAATAAACGGTGACTGGATGGAGAGTGTACATCGACTACATAAAGCTCAATAAAGCCACTAGAAAAGATCACTTCCCTCTGCCATTTATAGACCAGATGCTTAACAGACTAGCAAGGAAAGCCTATTATTGTTTCCTGGATAGGTACACAGGATGTAATCAAATTACAATTGCACCAGATGATCAAGAGAAAACAACTTTTACATGTCCATATGGTACCTTTGCCTTCAAAAAGATGACATTTGGTCTATGTAATGCACCAGTAACATTTCAAAGGAGTATGATGGCGATCTTCTAAGACATGGTGGAAAGGTTCATTGAGATATTCATGGATGATTTTTCAGTTTTTGGAGAATCATTTGATCATTGTCTTTCAAATTTGGCAAAAGTTTTGCAACGTTGTGTGGAGACAAACTTAGTTCTAAATTGGGAGAAATGCCATGTTATGGTGAAAGAAGGAATTGTGCTAGGTCACAAGGTATCTGATCAAGGCATTGAAGTAGACCGTGCTAAGATTGAAACAATTCAAAAGCTACCACCTCCTTCCTTAATCAAGGGCATTCAGAGATTTTTGGGACATGCTATCTTTTATAGAAGATTCATCAAGGACTTCTCAAAAATCATAAAGCCACTTTACATGCTGTTAGAGAAAAAACTCCCTTTATGTTTAATAAGGAGTGTTTATCAGCTTTCCAAACTCTAAAAAGTGCCTTGACTTCTGCATCAGTTATCATAGCTCTATATTGGAATCTTCCATTCGAAAAGATGTGTGATGCAAGTGATTATGCAATTGGAGCTGTTTTAGGCCAAAAAAGAGAAAAGATCTTTCATGCTAGCAGAACACTTTCAGAAGCACAGCTGAATTATGGAACAATAGAAAAAGAGCTCCTAGCAGTAGTGTTTGCATTCAACAAATTTAGAGCATACTTGATCAGGTCAAAGGTCATTGTCTAGATAGACCACTCAGCAATCAAATACCTGATTGAGAAGAAAGATGCTAAGCCCAGACTAATCAGATGGGTGCTTCTACTACAAGAATTTGACTTGAAGATCAAAGACAAAAAAGGGACCGAGAATCTTATTGCATATCATATTTCTCAGTTAAAACCACCTGAACGAAAGACAGAATCACCAATCCAGGAGAATTTTTCCAGATTAGAAACTTTTTATCATGCAGTCATAACCTACTCCTTGGTATGCTGATTTTGTGAGTTATTTGGCAAGCATAGTAATGCCTTATGAACTTTCTAAAGTGTAAAAGAAGAAGTTTCTTGTTGGTGTAAGGCATTACTTTTGGGAGAATCCGTTCTTATACAAACAATGTCCAGATCAAATTATCAAGCAATGTGTTTCTGAAGAAGAAATGGACAACATCTTAAATCATTCCCATTTATCCCCTTATGGTGGTCATTTTGGAACAAATAAAATAGCTACTAAAGTCCTTCAATCAGGGTTTTACTAGCCTACACTCTTTAAGGACGCTCATAGAATTGTGGCAACCTATGGCAAATGTCAAAGAATGGGAAATATCTTAAGGAGACATGAATCCCCTTTAACCAACATCTTAGAAGTTGAACTTTTTGATATATGGGGTTTTGATTTTATGGGGCCTTCTCCATCATCATTTACCAATCAATTCATTTTAGTAGCTGTTGATTATGTCTCCGAGTGGGTTGAAACAGTTGTTTTTTCTATAAATGATTCTCGGGTGGTTGTGAAGTTTTTGAGGAAAAATATTTTTACAAGATTTAGAGTGCCTTGAGCTATTATCAGTGATGGAAGAAGGCTTTTTTTGTAATCAGTAGCTTCAGTCTATGTTAGCTAAATATGGAGTAACTCATAAGGTTGCAACTCCATATCATCCACAAACTAGCGGGCAAGTGGAAAACTCAAACAGAGAATTGAAGTGGATCTTAGAGAAGACAGTGAATTCCAACCAGAAGGACTGGGCTTAAAAGTTAGATGATATACTTTAGGCTTATAGAACTGCCTTCAAGACACCAATTGGTAGATCCCCATATCAATTAGTCTACGGAAAAGCATGACATCTTCCAGTAGAAATGGAGCACAGAGCATATTGGGCAATAAAAGCATTAAATTTTAACTTAAAGGCAGCTAGTGAGAAAAGGCTTCTCCAACTCAATGGGTTTGAAAAATTAAGACAACAAGCTTATGAAAATGCAAAGTTATACAAGGAGAAGAAAAAAATGTGTCATGACTAAAGAAGTTTGAAGAGAGATTTACACTGGGACAAAAAGTGCTTTTTATATAACTCAAGGTTAAAGCTCTTTCCAAGAAACCTTAGATCAAGGTGGTCAGGTCCTTTTACTGCGATTCAAGTATAGCTATATGGAACTGTGGAGATTCAAGATGGTGATCGAAAATTCAAAGTGAATGGGCAAAGGCTCAAAGAATACAATGAAGGTGCACTCAACACTTTGAAATCTGTCATCATGTTTGAAGAACCAATAAGTAAGTCCTTAATCTAGTAATTTTAAAAAAAAAATTTAAAAAGAAAGAAAGAAAGAAAGAAAAATTTTGGTTTTATCTTTGTCTAGGTAAAGAATTTAAAGAAAAGCGGCTATTTGGGGGGCAACAAAAAACTTCTTTCCTACTCTCTCATTTTGCTTTCTTAACTCCCTAAAACACACTATACTGGGTAGAGAATTTTAGTTTTCATTGGTTTCATTTTAAGTTACCATGGAGGAATATCTTGTAAAGCTTAATAACAGGTTCCCCAATCTTCCCAAAGATGTACTCATAAAGATCTATAATAGTCGACTTGAAAGGATGAAGATATTCAAGCATTTAGGCCTTCCTGTGGACATACGCTAGATCATTGAAGCTAAGGTATGTTTAACAGGTGAGATTCATAAATCATTTGTTAAACTTTTGCCAGGAATGGGCAAAAGTTCTTACTCCAAAAAAAGAAGAGCTAAAAGGAGGAACGTCTGCCATAAATGTGCAAGATGGAATTGTGATTAGTGTTGTAGGAGTAAGGGTATGGTTTCTAAAAATCAAGAAGATAAAATTAAATTTATATAGGATGGACTAAGTAATGAGTTACTGGATGATATCATTCAAACTCTTGAGATGCATCTGAGTGGTGATGTTCATCATATTCTTCTTGATTTAGCATACATATTCAACAAAGAAAAAGAGCGCTATTGTCTTGGGAATCTGATGTTAAAAGACCCTGTTTGCTAGTTTATAAGAAAACCAGATGGGAAGCAAATCCTCGATTCATATAAAGCATTTAAGCCGTTACTGGACGTAAAACCAGGGGAAGATGTGAGCCAAAATCACAACTACTGTACATAATCATGCTTTTGTCTAATCGTCTTATCTTTTCCGTAGCTTTTGTCTAATCTATCTTATCTTTTCAGCAGCTTTTGTCTAATATGTCTTTTCCTTTCAGTAACTTTTGACTTTCTTTTCCTTTTTTCTTCACACAAATTACGCCAGTCATTAGTGTAAGAAGTTTTTCAAAATTTTTTGAAAAATGTGTGATTTGTATGATTTTCTTGTCGCTGCTTTAGTGTTATATATATGTACTCTTTCCTTTGTAAATATGCACACTTCCACTTGTAAATATGCAGTCTTCTACTTCTAAGCACAAATGGTTCGGGAGAAAAGAAAAGAAAAAGAGTATCATACAAAGATATAGATTTACATCTATCTGCATTTTTGGTGAAACTGATATGGGTAAGGATGTAGAGTTTATAATAGCAGCAAATGAACTTGGAAGTGCATTAGCAGCTAGAAAGATCAATTTTGTATACAGGGAGGCATCTAGGGCCTAAAGGGAAGCATGGCCATTTCTGCATCCATGAATGGAAGCAAGGGTTTGAGTTTAAGGGTGAAGGAGCTGGAAGACCACATCTTCTCCTTGGGACAAGAGTTTCAAGTTTCAAGCTTGCCTAAACGTTTGGGACAAATGTTCTACCATGCTCAAGCTTTTATTGCTCTATCCGGTGGTTTGGAGACGTTGGATGGGATCTCAAGCGTTGCATATTAGGCTAAGTTGAACTATCACAAAAAGCCATTAGAAATGGTAAATGCTAATCTTTTTTTATCATGCTATGGAAACAGGATTCATACCCCAAGCGACTCACCATTCCATAATTGCTGCACCAACTGCTGATTAGCTGCTCTATCAACTGCAAACCTATGAACCTAAACCAGATCTGCTCATCAAGCAAATAGGTGGGAAATCTTCAAATAGCAGTCAAAAGCATAACCCAGATCCACTCTTCAGTTGTAACTTTCCTTAAATCTCTTGGTTTTACTTTATTGTGTGTTTATTAAAAAAAACCTTTCTTTAAGCTTTGGAAGACATTGGGGACAATGTCTGATTTATGTTGGGGAAGAAAACAAATTTTTAGTTAGTTAGTATAACCATTAGATGCATGGGGTGTGGAAAAAAAAGGCCGAGCAAGGAGTTATTCTCAACTCCTAAGACGCATTTTATTAGTTGCATGTTTTTGTTCCTTCTTAATAAAACGAGTACAAGTGAAAAAAAAATCATCCTATTTAAGTGCTTTGTAATGATCTTAAGAAGTATACAAGTTTTGAGTATAGATCAATTGAATTTAGAGATTTTATAGCATGAATGAACATCTAATTGTTACAATTGGTGCTGAATTTTGAGAGTCGCTAACCATGACATTTTAAGCCTATAATGATTATTTCTCTTGTGTGTGATATTCACCTATTAAGTTGTCACTCTAAAACTTGCTTTAAATCTGGTTGAAATTACATCTCACATGCACATTCAAAAATGATAAAGCTATTAATAAACCCCTTTGAGCCTAATTGATTGTTTCTTTGTTCTCAACCTATTAACATGTGCTTTAATTATATATCAAGTGCTTTTACCTAATTCAGAAGATTAGCTGAGCATTTGAAATTTTTGTGAAATGGGCTTTTGACAAATGTGGGAGTGTATATATCATCAACTTTAGAGTTGAAAAAAAAAGTAATGATGAAAAAAAAGAAAAAAAAAATTGAGTATTCGAAATATGGGTTGTTGTGATGAAATAGATTTATTCAGAAGCTGGCCTATGTTTTCAATTTTTCTAATAATTTCTTAAATTTAGCCCTTCATATCACGTTTTACATTCCTTTTACCTTAACCCCATTACAACCCTTAATAAGTTCTATTGATTTGAATTATGCATGTGAATTAGGTAATGGAGATTGAGATTTTTAGCAAGCTTATGGTAGTGCAATTTCTTTCGGTTGAATTCGAGCAAAACACTTACCTTTAAACACTTGAGAGATTGGGAGAATGAGTCACAATTACGAACTCGGTTTATTCATTTTCAAATAATATTACCTATTTATATTTTTGTTAATTCATGAATACTATGATCTCTTTATTTTTCAATTGTATTATTGCTTATGACTTGACACTTCTAATTTTGTTGGAAGCACTTAATGGTCACTCCTTGTCCGAGGACGTCCAAGAGCTAAGTGTAGGGGAATTTGATAAGTAAAATATTTGTATATTTATTTTCCCTTATATGATGATTTTATGGATGGTATTTAAGCTCAATTTAATAAATTTGGGTGTAGTTAATAAATAAATAATGATTTTGGCATAAAATAGAATTTTTTGAAAAATACTAAATTAGACCCTCTTTCATCTTTCAAGCAATATCTAGAGCTCTAGATGTCGGATTGGGACATTCTTTATATGGATAAAAAGCTAAGAAAGAGCTCCACAACTTTGGTGTTGAGACCAAATTCTAGTTCTATCTCTAAAGGTTTCGAATTTTGCTTGGAATTTAAAAGCGGGAATCATCTACCATTCCACCAACCATTTCATCTGCCTCTTCATCCTCCTTTTCACCTACTACTTTATCTACCACATTTCATCTACCACTTCATCTTCCTTTTCACCAACGACTTCATCTGCCATATTCTATCTACTACTTCACCTACCATATTTCATCTACCACTTCATCTACTACTTCATCTACCCTACTCCATTCTTCCCTATACATAGCCACCCTCTCCTTCACATTTCACACACCAATTCATATCCTTTACTCTCATCTCTTCTCCACACATACCATTTCATTTCCATTACTTTTCTCTCTTCTCTACTTACACACCATTTCATTAGTCTAACCTTTTCTCCACTTACTCCATCATCGTAGAATTAATTTTATGCATTGTATTACTTTTTACATGCCTCCATCTTGTAAGGCTTAGGATTGTATTACTTTTTGTATGCACCTACATGGAAGGTTTTAGCTCCTAAAGGGATGGCTAGATTTTTACATTTTTCATGCATCTTTTTTTTGTATATTTATGTTTGAGAATTTAATATTCAAGTTTTATGGAGTATTTATGAGGATTTCATTCTAGTTTTATATAATGTCAATTTATTTTGGCTTTTTTTAATTTTATTATGTGCTAAATTTCCATTTTACTAGGGTGATGATGTAACTTACTAATGACATATTGAATCTTAACTTATTAAATCTAGTTTGAATTTATCCTTCATGATTGAGTTTTAATTATTATTCTTAATGCTTTTAATTGACAGGCCATCTTTTATGTTGAGACTGGAAGGAGATGCATGTGTATAGATCATATAATTAAAACCATGACTTGCATATGAAATAGGAATATATTCATATAAGTTGTGTAGTTTTACTGAGTTCTATGAATCTTAATGCATAATTAATTGCTTAAATTCATATAGGAAGATATTGGATTAGCAATTAATTATAGAATTGTTTGACCTTGGAAAAAGCTAGTAATTAAAAAAGGGAAACTCGACTATCAATCATGTGGAATAAATTGGGCTTGAATAGATAAGTGATTCAATCCGAAATTTGTTAAGTGAAATCTGACCCCTAGGACTTTTTCTCATAGTTGTTTCATATCATTTGCATTCATATTTAATTATCTTTTATTTCATACTTTCAATCATCAACTAATCGACTGACTAAATAGAGTTAAAATTATGCATTTTTGTACTTAGTGATTAATCCACATGGGAATGATACTCTACTCACTTCTATATTCTTGATTACGATAGTGTACACTTGCACTATTAAATTAATCATCTACACTCGTAACATGGGGAATGAGTTAGATCTTGTTCATTTTTATGTTACCATTGTATTCTATATGAAAAATGGTGTGAGAATAACCCTGGGATGTGAATTTTGGGTCATTGAAACTCAAAATGCAAAGCTGGATTTTTTGCCCGAATAGGATTCCAATGAGGTACCTTATTTGTGTGGTGTTTCCAATTACTAACCTACAGCCAAGACATGCAGATCGAAGGAAATGTAGTTAATGAAGGGTGGCTAGTACTCCTAGCTAGGAGACTAGACTTTTGTATTGATTATCAATTTTTGGGATGAATGTATATATTGTATATGATGCAAACTTGTGAAGTTGTATATAATCCCCGGTATGGGAACTGGAACGGGTGAACAGCCTTGTAGACCCTTTTATTAAATAAATGAAACTCAGAAATTCGCTAGGAAATTTTGTTATGCACTCTAATATTATGAATAGAACAAAACCAAACAGGCCAAATAGATTCAAAAAGTGGAAGCAAGACTGTATTAAACCGATCATGAAATTTTTTTGAAAACCCTCTTAATCATGGGACCGAATCTGTCTTGAAGTCAGGACCATTAATAAGTTTTAAATTATCCATAGGTCTCTCTTTTATTTCTTATGATGTTTTCAAACCATATTAACAACTTTCAAGAAAGAGGTTTACATTTTAAAAAACATAAAACTCTAGTCTCCTAGCTGGGAGCACTAGCCACCCTTTGTTGCCTGCTTTTCCTTCGATCCACTTGCTCTGGCTATAGGTTGGTAATTGGAAAGAGTGAGATTCATATTAATCTTAGTAGTAACATTTCACTTATATGATATATAATTAAGAAAGCATGTAACTAATTATCACAAAGCAGCAATCACCACAACACTCACAGCAGCATACATAGTAGCATTCACATTCGTGACATATGCCATATTCATGACATCTTTCACAGCCATATACTACAACTTTCATACCTGTATATGACGGCTTTCATTACCATATATGACAGCTTTCAAATCTATATAAGATATCTTTCATAGCTATATACACATTTATGAAATTCGTCATACATCAACATTCATAGTAACATTCACTTTCATGACATTCATCACAATTCAATGATAAGCACATACATACAAAGCATTATACATGATATAAGAGAAAGAGTCACTACCTTGGTCTTTTCAGTCTTGTTCTTATGCTCAGGGAAGATATAGAATCCTATAATTAGAATTATGGATGACAGGTTATTACTTAATCCAAATCTTCTTTAATTCAAACACTCAAGTTGGTTATCATTAGTAACGAATGTATATATTATATGATGTAAACTTGTGAAGTTGTATGTAATACCTAGTATGTGAACTAAAGCAGGCGAATATGCCCTATAGACCCTTTTAGTGAATGAATGAAACCCCTGAAATCCATCAGGAAATTTTGTTGTGCACTCAATATTATGAATGAAACAAAATCATACAAGCCAAATAGATTTAAAAAGTGGAAGCGAGATTGTATTAAACAAGTTATGGAAAGTTTTTAAAAATCCACTTTATCACTACGCCGAAACATGTCTCGAAGTTGAAACCTTTATTGAGTTTTAAATTAGCCACAGGTTTCTCATTCATGTTATGTCATATTTTCAAACTATATTAATAGCTTTCAAGGAAGGGGGTTACATTTTTTGTATCAAAGTCTGGTTTTGATCCAGAGACCTATGGGTTATCCAAGGAGAGAGTGATTTGATGTCCGAGATTAAAGAGGCTCAAAGCTAGGATGAATGAGTATAGTTCATTAGAACCATGAGCGAGTGAGGTGAAGACCTCTAGAGTTTGAAGTCAGAGATCACGTGTTCTTGAAAGTGTCTTTGGTCCCGGTAATCGGTCGATTGATCATGAGGAAGAAGTTGAGCCATAATACATTGGTTTATCTGAGATTCTTGCGAGAATCAAACCTGTAGCATACTATTTGTACATGAGGTCTGGAAGAGACTGTCCCAGTAGGAAGCGACCTAGGAAGCGGAACCTGTCAAAAAGATGCGTCCGGAGTTTATATCTCAAGATGTGTAACAAATTTTGGGATGAAATTTATTGTACTAGGGGAGAATTAGAACACCCTAAAATATATATATAAGGGCTTAATGACTCAAGAAGAGAATGTAACTAATGTTAGAAAACACTTTTGGGGAATAAAGTTGAATTATGTTCTTAATTAGTAGTGGAAAATGCCCAACCCATTATCTAAAATTTAATTGTGATAACAAAGTCTAATTGGGATATTTTGAGAGATCATTATCCTCTCCCAAAGGGCCTTGATTTTGTATGACATGACAAGGAAAGAGAAGATGAATAATTGATTAAAAAAGGGTGTCTCTTGGAAGTTATTAGAGACAAGTTCAAAAAGAGAGGTTGAAAAGTCAAAATTATGGCTAGACATAAAGAAAGCAAGAAGAGTAAATTGGTCAACATTTTCCTCCCTTCTTGAGTGAAATTTCTTCCAACATAAAGGAAAGGGAAGAGGAAATGATATTTGGCTCACAATTAAAGCATATGGAAGCATTTTGACTTTGGTCAAATATATCATGCTAAAAGTAATTTAATAAGCACTTTTTGCACCTTTGAGAGCCATAATCTATGATAAGTGGGAAGGAAAGAGAAACACAATTAATACCAAGAAAAGGTGAAGACTTGGTCAACAATTTCAACTAAAAGATAAAACTGTGAGTAGGAAAAAATATGATAATTGAAGAAGCCTTTTCTAGCTCATTCAAGAGCCATATTTTAGTAGAAATTTCATGGTCAAGGAAACAAAGAAAAAAAAAGATGATGTTATGCATTTAAAAAGGGGACAAGTATGTATGAAATAAATAAAGCAAGCAAAAGATGATGATCTAAAGTATATGGCATATGTTTATTGCAATTAAAAATAATAGTTGGAGGAGGTGGATTAGGATATTTCTAAAGGCTCTTTATCTCTTTTTTTTGGCTTCATTTTTAGTCATCTCTTTAAGAGATAGGCGAAGAGAAATCTGGTCATTTAATCACTGTTATTCTATCTCTCTAACTCGATTTGTAGATGCCAAAAACGTAGAGCAAGAAAGAAAAGTTGAAAGGTGAGTTTGATTTTGATTTTCAGCTTGTTAACCTCATCTATGGCTTAAATATCGTTCATAAACATTGTTTCTCTTGATGAGAGCTTCATTTCTTTGGTTTTAGAATTTCAAGAGGAGGTGTTTTGAGTCATCTTCTAAGAACAAACGTTGTAGAATCAAAGAAAGAACCTAAGGAGAAGCAAGAGGTGAGTATTGACTTCAATTTGAGCTATTGGTTGTATTGGATGAATGAGTATTTTGGAAAATCTATATCTTCCCTAATTTTGGCCAAACAAGGGTTTGGATAATTCATGGTATTTTGGTTTTGATATTGGTGCTTTACAATGACTAAAAACTGTTAGAGCAAGCGTTTCACCCAAGAGGGGGGTGAATTGGGTGATCTTAAAAATTTCGTTGCAAATATAAAATTTGACGTTGAAATTAAAACATGAAAGAGTAAGGAGAAATATCACCGAAGTGTACACTGGGAGTTATACTGGTTCGGTCACAACCACTTTGACCTACGTCCAGTCCTCAGAGCTTCTCTGAGAGTTTCACCATAACTTCCAAGATTCAGTGGGTTCTTGGCACCTCAGTACAAGCAAGTTCCTACACCTGGACACTCGCTCCACCTTACAAGTTGTAATCCAATCCCAACTCAAGGTTCCACAACCTTAAGTTACCTCAATAACAAATATTGAGTTTGAATGAAATATCTCTCTCACAGAGTAAATAAGAATCACTGAAGCATAAAATCACAAGTACAATGAAAAATAGAGTAATGAACTTGATGATACGTTCGTGAGTGTGTTCTTGTGTATCTCTCTGTTTAGATGTTCCCATATATATAGATACGTTGGTAATGATTGCTGGAACATATTTCTTCATGTCCGTTGGAGCGTGCGCAGCCATTATTGACTTTTCCAGTTTTTGAAAAACATACGTTTGCGGTAGGTGACGGTCGATGACATTTGAGCGTTGCTTTTGACTTTCCTTATTTGGTAAGATCTCTTCATTGTTTATCTGTTGAAATGCTAAGAATACTAATATAATGAAAAGTTAATCAAATAGGAAACAAAACAATGACCGTTGGAATGATTTCAAACTTTATGGGTTTGCTTACTCGAGTAGCTACTCGAGTATCACTTGAAGTTTACTCGAGTACTTACTCGAGTATCATCAGGAAAGCTTTGTTTAACATCAAGTCAATAGACAAATACAAGATTACTCGGGTAGTGCATGGAATAACTAAATTTCAAACCTTTGAAAATTCATGTTTACTCGGTTACCTACTCGAGTAATACATTCACAACTTCATAGGTTACTCGGGTACCAACTCGAGTAAACCTTCAAATAAATTTGATTACTCGATGCTCTACTCCAGTAATGTTAGCAGGATTTTAAGGCCGAGAGCACATCAAGTCTGATTACCTTGTTACTCGAGTACCTACTCGAGTAAACTTACTTTTTGTACATCACTTACTCAGGTAATGACTTGAGGTTTTTCTTCAATATAAAATTGCTTACTCGAGTTCATACTCGAGTAATCCACTTAAAGTAGAACATTAAATACTTGCATACTAGAGGAATGACTTGAGGAGAATGAGATAAAAAGAAATCAAGTTAATCGAGTACTACCTTCAAGTTTTTACTTACTTCAGTGCGTTACTCGAGTAGCTACTCGAGTAACATTGGCAGTGGTACAAAGTGCCGAGAGCAACACATTTTCAGAAACAGAGTTACTGGAGTACTTACTCGAGTATCATTGGCAACCTGAAAGCAACTAGAAGTGTTTTATATGGTTACTCGAGTAGCTACTCGAGTAACATTAGCAGGCCGAGAGCAACTCCAAGTAATTACCTGGTTACTCGAGTAGCGACTCGAGTAACATTGGTAGGCCGAGAGCAACTTGAAAATACTTACACTATTACTCGAGTACTTATTCGAGTAACATGGGCAGGTTACTGGAAGGTGCTTCTTGTTACTTCAAGTTTTGGCTCATTACTCGAGTACCGCCTCAAGTAATACCTTAGAAAACCTGCTTCTGATCAAGTTTCTCAGCTTTTTCTCTTGGCCTTTCTTCATTATTCCAATGCTTACCTCAAGTGATGCTTATCCTTGTTATTCCTTTGCTCAAACTTATTTATTAATCACTTCTTTTTCATACCATTCATTTGTTATCATCAAAACATGAGATCTAACTTCTCCCCCTTTTTGATGATGACAAAACTTGGTGATTTTGGACATGGTTTTTCAAATTGAATTTTCAAATTAAATATGTCTTATTAAGTTTAGATTCAGAGCACACACCTTGCATTCACAATCAACTTCATTAGTCCAACAACGTATCATAATTCAAAACTTAAATGGACTTAAAATAAAATCATAACTTAAGCATACTTGTATTAAACTTAAATTGCATATTACAAGATAATAAGTTTAAAACAACTAAAAAGAACTAACAAGTTCCAAAATGCTCCCTAGAACCCATATACACCCAAATACCCAAAATAAACTAGGACACATCCACAAAATCACTCTCAAGCTCTTCTCCCCCTTTTTGGCTTCATCAATTAGTGGAGGGCTAGGAGGCTTGACTATGGAAATGGGTGTCACTGGAAGATCCGTAGAATCATCTGAATGTGAAGAATCAAATGAGCTGGAGGGGACTAGGTCAGGCAGATGGACTGGAGGGATATGGATGTCATCGCTGGGAGGAATAGGAGAGGGTTGGAAGACAACCATAGTGGTCTTAGCCTCTGGAGGGGTATCCATCACTGGAGTGAGATGTTCAGAGGAGGAAGTGGGAGATATTTCCTCAGTTTGGGTAGGTGATGGATTCGGTTTAGGAGCGGTTTCTGGCTGAGGTTTTGGAGGAGAATCATCAATAACGATATGAACGGTCTCATTGGTATCTGGGTTGTCCACTGTATATAATGTCTTTGGCTTGAGACTCAGGTGGACTAGATACCAGAGGGGTAGATGGTTCATCCTCAGTGAAAGGAGTGTCAGAAGGAGGATTCACTAGAGGTGGTGGTGGTGCAGATGGACTGGCAGAAGGTCTGGGACCTAAAGAGTCCAGTCGTGCCAGAATCAATCTCATTGTCTCGCCCTGGGCACGTTGCTCTGCTAGCAACTCCTCATGCCTCTTGTCCATTTTCTCAACCAACTCCTCATGCCTTTTGTCTATTTTCTCAACCAACTCCGCCATCTTGAAGTTTGTGTTGGTAATCAATTCAGCGTTCGTGTTGGCGATATCCACATGGAAACCTCTCAGCATATTTTCCATAAAGTGCTGGAGAGTGGCATTGAGGAAGGATGGCGATGATGTGGTAGCAGCTGGAGCAGATGACTGAGTGTCATCTATCTTGCTGGTCTCTGCCTCAGTGGTCTTCCTCTTCTTCTTTGACCCAGATTCCAGAGAGCCTTTGAAAGGGATGTCAATGTTCAATTTCCCAATCTGGTTTCTCCCAACCGGAGTCAACCTCTCAATGGGCTCCTTGCTATCCAATACCATATCTTATTTACTTTTAGGATCAGTGATACGATTTGAGGATATGGCATTGGTGTTGTAGCCTTTCCATCCACCCTTTATCTCTTCATCTCAGAGAAAATATACTCTCCTAAATCCTTATGTTCTTTCAAGAGTAGTGAAGCAAACCACCTAAAATCCCTATCAGAGAAGTGTGTAAAATTGTTGGCTTTGTTCACTAGGGACCTAGAGTAAATGTACCATAGGACCCTGTGATGATCACACATATCACTAGGCTTGAAATTTAGAGGGCCAACTAACTCTCCGGGTTTAAGAATAGTAAAGATTTGGTTTGGCTCAAGTTGGGAGTAAACATCATCTGGGGGATTCTCTATCCCTAGCCACAAGTTAATCCTAGAGGGTGATATAAGAATCTTTTGGCCTTTAACTGTGGTGGTCATTTCTTCCTCGGCTGAGGTTCTATTTGGCTCATCTATAATCTCTAGATTACAGTAAGAGTGTGTGATTACTTTGGTACAGAATGGTAATCTAATCGAAAGCCAAGGCATAAAGGGATCTAAATAAGGACTTAGGTCAAGCTTCACTACCTCTTGAAGTAATCTGAGATCCACATGGTGTGTTTTACACACCTTCCTCCTGGAGAACTGGGTTAGATACTTCGGAGATTCCACCAACTTGCTGACATTGAATCCCTTTGGTGGGTTGGTGATCTCTTCTTCCGACACTTTGGACTTCTTGGAAGATTGTCCCTTCTCCATTTGATCAATGATGTTTGCATAGCTGCAGCCACATTCCTATCATATTTAGGCTTTTTAGGCGGCTTAGGAGTGAAAGAAGGGGTAGAGGAATCAGAGGGAGTAGGTGTGGAAGTTTTGGTACTCTTGCCTTTCCCAGTTGAAATACTCTTTTTGGATTGAGCCCTTGTAGCAATAGGCTCTTTAAACACCACTCATTTGGGTTTTGATTGAGATTGAGGTTGAAGAGGAATTTTAGCTTTTGGTCTCGGGGTGAGTTTTCTTCTCTTTTTAGGAGGAGAAGAAAGAGGATCAGAGTGTTGTTGGGATTCGAGGAGTCTATGGGAGTAAGGTTTTTAGTTCTCATCTTTCTGAATGATTGAAAACTAAAATTTTCAAAAAAACAGAGACACAGACGCGAATTAGGGCACAGAGATTCTGAGCAAAATAGGAGGTTTCTAAGAATGAAAATTGTTGGGTTTTGACGGAAATGAGGCAAGGAATCACTTGTGAAAAATTTTTGTGAGAGAGAATAGTGATTTACTCGAGGAGATTTTGTGGAAATGACCGAGTTTGCAATAGATAAAGACCTAGAACCCGACGTTACTCAAGGCCTTACTCGAGTAATGTTCATGTTTACTCGAGGCCTTCCTCGGGTGTTCATACAGAAAAATTCTAAAATAATTTATTTAAATAGCGTACCTGGCATGAATAATATTGTAATTATCCATGGATGTTCCCTCGATCATTTATAATCCATTCTGAGCAAATTTGAGTGATTCTTCATCAATTCTGAAAATCTGGACTTGCAGTTACTCGAGGCCTTACTCGAGTAAGCTTCAAGTTTACTCGAGGCCTTCCTCGGGGAACCTGTGTTTTCAACTTGTGACTCTTCATTTCTTTGTAACTGAACCGTTACATTTGAAAACCAAGTAACTTGATCCGTTACTTCCAGTTTTGAAGTCCATTACTCGAATACATACTCGAGTAAAGTGCTTCTTTACTTCAAGTTGTTCCTCGGGTATTGCTTCTCTGTCACACATTACTTCAAGTTGGTACTCCAGTAAAGGTGTCCTCTGATTACCTCTATTTTTGTTTTTCAAAAAAGAGTTTCAACCTTCCTGCAAAACAAATTTCTATATACTCCGATGCTTAAGTTAGTAATCATCAAAACTTTAACAAATGACTTCATCTAATATTATGAGAAACTGAAATAACTTACAACTCATTGGGATTTACCATTCCCAATTCTCTTCTAATGTAAAGAAATTGATCTTTTGCAAGGGGTTTTGTGAAAATATCAGCTAATTAAAGATGAGTAGGAATGAATATCACTTTTACATCTTTCTTTTGAACATGATCTCTGATAAAGTGACGTCTGACATCAATATGCTTGGTTCTAGAGTGTTGAACTGGATTCTTTGCCAAGCTTATCATACTAGTATTGTCACAATAGATTGGTATTTCTTTGAGATAAATACCAAGATCTTGTAGTTGTTGTTTTAACCATATTACTTGTGCACAACAACTTGAGACTGCAACATATTCAGCTTCTGTTGACGAAAGAGACACTGTATTTTGTTTCTTGCTGAACCATGATACAAGAGATCCTCCAAGAAATTGTCCTTGTCCACTGGTGCTCTTTCTGTCTGTTTTGTATCCTCCATGATCTGAATCTGAATATGCAATAAGATATTCACTTCTTCCTTTGGGATACCACATACCCAATTCGGGTGTGTCAGCAAGGTATCTAAAGATTCGTTTGACTGTTTTAGCATGTAATTCTTTTGGTGCCGATTGATATCTTGCACATATGCCAACACTAAATTGAATGTCCGGTCTACTTGCCGTGAGATAGAGTAATGATCCAATCATTCCTCTATACTTTGTTATGTTGTAATCTTTTCCTTTGACATCAGCATCAAGCAACGTAGTTGAGCTCATAGGCGTGTCCGTGCCATTTGCTTCATCCATTCCATACTTCTTCAATAGCTCTTTTAAATACTTTGTTTGAGATATGAAGATTCCATTCTTTCTTTGTTGGATTTGTAAACCAAGAAAGAAATTCAATTCTCCCATCATTGACATCTCAAATTCTCCCTACATTATCTCAGAAAATTCCTTACACAGAGATTCATTAGTAGCACCGAAAACAATGTCATCAACATATATTTGAACAATTAAAATATCATTGTGTTTTCGTTTTATAAAGAGTGTTGTATCAAATTTTCCCCGTACAAAACCTTGATCAATAAGAAACTTACTGAGCCTTTCATACCAGGCTCTAGGAGCTTGTTTTAAACCATATAAAGCCTTTTTAAGTTTGAAAACATGGTCAGGTTTGGTAACATCCTCAAAACCTGGAGGTTGTTCTACATACACTTCTTCCATGATGTAACCATTTAGAAAAGCACTCTTTACATCCATTTGATAAAGTTTGAATCCTTTGATGCATGCAAAGGCTAAGAGTACACGTATAGCTTCCAATCTAGCCACTGGAGCATATGTTTCCTCATAATCAATCCCTTCTTCCTGATTATAGCCTTTAGCCACCAATCTTGCCTTGTTTCTGACAATAATTGCGGATTCATAGAGTTTGTTTTTGAATACCCATTTAGTACCAATGATCGGATGATCTTTGGGTCGGGGTACCAAATACCAAACTTGATTTCTTTCAAATTGATTCAGTTCTTCTTGCAATGCTATAACCCAATCATTGTCTGACAGGGCTTCATCAATGTTAGAAGGTTCAATCTCAGAAATGAATGCAGAAAAACTTACTTCATTGAAAATTCTATTTCTAGTTTTAATCCCTTCATTCACATCTCCTATGACTTGATCTAAGGGATGACTTTTATTGTATTTCCATGCTCTAGGTTGACCTAGGGATTGTTCTTCTTCCTTAGTTTCATCAACCTCTGGAATAAGAGATTTAGAAATAGATTGACCATTTTCTTGATTTAAACAAACTTCCTGTTCGTCATCAATGGTTTTGTTAGAGGATTCAAATTCATCAAATACAATATGAATTGATTCTTCAATAATACATGTTCTTTTATTGTAAACCCTATATGCTTTACTTCGGTTAGAATATCCTAGGAAAATTCCTTCATCTATTTTAGAATCAAATTTTCCTAAGTTATCTTTACCATTATTATGAATGAAACATTTACAACCGAAGATGTGTAGATGAGCAATGTTTGGCTTCCTTCCTTTGTATAACTCATAAGGTGTCTTTCCAAGTTTTGTTCTGATATAGGCCCTATTTGAAATATAGCATGTTGTACTCATAGCATCAGCCCAGAACACTTGAGACACATTCTTTTCATTCAACATTGCTCTAGCCATTTCAGTGAGCACTCTATTCTTGCGTTCCACAACTCCGTTTTGTTGAGGTGTTCTTGGAGCAGAAAAATTGTGATCAATGCCATTAATATCACAATATTCTTCAAAGGCTTGATTTTCAAATTCTCTACCATGATCAGTCCTAATACCTGCAATGGACATACCTTTCTCATTTTGCACTTTCTTGGCAAAAACAATAAATTCTTCAAAGGTTTCATCTTTTGAAGATAGAAAAATAACCCATGTAAATCTAGAGAAATCATCAACAATAACCAACGAATATAAGTTTCCACCAAGACTCTTTATTCTTGCTGGGCCAACTAAATCCATATGTAATAATTGTAGTGGTCTATTTGTTGAAATCTCATTTTTCAATTTGAAAGATGATTTAGTTTGTTTACCCTTTTGACACGCGTCACAAATCAAGTCATTTTTTAATGTTACTTTAGGTAATCCAAGAACTAAATCCTTTTTGAGTAGTTTGCCTAATTGATGCATATTGACATGAGCCAATCTCTTATGCCATTACCAACTTTCATCAGTATTACTCAGAAAACAGTTTTCAGACTCATTTCTACTAATATTTAGAGTATAGCAGTTACCTTCCCTTTTTGCTCTGAGCTTAGCCTTGATAATCTTCTTATCAAGTTGTAAGTCATTCTTGTTGATAATTAAGCATTCTTCTGAGTCAAATATTACCCAGTTGTCTTTATCTACACTTTGACTTACGCTCAGCAAAATATGACACAAGCCTTCAACATAATATACATCTTTGACTTGTATTCCTTTGTCATTTTTGATTTCACCAATTCCTGCTATCTTTCCGGATTGATTTCCTCCAAATTTTACCTTTCCACCTTCCTTAGGTTGCAATGTGGTAAAACTTTCAAAATCTCTGGTCATATGTCTAGAGCATCCACTATCTATGTACCACTTGCTATTTTTGGATGCTTTGAAACATACCTCCTCTTCTGTTTCTTCTTGAGTGACGAGACATATATTAGCTACTTCTTCCTTATCACTTTCTTCGTCAGAGCAGCTATCACCCCATATAGCAGATACGAAGGCCTTCTTTTTGTTGAAGAATTTGCCTTTTCTCTTTTCTTTGCTCTTTTGATTCAGTTCTGGACATTCTGATTTGATATGTCCTGGTTTTCCACATTCGTAGCAAATGATATGATCTTTGCTGCTAGTTCCACCTTTTTGAAAGTGTTTGAATCCTTGTCCTTTCTTGTAGAACTTTCTGAATCGTTTTATGATTAGGCCCATTTCATCATCGTCAAACTCCTCATCCTCATCTTGATTCTCTTCTTTTACCTTTAGTGCAAGACCTTTCTTTTTCTTGTCACCAATGTCATCTAGTTCGCGTTTGAACTTTAGTTTGCTTTCATATTCAGAAAGACTTCCAAATAGAGAAGCAACTGTTCTCATTGATTCTCCTTTTGCTTCTTCTATCGCAGTGACTTTGGCCTCCCATTCTTTAGAAAGAATATTTACAATCTTTCGTACTTGGGTATGCTGATCATAGACTTTCCCAAGAGCTGCAAGTTGATTAACAAGATGAGTATATCTAAGTTCAAATTCAGATATTGATTCACCTGATTTCATTCGAAGTAAATCGAATTCAGTGACCAAGGTGTTGATCCGATTCTCCTTTATTCCCGAAGTTCCTTCATGAGCTATTTCCAGAGCTTCCCTCATTTACTTTGCTGTTGGAAGTGTTCAAATTCTGAAATACTCACTTTGACTCAAGGCACTTTGTAGCATCAGGATTGCCTTGCTGTTGAGAGTGATAAGTTTCTTATCATTCTCATCATATTCTGCTGGCGTCTTGGGAAAATTCTGAGAATCTACAGTCTTTGTAGGTTGATAGTTTCCACTCTCAATCACATCCCATAGCCCATATTCAGTAGCCATTACGAATACTCTAAACTTTGCTTTCCAGAAAGAAAAGTGTTCGCCACTGAAACCTGGAGGTCTAGTGATGGATGCACCGTCGGGAAGAATTCCTTCACCCATGCTTGCCATTGGATCCTTCTTAGGTTGTTATACCTTCACAAGAAGACCTATGCTCTGATACCAAATGTTAGAGCAAGCGTTTCACCCAAGAGAGGGGTGAATTGGGTGATCTTAAAAATTTCGTTGCAAATATAAAATTTGACGTTGAAATTAAAATATGAAAGAGTAAGGAGAAATATCACCGAAGTGTACACTGGGAGTTATACTGGTTCGGTCACAACCACTTTGACCTACGTCCAGTCCTCAGAGCTTCTATGAGAGTTTCACTATAACTTCCAAGATTCAGTGGGTTCTTGGCACCTCAGTACAAGCAAGTTCCTACACCTGGACACTCGCTCCCCCTTACAAGTTGTAATCCAATCCCAACTTAAGGTTCCACAACCTTAAGTTACCTCAATAACAAATATTGAGTTTGAATGAAATATCTCTCTCACAGAGTAAATAAGAATCACTGAAGCATAGAATCACAAGTACAATGAAAAATAGAGTAATGAACTTGATGATACGTTCGTGAGTGTGTTCTTGTGTATCTCTCTGTTCAGATGTTCCCATATATATAGATACGTTGGTAATGATTGCTGGAACATATTTCTTCATGTCCGTTGGAGCGTGCGCAGCCATTATTGACTTTTCCAGTTTTTGAAAAACATACGTTTGCGGTAGGTGACGGTCGATGACATTTGAGCGTTGCTTTTGACTTTCCTTATTTGGTAAGATCTCTTCATTGTTTATCTGTTGAAATGCTAAGAATACTAATATAATGAAAAGTTAATCAAATAGGAAACAAAACAATGACCGTTGGAATGATTTCAAACTTTCTGGGTTTGCTTACTCGAGTAGCTACTCGAGTATCACTTGAAGTTTACTCGAGTACTTACTCGAGTATCATCAGGAAAGCTTTGTTTAACATCAAGTCAATAGACAAATACAAGATTACTCGGGTAGTGCATGGAATAACTAAATTTCAAACCTTTGAAAATTCATGTTTACTCGGTTACCTACTCGAGTAATACATTCACAACTTCATAGGTTACTCGGGTACCAACTCGAGTAAACCTTCAAATAAATTTGATTACTCGATGCTCTACTCCAGTAATGTTAGCAGGATTTTAAGGCCGAGAGCACATCAAGTCTGATTACCTTGTTACTCGAGTACCTACTTGAGTAAACTTACTTTTTGTACATCACTTACTCGGGTAATGACTTGAGGTTTTTCTTCAATATAAAATTGCTTACTCGAGTTCATACTCAAGTAATCCACTTAAAGTAGAACATTAAATACTTGCATACTAGAGGAATGACTCGAGGAGAATGAGATAAAAAGAAATCAAGTTAATCGAGTACTACCTTCAAGTTTTTACTTACTTCAGTGCGTTACTCGAGTAGCTACTCGAGTAACATTGGCAGTGGTACAAAGTGCCGAGAGCAACACAATTTCAGAAACAGAGTTACTGGAGTACTTACTCGAGTATCATTGGCAACCTGAAAGCAACTGGAAGTTTTTCATATGGTTACTCGAGTAGCTACTCGAGTAACATTAGCAGGCCGAGAGCAACTCCAAGTAATTACCTGGTTACTCGAGTAGCTACTCGAGTAACATTGGCAGGCCGAGAGCAACTTGAAAATACTTACACTATTACTCGAGTACTTACTCGAGTAACATTGGCAGGTTACTAGAAGTTGCTTCTGGTTACTTCAAGTTTTGGCTCATTACTCGAGTACCGCCTCGAGTAATACCTTAGAAAACCTGCTTCTGATCAAGTTTCTCAGCTTTTTCTCTTGGCCTTTCTTCATTATTCCAATGCTTACCTCAAGTGATGCTTATCCCTGTTATTCCTTTGCTCAAACTTATTTATTAATCACTTCTTTTTTATACCATTCTTTTGTTATCATCAAAACATGAGATCTAACAGAAAAGCAGGTAACAAAGGGTGGCTAGTGCTTTTAGCTAAGAGACTAGAGTTTTGTGCTGGTTATTAGTTTTTGGGACGAATATATATATTGTATGTGATGTAAAATTGTGAAGTTGTATGTAATCCTCGGTATGGGTACTGAAACGGGCGAACATTCCCTGTATACCCTTTTAGTGAATAAATGAAACTCGAAAATACATCAGGAAATTTTTTTATACATTCTAATATTATGAATGGAACAAAACTAAACAAGCCAAATTGTTTCAAAAAGTATAAGAGAGACCATATTAAACCGGTTATGAAAATTTTTTTAAAACTCGCTTTATCACCGGACCAAATCCTATCTTGAAGTAGAGACCTTTAATGAGTTTTAAATTATCCACAGGTCTCTCATTCATGGTATGTCATATTTTGAAACTATATTAATGGCTTTCAAGGAAGGGGTTTACATTATCAGCTGATACATCCCTCAATAAAATTCTTCTACTCACTGAGAGCTTTATTTCTATGGTGTCAGTTTTCTAATCCAAGGTGCTTTGTGTCGTCTAGTTAGCCAAAATGCCACCGGAATACCAAACCGGTTGTAAAAACGTGAAGAGGTAAGCGTAGGCATCATTTTAAACCCTATACCTTATGATTTTGTTGAGTTTTTCTTGACTCCTAGACCACCCCAATGTTTCGGCCAAGATGAGTTTTTGAGGCCATGTGTTTAATCATGAATATATGATAATATATGGTGTTTGATGATAAAATAAGGCTAGTTTAAGTGCTGTCAAATTTGAGTTTTGTGAGGCAGTCTATTTGTGATTCATTTTTAACTTAGCGAATGATATCCAATGGCTATAAAACATTCCAGATTTAAATTAGATATCATAAGTTTTAATTTAATATATAATATGTGCAATTTGGGTTAGTAGATTGTGAGATATGAATTTTTTAAGTTAGGCATTGAATCTGGAACATTCTTTGTAGCAGTGAGGTTTGTTTGAGGTTTCTATAAATCTAGCACTGTAATTGACAATGGCTCATATTTTTCCTTTAAAAAGGGGATAAACAATTTTGCATAGAAGCTGGAACCATGTCATTTGGAAAGAAGTCAATAACCCCAAGAATAAAGATAATTAGTTGGTAAATATGGTTTTAAAAAATGAATAGTGCCACAGGAATAGATGTAAAGTTTTTGGCGGGAACTTTATTTATTGATTCTCTTGAGCCATAATAATGATACTAACACTTCCAATGCAATATAAAGGGGCATAAGTAACGGGTGGTACAAACGGCAAGTTATTACTTAGGGTTAGTACACTAAGCTAAATGAAAAGTTAATATGTTCACACTAGCCTAAAATGCTTAGTTCTACACTTGGAGTTCATGTTTATTACACTTGGCCCTTTATTTCTTAAATTCTCATGTTAGTTAAAAGCTACTAGAATTTTTAATAAACTTTGAAATTTCATATATTTTTCTAGAAATATCCAATTCAGGTGGTTCAAAGTTCTATGTGTCACTAATTAATTGTATTTTGAATGAAAACTATCTCCTTCAGCCAATTCTATGCACAGAATTCCAATACCACAAATTAATTCACATAGCCATATAATCATTCCAGCTTTAAATGTCTAAATTCAAAAATTCATTAGTCCTAATGTACTAATCCAAATGGCACATATCATATATCAAATTAAAGTTTGACATGTCTACTTTTATTTTGGAAAAAATAATATTCATTGGATAACATTTGGTTGTTGACAAACACTCCACATTCTAATTGCCTCGCAGGAACTCTAATTTAGTAGAACTATATCAAAATTCTAGATTTTGGTTTGTCATTCCAATTCATTCAAAATCATAACCAGGGCTATTCCTATACAGTTTTTCATGTAGAATCCATTAGTGACATCAAAAATACCAAAATCATACTTCCTCCTTGTGTTTTGGTTCTGGCCGGACCATACACCTTATAACACCCTTACCATCAAGGTCATTTGATGAGTTTAAATGCATAGCGAGTTGAACGGCTAAGCCAGGAATTCAGTCCTAGAATAAATTTACTTTGGTAAATAGTTACAAATCCCAGCTTTAAATCAGGGTACAAACTTAAATTGAATAGGTTTTTTTTTTTTATGAATTTAAAACTTTTCAAAATGATATCATAAAAGTTCGCAATTCCATTATAACTCATTAGTTCTTAATTCTTTTCATTAGAGTTTGTGAGTGTTTCTCTACGTAAGTGTTACATTTTGTACATCGGTTAATAATCCATTGTACTATTGTTTTCTCTACCAAGTTGTAAATATCATATAAAGTATCAAAATATACAACCAATAGGAAATAAAATCGCTCAGCTTTGTCCTCTAGTTGTCCAGGTTTACCTTCTTGCCCCTTAAGCTACTAGCTTGTATAATAGAATCTCAATAGTAAAAAATAGTTAATCATATAGATACCAAATCCTAAAGCATGCCATATAGTCACCATATAATAGAATTTTCACAACAGCATTCAGTGCACAACATGCAATTCAGCATATCACCTTAGCGCTAGGTATATCACATGGCCCCAAGTGTACACCATGCAATAGGCCTAGGCATCCACTCATGTAACATAGAACATTACATTGGTTTGAGTGTCCACCTCGCAATAGGCCCTGGGTGACCACCCCATATAACCAATATGTGTCAGATAATTCATGATAAACCCACAAAACATGCAGTGTATCTTATAACATATGAAAGGCAAGGCTACTACTTGCTTGTTTCCCTTGAGTGATAACCAACCATTTCTCTGAGCTCTGGCAAGTCTTAATCTTTGGGCAGCTGTTGGTCATATAATTAGAATTTACAGATGATAAGTTATTATTTCATCCATTACTTAAATAATTTAATTAGTCAAGTTGGTTGTCATGAAGGTTAACACACTAAGCCAAAAACAAAGTCAAAGTGGTCCAACTATCCCAAGTTGGTTAACTTCACCCTTAAAATTCCACTTAATTACATAGTGCCATTACATTTTTATTTTGCACTTGTACTCAAATCTGTCAAAAATTTCATTAATATTTGAAAATTCATAACTAATTATACAAATCTTCAATTGTTATGATTCTAAAGGCTATATGACCCACTAATTAGTCTAGTTTCATGGAAAAATATAGCCATTACACTTATGTACCCATATCAATATAGTATCTCACTAAGGTGATCACTGCCCCCATGATTTGCTAGTTTTCCAAAGCAACTTTTAAAAATGCATAACTCCCAGCACACACATCCAAATAACACAAATGTCATATCAAATTCAAGCTTGACATGTCCAATTTTAGACTAGAAAGTTTCACAATTTGTGGACATAATTTATCTATTTGAAAATGTCATGCAAACAATCTACCTGGCACATAACACATACTGGCAGCATTTCAATTTTACAGTATATATTTCCAGGGGTCCAAAATTTACAACCAGAGCTATTCCCACACAATTTTTCATTCTAAACACAATGGGAGTATCAAAATCATCAAAATCACAAAGCTCCAATCTCTACACCCACTGACCAAATAGACCCCCTTTCAAGCCAAAATTACCAAACTAGAGTTTGTTCAACAACTTGGTCCAATATCATCATAAATCACTATCTAACCATAAATACATGATTAAACCATGATTAAATCTCAAAAATAGTCTCTATTTGAAACATGAACAGAACCCCACCCTCATGAAAATTCATCCAAATAGCAAAGCAATCAGTTCAAAATAAAGCCCACACTTACCTCTACGTGTTTTCACAATCGGTTCGAAAATCCAGTAGTACTTCAACTGGCAAGAAGTCACCAAACACCTCCAAACAAAATTCCAAAATCATAAAAATGAAGCTTATGATGAGTAAAAGAAGGTTTGTTAAGAGTATTTTGAGAGGAAACACCGATTCGATAGTGTTTTGGTGATTGAAGATAGGAAATTTTACTATTCACCTTCTATATCTCCTCTACCATTTTTGTGATATTTTTTGCAATTTTTCTGATTTATTTTGGGCAGCTGGCCAAAATTATAAGGCCCTTAATAAGTCTTGAAAGTTGTCTGCCACGTGTCAAAATCTTGTGGTGCCACTTGTTCGGTGATCTAATCAAATGATGACATGTGTCACTTGCTTTATTAAAGTGGGTCTCACCTCTGTTCTCAAGCCTTGAGCTATCCAACTTTTTAGGGAAAGTGAAGGTGTAATGGTTTTCCTCAGCTCTTGGGTTCAATGATTGGAAAAGTTAGTCAAGTGACCGGATCGGAGACCGATAGATTTCCCTGACTTCAAGTGCTAGGTGGTGCCTCCTAAGAGTGCCAACACAAAAGTCACTTTATGCCTCTCATGATGAAGGGACATATGTCCTCCTCTCCTTTGTCCAGCAAAAAAATTGTCTCATCATTGCTTACTTTATTAAAGTTACTTCAATAAAGTTACTTTATCGGTGTTTACTCGGCTTTCACTTGAGACTTACTCTGGATTGCTTCATGTACACCGAGGCCCGTCAAATGATGCCAGGCCAAAGTATATATGTGTGGGCCCCACATGGCACCACACATTGGTGTCTACTCTAAAAACATAGGGTATTCATGTCTACCCTAAAAATGCCATGTATACTCACATACTGACATACTTTACTTGATTAACTTGTCCCATACTTCGTGACATAGTTGGGTGGAATCTTTCTACAAAAAAAATGGCATCGTATATGTCCTGTGCATATCTACACTGACACTTTAATCATACTACCACAAACACCGAGTCCTCTGCCCGATAAAGGCAAATCATATAATCCCTAAGAATCTTTCTATCCCTCGTCATTCTTGGGACTCTTCCCTGATAAGGCTTAGTCATCTGCCTGATACAAGCTTATCCTCAAGTCTCTAAGACCAACATCTGGGATATTATACTTTTTGTCGTTGTTTGGTTAATGTTCCATTATCCTTCATTCAACGAAGTTACCTAAGCATTAGTTACTTCTGGTTCTACCATTGTACCATCATCATGTCTACCAAGTTATATACATCATATATACTACCAAAATAACCAATAGGAAATAAATCTCTCAGCTTTGTCCTCTTGTTGTCTAGGTTTACCTTCTTGCCCCTTGAGTTGCTAGCTTGTGTTGTAGTTGTTATAGGAAAAGAGTGAGATTCAAAAGAATCTCATTAGTAACAGACATTTAATCACATATATTCAAGAATATAGATCATGCCATATAGTCATCATAAAACATGGAAATAGCAATCACCATTCAAAACACATCATGCAGCTTATCACATTACCATATCGCTAGGTACATAAATCACTTGGCCCTAAGTGTTTACCCATGCAACATGCCTCAGGAGTCTACTTGTGTATAACACTACTTTTTATGGCCTAAGTTTCTACTTGTTCAACAAGCCCTGAACGGCCACCTCGCAAACTATGAATGCTTCCAAAGCTCATGATGATACCACAATCATGAAACGTATCTCATGTAACCCCCTACTTTAAACACGTAATTATAATTCGATAACACATATTTAAATCGGATTAGAGACCATTAGATACTTTAACCTCGTTTTAAACTTTCTGTCTCACAGTAAAATTTTTTACAAAACTTTCAAAACTCTTTTTCCCATCTTGGTCTCAATTTCAATATTCAAATACAATTACCTATGCAGTTAATATACATTCAATCATATCAGAGTGTATATCCGCATCCCCGGCAACTCCCGGGTTCTATACATAAAAACCTGAAGGTTTATAAGTATACACTAGGGGATTACACAACCAAAAATGAATGTAGTGTTCCTGATTCAAAATATACAGTAATCCCGAGTTCAAAATACATAACCAACGTTTCCAATTCAACTATATACCCCCAAGGGTCCTAATTGCTCCGGGTTGGCCGCTTCTCCTTTGAGCCACACACCCTGTCTGAAATGTTAGTCATAGGAAAGAATGAGATTCGAGAGAATCTCAGTAGTAACAAACCACTCACACAATGCAAAACACAAAGCATGCACATAAATCACAAACAGCAACAATCTCAAAGATACATGGTTTTCACCACAAACGACAGCACTCACGGCTGTATACACAATACAACAGCTCCTACTGTAATCAACATCATGACAACTTACGCTGTAATCACAATAACGACAGCTTACGCTGTAAATGACAGTTTGTGCTGTAAACGACAGCTTGCACTATAAACGACAGCTATCACCAGCTGTAACCACAGCAGCATCAAAGATTCATCACAGAACAGTGATAACACACACATACAGAGCATTACACATAGTATAAGAGAGAGAGTCACTACCTGATCCTTTCCCAACGTTTCTTGGCACAGCGGGCTCACGAGGACGGTAAATATCAAATCCTGTAAACCAAGTTAGGGACAACCCGTCAATCTCTTTCCCAAGTTTTATCTCTATAATACTTAAGTTGATTATCACTATGGTCAATTAATCAAGTCAACTAAGGAGCTAAAGTGGTCAATTAACCTAAAAGGCTAATTTCTAACCTCAAAGTTCCACAATATTACATTATGCCATTAAATCTTCAATTTTCGCATAGGTGACCAATCTGCCAGAATTTTCCAACATCTTTGAAAACTCATAACTAATTCTAGAAAAATCAAAATGAGGTGATCCCAAAGCCTATTGAAAGCTCTTGAAGTCCTCTTCATAGAAAAAATGTCCATTGACTCATATTACTCTTCCAGTCAACTTGACATAAAGATGACTTGACACAAAGATGACTTGACACAAAGCAAAAGCAAAAGAAGACAAGGATATAAAGACAGCAAAAGAAGACAAGGATATAAAGACGATATAAAGTAACTATGGTCATTTACATATAACCATGGTAATACAACCAGGGTTAGATTTCTGCCTCTATATAAAGGGCTGTAATCGATTGTTTCAATTGAACTGAATGAGAACTTCTCTCTAACTTCTCTCTAGAAATTCTATAATCTTTTCTTTGAATTCTATCAATCTTCTCTCTTACCACATATACTTTTATAACACGTTATAATCACTACCAGAAATCACCACACAATTCCAGAATTACACAACATTCCACACTGCTCTAGAATTAGGTCCAGTTTCGACATCAAACTTTGGGCAACTAGAACTCCCAGCTCAAAAACCGAAATGACACAAATCATATGTCCATTTTGAAGCTTGAAATGTGAAATTTAAGACTGGAAAGTTTCAGAATTTTTAGACACCAATTGCCCATTCAAAATGTCCCTACAAACTGACTGCCCTGCACAAAGTTACACTTGACAGTTTTTCCAATTTTCAACCAATGTGTCCAATGGCTTCAAAATCAACAACCAAACCTATTCCCACATAATTTTTCGTGTAGAACACAATGGTAACATCAAAATGAACAAATTCCTACTCATTCCCCATGTCCTGTTTTGGCAGAATTTTAGGGTATTTCACAACAAACAACCACTTCACTATCTAATCACTAAGCTTAGCTCATTTGCCTCCAAACCAACATATAAGCACATATATAGGATGAAAGCTTCATGATCCCTAATATACCCTAAAAAACGAAATTAGGGCTGTCACCATAGCCCACCACAACTCAGCCAATTAAAGCATCATATACATCTACATAATGCTCTTACTCACCTCTTGCTTCTTCTTGTGTTCTTTTCTTGATTCCTCAACTTTTGTTCTTGCGAGGTGGCTGAAAACTCCTCCTATTCAAAAACAAAAACCATAGAAATGAAGCTAAGGAAGAGAGGAACAAGTTTCATGAAGGTCACTTGAGCCATAGATGAGGTTAAGAAGGTGAAAAATCAAGATTAAGCTCACCTTAAAACCTTGCTTTTCTTCCTCTACGTTTTTGCTGCTGTAACCGACTTGAGGAGAGAGGAAATATGTGACTTAATGATCAGATTTTTGGCCCCTCTTATCTCTCAAAGTCCAAATGAAAATATGGTGCAAAAGTAGATAAAAGATGTGGTGAAAATTACCTCACTTGGTTATATACTTATGGCGAATTAACTAAGGGTAAATTTGCTTCAAGTTTTCTCTTTCCTTCCTCCTCCCTTTTTGACCGAAATGTTTTGCCTTTGTATTCAAGATATCATCTTATGCTTGGCCTACAATTATTGACCAAGTCTTCATCTCCTTACTTGGTCTTTCATGTGCTTCTCTTTCTCTCTTTATTGTCACCGAAAATAGCTCTTAAAGAGCAAAAACAAATACTCCTTGATTTATCATAAATTTTTCCCCTTCAAATACATTACTTTAGTTGCCATATTTGACCAATTCAACATATTTTCTTTTCCTCCTCATGCCATACGAATTGTAGCCCTTGGAATAGCCAAAAGAGCTTCTTGAATCAATCATAATTCCAACTCTTCAAATATTACTTCTTTAGTTGAAATTGTTGACTTAGTCACCACCTTTTACAACTTGGTCAAATTGCCTTCACATGTCATATATTAATAACCTATATTGTCTCCTTATATCTTACGTAAGTCATGGCCCTTTGAAGGAGATGATGATCTTATAACATATCCACTTGCAATATAATATTCAATTGCCAATTTTTTTTTTTGCATGTGAAAATTGACTAAAGTCGTAACAAAATTTCTAGAGGTAATTCTGTCATTAATCCCACCATCTATTCTGTACATTTAGCCCTTAAGTACATTTTTGGATATTACATCTCACAACATATAAAAGAAACAATTACAACCTGGATGCATTTCCTAAGGGGTATCCAATTGTTTTTCAGGGCTCCGGTAGGTCTTAGATCTCGGACAGCCATCAGGTTCTATAATGTAGAGTTGAAAAAGATGAGGTCATTACTAAGTTCAATAGTATTAGTATAATGAACTATATACTACTCTTGACCCGCATTTAACCTTGTCCTTAATCTATGAGACTCCTGTATTGTTCCACACAGTGTCTATTCAAAGACACATTATATGTCTCTTGGCTCTTATGACTTAGGTGGCCAAGGTGACCTCATAGCTCCTTAGGCTATCTCTTTATGTCCTATGATCCATCTTATCTTAACTTAATTCAAATTCGCAAGTCAAACCTAAGCTGCTAGTTTTGATTAGTCAACTTTAAAAAAATCATAACTTAATCTATAAATTACAAATAGAGTGGTTCAAAGTCCTATTTGAGCCTTTCTAAGTCCTTTGTATAGGAAAAATATTAACCACTTCCACTTGCAACCACAAAAGTATAGAATTCCACGCATTGTCACACTATTCTAGAACCAATTCTGATTTCAAACCAAAAACTTTAACAATTAATATCTCCCAATGTACAAACCGAAATTGAACATATTATATATCAACTTAAATCTTATAACGTCTATTTTTATTCTGCAAAATATTGCAATGATCAGACAACATTTGGCCAATCAAATTAGTCCCACAAGCAATTTGGTTCAATACTTGCAACAATTAACCACATGTACTTTAGATCCAAATTTATGTTTTTCATTCCTACCAATTCAAATTTATAATCAGGGCCTATTCCCACACAAATTTTCATGTAGAACACAATTGAAACTTCAAAAGCACTTAAATCACACTCTTTCCCTTCCTACCAGGTCTGTCCAAGACATGGCCTTTACAACAATCAACCAAAATGACATTTTAACCATCAAACCTATCCAATATCATCATGAATGATCATCTATCAAAAAATAGTCAATTAAACATCATGAAACCTCAAAACTCTAGCACAACCAAAATTAGGGCAGAAATTCAAATTCCAAAATCCTCAACAAATCAACACTATATATAGCTCAAAATGCAACTCTTACTCACTTCTAGCCCTTTCTAGTGCTTGTTCTTGCTTTCTTCTACTTTGGCCTTCCCTTGAAAATCTAAAACCATAGAATTATAGCTCTCATAATTCTTCTACTTTGGGCTTCCCAAGGGGAACAAGGTTTATGAAGGCCTCGAAGGCTAGAAATGAGATTAAGAGGGTGAAAATTAAGGTTGAAGACTCACCTTGCTTCTTGAACTTCAAGAACTCTCTTTCTCTTTCCTTTTTATTTTCTCTTCTTTTTATCCTTTTTCTTGGTGTTTCGACGAAATATAAGAGTGTGAGAGAGAGTGTGTAATGTTTAATATTCACCTAATGGCTCTCTTGCAATTTACTTGGCCAAAAATTGCCAAGAGAATCATGTGGCCATAATTTTATCTTCTTGTACAAGCTCACACTTAATTAACCATGTGTGGTTAATTCAATTTGGTTGACTTTTCTCTTTCCTTCTTGCTTTATTTTGGACGAAATACACAATTGGAAAGGAGGTGGAAAATGTTGTCCAAATGTTTATTGGCACAAAAGTCCAAGTTGACCAACTTTCTCTCTTCTTGCTTTCTTTATGCCTTAGCCACAATTGTTGACTTCTCTTCTTCTTTTTTTTTTCCTTCCTTCCTTTTTGGCTTGGTCAATTTGAATTTATTCTTCCCTTCTTGCTTTATTCTCTTAACTAAAATGCTTCATGAAAAGGGGGTAAATATGTTGATTCAAAAGCTTATTGGTGTGTGGACTCATGTTGACCAAAATCTTTTTTGTAAAATGACTATAAAACTTTGAATTTCTCTTTTACTCTTCCTCTTAACCAAAATATTGCTTCAATTGGAGGAGGAATTGTTTACTAATTGCTTCTTGCTTTCGAAGAGTAAATTCTAGCCCTTCATTTGGCCTTCCAATTTTAATCTTATGATCAAGTAGCAATTGTCTCTTTTGCCCTTGATTATCAAAATATTATTTCTTATGCCATTAATTCTTTTAATTCTCTTCTCAATTCTTTCTAAACACCATTTCCCTTTTCCTTTAGATCCAAATTAGGTTCTATGTCATTCTGACACATCCTAAAAGAATCAGGTATTTTCTTTCGACTAATTCGCATTGAATTCCTTATTCTATTTGAGTTTGATTTGTTATAAGCCATTCTGCTTCTTATGTCTTCCTGGGATACTTGCTAAACTATGGCTTAGCAGTCCACTTGATTCTAGCTTATTCTTAAGCCTCTAATTCCAAAATTCAGGATATTATAATTATGGTGCGAGTGGTTACCAGGGAACTCTTAAGGCATGACTTAGCCCTAGGTTGTGGCCTCAAGTCCCTATGTAAAGCTAATAATAAGGGCCAACATCGGGTTGTGGGCTGGCCTGCACCAGTCCGCTGGCTATGCTGTATGGGCCACACAGTTTGAAAAACCACCAACCTTAAGTCGCATGTATGGGTTCGCAGGCCAGCAGCTTGTATAATTTTTTTATATTTTCCATAAGTCATTAAGGAAAAGAAAGCCCTTGTTTATCATTGGATATTTTTAGCTCACAAGTCTAGTTGTTTAGCTTAGGTGTTTAGAAAAGAAGGCCATTTCCATAAGTTATTAATATATGGTCAAAATAGAAGCCTAAACAAAATCTAATAGGCCAAAACCAAAAAACAACCAACAGAATGTCATGACCTAAAAAAGATAAAATGTTAGAAATAGTCCAATTGTCAATGAATAAGTCAAATTCAAATTGTTAACCAAAAACAAATTCCTAGCTCAATAAACTTACAAACTAAAATCCAAACTCCAAACCAAAGGCAAACATGTTATATAAAAAAAATTACAGCCAATGTAATATCCCAATTTTTGATTATGGGTTAATCATGATTATTATGGATAATTATGAATTTAATTGAGATTATTATGTATTTTATGACAATATTAATTAATGTCATAATTAGTGGAAATTGGAAATATTAGTGCATATGTGTGGTATTTAAGATCAAGGGTGGTGATTCCTTGACCGTGGGTCGGGATCCAGTGTGCTTAGCTTGTGTGAGCTTATTGAGGGAATGAAGGAGATGGTGACATGTGGCATTGTGGAGGCCTTTGGATTAGGCACTAGAGGACAAAATAATTCATTTCCTCTCTTTTCTCTCTCTCCCATGCGCATGGAAGGGGCCAAGGGGGCAGAAATTCTGATCATCACTCTCATTTCTCTCTTCTCTCTCTTCTCTCTCCATTTTCACCATTGTTGGCCAAAGAAGAAGAAAGAAAAGCTTGAGATTAAGGTGAGCAAATGACTTCTAATGCCAAAATGCTCTTCATTAACATTGTTCCTTGAGCTAAGAGCTTTCATCCTATGGTTTTAGATTCTCCATTGGTGGTGATTGAGGAATCACGAAATTATGAACTTGGGAGAATCATGAAGTGCCTTTGGGAAAGTTGTTGAGGTGAGTGAAAGCTTCCTTCTCATATCAGATTTGTGGCCATTGATTAGGCCTTAAATTTCTGGAATTTTAGCCCTAATTTCGTGAATTAGGGTCTTGTGGTGTTTGAATTATTGTTGTCATGGAATTAGTGCCTTGTTAAGTGTTTTGAATGAATGGTATTGAATTGAAGCTTAAATGTGAAGTTTGGCACTTTTTGTGTTGGTTTTATGCTTTGGTCAAAACAGGGCATATAAATGGGTTGTGAATTTGGTCATTTTGAGGTTACCATTGTGTTCCTTGAGTGATTTTGTGTGGGAATAAGCTTGGTTATTAATTTTGGAGTTATTGAACACTTTGGTAGAAAATTGGAAATCTGTTTGGTTTAAGCTCTGTTTTGTGCAGTAATTTTGTATGAGCGTTTTGAATGACCAAATGGTATTGGAAAATTCTGAAACTTTCCAGAATTAAAGTTCACATCTCAAGCTTCAAAATGGACATATTTTTTGTGTCATTTCGATTTTTGGACTAGGATTTATGACTGTCCAAAGTTTGATGTTAAATCTGGGTGCAATTCTGGAATAGTGTGGACTTTTCTTGAAATCTGTATTTTTGTGGTGATTTCCAGTGATGAGCCATATTTTTCCTTGAAAGAGGACTTAAATATCTTTCATTTGGCTTTGGGATCACCTCATTTCGATTTTTCTAGAATTAGTTATGAATTTTCAAAGTTGCCTTGGCTGCAGCAGAAAATCTTGGCTGCAGCGCAAAAGCTTCTGCGCACGTTCTGGCCGCAGCCAGAAAATTCTGGGCTGCAGCCAGAAACTTTCTGTGCTGTTTCTGGCCGCAGCCAGAGGGGTTTTTGGCTGCAGCCAGCCCCTGTTTTCAGCACCTTGTGATTTTGAAAAGTGGTTTCTAACCCGATGTTTCCCAATCCTTTAGGGCTTTTTTTAGAGCCAATTTTAACTACTTAAAGGACATAAATGATAACCAAATCTAAGTATTTCGAAGTCAATTGGGTATTGGAATAGAGAATAACTCTTCGTCCCTAATTATAATTATAGGATACGATATTTGCCCTCCTCGGGAGAGACCGGCGCGAGGACACGCCCGGAAGGATCAAGGTAGTGACTTTTCTCTCATATCTTGTATGATGTTTTGGCATGCATATCTTATCGTTAAATTTGTGAAATGTGTGTCATGGTCCATTGCGGCGTGAGCAGGTTAGCGTGAGCCGTGTAGGGATTGACGGTGGTCATCTCTAGGTCGGCCGTTGAACTGCCGTCGTAATCGACATGGATATTTGTGAATCCGACCCGTGGGGCGGCGTTTGTGAATCCAGCCGTGGGCTGTGTGTATTTTGCCTGTATGGCTTGTGTATGAAATGCATTATATGAATCCCAGCTGTGGTGAAATGTATTGTGTGGATTGCTGTGATGCAATGCAACGTGAGCAATTCAACGTGAGCAATCGTAAGGGATGACATGTGTCATACTAACCATTGCCGTTGTAACTGCCGTTGTAGTTGCTTGTTGTGGTTAATGATTTGCTTACATGCATTATTATTGTACATTATATGATTGATTTGTTACTACGGGGATTCCTTAGAATCTCACTCTCCCAAAAACCATGTTTTAGACAGGGCAGAAGGATCAAAGGGAAAGCGGGCGACGAAGAGCGGATAGTGCTCCAGTTTAGGAGTACAATTTGGGTTATTGGTTATCATGTATATCTTTTGGATATTTTTGGGAAACAATTATGTATATCGGGATTGGTAGTATAGTTTTGTGTAATCCCCAAGTTAAGGGTAATGAATTGTGGGCTTTGTGCCTTTGTAAAACCCTTATTAATGAATAGAACCTGAGTGTGTTGGGAATTTGCTTTATACTCTGATATTTGTGAATGAAATCAACTTGTACAGGCCATTTAGTATTAAAATGTGAATATGAGACCGTCATGAATAAATTTTGTAAAAGTTTTTGTAAGCCATGATTTTGGGAAGTTTGACTTTGTTTAAGTCCCAAAATCATCTAAGGTCTCTAATTCCACATTAATTACTTTTTTACGAACTAATTTCGGCCTTAAGCGTGAAGGGGGTTACATTTGTGGTATCAGAGCTGTAGTTCCTGGCAAGGTGAGGATTTGCTAGGATAGCTCCTTAGTTGACCTTAATCCTTGAGTTTAGGGTAGCATATTGATTGATAAGTGCTTGTTGTGTATACACATGAGTATTTCTATTAATTGTGGATTGAGATGAATTTTATGGATTATGTGTATACATTGGCTAAGGTACTGATATGGTGAATCATTTGTAGTGATAAAGACGAAATGGTTCGCCCTCTTACTAGAGTCAGGCAACAAGACCCAGAGGTGGAGGAACTTAATGACAATCCTCCTGATCCCATGCGAGAGATGATGGATCTCGTACGGGAACAAAGGGACATGATAGCTGAGCTGAGAGAAGAGCTCAGAGAGGAAAGGGCCAAGCGAAATGAGGAAAGGGCCCAGTCAACTCATGAGAAGACAGCTGAGGGGTCCAATGAATCTCATGAATCCCCACCTCACACAGTGCCTAATCAAGAGTCTCAAGGGGTGCCGGTTCGTGAGGGAAGGGACTTGAATTCTTGGGTCTCCAAGTTTTGCAAGCATATGCCTCCGGTGTTCAGGGGGAGGTTTGACCCCCAAGCTGCTGAGGACTGGTTGTACCGGTTAGAAAAGATTTTTGAAGTCCTCGAGTGCCCTACAGAGGTGAAGGCAAAACTAGCTGTGTATAAGCTAGAAGGGGACGCCGACAGGTGGTGGAGGAATATTGCCACGTCATTGAAGAACCGGAATATACCATTGACTTGGGAGGTATTTGAAGAAAAATTCAACGAGAAGTATTTCCCCAAGTCGGTGAGGCTTGAGAAAGAGTCTGAGTTCCTGGCTATCAAACAGGGAGATACGGAGAGCTTTGACGAGTATCTTTCCCGTTTCACTCGATTGTCACGGTATTCTGCCTATCTTCGGGAAAGAGATAATGAGGAGTGGAGCTCCGCTATGTTAATCCGGGGATTAAGGCGTGAATTGAAGAAGAGGTTAGCTGCTCATCAGTTTACTAACTTCAATAAAGCCGTGGAAGAGTGTAGAATTGTGGAGTATAACTTGAGGGAGTTGTACCCATCTAAGGGTAGTGGTAGCCGGAATGAGCCTAGCAAGGCTAATACTTCCCAGAAGCGTAAGGGGCAAGGATCCTCTTATGGGGGTAGTAGTAAGAAGCCCTATCAACCTGGGGGTCGTAGTGATCAGAGACCTCCAGCGGGACCAATGTGTAATAAGTGCAGAAAGTACCATCAGGGCAGAACCTGTGCTGGAGAGGTGATCTGTTTCAACTGCAAGCAAGAGGGTCACATCTCTACAAAGTGCCCACGACAGCCGGTAGAGCAAAGGCCTAGGAATCAAGGTCGAGTGTTCGCCATGACTCATGAGGAGGCCCGGAAGTCGCCTGAATTGATCCAAGGTAAAATCCTTCTCGGTAATAATGAATTAAATGCTTTGTTTGATTCGGGTGCAAGTCATTCGTTCATAGCTTATGACTGTGTAAGGCGCCTGGGATTGCATGTGCATAGACTACCATTTGATTTGGTTGTGTCGACGCCAATGGGTGTCAAGGCTGTAACGGTCGAAGCCTGCTTAAATTGTGTGATAGTTGTTGAGGGTCGTGAGTCTACAGTTGATTTGATCTGTTTGCCACTCCAACAACTAGAAGTCATTTTGGGTTTTGATTGGTTAAGAGCAAATGATGTGCTGCTTGATTGTGGTAATAAAAGGATCACTTTCCGTAGTGCACAGCGGGATAGCAATGTGAATGCCAGTTTGAATTTACTTTCAACGGCTAAAGCAGAAAGATATCTTGAGAAGGGATGCCAAGGATATATGGTGTTTTTCTCCGTTCAGGGAGAGTCAGGTGAAGCTCTAGAGAGTATACCTGTTGTGAATGAATTCCCTGAGGTATTTCCAGACGATCTTATTGGATTGCCTCCGGAAAGGGAAGTAGAATTCCCAATTGAGGTTGTGCCTGGAGCTGGTTCGATATCGAAAGCCCCATACCGTATGGCCCCAAATGAAATGGCGGAGTTGAAGAAGCAAATTGAAGAATTGCTTGAGAAAGGGTTCATCCGACCCAGTGTATCGCCGTGGGGAGCTCCAGTGTTGTTTGTGAAAAAGAAAGATGGGAGTTTGCGATTGTGCATCGATTATCGAGAACTTAACAAGGTAACTGTTAAGAATAAGTATCCACTCCCAAGAATTGATGACCTGTTAGATCAATTGTCTGGCTCGTGTGTATTCTCCAAGATTGATCTAAGGTCGGGGTATCATCAGTTACGTGTGAAGGCGGCGGATGTTCCGAAGACTGCTTTCCGAACGAGATATGGGCACTATGAGTTCCTTGTGATGCCCTTCGGTTTGACAAATGCACCGGCAGTATTCATGGATTATATGAATCGTATCTTCCGACAGTATCTTGACCAGTTCGTGGTTGTCTTTATCGACGACATCTTGATCTATTCCAAGAGTAAGGAGGATCATGAGCAACACCTGAGAATTGTGTTGAGAATTCTATGGGAAAAGCAACTCTATGCCAAGCTGAGCAAATGTGAATTTTGGCTTACGGAAGTGAAGTTTCTTGGCCATGTGATCTCTCGAGATGGGGTATCGGTGGATCCCAGTAAGGTGGAAGCAGTACTTGATTGGAAAAGACCAGAAACTGTTTCTGAGATTCGCAGCTTTCTGGGTCTTGCTGGTTATTACCGGAGGTTCATTCAGAACTTCTCGCGTATTGCATTGCCGATGACCAAGCTCACGAGGAAGGATCAACCGTTTTTGTGGGATGAACGTTGTGAGCGGAGTTTCAATGAGCTGAAGGAGAGATTGACTACGGCACCAGTGTTAATTATACCTGATCCCAGTGAGGCTTACGTCGTGTACAGTGATGCGAGTAAGCAGGGGTTAGGGTGTGTCCTGATGCAGCAGGGACGTGTGGTGGCCTATGCCTCTCGACAGCTGAAACCGCATGAGATGAACTACCCCACTCATGATCTGGAGCTTGCGGCAATTGTGTTTGCATTGAAAATTTGGCGTCATTACCTGTACGGTGTGACTGTGGAATTGTACTGCGACCACAAAAGTCTCAAATATTTGTATGATCAGAAAGAGTTGAACATGAGACAGCGTCGGTGGATGGAGTTGCTGAAAGACTACAACCTGGAGATCAAATATCATCCGGGTAAGGCTAATGTTGTCGCGGATGCTTTGAGTCGGAAGGCGGTGCTAGTGGCAACAATGATGATCCAAGAATGGAAACTGATAGAGGATTTTCGGGATTTGAACCTCTCGAAGGAAATCCTATGTGCCAGTTATGGTGTGGTCCAAGGGGAGAATGACCTGAGGACTGAGATTGAAGAGGCTCAAATGCATGATGAGCTAGCCCAGTCGATCCGAACTAGGATTGAGCGAGGAGAGACTCGAGACTATGACTTGTCACCAAGTGGACTGGTGCGTTATCAGAACAGAATCTATGTACCACTGAAGGCTGAGTTGAGATTGAGAATTCTTGATGAGGCTCATAAGAGTCAGTATACTCTTCACCCCGGTATGACCAAGATGTATCACAATTTGAAATCTATGTATTGGTGGCCAGGGTTAAAGAGTGATGTGACAAAGTATGTGGCACGGTGTCTTACCTGTCAAAAGGTGAAGATTGAACACCAGAGACCGCCAGGTTTACTTCAGAGTCCAGAAATTCCAGAATGGAAGTGGGAGAGTGTGACCATGGATCTAGTGGTGGGTTTACCCAAGATCAAGAACTACGATGCGATCTGGGTTATTGTTGATCGACTCACGAAGTCTGCGCACTTCATACCTATCAACGCTAGCTATTCTCCTGATAGGCTGGCTGAGATTTATATCAAAGAGATTGTGAGACTCCATGGTACACCGAAGAATATTATCTCTGATAGAGATCCTCGGTTTACTTCGAGATTCTGGAAGGCTTTACACGAAGCTATGGGTACTCAATTGAGGTTTAGCACGGCCTACCATCCTCAGACAGACGGACAGTCAGAGAGGACTATCCAGACTCTAGAGGATATGCTGAGAGCATGTGTCCTAGACTTCAAAGGGAAGTGGGACTACTATCTTCCATTGGCTGAGTTTGCTTATAACAACAGTTACCATGCGAGCATTCAAATGGCTCCGTATGAAGCACTGTATGGAAGAAAGTGCCAGTCACCGTTATGCTGGTCAGAGTTGTCTGAGAGGAAGTTGTATGGACCGGATCTTGTTGACCAAACCGCTGAGCAGATCCGAGTTATCAGGAAGAGGCTCCTTACAGCACAGAGTCGTCAGAAGAGCTATGCTGATAAGAGGAGAAGACCTCTTGAGTTTGAAGTGGGGGATCATGTTTTCCTGAGAGTGTCTCCGGTCACAGGCATCGGGAGAGCGATCAAGCGGAAGAAGCTGAGTCCGAGATACATTGGTCCATTTGAGATTCTGGCACGAATCGGACCTGTAGCATACCGGATAGCCCTACCCCCTAGTTTGAGTAGATTGCATGATGTATTCCATGTCTCGCAGCTCAAGAAGTACCAACCAGACCCTGAGCATGTCATTGAGTATGAAGAAGTGGAATTGCAAGATAACTTCACTTATGCGGTAGAGCCAGAGAGAATCATTGATCGAGAAGAGCGGAAGCTCAGGCACCGAAGCTTACCGTTTGTGAAGGTGGTCTGGAAGGGTATGTCTCCAAGGGAAGCGACTTGGGAGGCAGAAGCGGACATAAGGAAAAGATTTCCTGATTTTATGCCCCATGATATGTAAGAAATTTCGAGGGCGAAATTTATTGAACGGGGGGAGAATTGTAATATCCCAATTTTTGATTATGGGTTAATCATGATTATTATGGATAATTATGAATTTAATTGAGATTATTATGTATTTTATGACAATATTAATTAATGTCATAATTAGTGGAAATTGGAAATATTAGTGCATATGTGTGGTATTTAAGATCAAGGGTGGTGATTCCTTGACCGTGGGTCGGGATCCAGTGTGCTTAGCTTGTGTGAGCTTATTGAGGGAATGAAGGAGATGGTGACATGTGGCATTGTGGAGGCCTTTGGATTAGGCACTAGAGGACAAAATAATTCATTTCCTCTCTTTTCTCTCTCTCCCATGCGCATGGAAGGGGCCAAGGGGGCAGAAATTCTGATCATCACTCTCATTTCTCTCTTCTCTCTCTTCTCTCTCCATTTTCACCATTGTTGGCCAAAGAAGAAGAAAGAAAAGCTTGAGATTAAGGTGAGCAAATGACTTCTAATGCCAAAATGCTCTTCATTAACATTGTTCCTTGAGCTAAGAGCTTTCATCCTATGGTTTTAGATTCTCCATTGGTGGTGATTGAGGAATCACGAAATTATGAACTTGGGAGAATCATGAAGTGCCTTTGGGAAAGTTGTTGAGGTGAGTGAAAGCTTCCTTCTCATATCAGATTTGTGGCCATTGATTAGGCCTTAAATTTCTGGAATTTTAGCCCTAATTTCGTGAATTAGGGTCTTGTGGTGTTTGAATTATTGTTGTCATGGAATTAGTGCCTTGTTAAGTGTTTTGAATGAATGGTATTGAATTGAAGCTTAAATGTGAAGTTTGGCACTTTTTGTGTTGGTTTTATGCTTTGGTCAAAACAGGGCATATAAATGGGTTGTGAATTTGGTCATTTTGAGGTTACCATTGTGTTCCTTGAGTGATTTTGTGTGGGAATAAGCTTGGTTATTAATTTTGGAGTTATTGAACACTTTGGTAGAAAATTGGAAATCTGTTTGGTTTAAGCTCTGTTTTGTGCAGTAATTTTGTATGAGCGTTTTGAATGACCAAATGGTATTGGAAAATTCTGAAACTTTCCAGAATTAAAGTTCACATCTCAAGCTTCAAAATGGACATATTTTTTGTGTCATTTCGATTTTTGGACTAGGATTTATGACTGTCCAAAGTTTGATGTTAAATCTGGGTGCAATTCTGGAATAGTGTGGACTTTTCTTGAAATCTGTATTTTTGTGGTGATTTCCAGTGATGAGCCATATTTTTCCTTGAAAGAGGACTTAAATATCTTTCATTTGGCTTTGGGATCACCTCATTTCGATTTTTCTAGAATTAGTTATGAATTTTCAAAGTTGCCTTGGCTGCAGCAGAAAATCTTGGCTGCAGCGCAAAAGCTTCTGCGCACGTTCTGGCCGCAGCCAGAAAATTCTGGGCTGCAGCCAGAAACTTTCTGTGCTGTTTCTGGCCGCAGCCAGAGGGGTTTTTGGCTGCAGCCAGCCCCTGTTTTCAGCACCTTGTGATTTTGAAAAGTGGTTTCTAACCCGATGTTTCCCAATCCTTTAGGGCTTTTTTTAGAGCCAATTTTAACTACTTAAAGGACATAAATGATAACCAAATCTAAGTATTTCGAAGTCAATTGGGTATTGGAATAGAGAATAACTCTTCGTCCCTAATTATAATTATAGGATACGATATTTGCCCTCCTCGGGAGAGACCGGCGCGAGGACACGCCCGGAAGGATCAAGGTAGTGACTTTTCTCTCATATCTTGTATGATGTTTTGGCATGCATATCTTATCGTTAAATTTGTGAAATGTGTGTCATGGTCCATTGCGGCGTGAGCAGGTTAGCGTGAGCCGTGTAGGGATTGACGGTGGTCATCTCTAGGTCGGCCGTTGAACTGCCGTCGTAATCGACATGGATATTTGTGAATCCGACCCGTGGGGCGGCGTTTGTGAATCCAGCCGTGGGCTGTGTGTATTTTGCCTGTATGGCTTGTGTATGAAATGCATTATATGAATCCCAGCTGTGGTGAAATGTATTGTGTGGATTGCTGTGATGCAATGCAACGTGAGCAATTCAACGTGAGCAATCGTAAGGGATGACATGTGTCATACTAACCATTGCCGTTGTAACTGCCGTTGTAGTTGCTTGTTGTGGTTAATGATTTGCTTACATGCATTATTATTGTACATTATATGATTGATTTGTTACTACGGGGATTCCTTAGAATCTCACTCTCCCAAAAACCATGTTTTAGACAGGGCAGAAGGATCAAAGGGAAAGCGGGCGACGAAGAGCGGATAGTGCTCCAGTTTAGGAGTACAATTTGGGTTATTGGTTATCATGTATATCTTTTGGATATTTTTGGGAAACAATTATGTATATCGGGATTGGTAGTATAGTTTTGTGTAATCCCCAAGTTAAGGGTAATGAATTGTGGGCTTTGTGCCTTTGTAAAACCCTTATTAATGAATAGAACCTGAGTGTGTTGGGAATTTGCTTTATACTCTGATATTTGTGAATGAAATCAACTTGTACAGGCCATTTAGTATTAAAATGTGAATATGAGACCGTCATGAATAAATTTTGTAAAAGTTTTTGTAAGCCATGATTTTGGGAAGTTTGACTTTGTTTAAGTCCCAAAATCATCTAAGGTCTCTAATTCCACATTAATTACTTTTTTACGAACTAATTTCGGCCTTAAGCGTGAAGGGGGTTACAGCCAACCCACAGGCCAGTCAACCTGTTGGTTTAGCAGTACAGGCCTGTATGGCTAGCATTTTTTCAGGTCAGAAAAACCCTAACTTTAACCTTGTCAAAACACATAGCAAGCGGGTTGGACCCATTTTACCGACTCTATCCCTGGGGAGGCAAATTAAATCCCCAAGTACCTGTGTAGTCTGGAGGAGGGGACAATACTTGGCCTTCTTGTGTGGTTGGTCTAGACTATGGGACTTAAGGATGAGTTGTGACTTAAGAGCTCCATGGTAGCCATATGCACCTCGGAGCTCTTAAGACGTGACTTATCCTCAAGTTGCGGCCTCGAGTCCCTGGGGAGGAAAAAATAAATCCCCAAACACCTGTGTGGTGTGGAGGAGGGGATAGTACCTGGCCTTCTTGTGTGTTTAGTTTATACCATGGGACTTGTGTAGTATGTTGTCTGTTGCACACCCAAACTAACAACAACCAAATTTGAAATGTTCAACTACCAACTAGTCGAATATCCTTATCAACCACAATATATCATCATATTCATGTTTAAAATAGCATATAACCCCAAAATTATAGATTGGCTGAAACCCCAAGGCAGCCCAAGAAATGCATAAAACATAAGAAAGCCTTAAGAAAATCGATTCAAATAGAAGCTTAGGCTTACCTCTTTACAATTCTACAATCGGTTCAGGATTCTGGCAGTACTAGCCCTAGGTAGATGGCTCTAAACACCTCATATTAGAAATCTGAAATTGTAGAAATCAAGCTTACACTGAGTAGAAGAAGGTTAGTGAAGGATTTATTTGCTGGAAATGGTGATTCAGTAGTGAAATTGGAGGATGTTCTCAAGAACACTCTATCTTTCTCTAACTTCTCCCCTCTTTCATTTTCCTTAGATTTTTTCCATTTTCCTCTTCTTTTTGGGCCCTTGGCCAAATCTTAAAGAAGGATGGAAGGTTAGGATTTGATCTTGCATTTGGTAGCCTTTTAGTGTGACATGTATCAATGATTAAGTCATAGAGTGACAAGTGTCCTTTAGTTTCTCTCTTTCCTAGGTGTCCTTGAAGGGTTTGGGGCAAAGGAGCCTAATGAATTCCACTACTCCTGGGTTCAGTGTTCGAAAAGTCAAGTATATGACTAGACTAGGGACCAGTGGATTCCTTTGACTCAAAAGCTAGGTGGCACCTTTTCAGAGTGCCAACTCAGAAGTTAAAAGTTGATCCTCATAATTAACGGATATATGGCACTTGTTAGAGCAAGCGTTCTACCCAAGAGGGGGGGGGGTGAATTGGGTGATACTAAAATTTCATTGTAAATATAAAAACTTGACAGTGAATATAAAGCAATAAAGAGTAATGAGAAATATCACCGAAGTGTACATCGAGAGTTATACTGGTTCGGCCATAACCACTTTGACCTATGTCCAGTCCTCAGAGCTTCTCTAAGAGTTTCACTATAACTTCCAAGATTCAGTGGGTTCTTGGCACCTCAGCACAAGCAAGTTCCTTCGCCTGGACACTAGCTCCCCCTTACAAGTTGTAATCCAATCCCAACTCAAGGTTCCACAACCTTAAGTTACCTCAATAACAAATATTGAGTTTGAATGAAATATCTATCTCACAGAGTGAATAAGAATCACTGAAGCATAGAATTACAAGTATAATGTAAAACAGAGTAATGAACTTGATAATGCATTCGTGTGTGTGTTCTTGTTCTTCTTTCTCTATTTGGATGTTCCCATATATATAGATGTATTGGTAATGATTGTTGGAACATATTTCTTCATACCTGTTAGAGTGTGCGCAGCCACTGTTGACTTTTCCAGTATTTGAAAGATACCTGTTTGCGGTAGGTGGCATTTGAACGTTGCATTTGACTTTCCTTATATGGTAAGAGTTCTTAATTGTTTATCTGTGGATATGCTAAGAATACTAATACAATGAAAGGTTAATCACATAGGAAACAAATCAATGAACATTGGAATGATTTTTGAATTTCTGAACTTGCATACTCGAGTAGCTACTCGAGTATTCATTAAGTTTACTCGAGTACTTACTCGAGTATCAACATGAAAGTATTGACAAACTACAAGTTAACAAATGAACATTACATTACTCGGGTAGTGCATGGAGTAAACAAATTTACAAACCTTTGGAAATACTTGTTTACTCGGGTACTTACTCGAGTATGTCACACTTTTCTTCATAGGTTACTCGATTAGCAACTCGTGTAATCTTGCAAATAAACTTTAGGTTACTCGATGCTTTACTCCAGTAATGTTGGCAGGATTTTAAGGCCGAGAGCACTTCAAGTTTGATTACCTTGTTACTTGAGTACTTACTCGAGTAAACATAAATTTTCTGCATAGCTTACTCGGGTAGTGACTTGAAGTTATGTGCAAATAACTCTGCATATTACTCGATTACTTGCTCGAGTAATCCAGTTAAAATAAGTGATTGAATACTTGCATACTTGAGTAGTGCCTCGAGTGAAGTGTGAGAAAAGCATGTCATGTTATTCGAGTAATACCTTAAGGTTTTGCTTACCACAGTGAGTTACTCGAGTAGCTCCTCGAGTAACATTGGCAGGGTTGAAAATGCCGAGAGCAACACATTTCTTGAAATAGAGTAACTCGAGTACAGACTCGAGTATCATTGGCAGGCCGAGAGTAACTCCAAGTGATTTACTCGGTTACTCGAGTAACGTTGGCAGGCCGAGAGCAACTGGAAGTCATTTACCTTATTACTCGAGTACTTACTCAAGTAACATTGGCAGGTTATTTGAAGGTGACTCTGGTTACTTCAAGTTTCTGTCTCATTACTCGAGTACTTACTCGAGTAATACTTTAGAAAACTTGCCACTGATCAAGTTTCTCAGCTTTTTCTCTTAGCCTTTCTTCATTACTCCAATGCTTACTTCAAGTGATGATTTTTCCCTGTTATTACTTTGTTCAAACTTATTTATTGATCAAATCTTTTTCATACCATCCTTTGTTATCATCAAAACATGAGAGATCTAACATTCTCCCCCTTTTTGATGATGACAAAACTTGGTGATTTTAAACAAGATTCTTGAAATTAAGTTCTCAAATAAACACTTCTTGAATTCATTGATAATTTTGAAAACCTTGTTAAGTTTATATTCAAAGTGTTTTGAAAAAGGTTGAAATCATAACATATTCACCTTTCATACATAATAAACTCATTAGTCCCACAATGTATCATAATTTAAAAACTTAAATGGACTTGAAATGAAATCATAACTTAAGTATACTTGCATTAAACTTAAAGTTACATTACAAGATGAAAAAGTTATAAGTTAAAAAAACTCCTTAAATCCCATGTACACCCATATACACAAAATGAAAAAGAAACTCAGAAACTTTACAAACTTCCACAAAATCACACTCAAACTCTTCTCCCCCTTTTTGTCTTCATCAATCAAGTGGAGGACTAGAAGGCTTGACTATGGAAATAGGTTTCACAGGAAGAACCAAAGGACCATCTGAACCAAAAGAATTAAAAGAACTAGAAGATTTTGGTTCAGGAAGATTTAGTGGAGGTATTTGAAGGTCATCTCTTGGAGGAATAGGAGGGGGCTGATAGACAATCATAGTGGTGGTCTCAACCTTTTCTGAGGCCTCTCCCTAATGATAATCAAAAGATGAGGGAGAGATCTCCTCTGTATGAGTAGGAGAAGGAATGGGTGTAGGAGTAGGTTGGGGCTAAGCTCTGGGCAGTGAATCCTCAATGATAATATGGATGGTCTCATTAGTTTTAGGGTTATCCACTGAGCATAGAATATCTTTAGGTCTTAGCTCAGGTGGACTAGAGACTGGAGGGATAAGTGGCTCAACCTCAGTATGATGAAGATCAGATGGGATGTTCTCTAGAGGTGGTGGTATATGCTCTGGAGATGAAAATGTCTCATGTGCAGAAGATGGACCAGCAGAATGTCCAGGACCCAAAGAGTCCAATCTTGCTAAGATCAATCTCAAAGTTTCACCCTAGGCACGTTGCTCAGCTATCAACTCTTCGTGCCTCTTATCCATTCTCTCAACTAATTCAGCATCTTGCCATTCATGTGAGTTATCAACTCAGCATTGGTGTTGGCAATGTCTACATGGAATCCTTTGAGCATATTCTCTATGAAGTCTTGGAGTGTGGCATTGAGGAAATAGGGTAATGAGGTAGTGGCAGCTGGAGCCGAAGACTGAGTGTCATCTATTTTACTCGTCTCAGTCTCCGTCTTCTTCTTCTTCTTCGACCTAGACTCCAGAGGACCCTTGAGAGGTATTTCAATATTGAGCTTCCCAATTTGATTTCTCCCAACTGGAGTAATTCTCTCAATGTACTCTTTACTCTCCAAGTACCATATTTTATTTTCATTCAGAATGAGTGAAACAATCTGAGGATATGACATAGGTGTAGTAGCTTTCCCATCTACTCTGTACCTCTTCATCTCAAAAAATATGTACTCCCCCAAATCCTTTTGTTCCTTCAGGAGTAAGGAAGTAAACCATCTATAGTCCTTATCAAAAAAGTAGGTATAATTGTTGGCCTTGTTCACAAGGGATCTAGAGTATATATACCATAGAATCCTGTGATGATCGCACATGTCACTAGGTTTGAAGTTCAAAGGGCCTACAAGCTCACCAGGTTTAAGAACAGAGAAAATTTGGTTTGAATCAAGTTTGGAGTAAATTTCATCTGGTGGGTTCTCTATTCCTAACCACAGATTGATCCTAGAAGGTGCAATAAGTATCTTTTGACCTCTAACAGTAGTAGTCATTTCTTCCTCAGCTGAAGTTCTATTTGGTTCATATAGAATCTCAAGATTGCAGTAAAAGTGTGTGACTACTTTGGTGCAAAAAGGAAGCTTAATAGATAACCAAGGCATAAAAAGTTCCAGAAAGAGACTAAGATTGTGCTTCAATACCTCCTGAAGTACTTTGAGGTCCACATAGTGAGTCTTACAGACTTTTCTCCTTGAGAATTGAGTGAGGTACTTCTGGGACTCCTCTAGCTTGTTGACATTAAACCCCTTTGGAGGTTTGGTGATCTCCTCTTCTGGCATTCTGATTTCTTTGAAGATTGGCCCTTCTTAAGCTGATCTAGAATGTCAGCCATTGCCTTAGCCACATTCACATCATATTTGGGCTTCTTGGATGGTTTATGTGTGAAAGAGGGAGTGGAGGAATTAGAAATTGGAGGAGAAGGAGATTTGGCAGTTTTGCCTCTCCTAGTAGAGGTGTTCTTCTTGGATTGAGCCCTTGTAACTACTGGCTCTTTGATAATAACTCCTTTCTCTTTAGGTTTTTGTTGAGGTTTCGATTGGACTTTTGCTTTTGACCTAGGTGTAAGCTTTCGTCTCTTTCTGGGAGGAGAAGAAAGAAGGTCAGAGAGTTGTGGGGATCTAGAAGAATCTGTGGGAGTAAGGTTTTTGGTTCTAACCATTTTGATTCAGTGAAGACTTTGAAAAACCAGAAAATAGAGTGAAAGTCGTGAGTTAGGTCAGGAAGAATCTGAACAGAATAGGAGGTTTCTGGAGCCAAAAATTGTTGGGTTTTGACGGAAATAGTGTAGGGAAGAGATTGTGAAAAGTTTTTGTGAGAGGACAGAGTGATTTACTCAAGGAGATTTTGTGGAAATGACCGAGTTTGCGACAGATAAAGACCTAGAACCCGACGTTATTCGAGGCCTTACTCGAGTAAATATCATGTTTAGTCGAGTCCTTACTCAAGTGATCATACAGAAAATTTCTATAATAATTCATTTAAATTGCATACCTGGCATGAATAATATTGTAATTATCCATTTATGTACCCTCGATCATTTTATAGCCATTTTAGAGCAGTCGATTCTCATCAAATTTGTGATATGGATCTGCAGTTACTCGAGTCTTTACTCGAGTAAGCTTCAAGTTTACTCGAGGCTCTCCTTGGGTAACCTGTCTTTTCTACTTTTGACTGTTCATTTCTCACCAACTGAACCGTTTGATTTAAATTCCAGGTAACTTGATACATTACTTCCAGTTTTGGAAGATTATTACTTGAGTAGTTACTCGAGTAAAGTGCTCTTTTACTTCAAGTTGTTCCTCAAGTAATGCTTCACTGTCAGTCATTACTTGAAGTTGGTACTCCAGTAAAGGTGTCCTCTGATAACCACTGTTTTTATCTCTCAAAATAGAGTTTCAATCTTCGTGCAAAACAAGTTTCTACATACTCCGATGCTTAAATTAGTAATCATAAAAAATTATCAAATATCTTTATCTAACATTGTAAGAGACTGGAATAACTTACAATTCATTGGGATTTACCATTCCCAATTCTCTTCTAATATATAGAAATTGATCTTTTGCAAGGGGTTTAGTGAAGATATCATCTAGTTGAAGATGAGTAGGAATGAATATCACTTTCACATCTTTCTTTTGGACATGATCTCTGATGAAGTGATGTCTAACATCGATATGCTTGGTTCTAGAATGTTGCACTGGATTCTTTGCCAAGCTTATCGTACTTGTATTGTCACAATAGATTGGTATTTCTTTGAGATGAATACCAATATCTTGTAGTTGTTGTTTTAACCATATCACTTGTGCACAACAACTTGAGATTGCAACATATTCAGCTTCCATTGACGAAAGAGACACTGTATTTTGTTTCTTACTGAACCATGATATAAGAGATCCTCCAAGAAATTGTCCTTATCCGCTGGTGCTCTTTCTGTCTATCTTGTATCCTCCATGATCAGAATCTAAATATGTAACTATATATTCACTTCTTCCTTTGGGATACCACAGACCCAATTCTGGTGTGTCAGCAAGGTATCTAAAGATTCATTTGATAGTTTCGGCATGTGATTCCTTTGGTGCTGATTGATATCTTGAATATATGCCAACACTAAATTAGATGTCTGGTCTGCTTGCCGTGAGATAGAGTAATGATCCAATCATTCCTCTATATTTTGTGATGTTGTAGTCTTTCCCTTTGACATCAGCATCAAGCAACCTAGTTGAGCTCATAGGTGTGTCCGTTCCATTTGCTTCACCCTTTCCATACTTCTTCAACAACTCTTTGAAATACTTTGTTTGAGATATGAAGATTCCATTCTTTCTTTGTTTGATTTGCAAACCAAGAAAGACATTTAATTCTCCCATCATTGACATCTCAAACTCTCCCTGCATTATCTCAGAAAATTCCTTACACAGAGATTCATTAGTAAAACTGAAAATAATGTCATCAACATATATTTGAACAATTAAAATATCATCACGTTTCCGTTTTATAAAGAGTGTTGTATCAAATTTTCCCCGTACAAAACCTTGATCCATAAGAAATTTACTGAGCCTTTCATACCATGCTCTAGGAGCTTGTTTTAAACCATATAAAGCCTTTTTGAGTTTGAAAACATGGTCAGGTTTAGTTACTTCTTCAAAACCTGGAGGTTGTTCTACATATACTTCTTCCATAATGCAGCCATTTAGAAATGCACTCTTTAGATCCATTTGATAGAGTTTGAATCCTTTGATGCATGCAAAGGCTAAGAGTACGCGTATAGCTTCCAATCTAGCCACTGGAGCATACGTTTCCTCATAATCAACAATCTTTGTAGGTTGATAGTTTCCACTCTCAATCACATTCCATAGCCTATATTCAATAGCCATCACGAATGCTCTGAACTTTGCTTTCCAGAAAGAAAAGTGTTCTCCACTAAAACCTGGAGGTCTAGTGATGGATGCTCCGTCGGGAAGAATTCCTTCACCCATGTTCCCCATTGGATCCTTCTTAGGTTGTTAAACCTTAACAAGAAGACCTACGCTCTGATACCAAATGTTAGAGCAAGCGTTTCACCCAAGAGGGGGGTGAATTGGGTGATACTAAAATTTTGTTACTGATATAAAAACTTGACGGTGAATATAAAGCAATAAAGAGTAAGGAGAAATATCACCGAAGTGTACACCGAGAATTATACTGGTTCGGCCACAACCACTTTGACCTACGTCCAGTACTCAGAGCTTTTATAAGAGTTTCACTATAACTTCCAAGATTCAGTGGGTTCTTGGCACATCAGTACAAGCAAGTTCCTTCGCCTGGACACTCGCTCCCCCTTACAAGTTGTAATCCAATCCCAACTCAAGGTTACACAACCTTAAGTTACCTCAATAACAAATATTGAGTTTGAATGAAATATCTATCTCACAGAGTAAATAAGAATCACTGAAGCATAGAATTACAAGTATAATGTAAAACAGAGTAATGAACTTGATAATGCGTTCGTGTGTGTGTTCTTGTTGTTCTTTCTCTGTTTGGATGTTCCCATATATATATATGTGTTGGTAATGATTGTTGGAACATATTTCTTCATACCTGTTAGAGCATGCGCAGCCACTGTTGACTTTTCCAGTATTTGAAAGATACTTGTTTGCGGTAGGTGTTGGTAGGTGGCATTTGAACGTTGCATTTGACTTTCCTTAGTTGGTAAGAGTTCTTCATTGTTTATCTGTGGATATGCTAAGAATACTAATACAATGAAAGGTTAATCACATAGGAAACAAATCAATGAACGTTGGAATGATTTCTGAATTTCAAAACCTGCATACTCGATTAGCTACTTGAGTATTCATTAAGTTTACTCGAGTACTTACTTGAGTATCATCGTGAAAGTATTGACAAACTGCACTCGAGTATTCATTAAGTTTACTCGAGTACTTACTCGAGTATCATTGTGAAAGTATTGACAAACTGCAAGTTAACAAATGAACGTTACATTACTCAGGTAGTGCATGGAGTAAACAAATTGACAAACCTTTGGAAATACTTGTTTACTCTGGTACTTACTCTAGATGGCACACTTTTCTTCATAGGTTACTCGATTAGCAACTCGAGTAATCTTGCAAATAAACTTTAGGTTACTCGATGCTTTACTCCAGTAATGTTGGCAGGATTTCAAGGCCGAGAGCACTTTAAGTTTGATTACCTTGTTACTCAAGTACTTACTCAAGTCAACATAAATTTTCTGCATATCTTACTCGGGTAGTGACTTGAAGTTATGTGCAAATAACTCTGCACATTACTCGATTACTTACTTGAGTAATCCAGTTAAAATAAGTGATTGAATACCTGCATACTTGAGTAGTGCCTCGAGTGAAGTGTTAGAAAAGCATGTCATGTTATTCGAGTAATACCTTCAGGTTTTGCTTACCACAGTGAGTTACTCGAGTAGCTCCTCAAGTAACATTGGCAGGGTTGAAAATGCCGAGAGCAACACATTTCTTGAAACAGAGTAACTCGAGTACAGACTCGAGTATCGTTGGCAGGCCGAGAGTAACTCCAAGTGATTTACCTGGTTACTCGAGTAGGTACTCGAGTAACGTTGGCAGGCCTAGAGCAACTGGAAGTCATTTACCTTATTACTCGAGTGCTTACTCGAGTAACGTTGGCAGGTTACTTGAAGGTGACTCTGGTTACTTCAAGTTTTTGTCTCATTACTCAGTACTAACTCGAGTAATACTTTAAAAAACTTGCCACTGATCAAGTTTCTCAGCTTTTTCTCTTAGCCTTTCTTCATTACTCCAATGCTTACTTCAAGTGATGATTTTGCCCTGTTATTACTTTGTTCAAACTTACTTATTTATCAAATATTTTTCATACCATCCTTTATTATCATCAAAACATGAGAGATCTAATAGCACTTTATGAGTATGCCAAAAGTTAACTAGTACATCTCATGATGAATGGACATGTGTCAGTTTCTTATGAAGTCCCCACAAAAGTTGAGTTATCATTACTTACTTTATTAAAGCTATTTTAATAAATTACTTTATCGGTGTTTACTCAGAATCCTACTTGGGTTTTACTTGGGATTATGGTATATATATCGAGGCCTACCAAATAACGCCATGAGCCCCCTGTGTCCCCTCAATGGTACCAAGTGTCTTACAGACACCAATAAATTTCCTTCGACTACTTACACTCATAATTGTAACCCAGACTTCTTAACCTCAATAAATGACACCATGTGTGTTTGGGAACCCCAAAAAATAGATCCTTATCTATATACATAAGCATTGATATTTATTTTATTTAACTGATTTATATATACAGACTCTAACGGTTAAAAAGTTTGGTATATTACATAGAAGACCAAATGAAAAGGTGGATATGTGTGTCTAAAGTCGAGTCTAAGCAATTCACCAGAACCTCTTGCCTCTAACAAGTTGGAATTTAGTCTTGTAACTAGCTATATAGGTGTCTTTGTGACAAATTAGTGGCTCAATGTTTGTATGATAAAAGGCATAGATGGCATATTGATATGGGATTCCAGGCAACTGCCATGCCCTACATGTGCATTCGTTCTTATGAATCTACACTATGAGTCTATCATCTCCCTCACAAACCTCATAGCCATAATCACCATTAAAGAATACATGACAGCCCATGGTCAATCTTTTATTAACCTCAAATAACATTATACACTTAGGACTAAATTACCCCTCCATATAGAAACATTTTCTCACTCTCTGCCCACTTAGCCATCATCTTAATTCTAATGCCATCAACCATTCTAATTATAGGTAGAAACCTAAGCTCATAAATCCAAGCATTAAAGCTTTCACAGACATTATTATCAACCATCCAAGCCGAACACCTTATGCCAAAAAAAGCTCTTACCTAACCCTTTACCGAATAAGTTACAACTACTTCTGCTGCTTCTGACTTTAACTTTACCATAGCTGTGAGATTGTCACTGAATTGTTCTTCATAAGTGCTCTATAAACAAGGAAAAAAAATTTTCAACTCAACTCCCTCCATACCTTACTCCAGTTAGCATAGATGTGCCTAGCACACAGTCTATGCTTAGCAAGTAGAAGAACCTCCTTGACAGCTACATCTAAACCCTACAACAGAAGTGGAAATTTGTTAGTACAACACAATAACCAAGGACAATTTGAAGTTAAATTGAATCCTACCTTCTACATGTGTGACAATATAGTTACACGTTCTTTGTTGTCCAAATACAGGATCTTTTCAAACACTCCATAAACCACGTCTAGTTCAATGTGTTCTCCTTTTGTGTTATTGGAAATGTTATAGGGAGAGAGAGTCGTCTACATCTATGCCAATTGTTGTTAGCATAATGCCTTTTACGTTGCCTTTAAGGAAGGTTCTGTATATATGAGTAAGTTGAACCTATCTTTAACACTTTTTATACTCCCTCCAGTCCTTAATTGAGACATATTCAAGGAGTTGATTTTGATTCTATATAAATATAAGATGTATTTTTTATACTTGTTAATATTTTCTTAATTTATCTCTATTGATGCTCCCCAAATAATAATATAGGAGAAGAGAGAATGAAAGAATTAAGGAAGATGATCAGGATATTTTAGAAAATATATGTTATATTAACTAATTTAACTAAATACTACAAAAAAACAAAAAATTAGTGACGGATTTTCATTCTGTTGCTAATCCATAACTAATCCCTCACAAATTCTGTCACTAAAGTTAGCGACGGATTTTAGTGATGGAATTTTTCAATCACTAAATTAGGGATGGATTAGCGATGGAATCACATTCCGTCGCTAAATTCTGTCACTAATTTATCTCTAATTCCGTCATTAAAAATTAGTGACAGAATTTTTCTGTTACTAAATTAGCAACAGATTAGCGATGGAATCATATTCTGTCGCTAACTTCCATCACTAATCCATCTCTAATTCTGTCATTAAAAGTTATCGACAGATATTAGTGACAGAAAAATTCTGTCACTAAATTTTGTCTCAAATTTTCGTCACTAATAGTTAATTTTTCAATAATTAGATATTTTTATAATTATAATTTTGTTAAATAAATTATATTTTAAATTTTAAATTTTAAATTATTATAAATTTATAATATAAATACTAAAATAAATAAATAAAATTATTAATTCATATTTATTTTTGAAATTGAAATTATAATATAATATTTTGAATTTTTAATAATACATTATATACAAATACAAATTTTATAAATGTAAACAAAAAAATAAAATATGTTATAAAATGAATAAAAAAGATATTAATAATAAAAATTTTGGTAGAATATTTACATAAAATAAAATAATAAAAAGAAATTGAAATATTTAATAATATATTAAATTTTTTATTTCTAATTTTGTTTGCAAAGCAACAAATATATATATATATATATGATTTTGCATTTACATTACACAGGTTCTTCTTAGCTCAACTGGCAAAGGCACTGGCACGAGTGTGAGAGGTTAAGGCTTCGAATCCTAACTTAGTCACAAAATGCAACCAATTTGTGATTTGTGATTTAGATACATGGTGCGCAATGGAGGGTGACATATGGTACGCAATGGAGGGTGACAGGTGGCGGTTGACCTAGATACATGGCAGTTGGAGGCGAGGTGGCGGGTGGCTGATGCGGATACATGGTCAGCGGTGGGCACATGTGGCAGCCGCTTGTGAGGGACAAGTGGAAGCTTGTGGTGAGGACATATGGCAATTTAAATTATATAAAAAAAATATTTTGTGATGGATTAGAGACAAAAAGTTTGTCTGTAATTAGAGACAGAATTTAATGACAGAATTTTTCATTGCTAATCCATTGCAAATTAGTGACGGAATTTAAAATTCCATCACTAATTAATTAGTAACGGTTTTTTTACAGACGGAACAAATTCCTTCGCTAATCTGGTTCCATCGCTAATCCATCGCTAATTTCCATCACTAAACTGATTAGTGACAGAAATATGGTCTCTAATTTGCTGTTTTTTTGTAGTATAACTTCCTTAATCTAATCAAATTAGGTAAACATATCTTATGTTAAGAACCAGAGGTAGTAATATGCTTGGATTATTCTTTTTGATGATGCATCTTTTAGGGTCAATAACTTATAATTATATTTATCAATTCACATTCATAGAATGGACAGTTCTGATATGATCAAGGATGAGCTACAAAAATAATGAAATGCTTGTGGCTGTCCTAAGCTGTAGTATTTAATAGGAGTGTATACACATCATATGTTGCATTCCAAATAATAAAAATAATAATAACCTCACTCATAATTTCCTATTTATGTATGACTCTATCTCTCTCTCTCTCTCTCACCCAAAAAAATCATGCTTGTAAAAAGATAATAAAATAAAAAAAGCTGTAAGTAAAGCTACCCTCCCGCCTTATGAGAGGCCATATGTTAGTCACCAGTGAACTACCTGTTTTCATTACTATTATTGATTAATAAAGGTGGTTCAAAAGCTTTTGAAACATTGACGGGTGAAAGAGAATAATTAATTAATAAGATTGAAAATGTGAAGAAATAGGTAAGACTAAAGAAGATTATGAATCAGACATAATCGAAATGACTAAAAAAATTATACACACCTACACACACACTTAGGTACGTATTCGTGGAATGATATTTTTTTTTTAAAAGAATGCATGCATGTTCTCAGTGTCTATGGTTTCTAAAGGATATATATATAATGATCATGGCTAAAGAAAAAGGAAATAATCTAGTGATCACATGTAGCTGTGGAGTTTTTCTTTCTCACGTAAATGGAAATGGAGACAATCTGATTGAACTTTATATTACAAATTTATTGTGACAAGAAGCTTATCACACTTTAGCTTCTTTTCAGGAAAACAAAAATTAAAAAGGTTTGCATTGTTTGATTTTCAAAGAGTATATTCGCCATCATTAATATCAATATATATCGGAGCATAGAAGTTCATCGCTGGCAAGCTGCATTTTGAATAGACAAGGTTATCAAATAGAGATAGAACCATGAATCAAAAAGCCTATTTTCAAAATCATGAATCAAAATATAATTTATGATCAATTTTAAGGACGATATTAATGTAATTTTCATATAAGAAAACATCAAATGTTTGTATATATTAACATTTTAAAGGCAAATAAACACTTCAAGAAAAAAGAAATAAAAAATAGGATTTTGATTGGGGATAAGTGAGAGAGAATTATGGATAACCACAGAAAATTAAAAAGGGTTTTTTAAAGTCGGATCGCGTCAAATCCAAGCCGATTTGTGCACAATCTGATTCACCTAAAATATTAAGAATCGCCAACGTTGTGCGATTCATGCGATTCCGGCTTTTATTGATGCTAGAATCACAAGATGCATCAATAGGATTCATAATTTACTCACATATATGTTTTTAAATTGAATCGGGAGATATAACTTGAAATTCATAAAATTCTAATAACCATGGAATAGACTGATAACTAATAAGAGAAATGAAAGGATAATTAATTAATAAAAATAGGAAACTCTTTCCTAATTTCCTTTGTTTTCTTAATGTTACATTGAGTAACGTTTTAAAAAATTTTAAAATAAAAAGGCGAATACAAATACGAATAAGTAAATGATTAAACAAAATGTCGATAAATAATTAAAATACTGCTTGTATAAAAGAAATCAAAACATTTTAATTTTTTATTTTATTTCAATAAAATATATACTTCTAAAAAAATCACTTTTAGATATAAAAAGTCTAAATCAGATGTGGTCACTACTCATTTATCGGTAAGGGGCCTCCTTAGAGTAGCACCGATATTACTGCTTCCCGGCTGCTGCATAACGAATAGGTGTTTTGGCGGGACAAAATGGTCCTTTCACTATCCATTCTTAGTAATTAAAAATAGGGTGAAACTACAAATTTAGCAATGAACAATTTCATTATGAACACCTATAAGAATTAAATATTTTTGGACGTAAAAGTAGATATAAATAATTGATTTGGATGCAGATATAGTAGCGCCGTTAAGGAGACTTAACTTCTGTTACTTTTTGGTCACATTTAGAGCTCGACAATATCTCGAACAGAATTATCGCTAATATGATGATACCTATACCTAGGAAAAAAACTACTACCTCATGTTTTTATATAGGGTTAAAGGGAAATTTTACCTAGGAAGTTGTAACCGAGGGCAATTTTACCTTGAAAGTTTTTTAGGGGGCAATTTTGTCCCCGAAGTGTCAAAAAGGGAGCAATTTTGCCCTAGCCGTTATTCCAGTTAATTTTTATTGTTAGTTGACAAAATATACCAAATTTATAGTCCACATGTCATCCATGACATTTTTGTTAAGGTGCAAATTTGCTCTGAAAGTCCATGTGATATCCACTTCATTTTTTTTAAAGTTAGATTTAAAACTTCTGGGGCAAAATTGCATCTTGACAAACATGATATATGAACTGTCAACTCAAAATATTTGGTCAACTAATAGTCAAAATTAACAGGGATAACGGGTCAGGGAAAAATTGCTCTCTTTTTAACACTTCAGAGACAAAATTGCCCCTTGGTGACAACTTTTGAGACAAAATTGCGCCTTAATCCTTTTATAGTTCAATTTCTTTATTAAAGTGTGGATCTTATATATTAAGAATGGGAGGGAGTAATATTTATCATATATAATTTAAAAATATTCAATCATGTGTTTTGAAAAAAAAATAGTCAAGGAGATCGATCGATATCTCTATTTATATCTATTTTCAAAAAATAAAAAAGGGAAAATGACAGCTAGGTCCCAAGGTACAAAATATATACCAAAAAACTCCCTTTAAAAAGTCAATGGTTAGAAGGGACTTTTCTAACATGAATTCCCAATAATTATTTACAAAAACAACCCCCACTTAAATAACCAAAGAAAACACATAGAGGAGAGGATGGCAACACATTTTTGTGATTAAACCATTAAGGAGAAAGAGAAAAATGCACAGACGAAGGGTGTAGGAGGTGCAACATTGAAGGAATACAACGTGCTGTTAATGTGATTGGGAACATCTTCCTCTTCATCATCCATGTACGGGTAGCAAGGTACAGATGTAAACTGGAAATTTTTTTTCTATGTGAAAGTTGGTTAGATTGAGATTGAGGGGTTGGTCAAAGGTTGGATATTGGGCTAAAAACAGGAGTAAGTGGTAGGTGGTAGACAAGAAATGCTAAGAACTTGGTACACATATGATCTTGATCATTAAAGTTAGGGTTTCTCCTTGAGCGGGTTGTGTTTATGTTAGAGTGCTCTATTTTTGTGGAATAGTAATAGAGGAGCTACTATGTTTAAATTGAGAATGGTGAATGTAATTGGTTTCTTTGCTGTGAAAACGCTAAAATGAAACCAAATAATTATTGTAAATTTGTGCAAATGTAGTTGTTAATATGGCAGTTGTAGTTGTTAATAAAGAACCTTTGTTGTGCTCTATTTTTGGGGAAGCAAACAGAGGTGTGCTATCCATTCTCGATGGTATGATGATAAAAAATGCTAATATGATGATATAAAAAGTGTTGTTAATGTGTTGTTAATATATGCATATGTCATTAAATATTGTTGTGGAAGTTGTTAATATGAAGTCCTCTATTGTGCTCTATTTTTGGGGAAGCAAACAGAGGTGTGCTGTCCATTCTCGCTGGTATGATGATAAAAAATACTGATATGTGGATAAAAAAAAGTGTTGTTAACGTGTTGTTAATATGTGCATATGTAGTTGTAAATATTGTTGTGGAAGTTGTTAATATAAAGTCCTCCATTGTGCTCTATTTTTGGTGAAGCAAACAAAGGTGTGCTGTCCATTCTTGCTGGTATGATGATAAAAAATGCTGATATGATTATAAAAAAAGTATTGTTATTGTGTTGTTAATATGTGCATATGTAATTGTAAATATTGTTGTGGAAGTTGTTAATATGAAGTCCTCTATTGTGCTCTATTTTTGGGGAAGCAAACAGAGGTGTGATGTTCATTCTCCCTTGTATGATGATAAAAAAGTGTTGTTAACATATTGTTAATATGTGCATATGTAGTTGTAAATATTGTTGTGGAAGCTGTTAATATGAAGTCCTCTACCGCGCTCTTTTTTTGGGGAAGCAAACAGAGGTGTGATGTCCATTCTAAATTGTAAGGTACTGGGCTACAGGAGTTCCATACTTCTCAAAAGCCCATACATATCTGAATTGAGCATTATCCCACAACCTTTGGTTGGCCATAGGTCATATCTCACAAATATTAGTCTGGCTTTGGAGAGAGTGCCAATGCAGAACTTAGACTTTGACATATCGGAGAGTAGCTACTCAGAATCTCCCACTATCTCTCTGGGTACTGGCTTAGGTCTCTGCTGTGGGCCTTATACTGGTTTGACTCAGACCGGCTTCCTGGGTATCCCCATCTCGAATAAAGATGGCCCTCAAGAATCCTCTGACCCGGGGCACCCTGGTTCACCAACGGCAGTAACCTCTCTCGTTGTCAATGCATTCTAGGCATAATTGTTGTCAACTCGTAAACAAGACCATATTAGTATACTATTTTAATAATGTCATAACCACTTTTAGTTATGATACCAAAAATGTCAAACCCTTTAACATTTCAATATTTGCTAGTGTTCCACAGGCATATAGAAATAACACAAATATACTAATAAAAAAGTACTTGTTGGTTGCAAAAAGTTATTCTTAACTCTTGAGACACATTTTATTGGTTGCACCTTTTTTCCTTCTTAAAAAATGAGTAAAAGTAAAAAAAATCATCTTATTCAAGTGCTTTGTAATGACTTTAAGAACTATATAAGTTTTAAATATGGATCAATGAATTTAGAGATTCAAAACATGAATGAACAACTAATTGTTGCAATTGGTGATGAATTTTGAGATTTAATGAGCTCAGTTTGAAAGCCCCTAACCGTGAGCTTTTGAGCCTATAATGATTATTTCTCTTGTGTGTGATATTCACCTATTGAGTTGTCACTTTAGAACTTGCTTTAAATCTGGTTGAGATTATATTTCACATGCACATTCAAAGATGATAAAGGCATTCATTTTGTTTAGATAGAGCCAAATAATCAACGTTGCAATTATATCATTGATAAGCCCTTTTAAGCCTATTTGACTGTTTCTTTGTTCTCAACCCATTAACATGTGTTTTAATGATATAACAAATGCATTTACCTAATTTGGAAGATTAGTATAGCATTTGAAATTTTTGTGAAATGGGCTTTTGATAAGTGTGGGGATATATATATCATCAACTTTAGAATTGTAGAATTATGCAAACAAAAAAAGGAAAGAAAAAAAAAAAGAAAGAAATTAAAGGAAAAAAATTTTAAGTATTGTTGGTTGTTGTGATAAGATTAATTTATTCATTAGTAGCCCATTTTTCAATTGCTTTATTTTTTAAATGTAGTCCTTCATATTATGTTTTACATTCCTTTTACGTTAATCCCATTACAACCCTTGATAAGTCATTTTGATTTAAATTTTGTGTGTGAATTAGGTAGTGGAGATTGAGAATTTTAGCAAGGCTATGGTAGTGCAATTTTTTCGGTTGAATTTGAACGAAAGACTACCCGTAAATGCTTGAGAGATTGAGAGAATGAGTAACAATTACGAACTCAGTTGATTCATTTTCAATTAAAGTCACCAGTTTATATTTTTATTGATTCATGAATACTATGATCTCTTTATTTTTCAATTGTGTTCTTGCTTATGACTTGACACTTCTTATTTTGTTAGAAGCACCTATTGGTCAGTCCTTGTCCGAGGACGTCTAAAAGCTAAATGTGGGCAAATTTTATAAGTAAAATATTTACATATTTATTTTCCATTATATGATAATTTTGTGCATGATATTTGAGCTCAATTTAATGAATTTGGATGTAATTGATAAATAAATAATGATCTAGGCATAAAATAGAATTTCTTGAAAAATGCTAAATTAGACCATTTTTTAGTTTTCAAGCAATATCTTGAGCTCTAGATGTCAGATTGGGATGTTCTATATATAGATAGAAAGCTAAGAAAGAGCTCTACAACTTTTACGTTGAGACCAAAACCCAATTCTATCACCAAGGGTTTTGAATTTTGCTTAGAAGTTGAGAGCATGAATCATCTACCATTCCACCAACCATTCCATCTACCTTTTTAACCTACTACTTCATCTGCCACCTTATCTTCCTTTTTACCTACTACTTTATCTACCACCTCATCTTCCTTTTCACCTACTACTTCATCTACCATACTCCATTCTTCCATATATATAGCCATCCTCTCCCTTACATTTAGCACACAACTTCATATCCATTACCCTCCTCTTTTCTCCACATACACCATCATATTAAAGTTAATTTCATACATTTTATGTGTTTCTTGCATTCCTCCTACATGGAAGGTTTTACCTCCTGCATGGAATGCTTAGGTAGTCTTCCTTTGTGGATGGTGTAGGTTGCCATCTATATGGCAGGTTTTACCTCCTACATGGAAGGCTAGATTTTTCCATTTTCATGCATCTTCTAGTTGTATTTTTATAATTTTGAATTTAATAATTAAGTTTATTGCAATACTTATAAAGTTTTAAATTTATTTTATTTTGTTTTTTTAAATCATGTGCTAAACTTTCATTTTCCTAGGGTGATGACATAGCTTAGAATGACGGATTAAATCTTAACTTACTAAATCTAGTTTGAATTTCTCCTTCATGTTTGAGTTTTAATTATTGTTCTTAATGCTTTTGATGGATTGGTCACCTTTTGAATGATTTCAATATGCATGTTGAGACCAAAAGGAGATACATGTGCATAGATCCTATAATAAAAACCATGACTTGCATATGAAATAGGAATGTATTCATATGAGTTGCGTAGTCTTATTGAGTTTCATAAATCTTAATGCATAATTAATTGCTTAAATTTATATAGGAATATATCATATTAGCAATTAATTATAGAATTTCTTGACCTTGGAAGAGGTTAGTAATTAAATTAGAGAAACTCGACTATCAATCATGTGGAATAAATTGGGCTAGAATAGATAGGTGATTTAATCCATAATTTACTTAGTGAAATATGATCCCTATGACTTTTTCTTATAGTTGCTTTCATATTATTTGTACTCATAGTTAATCATTGTTTATTTTGTACTCTCAATCACCATTTAATCGATCGACTAAATAGAATTAAAATTACCTATTTTGGTACTTAGTGATCGATCCTCGAAGGAACGATACTCTACTCACTTCTATATTACTTGATTGCGATAGTGTACACTTGCACTATGTAATAGACCATTAGTACTCATAATAGTTATAGTCGTGAGAGCTATCATTTGTGACGAAATTCATGCATCATTGTGATTGTTGCTACTTTTATGATTTTCTTGCATGCTATGTTATTATATATTTATGATTGATTTGTTACTACTGGGATTCTTTTGAATCTCATTCTTTCTAATGACTAACCTGCAGCTAGGGCAAGCAGTTTGAAGGATAAGCAAGTAGAGAAGGGCAGCTAGAGCTCCTAGCTAGGAGTTTTAGTTTTAGTAGTTGGTTATCAATATTTTAGGATTATTGTATATGTTGTAAATTCTAAATAGTATTATGTAATCACTAGTATGGTAATCGAAATGGGCAAATATGTCCTGTAAACTCTTGACTGAATGGATAAAATTCAGTATTATCAAGAATTTTTGTTACACTTTGATATGTATGAATGAAACCGAACTGCACAGGCCGAATATATTCAAAATGTGAATGTGAGACAGCATCGAGTAGGTTTTGGAATTTTTTTTTGGAAAACCACTTTAACACAGGACCACATCGTGTCTTGAAGTTAGGACTTTCAATGAGTTTTAAATTTTTTGTTGGTCTCCAATTCAACATAACGACGCATTTTTGAACTATAATTTCGGCTATTAAGGTAAGGGTGACATATTTTTGTATTAGAGCTATAGTTACTTGCAAGGATAGATTTTTATAGGATAGTTGCTATAGTTCTTTGGCCTAGTGATAGAAGGTGACCTATGATTACTTGTTGTATACACATGAATGTTCCTATTGTTTGTTTATATATGAATTTTAAGGAATATGTGTATACATTTACTGTGATATTGATGTAATGAATCATTAGTAGAGTAGAAAGACAATAATGGTTCACTCGAAAGTAAGACGAGTAGAACCAGAGGTGGAAGAGATACATGACAACCCACTTCATCCCATGCAAGTGCTAATTGGCATGTTAATGGAGCAGTAAGACATGATTAATGAGCTAAGGGAAGAGCTCAGGGAGGAACAAGCAAAGCATAATGAAGATCAGGTCCAGTTTACTTCAGAAGAAACCTAAGAGGAGACAAATAATGAGGAAATAGCTAGGGCTTAATTCGAGCTCAGGAGTCCCCTCCTCATACTACACCAAACCAGGAGTCATATGGGGTACCGGTCCGAGATGAGATAGATATACAATTCTGGGTCTCTAAGTTCTGCAAACTGTTAGATCTCATATGTTTTGATGATAACAAAGAATGCTATGAAGAAGATTTGATACACAAAAAAGTTTGAACAAAGTAATAACAGAGAAAATCATCACTTGAAGTAAGCACTAAAGTAATGAAGAAAGGCAAAGAGAAAAAGCAGAGAAACTTCATCACTGGCAAAATTTATAAAGGGTTACTCGAGTAAGTACTCCAGTAATGAGATAGAAACTTGAAGTAACCAGAGTCAACCTTCAAGTAATCTGCCAACGTTACTCAAGTAAGTACTCAAGTAATAAGGTATAAGACTTCCAGTTGCTCTCAGCCTGCCAACGTTACTCGAGTAGCTACTCGAGTAACCAGGTAAATCACATGCAGTTACTCTCGGCCTGCCAATGTTACTCGAGTAACCAGGTAAAAGACTTCTAGTTACTCTCGGCCTGCCAACCTTACTCGAGTCCCCTACTTCAACAAATATGTTGCTCTCAGCATTTTCAATCATGCCAATGTTACTCGAGGAACTACTCAAGTAACTCACTGTGGTAAGCAAAACTTGAAGGTAATACTTGAATAACTTGAAATGCTATTATCACTTCACTCGAGGCACTACTCAAGTATGCAGGTATTCAATTATTCCTTTAACAAATATTTGAACTAGATTACTCGAGTAAGTAATCAAGTAATCTGCAGAGTTATTTACACAGCACTTGAAGTGTCTACCCGAGTAAGCTATACAGAAAATTGATGTTTACTCGAGTAAGTACTCGAGTAACCAGGTAAGCGAATTTGAAGTGCTCTCGGCCTTTAAATCCTACCAACATTACTGGAGTGAAGCATCGAGTAACCTGAAGTTTATTTGAGAGATTACTCGAGTTGTTACTCGAGTAACCTATGAAGAAAAGTATGCCATACCCGAGTAAGTACCTGAATAAACAGGTATTTCCAACGTTTGTAAATTTGTTTACTTCATGCACTACTCGAGTTATGTGATGTTCATTCATTAACTTGCTATCATTACTCTCACGATGATACTCGAGTAAGTACTAGAGTAAACTTAATAAATACTCCAGTAACTACTTGAGTTTGCAAGTCCAGAAATTCAGAAATCATTCCAACGTTCATTGATTTGTTTCCTATGTGATTAACCCTTCATTGTATTAGTATTCTTAGCATATTTGCAGATAAACAATGAAGAGATCTTACCAAATAAGGAAAGTCAAATGCAACGTTCAAACACTACCTATCGCAAACGGATATTTTTCAAATACTGGAAAAACCAACAGTGGTTGCGCACACTCTAACGGGCGATAAGAAAATGTTCCAACGGTCATTACCAACACATCTATATATATATAGGAACATCCAAATAGAGAAAAATAACAAGAACACACACACGAACGTATTATCAAGTTCACTACTCTGTTTTACATACTTGTAATTCTGTACTTCAGTGATTCTTATTCACTCTGTGAGAGAGATATTTCATTCAAACTCAATATTGGTTATTGAGGTAACTTAAGGTTGTGGAACCTTGAGTTGGGATTGGATTATAACTTGTAAGGGGGAGTGAGTATCCAGGCGAAGGGACTTGCTTGTACTGAGGTGCCAAGAACCCACTGAATCATGGAAGTTATAGTGAAACTCTCAGAGATATTCAGAGGACTGGACGTAGGTCAAAATGGTTGTGGCCAAATCAGTATAACTTCCGGTATACACTTCAGTGATATTTCTCCTTACTCTTTACTGCATTATATTCACCGTCAAGTTTTCATATTTGCAACGAAATTTTTAGTATCACCCAATTCACCCCACCTCTTGGGTGAAACGCTTGCTCTAACATTTGGTATCAGAACATAGGTCTTCTTGTTAAGGTATAACAACCTAAGAAAGATCCAATGGCAAGCATGGGTGAAGGAATTCTTCCCGACGAAGCATCCATCACTAGACCTCCAGGTTTTAGTGGATAACACTTTTATTTCTGGAAAGCAAAGTTCAGAGTATTCGTGATGGCTACCGAATATGGGCTATGTGATGTGATTGAAAGTGGAAACTATCAACCTACAAAGATTGTAGACTCTCAGAAAATTCCCAAGATGCCAATAGAATATGATGAGAATGACAAGAAACTTATCACTCTCAACAGTAAGGCAATTCTGATGATACAAAGTGCTTTGAGTCAAAGTGAATACTTCAAAATTTGCACACTTCCAACAGCAAAGCAAATGTGGGAAGCTCTGGAAATAGCTCATGAAGGAACTTCGGGAATAAAGGAGAATCATATCAATACCTTGGTCACTGAATTCGATCTACTTTGAATGAAATCAGGTGAATCAATATCTGAATTCGAACTTAGATATACTCATCTTGTTAATCAACTTGCAGTACTTGGGAAAGTTTATGATCAACATACCCAAGTACGAAAGATTTTGAATATTCTTACTAAAGAGTGGGAGGCCAAAGTCACTACGATAGAAGAAGTAAAAGGAGAATCAATGAGATTAGTTGCTTCTCTATTTAGAAGTCTTTCTGAATATGAAAGTAAACTAAAGTTCAAACGGGAACTAGATGACATTGGTGACAAGAAGAAGATAGGCCTAGCACTAAAAGCAAAAGAAGAAAATCAAGATGAGGATGAGGAGTTTGACGATGATGAAATGGGTCTAATCATAAAATGATTTAGAAAGTTCTACAAGAAAGGTCAATGATTCAAACACTTTCAAAAAGGAGGAACTAGCAACAAAGATCTTATTATTTGCTATGAATGTAGAAAACCAGGATATATTAAATCAGAATGGCCGGAACTGAATCAAAAGAGCAAAGAAAAGAGAAAAGGCAACTTCTTTAACAAAAAGAAGGCCTTTGTATCTGCTATATGGAGTGATAGTTCCTTTGACAAAGAAAGTGATAAAGAAGAAGTAGCCAATATATGTCTCGTTGCTCAAGCAGAAACAAAAGAAGAGGTAAATGATTCTGATCCTACCTATGATGAATTACTTTCTAAATATAATGCTTTACATTTTGAATTCATTATAGTTAAAGAATTAGTTGTTTTTAAAAAGAAAAACAAAGCTTTTGGAAGTGAACTTAAAGAAAGTTCAGAAAAGGATTGTGAAAATTGCTCTTATTTGAAAAAGAAAAACACTGATCTCACAAAAAACTCTTGAAAAATTTACTAAAGGAAGTGAGATGATAAACGTGATTTTTAAAGCTCCACGATTTGTAAATGACCGATCTGTTATTGGATATGATCTAAAATCAGATAGAAGGAAAGGTAGAAAGAAAGCAGGAGGTAAGTCATATTTGAATTATTTCTAGCATTCTGTGCATACATCAAATCCTTTTGCGTCTTGTAATTACTGTAATAGAAAAGGTCATTATACCTCTTCATGCATTCATAAGAAGAAAGGAATGATAGGAACCTACAAATGGGTACCTGAAGGAACATATGTTTCGAAAATTTCCTGTACTAACTCAAAAGGACCCAAAAAGAAGTGGGTACCTAAGGCTTAATCATATTTAATTGCAGATATGTCTCAAAGCATCCAAAAACAACTAGTGGTACATAAACAGTGGATGCTCTAAACACAAGTGACCGGTGATTTTGAAAGTTTTACTAAATTGCAACCTAAAGAAGGTGGAAAGTTAAAATTTGGAGGAAATCAAACCGGAGGGATAGCAGGAATTGGAGAAATAAAAAATGACAAAGGCATACAAGTCAAAGACGTATACTATGTCGAAGGATTGTGCCACAACTTGCTGAGTGTGAGTCAAAGTGCAGACAAAAACAACTGGGTAATATTTGACTTAGAGGAATGTCTAATTATCAACAAGAATGACTTACTACTTGATAAGAAGAATATCAAGGCAAAGCTCAGAGCAAAAAGGGAAGGTAATTGTTATACTCTAGATATTAGTAGAAATGAATCTGAAAATTGTTTTCTGAGTAATGCCGATGAAAGTTGGCTATGGAATAAGAGATTGGTTCATGTAAATATGCATCAATTAGGCAAACTACTCAAAAAGGATTTAGTTCTTGGATTACCCAAAGTAAATTTCAAAACTGACTTGATTTGTGACGTATGTTAAAAGGGTAAACAAACTAAATCATCTTTCAAAATGAAAAATGAGATTTCAACAAATAGACCATTACAATTATTGCATATGGATTTAGTTGGCCCAACAAGAGTAAAGAGTCTTAGTGGCAACTTATATTCATTGGTCATTGTTGATGACTTTTCCAGATTTACATGGGTTATTTTCTATCATCAAAAGATTAAACCTTTGAAGAATTTATTGTTTTTGCCAAGAAAGTGCAAAATGAGAAAGGTATGTGCATTACAGGTATTAGGACCGATCATGGTGGAGAATTTGAAAATCAAGCCTTTGAAGAATATTGTGATACTAATGGCATTGATCACAATTTCTCTGCTCCAAGGACACCTCAACAAAATGGACAGAATAGAGTACTTACCGAAATGGCTAGAGCAATGTTAAATGAAAAGATTTTGTCTCAAGTTTTCTGGGCTGATGCTATGAGTATAGCATGCTATATTTCAAATAGAGCCTATATTAGAACAAAACTTGGAAAGACACCATACAAACTGTACAAAGGAAGGAGGCCAAACATTGCTCATCTATACATCTTCAGTTGTAAGTGTTTCATTCATAATAATGGTAAAGATAACTTAGGAAAATTTGATTCTTAAACTGATGAAGGAATTTTCCTAGGGTATTCTAACCAAAGTAAAGCATATAGAGTTTTCAATAAAAGAACATGTGTTATTGAAGAATCAATTCATATTGTATTTGATGAATTTGAATCCTCTAACAAAATCATTGATGAAGAACAGGAAGTTGTTTTAAATCAAGAAAATGGTCAATCTATTTCTAAATCTATTATTCCAGAAGTTGATGAAACCAAGGAAGAAGAGTAATCACTAGGACAACCTAGAGCCTGGAAATACAATAAAAGTCATCCCTTAGAGTAAGTCATAGGAGATGTGAATGAAGGGATCAATACTAGAAATAGAATTTTCAATGAAGGAAGTTTTTCTGCATTCATTTCTGAGATTGAACCTTCTAACATTGATGAAGCCCTATCAGATAATGATTGGGTTATAGCAATGCAAGAAAAACTAAATCAATTTGAAAGAAATCAAGTTTGGGATTTGGTACCCCAACCCAAGGATCATCCGATCATTGGCACTAAATGAGTATTCGAGAACAAACTCGATGAATCTGCAATTATTGTCAGAAACAAGGGAAGATTGGTGGCCAAAGGCTATAATCTGGAAGAAGGAATTGATTATGAGGAAACGTATTCTCCAGTGGCTAGATTGGAAGCTATACACATACTCTTAGCCTTTGCATGCATCAAAGGATTCAAACTCTATCAAATGGATGTAAAGAGTGCATTTCTAAATGGCTACATTATGGAAGATGTATATGTAGAGCAAACTCCATGTTTTGAAAATGTAACTAAACCTGACCATGTTTTCAAACTCAAAAAGGCTTTATATGGTTTAAAACAAGCTCCTAGAGCATGGTACGAAAGACTCAGTAAATTTCTTATTGATCAAGGTTTTGTACGAGGAAAAGTTGATACAACACTCTTTACAAAACGAAAACGTGATGATATTTTAATTGTTCAAATATATGTTAATGATATTGTTTTCGGTGCTACTAATGAATCTCTGTGTAAGGAATTTTCTGAGATAATGCAGGGAGAATTTGAGATGTCAAAGATGGGAGAATTGAATTTCTTTCTTGGTTTGCAAATCAAACAAAGAAAAAAATGGAATCTTCATATCTCAAATAAAGTACTTGAAAGAGTTATTGAAGAAGTATGGAATCGATGAAGCAAATGGAACGGACACGCCTATGAGCTCAACTACGTTGCTTGATGCTGATGTCAAAGGGAAAGACTACAACATTACAAAATATAGAGGAATGATTGGATCATTACTCTATCTCACGGCAAGCAGACCGGACATCCAATTCAATGTCGGCATATGTGCAAGATATCAATCAGCACCAAAGGAATCACATGGTGAAACTGTCAAACGAATCTTTAGATACCTTGCTGACATACCAGAATTGGGTCTGTGGTATCCCAAAGGAAGAAGTGAATATCTAGTTGCATATTCAGATTCTGATCATGGAGGATACAAGACAGACAGAAAAAGTACCAGCGGATAAGGACAATTTCTTGGAGGATCTCTTGTATCATGGTTCTGCAAGAAACAAAATACAGTGTCTTTTTCATCAACGGAAGCAGAATATGTTGCCGTCTCAAGTTGTTGTGCACAAGTGATATGGTTAAAACAACAACTACAAGATCTTGGTATCTATCTTAAAGAAATACCAATCTATTGTGACAATACCAGTACGATAAGCTTGGCAAATAATCCAATTCAACATTCTAGAACCAAGCACATCGATGTTAGACATCACTTCATCAGAGATCATGTCCAAAAGAAAGATGTGAAAGTGATATTTATTCCTCCTCATCTTCAACTAGCTGATATCTTTACCAAACCTCTAGCAAAAGATCAATTTCTATACATTAGAAGAGAATTGGGAATGGCAAATCCCAATGAATTGTAAGTTGTTTCAGTTTCTTATAATGTTAGATAAAGATATTTGATAATGTTTTAATAATTACTAATTTAAGCATCGGAGTATGTAGAAACTTTTTTTGCAGGAAGATTGAAACTCTGTTTTGAGAAATAAAAACAGAGGTTATCAGAGGACACCATTACTGGAGTGCCAACTTCAAGTAATATCTAACAGTACAGCATTACCTGAGGGACAACTTGAAGTAAAAGAGCACATTACTCGAGTAAGTACTCGAGTAATGGTCTTCCAAAACTGGTAGTAAAGTCTGAAGTCACCTGAAATTTAAATCAAACGGTTCATTTGGTGAGAAATGAATAGTTAAAAGAAGAAAAGATAGGTTACCCAAGGGAAGCCTCAAGTAAACTTGAAGTTTACTCGAGTAAGGCCTTGAGTAACTACAGGTCCAGATCACAAACTCGATGAGAATAAACTCAAATCTGTTCTTAAACAGCTATCAAATGATCGAGGGAACACACATGGATAATTACAATATTATTCATGTCAGGTACGCAACTTAAATGCATTATTTTTAGAATTTTCTATATGATCACTCGAGTAAGTACTCGAGTAAACATGATAATTACTCGAGTAAAGCCTCGAGTAACGTCTGGTTCTAGATCTTTATCTGTCGCAAACTCGGTCATTTCCATAAAATCTCCTCGAGTAAATCACCCAGTCCTCTCACAAAAAGTTTTCACAGTCTCTTCCTTGATTTCCGTCAAAACCCATCAAATCTTAGCTCCAAAAACTTCCTATTTTGTTCAGATTCATCTTACCCTAACTCGCGACTTCTCACTCTGTTTTTCTGAGATTTCAAGTTTTCTCTGAATCAAAATGGTTAGAACCAAAAATCTTACTCCTACAGATTCTTCTGGTTCCCCACAACTCTCTGACCCTCTTTCTTCTCCTCCCAGAAAGAGACAAAAACTCACACCTAGATCAAAAGCCAAAATCCAACCAAAACCTCAACCAAAACCAAAGGAGAAAGGTGTTATGATTAAAGAGCCAGTGGTCACAAGGGCTCAATCAAAGAAGAGCACCTCTACTAAGAGAGGCAAAAGTGGCAAGTTTCCTTTTCCTCAACCTTCTGATTCTTCCACTCCCTCTTTTACTCCAAAACCCTCCAAAAAGCCCAATTTTAATGTGAATGTGGCTAAAGCAATGGCTGGAATTATTGATAAACTAGAGAAGGGGCAATCCTCCAAAAAGTCAGAATTTCCAGAAGAAGATATCACTAAACCTCCAAAGGGATTCAATGTCAACAAATTGGAGGATTCTCAGATGTACCTCACACAATTCTTAAGAAGAAAAGTCTGTAAAACTCATAGTGTGGATCTCAAGGTACTTCAGGAGGTATTGAAGTATGACCTAAGTCCCTTTCTTGAACCTTTTATGCCTTGGTTGTCAATTAGACTTCCTTTTTGCACAAAAGTAGTTACTCATTTTTACTACAATCTTGAAATTCTAGATGAACCCAATAGAACTTCTGTAGAGGAAGAAATGACCACAACAGTTAGAGGCCAGAAAATTCTTATCTCACCTTCTAGGATCAATGTTTGGTTAGGAATAGAAAACCCTCCAGATGACATCTATTCCAAGCTTGAACTAAACCAGATTTTCACTGTCCTTAAACCTGGTGAGCTTGTGGGTCCTCTTAACTTCAATCCGAGTGACATGTGTGACCATCACAGGGTTCTTTGGTATATTTACTCTAGATCCCTTGTGAACAAAGGCAATAACTATACCAATTTCTCTGACCGGGACTATAGGTGGTTTTCTTCTTTGCTCCTGAAGGAACAAAAAGACTTGGGAGAATACATTTTTTCTGAGATGAAGAGGTATAGAATAGATGGGAAAGCTACTACTCATATGCCATATCCTAAGATTATTTTGCTTATCCTGAAGAAAAATAAGATATGGTACTTGGAGAGTAAAGAGCACATTGAGAGGGTTACTCCAATTGGAAGAAACTAGATTGGGAAGCTCAATATTGAAATTCCTCTCAAGGGTCCTCTGGAGTCTGGTTCTAAGAAGAAGAAGAAGACAGAGACTGAGACAAGTAAAATGGATGACACTCAGTCTTCTGCTCCAGCTGGCACAACCTCTTCACCCTCTTTCCTCAATGCCACACTTCAACACTTTATGGAGAATACGCTAAAGGGATTTCACGTAGACATCGCCAACACCAATGCTGAGTTGATAACTCACATGAATGACAAGATGGCTGAGTTGGTTGAGAGGATGGACAAGAGGCATGAGAATTGTTAGTTGAGCAGCGTGCCCAGGGTGAGACTCTGAAGTTGATCCTAGCAAGATTGGACTCTATGGGTCCTGGACCTTCTGCTGGTCCATCATTTGCACCTGAGGCATTCTCACCTCCAAAGAATATCTCACCTCCAGAGAACATCCCCTCTGAGCTTCATCATATTGAGGTTGAGCCAACTATCCCTGATATATCCTTTCCCAAACCTCCAGTCTCTAGTCCACTTGGACCAAGACCCAGAGATATCCTATGCTCAGTGGACAATCCTGAAACCAATGAGACTATCCATATTATCATTAAGGATTCACCACCCAGAGCTCAGCCTGAACCCACACCTACACCTATTCCTTCCCTTACTCATACAGAGGAAATCTCTCCTTCATCCTCTAGTCATCATTCTGCAGATACCACAGAAAAGGTTGAAGCCACCACTTTGATTGTCTATCAGCCTCTTCTAGTTCCTCCAAGAAATGACATTCATATCCCTCCACTCAATCTTCCTGAACCAGAATATTCCAGCTCTTCTTCTTTTGATTCTTCTAGTTCAGATGGTCCTTTGGTTCTTCCTGTGAAGCCTATTTCTATGGTCAAGCCTTCTAGTTCTCCACTTGATTGATGAAGACAAAAAGGGGGAGAAGAGCTTGAGTGTTTTTGTGGAGTTTCTGAGTTTCTTTTTAGTTTTCTTTCATTTTGGGTATATGGGTGTACATGGGATTTAGGGAGCTTTTTCATATAGCTTTTCATTCTTGTAATGCAATTTTTAAGTTCAATACAAGCTTCTTTAAGTTTTAATTTCAATTTCAATCCATTTAAGTTTTTAAGTTATAATACATTGTGGAACTAATGAATTTATTATGTATGCAAGGTGAATATGTTTTCAAAATTTTCCAAAACATTTTGAATTAATACTTAACAAGTTATTTCAAAAAGGTTTTCAAAATTACCATTGATTTCAAGAAGTGCTTATTTGAGTTCTCAATTTCAAAAACTTTGCTCAAAATCATCAAGTTTTGTCATCATCAAAAAGGGGGAGAATGTTAGATCTCATATGTTTTGATGATAACAAATAATGGTATGAAAAAGATTTGATAAACAAATAAGTTTGAACAAAGTAATAATAGAGCAAATCATCACTTGAAGTAAGCACTAAAGTAATGAAGAAAGGCCAAGAGAAAAAGCTTAGAAACTTCATCATTGGCAAAATTTCTAAAGGGTTACTTGAGTAAGTACTCGAGTAATGAGACAGAAACTTGCAGTAACCAGAGTCAAACTTCAAGTAATCTGCCAACGTTACTCGAGTAAGTACTTGAGTAATAAGGTATAAGACTTCCAGTTGCTCTCGGCCTGCCAATGTTACTCGAGTAGCTACTCGAGTAACCAGGTAAATCACTTGCAGTTGCTTTCGGCCTGCCAATGTTACTCGAGTAAGTACTCGAGTAACCAGGTAAAAGACTTCCAGTTACTCTCGGCCTACCAACGTTACTCGAGTCTGTACTCAAGTCCCCTGCTTTAAGAAATATGTTGCTCTCGGCATTTTCAATCCTGCCAGTGTTACTCGAGGAGCTACTTGAGTAACTCACTGTGGTAAGCAAAACTTGAAGGTAATACTCAAATAACTTGAAATGCTATTTTCACTTCACTCGAGGCACTACTCAAGTATGCAGGTATTCAATTATTCCTTTATCAAATATTTGAACTAGATTACTCGAGTCAATAATCGAGTAATCTGTAAAGTTATTTACACAGCACTTAAAGTGTCTACCCGAGTAAGCTATGCAGAAAATTGATGTTTACTTGAGTAAGTACTCGAGTAACCAGGTAAGCAAATTTGAAGTGCTCTCGGCCCTGAAATCCTACTAACATTACTGGAGTGAAGCATCGAGTAACCTGAAGTTTATTTGAGAGATTACTCGAGTTGCTACTCGAGTAACCTATGAAGAAAAGTGTGCCATACCCGAGCAAGTACCCGAGTAAGAGGTATTTCCAAGGTTTGTAAATTTGTTTACTTCATGCACTACTTGAGTTATGTGATGTTCATTCATTAACTTGCTATCATTACTCTCACGATGATACTCGAGTAAGTACTCGAGTAAACTTAATGAATACTGGAGTAACTACTCGAGTATGCAAGTCCAGAAATTCAGAAATCATTCCACCGTTCATTGATTTGTTTCCTATGTGATTAACCCTTCATTGTATTAGTATTCTTAGCATATCCACAGATAAACAATGAAGAGATCTTACCAAATAAGGAAAGTCAAATGCAATGTTCAAACGCTACCTACCGCCACCTACCGTAAACGGATATTTTTCAAATACTGGAAATGTCAACAGTGGCTACACACACTCTAACGGGCGATAAGAAAATGTTCAAATGGTCATTATCAACACATATATATATATGGGAACATCCAAACAAAGAAAAATAACAAGAACACGCACACGAACGCATTATCAAGTTCACTACTCTATTTTACATACTTGTAATTCTGTACTTCAGTGATTCTTATTCACTTTGTGAGAGAGATATTTCATTCAAACTCAATATTTGTTATTGAGGTAACTTAAGGTTGTGGAACCTTGAGTTGGGATTGGATTACAACTTGTAAGGGAGAGCGAGTATCCAGGCGAAGGGACTTGCTTGTACTGAGTGCCAAGAACCCACTAAATCTTGGAAGTTATAGTGAAACTCTCAGAGATATTCTGAGGAGTGGATGTAGGTCAAAGTGGTTGTAGCCGAACCAGTATAACTCTTGGTGTACGCTTCGGTGATATTTCTCCTTACTCTTTACTGTATTATATTCACCGTCATGTTTTAATATTTGCAACAAAATTTTTAGTATCACCCAATTCACCCCCCCTCTTGGGTGAAACGCTTTCTCTAACACAAACATCTATGTCCAATGTTCAGGGGGAGGTTTGATCCCCAAGCAGCTGATGATTAGTTGAACCGCTAAGAGAAGATCTTTAAAATGCTGATTGCCCAACTGAGGTGATGGCACGATTAGCTGTTTACAAGTTGGAGGTGGATGCTTACCGATGGTTGTAGAATATCACCCTGACGTTGCTGAATCAAAATGTGCTACTAACTTAGGAATTGTTCCAAGAAAAATTTAATGATAAATACTTTCCTAAGTCAGTGAGGCTCGAGAAGGAATATAAGTTCCTATCCTTCAAGCAGGGTAATACCGAGACATTCGATAACTACCTTTATCACTTTATTTGGCTTGCTTGATACTCCTCTTATCTTCGATGCACGGATGATAAGGAGTGGAGTTCTGATATGCTGGTTTGGGCCTTGAGCATGAGTTGAAGAAAAGGTTGGCCACCCACCAATTTATTGAATTCGATAAAGCTGTGTAGGAGTGCAGGATCACAAAAAATAGTTTGAGAGATTTGAACCCAACCAAGGGTGGAGGTCTTGGTGAACCCAATAAGGGTAGTACTCCTCAAAAGCGGACGGGCTAGGGGTTCTCATCCAAAGACAGTGGCAAGAAGCCTTATCAATTAGAGGATCATGAAAACCAGAAATCCCCTACAGTATGGATATGTCCTCATTGTAGTAAGTCACATTATGGTAGAATGTGTCAAGGGCAAGTGATTTATTACAACTACAAAAAGCATGCACATATTGCTAGTAAATACAAGACACCATAGGTAGAGTAAAGACCTAGGAATCAGGGTAGGGTGTTCGCTATGACACACGAGGAAACCTGGAAGCCCCCGACTTGATTCAAGGTAAAATCCTTCTCAATGGTAGTTTACTACAAGCTTTATTTTATTTGGGTACAAGTCATTCCTTCATTGCCTATGACTATGTGAAGCACCTAGATTGCATGTTCATAAATTGCTAGTTGATTTAGCTATGTCGATGCCGATGGGTGTCAAGGCAGTAATGATTGAGGCTTGTTTAAACTATGTGATAACCGTTGAGGGGAATGAGTCCATTATTGACTTGATTTGTCTATCGCTCTATCAATTAGAAGTCATATTTGGTTTTGATAGGTTGATGGGAAATAATGTGCTGCTAGATTGTGGGAATAAGAGAATAGTGTATCGTACTTCACAGAATAATGACAATGGGAGTTCTAGTTTGAATTTCCTCACAACGGCCAAAGTTGAGAAATGTCTGGAGAAGGGCTGTTAGGGGTATATGGTATTCGTTTTAGTGCAGGGAAAGGCAGATAAAACTCTGGAAAGTATACCCATAGTGAGAGAGTTCCCTGAAGTGTTTCCGGAAAATCTTAGAAGATTGCCTCCAGAAATGGAAGTACAATTCCCAATTGAAATTGTTCCTGGAGCTAGTTCTATATCTAAGGCCCTATACAGAATGACCCCAAATGAAAAAGTGGAGCTGAAGAAGGAAATCAAAGACTTACTTGAAAAAGGATTCATTAGACCCAGTGTTTCACCATGGGTAGCTCCAATATTGTTTGTCAAGAAGAAAGATGAGAGTTTGAGACTATGTGTGGATTACAAAAAATTGAACAAGATAACTATCAAGAACAAATATCCTCTCCTAAGAATCAATGACCTTTTAGATCAATTATCTGGTTCTTATGTGTTTTTGAAGATTGATCTAAGGTCGGGTTATCATCAGCTGCATGTGAAAGCAAAAGCCATATTGAAGACTGCTTTTCTGGATGAGGTATAGGCCTTATGAGTTTCTAGTAAAGGCCTCTAGCTTAACCAATGCATCTACCCTATTCATGCGTTATATGAATCACATATTCCGATAGTATCTAGATCAATTTGTGGTAGTATTTATCGGTAATATTCTGATTTACTAAGAGTAATAAAGAGCACGGGCATCATTTAAGAATAGTGCTAGAGATATTACCTAAACAGAAGCTCTGTGCCACGTTGAGTAAGTATGAGTTTTGGCTTCTAGAAGTAAAATTCTTAGGCCATATTATATTTCACGAACGGGTGTGAGTGGATCCTAGTAAAGTAGAAGCATTACTAGACTATAAGAGGCAAGAAACTGTTGCTAGTATACACAGTTTTCTGGGTCATGTTGGTTATTACTGGAGATTCATTCAGAATTTCTCCCATATCACCTTACAGATTGCCAAGCTTATATAAAAGGATTAATCATTTAAATAGGATGAATATTGTGAAAATAGTTTTATTGAGCTGAAGGAGAGGTTGACTACGACGCTAGTGTTGATTATACCTGATCCCAGCTTGACTTATGTTGTGTATAGTGATGCGAGTAAGCAGGGTTAGGATGTGTCCTTATACAGTAGGGACGTGTGGTGGCCTAGGCCTCCTGACAGCTGAAAGTGCATGAAATGAGTTGTCCTACTCATGATCTGCAGCTTAAGGTGATTGTCTTTGCACTAAAAATATGGCATCATTACCTGTATGGTGTGATGGTAGAACTATGATGCGACCATAAGACTCTCAAATACTTGTAGGACTAGAAAGAGATGAATATGAGATAGCACTGGTGGATGGAGTTGCTAAAAGACTACAACCTAGAGATCAAATATCATTTAGGTAAAGCAAATTTCGTCACGAATACTTTTAGTCAGAAGACAGTGCTTGTTATGGTGATGATGATATAAGAGAGAAAGTTGATAGAAGATTTTTGGGACTTGAATTTGCCAAACCAGATCGTCGGTGCTAATTACAATATTTCCCAAGGGGAAAGTGATATGAGGGCTTAGATTAAAGAGGCTCAAAAGCAAGATGATTGAGTGTAGTCCATACAAACTATGATCGAACGAGGAGAAACTCAAGACTATGATTTGTCATCTAGTGGATTGGTATATTACAAATGGAGAATCTGTGTTCTACAAAAGGCAGATTTAAGATAAAAGATTTTTGATGAGGCATACAAGAGCTGGTATATTCTTCACCCCAGAATGACCAAAACATACCATGGTTTGAAGTCAATGTATTAATACCTGGGATTGAAGAGCCATATAACCAAGTAAGTAGTGTGGTGTCTTACTTGTCAGAAGGCGAAGGTTGAACAACAAAGGTTGCCAGGATTACTGCAGAGTCCTAAGATTCTTTGATGGAAGTAGGAAAGTGTGACCATGGACCTAGTTGTTGGATTGCCCAGGATCAGGAGCTTTGATGTGATATGGGTAATTGTTGACCAATTTATGAAGTTAACATATTACATACCTATCAATGCTGGTTACTCTCCGAACAAACTGGCAAAGATTTATATATGAGAGATTGTGAGGCTTCATAGCACAAAAAAATATCATTTCATATAGCGGGCTCCACATTAAGCTCTGGGTACTAAATTGAGATTTAGAATGGCCTATAATCCTCAGACAAATAGACAGTCAGAAAGGACCATTCACATGCTAGCTCAGATCACATCAAAGCTATCATGCGAGTATTCAGATGGCTCCATATGAAGCATCAATCACCTTTGTACTAAATGAAACTATCTAAGAGAAGGTTGTATAGGCCAAATCTTTTTTATCAGACCCCAGAGTAAATTAGAATTATCAGGAAGAGGTTCCTTACAACAAAGAGTCGACAGAAGAGCTATGTTGATAAGAGGAGAAGACCTCTAGAGTTTGAAGTGGGCGATCATGTGTTCTTAAGAGTGTCTTCGGTCACTGGCATTGGGAGATCAATCAAGTGGAAGAAGCTCCTGGGTACATATGTGCTTTTCAAATTCATTCGAGAATTGGACCTATAGCCAATTTAGTAGCCCTACACCCTAACTTGAGTAGGCTCTATGATGTGTTCCATATCCCTAAAAGAAGAAGAACTAACCAGATCCATTGCACATTATTGAGAATGAAGATATCCAATTGCAAAACAATTTCAACTAGGTGGTAGAGCTAGAACAAAATATTAATAGGAAAGAAAGATGGCTCAGACATGAAGCATTCCATTTGTGAATGTTATCTAGAAGGGAATGTCTCAAAGAGAAGCAACTTGAGAAGCATAAGTTGATATACATATGCGTTATCCGAAGTTTATATCTCAAGTTGTGTAACAAATTTTGAGGGCAAATTTATTGTATGGCGGGAGAATCGTAATGCCCTAAAATATGATTAAGGGGTAATGACTCCAAAAGCGAATGCAATTAATGTTAAAAACCACTTTTGGAGAATACGATGCAAACTTTGAGCCAAACAAGTAGTAGTTAGTGCCTAAACCCTGTATTTAAGCTCAATTATGGTATTAAAACCTAAATTGAATTCAAAGTGAGGGGAGGGCGCATGAATGAAGGAATGGATTGAGAAAATGTGTTAAGTGGTGATTCAATAGGCATTGCCATGTCAAGGGCAAAATGGCAAAAAGAAAAGTTATTGGCCAATTAGTCGCAACTGAAGAAGGAATCCACTAATAACTTAAAGGGTAAGTGAGAGACTAATTGCCAAGTGAGATAGGAAAGAAAAATCATGTGGCTGTATGTACAAGGTAGGAGTTGGGAGATTATGACACTTAGCACCATAAAAATTGTTAGATCCCAAGTTTTGATGATAACAAAAGGTAATTGTATGCAAAGTATGGTTTTACAATTCTAAAGAATGATTACAAAGTTACCAAATGCATATGGCAAAGTTTTGTAATGTTTTCTGTTAGCTTTTATCGATGCACTCGAGCATGAAGCTCTTTTGCACTCGAGTAGATGCTAGTATTGGACAGAAAGTGTTTTCTCGATAGCAAATTACTATCAGATCTACTGATGCACTAGAGCACTGGAGATAGCACTCGAGCATCAGGCTCTTTCACACTCGAGCACATGCAAGTGTTAGACAAGAAATGTTTGGCCGAGAACAATTACTGTCAATCTTACTGATGTACTCGAGCATTATAACCAATACTCGAACATGAAGCTGGTCTGTACTTGAGTACTAGAGAGTGAGGGACTGCAAGTGTTTGGCCGAGAGTCATGAAGAACAGAGAAGCACAAGCATGCCCGAGTGAGAGTTCATATGCCCGAGTGATATATCAGCACTCGCGAGTGAGAAATCAAACTCTCCCAATTTTCATGCAAGTGCTGATGACAAGAGTATATTACCGGAGAATATTCTTCTTAATCGAGTAGGAGTTTGTATGCTCGAGTGAGGGCCCACATCACCTGCGAGTGCAAAATCACACTCTTGCTAAAATGGTATGCGAGTGTTGTCCAGAGACGCGACTCTTAGTGTAAAATACAATAACACTTGAGTAGGAAGAGTTGTGCTCGAGTGAGGACCCACATCACTCGCAAGTGAGAAAATGTACTCTCTCAAATCATGTGAAAGTGTGAGTGTAAAACTGAAGCAAAAAGAGAAAATATGGTAGTTCACTCGAGTGAGCCCCCTCAGTGCTCGAGTAATACTCTGCCAGAAGACAAAATGCACCAGTCTTACAGCATTCAATCCGAATATGGTTTAAGGATATTTATTCATTATATTTTCTCTTATTATTATATAACATCATTTAACATGTATTATAAGTGTGATACAGGAGTTTGAACATTTGAATTAGAAACACACTGAGGAAGTCAAACAACGGCAGACAGCATCATTATAACCATCCAAGCACGTACCTACCGTGTTGAAAGATTTCAAATGTATGCATGCCATTCCATAGTAATATGTCCCACTCCATAAGGATCATTATTCAAACAGGCAAAATCGAATGTCTATAAATACAGTGTTCCAGAGTTCATAAAAAATAACGTAGCACAAGGATTCACATAAGTAAATTCACGAGTCTCTGTTATTCATATTTTCTTTGTATTCATATCGTTCTTCAATGTTTATCATATTTGCTCTGTAAGAGAGTCTATATACACTTCAAATTGTATTTTCATTTGATCTCAAGGTATTGGGACCTTGAGAGGGTAGATATCCTTACGAGAGAAGCAGTTGAGAGAATTCCTAGTAAAACTTTCTACTCATAAGACTTCCAAGATATAAGCAGTAGAGAATGTTGCTGCTCATAAGACTTGTATACGTAAGCAAGTGTGAAAGGTCATAGGTTGTTTTTCTACACATAAGACTTGTCGTAAGGGGGAGAGAAATTTCTGAGTATTAGAATATTTCTGCTCGTAGTCCATTCGAGGATGATTGTTGTTTTGTGGCATTCTGAAAGCCCATTGAATCTTTGAAGTATAGTGAAAATCTTAGTAGGTCTTGATCTCTGGGGACTGGACGTAGGCCTTGTTTTTGAGCCAAACCAGTATAAATCTCTGTGTACTAATTCTCTTAACTCTACTCTATCTACAACTATTGTCATATCATCACATCAAACGAAAAATTTATCACATCAATCAATTTACCCCCGCTTGGGTGAAACTTGTCTCTTTCATTTAGTATCAGAGCAAGGTCTTCTCCGAAGAGCCTAACAGCTTGAGAAGGATCAGATAAATGGTAACAATGGGTGAAAACATTCTTATAGATGGAGCTTCAATCACTAGACCTCCTGGTTTTGCTGGAGAACATTTTTCATTCTGGAAAGCTAAGTTCAAAATGTTCGTGATGGTTAACGAGTATGGTTTATAGAATGTAATACAAGATGGTGAATATGTTCCAATGAAGAAAATTGAAGATAGAGTTGTTAAGAAGAGCCCAGAGGAGTTTGACGAAGATGATAAAAGGTTAGTAACTTTAAATAGTAAAGCTATTTTAATGATACAGAGTGCTCTTAGTCAAAAGGAATATTTTCAAATCTGCACTGTACCAATAGCCAAAGATATATGGGATGCACTTGAAATCGCTCACTAAGGTACATCTGGAATCAAAGAAAATAGAGTCAATACTCTAATTACAGAGTATGATCTATTTCGTATGAAATTTGGAGAAGGAATATCAGAATTTGAACTCAGGTACACTCATCTTGTTAATCAACTATCTGCACTTGGAAAATCCTTTGACCAAAATTCCCAGGTAAGAAAGATTCTTAATACTCTTATGAAAGAATGGGAAGAGAAGGTGACAGCTATCGAAGAAGCTAAAGGAGAGTTAATGAGATCCATAGCTGCTCTCTTTGGTAGCCTTTCTGAGTATGAAGGAAAGTTGAGATTCAAGAAGGAACTAAAAGAGTTCGATGATAGAAAGAAAAAAGGAGTTGCACTTAAGGCTATCAAGGAAGAAGAATCTTCCAAAAATAAAGATGTTCCTAATGATAATGATATGGGGATGATCGTGAGAAAATTCAAGAAGTTCTATAAAAGAGGTCAGAGGAACTTTAAACATTATCAAGGTGGACTAAGCAAGAAAGAAAACAAAGAGCAATAGATAGTATGCTATGAATGTGGGAAGCCTGGACATATCAAATCCGAATGCTTCAGAAATAAAGACAAAAATAAGAAGAAAAAGAAAGCATACATATCATCTATCTAGGGTGATAGTTCGTCGGATGAAGAAAGCGACAATGACGAAGTGGCAAATCTATACTTGGTAGCTAAAGAAGAAGAATCGGATTCTGAGGTAAGTGATTCTGAACCTACTTATGATGAGTTATTATCTGAATATAATGCATTGCATACAGAATTCATCAAGGTAGCTAAAGAAATGGTTAGTTATAAGAAGAAAGTAAAGGAATTAGAAAATACTGTCTTATCATCATGTGAAGTATGTGAAGAGAAAGATAAGAAAATAAGAGATTTAACAAAAACTGTGGAAAATTTTACTTAAGGAAGTGAAAACCCTAAAGTTATCCTAAATTCTCAGAAAGTTTCCTTTGATAAATCTGGAATTGGATATAGGTCCGATCATGATAAGAATAGATGAAGTAAGAAGAATAGCAGTATAACTTATCTTAAATATTTCAAGAATTCTGTGCATACATCAAATCCATTCACATCATGTAGCTATTGTAATAGGAAAGGACATTATACTTCATCATGTTATTTTAGAAAAGGACAAGTTATTGGCATGTAAAAATGGGTTCCAAAAGGGACACATGTATTACATACTAACCACAAATAACCCAAGAAAGTGTGGGTACCTAAAACTTGATCACCTTACTCTAGGTGTGTCTCAAAGCATCACGAGCAAACAAGTGGTATATTGATAGTGGATGCTCGAGACACATGACTGGTGACAAAAATAAGTTCGCCATGCTGGAAACTAGAGAAGGAGGAAAGGTAACGTTTGGAGGTAATCAATCTGGACGTATTGCTGGAATTGGTGAAGTGGGAAAATCTGATGGTGTTCAAATCAACGAGGTATATTACGTTGAAGGATTATGCCACAATCTCTTGAGTATAAGTCAAAGCATTGACAAAGATAACTGGGTGATCTTTGATTCAAAAGAATGCTTGATAGTAAACAAGAAAGATCTGCCGCTTAACAAAGAATCTATCAAGGCAAAAATCTGAGCTCAAAGGGACGGTAACTGTTATACTATCGATTTAAATTCAAATTCTTCTGAAAATTGTTTTCTTAGCAGATCAGAGGAAAGTTGGTTATGGCATAAGCGTCTGGCTCGGTTAATATGAACCAACTTAACAAACTGATTAGAAAAGATTTAGTTGTTGGTCTTCCTAAACTAAAATTCAAAGATAACATGATTTGTGAAGCATGTCAAAGAGGCAAACACACTAAATCTTCATTAAAAAAAAAGTATGCGATTTCTACTTCCAAACCCTTACAATTACTTCATATGGATTTGGTAGGTCCAACAAGAGTAAAATGTTTTGGAGGAAATCTATATACTTTAGTAATTGTCGATGATTTTACAAGATTTACATGGACTATATTTATTGCTTCAAAAGATGAAACATTTGTTGAATTTATTACATTTGCTAAAAAGTTCCAAAATGAGAAAGGTATTTCTATTGTTTCTATTAGGACTGACCATAGAGGAGAATTTGATAATCAACTCTTTGAAGACTACTGCAACAACGAAGGAATATATCACAACTTTTCTACACCTAGAACACCCCAACAAAATAGAGTAGTAGAAAGGAAGAACAAAGTCCTCACAGAAATGGCGAGAGCAATACTTAATGAAAAAGAAATGTCACAAGTGTTCTGGGCAGATGCAATGAGTACTAAATGGTCGTTTCAAATCGAGCATATATTTGCAAGTCACTTGGAAAGACGCCATATGAACTCTATAAAGGAAGAAAGCCAAATCTTGCTTATCTACACATCTTCAGATGCAAGTACTTCATTCACAACAATGGTAAAGAAAACTTGGGTAAATTTGATTCAAAGTTTGACACAGGTTTATTTCTAGGATATTCTAATAGAAGTACAGCTTATTGAGTTTTTAATAAAAGAACATGTATAGTAGAAGAATCTATTAATGTTGTGTTTGATGAACTTGACTCTCAAACAAAACATGTTGATGAAGAAGAAATGGATTTGAAAAAGAAAAACAAAACTATTTCAAAATAGAATGATTTTGAAATAAATGATTTTCAAAATATAGAAGATGTCGATGATCATGCTCAACCAAAAGCTTGGAGACATATTAAAGATCATCTAATTGATCAAGTAATTGGAGATATTCGCGAAGGTGTCAAAACCAGAAATAGAATTCTCAATGAGGTAACTTTCTATGCTTTTATTTCTGACATCGAACCTTCTAATATGGAAGAAGCTTTATCTTACAATGATTAGGTGATTGCTATGTAAGAAGAATTAAATCAATTCCAAAGAAATCAAGTTTGGGATTTGGTTCCTTGACCTAAAGATCACACGGTTATAGGGACCAAATGGGTTTTCAAAAACAAACTTGATGAATTAGCAATCACTATGAGAAACAAAGCAAGATTGGTGGCCAAAGGCTATAATCAAGAAGAAGGTATTGATTATGAGGAAACATATGCTCCAGTGGCAAGATTGGAAACAATACGAGTACTTTTAGCCTTTGCTTGCATTAAAGGTTTTAAACTTTATCAAATGGATGTGAAAAGTGCTTTTTTAAATGGTTATATTATGGAGGAAGTATATGTAAAACAACCTCCTGGTTTTGAAGATGAAATAAAGCCTGATCATGTTTTCAAACTTAAGAAAGCTTTATATGGTTTGAAACAAGCACCTAGAGCTTGGTATGAAAGACTAAGCAAGTTTCTTCTTGATCAAAATTTTGTCAGAGGAAAAGTGGATACAATTCTTTTTATCAAACATAACAAAGATGATATTCTAATTGTTCAAATTTATGTTGATGATATTATTTTCAGTGCTACTAACGAATCTGTGTCAAGAATTTTCTAAGATTATGCAAGGAGAGTTTGAGATGTCCATGATGGGAGAATTAAACTTCTTTATTAGAATTCAAATCAAGCAAAAGAAGAATGGCATATTTATGTCTCAAATAAAGTATTTGAAAGAGTTGTTGAAGAAGTATGGATTGAATAATGCTAATGGAGCTTATACTTCAATGAGCTCTACAACGTTGTTGGATGCTGATGTAAAAGGTCCTAGTTTCAACTTCACTAAATATAAAGGAATGATTGGTTCATTACTCTATCTTACAACAAGTAGGCCAGATATTTAGTTCAGCGTTGGAATATGTGTGAGGTATCAATCTGCTCCTAAGGTATCACATGCAGAGACAATGAAAAGAATCTTTAAATATCTAGGAGACACTTCAGAACTTGGCTTATGGTATCCAAAAAGAGGAAACAAATATTTAATGGCATATTCAGATTCAGATAATGGAAGATATAAAACTGACAGGAAATGTACTAGTAGTCAATGTCAATTCCTTGGAGGCTCACTGATATCATGGTTCAGCAAGAAGCAGAACACAGTTTCATTATCCTCAACTGAAGCTAAATATATAGTTGTAGCAAGCTGCTGTTCTCAAGTATTATGGTTGAAACAACAACTTCAAGATTTAGGGATATACTTAAATGAGATTCCAATTTATTGTGACAACACTAGCACCATAAGCTTAGCCAAGAATCCTATGCAACATTCAAGGACCAAACACATAGACATCTAACATCATTTCATTCGAAATCAAGTGCAAAAGAAGGATATCAAAGTAGAATTCATACTAACACACCTTCAACTTGCTGATATATTCACAAAGCCTATAGCTAAAGATCAATTCCTATATATTCAAAGAGAATTGGGAATGGTTAATCCCAATGAATTGTAAGTTTTCTTGTTAATTATTTTACTTAAATGAGTTTTTGATGATAACCATACTGACTTTGGCATCGGAGTATTAGAAATTTTTTTTGCAGGCCTGTCACTCGAGCACAGGAAGTGTCACTCGAGTGACATGCTCATACTCACTCGAGTCAGTCAACACTGCACGAGCACAAAACTATTGAATATACTGTGTTTCTAAGCATGTAAAATAGGGGTTAACAGAGGAGATAAAAATACCAAGAGATTATCTGAAGTGCAACAATTATAATTGTTCACACTCAGGTCAGAGAAATCCTCACTCGAGCATGGTATGAACATACCTAAAGTGATGTAAGAGCACTCAAGTAGAAAGAAAAAAATTCTTATAAGTGCTTATTCAAAGCATGGGTACTCAAATGATTTTGGAGGATTTGAGTACAAAGATGAAAAATATAGCAAGAAATATTTAAACCAGGTACGCTTTTACATGTTTTATCAAATTTGTTTGAATGGCACTCGAGCACAGTATGATCACACTCGAGCACTAAGGTTATTGCTCGACTGTTGCAACTTATATCAGTTACGTGATAGCTCAGACCGTCGCACTTCCTGCTCTCACTCGAAGCATTGCGTCACTCGAAGGTCATCTCTCTTCACCTCCAACCGTTACCCATCGATTAAACGTCTCATTTTGCTTCAAATCACCGTTACAAGTCTTCAATCTTCCTTATAAGGTAAGATTTATCCTTAGAGTTTCTCATTCCGTGCCCTAACTCTCTGAAGCTTCTTCATTCAATCTTCAGCAAATCTGTGATTCTTGCTATTTTCATTTTGTTTCTAAATAGCTAGAACTAAGATTCCTGTTGTCACCCAAAGATCTCATTCACCCTCTCCCACTCATTTTGCTGCTAGTTCTTCAGGAACTTCGGTACCAACAACTTCATCTCCTATAATGTCTTCTACACCAACACCTCCTCCTAAACCCAAAACCAAAAAGAGAACTCCGGCCAAGAAACCTCATCCTAAGCCTCAAATAGCTAAGAAGGATCAACCTCTATAAAAGAAACCAAAGGGTGTGGTTTTCAAAGAACCAATGATTACTCGGTCTCAATCCAAAGAAGTCAAAGGAAGAGGAAAGAAGAAGGACACTGAGCAGCCACAACAATCTTCTTCTTCCTCCGATGACACTTTCAATATGCAACTCCGAGAAGTAATAGAGAGGTCAAAACTTGACACATTGGTTGGCAAAATTGCCTCTCAAGTCGGTGTCTCAAGTTCACACCATATTGGTCAGTCCAGTGTGGCTGCTTCAGGGGTACCTTCTACATCATAGGCTCCAGAGGAAGAACAAGTCACAAGTCCTCTTGAAGGTTTCAATGTTGAGGAACTGAAGCCACTACAACAGAAGGTATATGATACTAAGTTTGCACATAGACATTTTTGCCCTATAGTTTATGTGGACTTAGATTATCTGAAGAAGAATTGTCATTTGGATTTATATCCTTATCTTGGATATTATGCTCCCTAGTTGAATATTCATATTCCTTATTCACCCTCTATTGTGAAAACTTTTTATTGCAACATGAAATCCTAAAACAAAAAATCTAGGACTGGAGAATTGATTGAGGAAGCAGTATCTACCACTATTAGAGGTCAATTCATTATAATATCTGCTAAAATTATTAATGATTTACTTAGGCATGTTGCACCACTTCCAGATCCACCCACTCTTTCAGCTAATGAAGCCTTCCGGCTTTAAGGCCAAATGACCCAGTAGGCCTTCTTAATTTTAAGCCTATTGACATGCCTGATTCTCATCGAGCCCTTCACTACATATACTCTCGTATCATGGTTAACAAGTCCAAAAATTATACCCATTTTGCTCAGAGAGATTATTATTTGGTGGCCTCCTTCCTAGCTGGACAACGAAGAAATGTGGGGGAGATTATTTTTAGTGAGATGAGAAGATTTCGATTTTCTTCATCAAAATCTGTGACTATACCATATCCTTAACTTGTGTCCCTCATCTTCATGAGAAACAAAATATGGTACTTAGAAGGAACTGAGAGGGTAATCATTCCAAGGTTTGGCAAGACTTAACTGACACATATGAGTATCAATCTTCCAGTGAGTCAAACCAGGGCTACATCTCATAGAGAAGCCACTCTATCAAGAGGTGATGAGGCTCAATCGTCTGCTCAAGGTCAGGTTCCCCCTCCATCTTTCCTGAATGCATCATTTTCTACTCAACTAACTGAAGTGATCAATCAAGCAGTTTTTGTTTGAAAAAGGAATTGATAACTGAGTATGAGAAGTTGGTGAACAAAATGGAGTTACAAGTCTTAAAGTTGGTAGACAAGGCTAATACCAACTTTGACTTGATGTTCAAGACTCAAGATGATATGTCAAGAAGAACCACTGATATGGAGATCATCTTATGCTCTCACTTTCTAGCTACTTCTTCTGAGTTGACACCTGAGACTACTCCTGCCTCGACTTCACCCCCTCATCCACAGACACATGTTCTCTTCACCGATCTGGATTCTAATGTTGATATAACTTATGATTGGTCGCCTTCACCGCCACCCTCAGCTTCTGTTCCTCAGCCATCATCTCCACCCTTTGAGCCGGTTCCAGTAGACCCTTCCACGGCCATGGTGCCCTTTGTCCCACCATCCAATCTCACTTTTCCTCAGCCCCCTTCTGATGTTGACAAAACAGGGGAGAAGGATTTGTGATGGTTTTTTGAGCTTATATGGGGCGTATTGGGTAGTTTTTGTGTATTGGGGTAGGATTATGATTATTGTTATTTTTGGGTTTATTTCTGTTTCTGCTGACATGGTTGTATATGGGGTCTTTATGGGTAGGTGATGATTCAAACTTAATATTGTACTTTTTAAGTTCACTAATGATTATTTTCAAGATTATTAAGTTTTCTGTTCAGTTTAAATTGTTTCTGTGATACTATGACTTATCTTGGTTGTTAAGTGTTTAGTAGAAGTATTGCAGGAAACATATGTAGATAAGTGCAAAAATCTGAACTTGAATCTAAACTTTGGTGAAGATATGCATTTGGAAACATTGATGTTGGTTTTAAAAATTTTCACTCTAATCAAGATATTTTCTTAAAACTCATCACAAAGGTTTTGTCATCATCAAAAAGGGGGAGAATGTTAGATCCCAATGAAGAGCTGACTGTTTAGAATGCATTGTTCTGGCAAGCTCTGGTTCACTGATGCCTCTAACCCCTCCCTTGTCTCGCTAGAGCTGCTTATGATATCCCATGATCAAGCAAACAATACCATATCAGTATACCATTCTGATAATCCATGAACTGCTTCAAAGCTCTTATACCAAAAATATCAACACCTATTTACATTTCGATATTTACAGAGTAAAAAGGTACAATTCTATAGGCATACAGAAAAGTACAAATATACTGAAAAAAGCATTTGTTTACATATAGGAATCAGCCATGCAGAATTTGACAATATTTACAACTTTGCCCAAAGTATTTAAAATGAACTATAAATAACCACTATCTTGGCATCGGGAGACGTTCCTGTCAGTTCCTCGTATCTACTACCTTGTCTTTAGAGCCGCTAGCTTCCGCTGAGACATTTTTGTTTATAGAAAGGGGTGAGATTCCAAGGAATCATAGTTACAACATACAATCAATAATAGAGAATGCAAAAATTAAATACGCAACGTACCATATAATATAAAATGAAAATTCTTAGGATAATATATGTGTACACAAAACTCAGGGTCAAATCGCTATTTGGATTCCCTACGTGTATCTCAGCTATGCCCTTAACCATAGCTAGGCAATGTACCCCAGGCATACCACAGCTGGGTACCTAACTATAGCTAGGTGACCTACCTCAAGCACCATGTTCATATCACAAAATACAAGAACATCTAGCATATCAATAACAACCTAGTGTATGAGAGATAATAGTTACTACATGAACCCTTTTTCACCTCAAAACACATGTCTCGTAAAGTATGCCAATGTGTGGGTCTCAACTTGGTTCTAAAATGTCAAATGTACAAGAATTAGGTTTAAGCCCATTCATGTACTATTTTAGGCACTTCTAATATGTTCTTGGTTATGAGTTTATAGTCAAAAATTATCAAAATGCCCCTGGGACCCAGCCCCATCGTACCTGGTCTAACCATACTTTTCCTGAAATTTTGACTTGAGCTATTCTAACATATTTTTGCCCAAGGAATCCATTTCCAGCCTCCCAATTATCAAATTCACTTCCAAAAGACAAAAATGCCGTGGCAACCCTTATTTCAAGGTTTCAAGGGCATTTTGGTCATTAGGCTTTATAGGTCTTTTCTAAAAAAGTGTTTAACTGAAACCCCACCTAGTTTTCCCTCTTGAACTTAATAGAATCATTAGCTTCATGAAAATTCAACTTCTAGCCTCTTTAATAGCCTTGGATGAAATTTATAGGTTCTCTATGAAAAGTTGGAGTTTTTCAATTCCGACTCCGCATACTTGCTTCTTTCTACTCCTAATCACTTTATTAACTATTTAATTACATTATAACTACAATTTAGACTCAATTTTAGAAGTATAATGCTTGGGACACCACATTTCCCAAATTTTACAATTATAGCAAATCTAATAGAAATTCACTAATTAAATTATCCACAGCAGCTAGAATAATTAAAGATTGTAGTTTAGGAAGTCACCTTAGCTTCCGTCTGGCTTTTCCCCTTCTTGACCAAAAACCCTAGCCTCCATCACTGAAATTTTGCCTCAAACAACCTTGAATCACATAAAAGGAAAGCTTAGAGGAAGGATTACGCAGGCTAAGAACCAATTCACCAAAGAAATCAAACTACCTTGAGAGATTTCTTCCTCCTTCTCTCCCTAAAATCCTACACACACTCTCTCTCCTTTGGGTCTATATAGTGTTAGTTTATGAGGAGGAAGGTGATGGGAAAATTTTTTTATAAATTTTTCTTTTTATCCCTTAATTACATAATTAAGCAAAATTCCAACATTTTGATTTTTCATGTCATAACCTTTAACTATATGTAACCATAACATTAAGCCCCAAGTATCATGCAACTAATATTTCCCTCTTATTTTTACATGTAATGGTGTGCCAAGGGTCATTCCTTTTGGTCCCATGTTGGCTTTATAACTTGTTCAAGTTACATGTACACCTTATGTCCCATTTTTGGTCAAATTTGCACATTTGCTCTAATTTTCCATAAATTCATATTTATTTGACCAAAATATTCTAAATATATATTTTCCCCTTATTTTCCTTAACTAATTGAAATTAACCTCTATTAATTAAAAAATAACTTTTCTTTCTATCCCTTAATTACTTAATTAAGTGAAATTTTGACATCTTGATTTTCATGTCATAACCTTTAACTATATGTAACCATGACATTAAGCCCCAAGTATCATGCAATTAATATTTCCTTCTTATTGTTACATGTAATGGCATGCCAAGGGTCCTTCCTTTAGGTCCCATGTTGGCTTCATAACTTGTTCAAGTTACATGTACACCTTATGTCCCAATTTTGGTCAAATTTGCTCTTTTGCTCTAAATTTTACTAAATTCATATTTGTTTGACCAAAATATTCCAAATATATATTTTTCCTTTATTTTCCTTAATTAATTGAAATTAACTTCAATTAATTGAAAAATAATTAATTTTTGCTCTAAAATGGCAAAACTACGAAATTGCCTTTACCTTTTTAATTTAATTTCTTTTCTTCTTTTTCTTTGTCTAATTTCCCCTGATATTTGGACCAAATATTTTTCTCTATTTCTCCTCTATTTTGAGCCTTGATATTGCACTTTTTAAATTTCCCAAATTAATTCCATAATTATTTTTGCCTAATTTTCAGAAAATGAAAATTTACAAAATTCAAAATTCCAAATTCATGATTATTCGCTATTTTATTTAATATTTCCAACATAATTACTATATGTTTATTGAATAAAATTTGGGGCATTACATAACCCATGAGAGCTATATTGGAATTTCAAAATTAATCTTGATTCATTTTGAAATTACTTAACCCTTAATTATGTTGATTATCTAATTAAATAAATATGGTTTAATTAAATATGTCTACCAATTTTAATTTAAACTATTTATTTAATCAAAATAAAGAGCCAACCAATTTAATTAATCTTCATAAATTAAATTTGAGATACTATAGCTCTATCATGTTAGTTATTTAATTTAATTTATCTTAATAAAACTAAATTGGAAACTAATATTATCATATATATATACAATATTATTACTTTTATTTTCATGAATTTTATATTATATATATAAATATAAAATTCACCTACCCTAGATTAAATATTGCCTTGTGTTGGGCCATTTTTGTTAGTGACCCTGTAGGCCCATACGAAGTTGGCAGCGAGCCGATAACTTTACTAACCCACAAGTCACAAGCGGCCTCTAGCAAGATATTATGGCTACCCAATTCATATGAGGATTGTTAATATGATCAACTTATCATACAAGCATGTCACGTCCTTTTTGTCATATGATATTTTTGTCAAGGGTAAGACATGGATAATGTCATCCTCCTGTTCTTGACCATTACTTTTCTGATTTCTGAGTAGTCTAACAATAGAAATGGAAACTCATTTTCATCATAGTATGGCCATACATTTCACAGACTCACTCGTCATGGGGCCTAGTAATATCTCTCTACTAATATGGGGTACAAATTCCATCATGACTATTCTTATTTCTCTACGTCAAAAACCACCAAGCCCGATCATAGCCTTTATAATCACCCAATCAAACGTGACTTTTGACTAGTTTAGAGCTTAGCAACTCAATCCATGATGGCCTCAGGTCGAAGGGCAATGTGACGTGGTTATACATATGATAAGCTTATGACTTGATCCATGTAGCTTTCTCATAGAGGGTCGGTCCAGCACCTTGTACTCTTACAAGTGCCTAAGACTTTGATTCATATCTCTATATCTTATCAAAGTCATATTGATCTTAATTTCATCTCTACTCCTGCATAGATGATGACTATGGACATTTAGAAAAATCTTTGTGATTTATCTAAGGATACAGTCATCAAAGTGAACATGCGAATAATATGATAACATAATGGAGAAAATTCATTAAATTAATAATATTCAAAGTACAATGATTGGCCCATAGGGTACAATTTCCAACATGTACAAGAATTGATTTTTAGTAAGGGGTTTAGTGAAGAAGTCTGCCAATTAGAGGTGAGTAGTTAAGAAAACCACTTTGACATCCTTCTTTTGCATATGATCTCTAATGAATTGGTGTCTTATATCAATGTGATTGTTTCCTAACTATTGAACTAGATTCTTGACTAGACTTATTGTACTTGTGTTGTCGTAATAAATTGGTATCTTTTTGGGATTGATACCTAGATCTTCAAGTTGAGTAGTTAAGAAAACCACTTTGACATCCTTTTTTGCACATCATCTCTGATAAAGTGGTGTCTTATATCAATGTGCTTGGTTCTTTAATGTTGAACTGGATTCTTGGCTAGACTTACTATGCTTTTGTTGTCACATTAAATTGGTATCTTCTCAAGATTTATACCTAGATCTTGAAGTTGTGCTTCAACCATAGTACTTGTGTAAACAACTTGCAGCAACTATGTATTCCACCTCCATGGAAGATAGTGACACTGTATTTTGCTTCTTACAAAACCATTAGATTGTGGATCCACTAAGAAATTGACATTGACCGCTTGTGCTCTTTTTATCAGTCTTATATCCTATCTAAATTAGAGTAGGCCATTAAGTATTCATTACGTCCTTTTGGATACCAAATTCCAAGTTCTTATGTATTAGCCAAGCATCTCAATTTCCTTTTCACAGTTTCAGTATGTAATTACTTATGAGTTGATAGATATCTTGTACACATGCCAACACTAAATTGTATATATGGTCTACTTGTTGTCAAGTAGAGTAGAGAGCCAATCATCCCTCTATACTTAGTGATATTGAAGTCAACTCCCTTGACATTAGCATCTAGCAGTGTTGTTGGAATTATAGGGGTGTCAACTTCTTTAGCTTGTTCCATTCCAAATTTCTTCAAGAGTTATTTGAGATACTTGGTTTGAGAAATGAATATCCCATTCTTACTTTATTTTGTTTGCAATCTAAGGAAGAAGTTCAACTCCCCTATCATTGACATTTCAAATTATCCCTACATAGTTTTAGAAAACTCTTGACAAAGTGATTCATTAGCATCACCAAATATAATATCATCAACATAAATTTGTACAATTAACATGTCATGTTTATTATGTTTGATAAATAGTATTGTGTCTACTTTGCCTTTGGCAAAGCCTTGATTGAGGACGAATTTACTAAGACATTCATAGCGAGCTCTTAGAGCTTTTTTGAGGCCATAAAGGGCTTTCTTAAGTCTAAGCACATGATCCAGATTGATTACATCTTCAAATCCAGGGGATTGGTCTACATATACTTCTTCCATGATGTAACCATTTAGAAAGGCATTATTGACATCCGTTTTATAAAGCTTGTATCCCTTAATGCAAGCAAAGGCTAACAGTACTCGTATGGCCTCCAATCTTGCTACTGGAGCATATGTTTCCTCATAATCAATTCCTTCTTCTTGATTATAGCCTTTTGTCACTAATCATGCCTTGTTTTTTACAATGATTGCAGATTCATCAAGTTTGTTCTTAAGCACCCATTTTGTGCCAATGATTGAATGGTCTTTATGCTGGGTACCAATTGGGGCGCTTCAAAGTCCTATGTGACACTCTTTAAGTATACTTTAAAGGAAAAATATCTCCTACTCCCACTTACATGCACACAGTTATAGAAAACTTAAATCAATCCTCACTACCATAGAATTCATTCCAGATTCAATGCCTAACTTTAACAAATCATATCTCCTAATGTACTGACACAAATGGCATATATTACAAATCAAATTAAAGCTTAGGACATACACTATCATTATGGAAAATATCATGACCATTGGATAACATTTGATCATTCAAAAACAAGCCATAAACAACCTGCCTCAAATCTGACAGCATTTAACCTTAGTAACTTCAAATTCAAATTTTAAGATTTTCTATCCAATTCATTCAAAATCATAACCATAGGCTATTCCCACATAGTTTTTCATGTACACTCCATTAGTGACCTTAAATTCATCAAAATCACACTTCTCTCTCTGGCCCTGCACCTGCCCAAACCAAACTCCTAAGACAACAATAACCCATTTTGTAATTTCAACTACCGAACTAATCTCATATCATCATTAAACATCACATATCATCATATACATGATTATAGGAACATGAAACCCTAAAAACCCCCCATGTTGACAAACCCTAGGAAACCCAAGAAATTCCTAACACTCAACAAATCATCAAGATATTCAATTCTAATTAAAGCCTAAGCTCACCTCTTTCACTTTCTACTGCTTGTTCTTGGTTTCTCTAACTTTTAGCACTTTCTTGGCAGCTCAAATCTCCTATCCTTGAGAAACAAAAATCATAGAAATATAGCTTTTAGTGAGAAGAACATTGTTTGTGAAGGCATCTAGAGCTAGAAAGGTGATCTTAAAGGTGAAAAGGGGCAAGAATCCCTGACCTTGCTTCTTGTTTCTTCCCTTTGCTCCTTTCTCTTTTTGTTTTCTTTTTCTCTCCCTTTTCTCTCTTTTTGGATGGCTTTATAAGTGTGAATGAGAGAGTGAAATGTTGATTTCATTAATCCTGCTCACATTTAAACACTTGACCAAAAATTGAAGGGAATTAGGAGAGAAAGGTGAGGTGTCAAAAGGTTGTGGTGTCTTGAAAAGTTGAGTTAGTTAATTAACTATGGATTGGTTTGGTTAAATTTGAAATTCTCTCTTTCTTTGCCTCTTCTTATCTTGGCCGACTTTTCCATTCAAAGAAGAGGGAAGTATTTGATTTTTATCTTTATTTAGTTTAAGTGTTTATCCACAAGATGCCATGTGTCGAAACTCTTGTGTCTTCTTGAAAAATGTAAGTGATTAATTAACTAAGGGTTGGCTTGGTTAATTGGAATGGTCTTCCCTCTTTATGCCTTACGCTTGACTGAATTGCTAAATGAAAGGAAGAGGAAAATATGTTGACTAAATTCTTATGGTATATATGTTCAGGGTTGACCAATGTCTTCTTCAAAAGTGGGTTTAAACTTTGACCAAATCCTCTCTGTTAGTACAAGTGTTTCACCCAAGAGGGGGTAAATTGGGTGATACCAGAAATTTCGTTGCATATAACAAAATTGATAGAATATTTAAAGTAGTTGAGAGTAAAGAGAAAAATCACTGAAGTGTACATCGAGAGTTATACTTGTTCGGCAACAACTACTTTGACCTATGTCTAGTCCTCAGAGCGTCTTTGAGAGTTTCACTATATTCTCCAAGATTCAGTGGGTTCTTGGCACCTCAGTACACAACAAGTTCCTTCACCTGGACACTCACTCCCCTTACACGTTGCAATCAAATCCCCGACTTAAGGTTCCACAACCTTAAGTTATCTCAATAACAAATATTGAGTTTGTAATGAAAATCTCTCTCACAGAGCAGACATATAATCACTAAAGTACAATGAATGAGTATAAAAAAACAAAGTACACGGTGTATGTTGATCGATGTGTGATTGCTTGTTCAGTTGTTGTTGTATGCTCTTTGAATGCTCTATATATATAGATGATTTGTAGTATCTGTTGGAAGCAATTCAAACATGTCTGTTAGAGTCACACAATAATGGTTGACTATTCTTCAAATTTGAAAACTATTCGTTTGTGATAGGTAGCGGTAGGTGAACATTCAGACTTTTATTTGACTTTTCACTTCTGACATGATCTCTTCATTATTTCTCTACAAATGTACTTAGAGTATCAGTGCAATGAAGAGTTAATCATATAGATAATAAATAAATAATCATTCGATTAAAAACATGATTTCTGGACTTCATTACTCTAGTGACTACTCAAGTGATCATGCATGTTACTCGATTAATCCCTTGAGTAAACCTATCAAAAATATGGCAGTGAGTAATTCAACATTTTTCACAAGATATTACTCGGGTGAGACATGGAATAAGATACATCACAAACCTTAGAAATATCTGATTACTCGAGTGGTTACTCAAGTGGCCATGTCTTCTCTTCACACATTACTTGTGTGCTGCCTCTAGTAAGCCTATTACTCAAGTGGTTACTCGAGTGGCCATGTCTTTCCTTTACATCTTACTCGAGTAACCCCTTAAGTGAATTCTAAATAACTTTATAGATTACTCGATTACTCACTTAAGTAATGGCATTAAATTCTTGGCCGAGAGTACTTGTTCTTTGTTTACCTGATTACTCGAGTGATTCCTCAAGTAATGGATCAAATAAGTCCGCAAATTACTGGAGTGCTCCCTCAAGTAATGCCTTCTCCTCACATGGTTACTCGAGTGGCTACTTGAGTAAAGTGTTGCATTTTTTGGCTGAGAGCTACTAGAAGATTTTTGACCTGGTTACTCGAGTAATGCTTTTTCTCCCGTGTTACTCAAGTGGCTACTCAAGTAATGGTTCAAATAACTTTGCAGATTACTCGAGTGGCTATTTGAATAACTTCTTCCAAATTTTGGCAGTGCCTCTAAAAACATTTTCTTTCAACATTACTCGAGTGCCTACTCGAGTAACAATGTTCCTTACTCTAGTAAACATACACTACTGCCAGTGATGGTCTTTCTATGCTCTTCCTCTCAGATCTTCTTCATTACTCCAGTGCTTACTTAAAGTAATGCTTTATCTTCCATTTATTTACTTTGTTCAAATTCCTTTGTTATCATATCCTCTTATGTCATTGGTCCAATATTTGTTATCATCAAAACATATGGGATCTAACATTTTCCCCCTTTTTAATGATGACAAAACTTGGTTATTTTGAACAAAGTTTTCGAAATTGAGTTTTCAAACATATGCTTCTTAAATAGTTTTCATATGAAATCTTTTGTTCAATTCAAACTTACAAACTTTTTAGAAATAGCTTGTTAAAGATCTTTTCAAAGTTTTTTTGTTCTTATTTACTTGTTCACCTTGCACACACAATCAAAAACTCATTAGTCCCACAATGTAATATAACATCAATGAAATTTAACTTTAGTAGCATAAAGAAACAAATTGCATAAAGAAGAATTCATTACATAATCAAACTTATAATTCAAAATTAAAAAGAGCCTTAAAGCCCTGTACACCCATATCCCAATACATTTTCTCAGCCATTCATCACAAAATTGCTCAGGCTCTTCTCCCCTTTTTGTCTTCACAAAGATGGAATCAATCATAAGGAGGAGTAGGTGGCTTGGCTACTGAGATAGTAGTGATCGAAAATGCCAATGATTCATATGAACTATCTGAACTTGAAGGACCTGAAGATTATGGTTCAGGTTCAGGAATGTTTACTAGGGGTGTCTGAAGATCCTCTGGAGGATTCACTGGAGATGAAGGGTAAGGAACCAGAGAAGTAATTTCTACTTCCTCTGTAGCTACTGGTGAAGACACAAGCACCTCCTCAGTACGTGTAAGTGAGTCAATAGGAGTAGATATGGGCTCTGGTTGAACAGGTTGAGGTGGATCATCAGTGGTGATATGGATTGGCTCGGATGTGTCAGGGTCAAGCATAGAGAACAAGACATTACTGGGTCTAATCTCAGAGGGTCTATGCTCAATTGGTATAGAGAGTCCAGGTTCAGAGACAGGTATAAACTCAGGAATAACAGAAGGACCAAGAATAGTGGAGCCAGATGCCATAGCATTAGTCTGGAAATAATGGATCTCAGAAGCTCACCCTGGGCACGTTGTTCAACTAACAACTCTTTGTGCCTCTTATCCATTCTCTCCACAAGTTATCCCATCTTCTCATTCATATGAGTTACCAACTTCGTATTGATATTCATAATGTCGATATGAAAACTCTTCAGAATGTTCTCCATGAATGTTTGCATTGCAGCACCAAAGAAAGATGGAGAAGATGTATTGGCTGGAGTAGAAGACTATCTGTTGTCCATTCGACTAGTTACAGTATCAATCTTCTTCTTCTTCTTGGGACTTGCTTCTAGAGGAGACTTCAGAGGAATCTCAATGTTGAACTTTCGAATTTAATTCCTCCCAACCGGTGCTATCTTCTCAATCAGCTCCTTACTCTCCAAGTACCAAATCTTATTCTTCTTAGGAATAAGGAAATAAATTAAGGGTAAGGCATTGGAGTAGTAGGTTTTCCTTCATACCTATACCTCTTGATATATGCAAAGATATATTCTCCCAAGTCCTTTTATTCTTTAAGGATCAATAAGGTGAATTTTCTGAAGTCCCTCTCGATGAAATGAGTAAAGTTATTGGATTTGTTCACCATAGCTCTAGAATAGATATACCATAGGAATCGATGAAAATCACTTATGTAACTTGGATTGAAATTGAGAGGTCCCACTATCTTACCCGGTCTTAGGATAGAAAACAACTGGTTTGAATCATAATTAGGATAATCATCATCAGGAGGGTTCTCTATTCCTATCCAGGTATTGATTCTGGAAGGTGAGATTAGAATCTCTATCCTCTGACCTTAGAAGTCATCTCTTCTTCAAAAGACTTCCTAATGGGATCATTTATAGGTTCAAGGTTACAGTAAAAATGCCTCTTGACTTTGGTGCAAAATGGGAGTTTAACAGATAGCCAAGCCATATAGGAATCAAGATGGGGACTCAGGTCAAATTTCAATACCTCTTGAAGAACCTTGTAGTCAATGTAGTGCATCTTACACACATTTCTGCTTGCAAAGTGACTCAAATACTTTTAAGATTTCTCAAACTTGCTCATATTGAATCCTTTTAGAGGAAATATGATTTCTTCTTCTTTATCTTCTGGTTGCCTTAAAGATTACCCTTTATTTGCTTCCTTAGATTGAAAATCTTCTTCAAGCATGACTACCATGACATTGGTAAGCTTCTCATCAATCTTGGGCTTTTTCAGAGGTTTTGGAGAAAAAGTAGGTGTGTTGGAAAAATTAGAAGGAGGAGTAGATGACTCTTTTATTTCTTTGCCTCTTCCAGGAGGTGAACTCTTCTTGAATTGAGCTCTTGTGGCAATGGGCTCCTTAATCACAACCCCTTTCACCTTAGGCTTAGGTTGCGGTTTAGCTTTGGCTTTTGTTTTAGGAGAGATTTTTCTTTTCTTGGTAGGAGGAGAGGAAAGTGAATCAGAGGGTTGATATGGTTCAGAGGACTCAGAAGGAGTGCTAAGATTAGGAGATTTTGTCCTCACCATTTTAATTTGAGAGAAATAAGGATTTCTGAAAAATAGGGATCATGAGTCGTGAATGTAGGGCAAAGGATTTAGTGAAACATGATAAGTTTTTGTAAGCAAAAATCAATGGATTTTGACGGTTATGAGGAGGAAAAATGATTGTGAAAATTTTTTGTGAGAGCACTAGGAGAATCACTCAAGGTGATTTTGTGAGAAATTACCGAGTATCGACTGAAATAACCCTAAATCCTGATATCACTCGAGGGCTTACTTGAGTGATCATCAGCTTCACTCGAGTAGCTGCTCGAGTGATTATACCAAAAATTTTAAAATGTAGTGAATTCAAGCGCGTACCAGGCATGAATAATACTATAATTACCCATGTATATTCCCTCGATCATTTGATGGCTCTTTAGGACAAATTTGAGCTAAAACTTAGCAACTTTGAGATCTACGCCCAGGTTTACTCGAGTCCTTACTCGAGTGACGTTGAAGTCACTCAAGTCCTCCCTTGAGTAATTTGTCTCTTCACCTTCTGATTGTTCATTTCCAATCGTTGTGCCATTTTATTTGAAATTAATGCTTCACTAGCACATTTCCAAGTTCATTACTCGAGTAGATACTTGAGTAATTCATCCATTACTTCAAGGTGTCACTCTAGTAATGCTCATTACTTGAAGTTGTCCCTCCAGTAATGTTATCCTCTATTAACGTTTGCTTTTTATACTCCAAAACAGAATATCATGATCTTGCAAAACAAATTGCTAGAAACTTCGATGCTTAAGTTAGTAATCATCAAAACATCAATGAATAACAACATCTAACATTTTGTAAACACTAAATAACTTACAATTCATTAGGATTTACTATTCCAATTCTCTTCTAATATACAAAAATTGATTTTTTGTAAGAGGTTTTGTGAAGATATCAGCTATTAAAGATGAGTTTGAATGAATATCACTTTGGCATCTTTCTTTTGGACATGATATCTGATGAAGTGATGTCTAACATCAATATGCTTGGTTCGGGAATGTTGAACAAGATTCTTTGTCAAGCTTATCATGCTAGTATTGCCACAGCATATTGGTATCTCTTTTAAATAAATACCAGGATCCTGGAGTTGTTGATTTAGCCATATTACTTGTGCACAACAACTTGATGCTACAACATACTTAGCTTCCATTGATGAAAAAGACATTGTAGTTTATTTCTTGCTAAACTATGACACAAGTCAGCCTCCAAGACTCTGGCCTTGTCCACTAGTACTCTTTTTGTTTATCTTCTATCCTCCATGATCAGAGTCTAAGTATGCAACTAGATATTCGCTTCTTCCTTTGAGGTACCAGAGACCCAATTCTACCGTGTCAGTAAGATATTGGAAGATACGTTTGACGGTTTCAGCATGTGACTCTTTTGGTGCTGATTGATATCTTGAACATATACCCACACTGAATTGAATATCAGGCCTGCTTGCAGTGAGATAGAGTAACGATCTAATCATTACTCTATATTTTGTGATATTGTAATCTTTTCCCTTGACATCCCATCAAGCAATATGGTTGAGCTCATGGGTGTGTCCATTCCATTTGTTTTATTTAATCCATACTTCTTCAATAGCTCTCTTGGATACTTCGTTTGAGATATGAAAATTCCATTCTTTCTTTGTTTGATTTGCAAATCAAGAAAGAAATTCAATTCTCCTATCATTGACATCTCAAACTCCCCCTGCATTAACTTAGAAAATTCTTTGTACATGCTTTCGTTAGTAGCATCGAAAACTATATCATCAACATATATTTGCACAATTAAGATATCATTACGTTTTGTAAAAAGTGTTCTGTCAATGTTTCCTCGTACAAAACCTTGATCAATAAGAAATTTACTGAGCCTTTCGTACCATGCTCTAGGAGCTTGTTTTAAACTGTACAAAGCCTTTTTGAGTTTGAAAACATGGTCAGGTTTTCTTACATCTTTGAAACCTGGAGGTTGGTCAACATATACTTCTTCCATGATGTAGCCATTTAGAAATGCACTCTTTACATCCATTTGATAGAGTTTGAATCCTGTAATGCATGCAAAGGCTAAGAGTACTCATATAGCTTCCAATCTATCCACTGGAGCATACGTTTCCTCATAATCAATTCCTTTTTCCTGATTATAGCCTTTGGTCACCAATCTTGCCTTGTTTCTGACAATAGTTATGGATTCGTCAAGTTTGTTCTTGAATACCTATTTTGTGCCAATGATCGGATGATCCTTAGGTTGGCGTACCAAATCCCAAACTTGATTTCTTTCAAATTGGTTTAGTTCTTCTTGCATTGCTATAACCCAATCATTGTCAGATAGGGCTTCATCAATGTTTGAAGGTTCAATCTTAGAAATGAATGCTGAAAATCTAACTTCATTGAAAATTCTATTTCTAGTTTTGACTACTTCATTCACATCTCTTATTACTTGATCTAGAGGATGACTTCTATTGTATTTCCAAGCTTTTGGTTGTCCTAGTGACTGATCTTCCTCCTTCGTTTGATTAACTTCTGCAATAAGAGATTTTTTAAATAGATTGACCATTTTTTTGATTTAAAATAACTTCCTGCTCATCATCAATGGCTTTGTCAGAGGATTCAAATTCATCAAATACAACATGAATTGATTCTTCAACAACACATGTTCTTTTATTGAAAATTCTGTATGCTTTACTTTGGTTAGAATATCCTAGAAAAATTCCTCCATCTGTTCTAGAATCAAATTTTCCTAACTTATCTTTACCATTATTATGAATGAAACACTTACAATTGAAGATGTGTAAATGAGTAAGGTTTGGCTTCCTTCCTTTGTATAGCTCGTATGGTATCTTTCCAAGTTTTGTTCAAATGTAGGCTCTATTTGAAATATAGCATGACATGCTCATTGCATTGGCCTAGAAAACTTGAGACACGTTCTTTTCTTTCAGCATTGCTCTAGCCATTTCAGTGAGCACTTTATTCTTACGTTCCATAACTCCATTTTGTTGAGGTGTCCTTAGAGCAGAGAAATTGTGATCTATGCCATTAGTATCACAATATTCTTCAAAGGCTTGTTTTTTAAATTCTCCACCATGATCTGTCCTGATACCTGTAATAGACATACCTTTCTCATTTTGAACTTTTATGGTAAAAAACAATAAATTCTCCAAAGGTTTCATCCTTTGATGATAGAAAAATGGTCTATGTAAATCTAGAGAAATCATCAACAATGACCAATGAATATAGGTTGCCATCAAGACTCTTAACTTTTGCTGGTCCAACTAAATCCATGTAAAATAATTGAAGTGTTCTATTAGTTGATATCTCAATTTTTAATTTGAAAGAAGATTTAATTTGCTTACCCTTTTGACATGCATCACAAATCAAATCATTTTTGAAATTTACTTTAGGTAATCAAATAACTAAATGCTTTTTAATTAACTTGCCTAGTTGGTGCATGTTGCTAGGAGCTAGCCTCTTTTGCCATAACCAACATTCATCGGCATTACTCAAAAAACAATTTTCATAATCATTTTTACTGATATCAAGAGTATAGCAGTTACCTTCCCTTTTTGCTCTGAGCTTTTCCTTGATATTTTTCTTATCAAGTTGTAAGTCTTTCTTGTTAACAATTAGAAATTCCTCTGAATCAAATATTACCCAGTTGTCTTTATCTGCATTTTGACTTACGCTCAGCAAATTATGACACAAGCCTTCAACATAATATACATCTTTGACTTGTATTCCTTTGTTGTTTTTGATTTCACCAATTCCTGCTATCTTTTCGGATTGATTTCCTCTAAATTTTACCTTTCCACCTTCCTTAGGCTGTAATGTGGTAAAACTTTCGAAATCACCAGTCATATGTCTAAAGCATCCACTGTCTATATACCACTTGTTGTTTTTGGAAGTTTTAAGACATATCTGTAATCAAATACGATTAAGTCTTAGGTACCCACATCTTTTTGGGTATTTTTGGGTTGGTACAAAAACTTTTCAAAACATATGTACCTTAGGGTACCCATTTATAGGTTCCTATATTTCCTTTCTTCCTATGAATGCATGATGAAGTATAATGACCTTTTCTATTACAATAATTACAATTGCAAAAGGATTTGATGTATGCACAGAATGCTGAAAATAATTCAAGTATGATTTACCTCTAGCTTTCTTTTTTTTGTTCCTTCTATCTGATTTTAGATCATATCCAATTCCATATCGATCATTCAAAAATCGGTGAGCTTTTAAAATTTCATTTAGCATCTCACTTCCTTTAGTGAATTTTTCAAGATATTTAGTACGATCAGTATTTTTCTTTTTCAAAGAAGTATAGTTTTCACAATCCTTTTCAAAATTCTCTTTAAGTTCTACTTTAAGAGCTTTGTTTTTATTTTTGAAAACAACTAGTTCTTTAACTACTTTGATGAATTCAGAATGTAAAGCATTATAGTCAAAAAGTAATTCATCATAGGTAGGATCAAAATCAGTTACCTCTTCTTCTGTTTCTTCTTGAACAACTAGACAGATATTGGCTACTTCTTCTTTATCGCTTTCTTCTTCAGAAGAACTTTCTCCCCATATGACAGATACAAAGGCTTTCTTCTTGTTGTAGAATTTGCCTTTTCTATTTTCTTTATTCTTTTAAATCAGTTCTTGACATTTTAATTTGAAATGTCCTGGCTTTCCACATTCATAGCAGATGATGTGTTCTTTATTGCTTGTTCCTCCTTTCTAAAAGTTTTTGAATCCTTAGCTTTTCTTGTAAAACTTTCTAAATCATTTTATGATTAGGCCTATTTCGTCATTGTTAAGCTCTTCATCTTTATCTTGTTCTTCTTCTTTTGCTTTCAGTGCTAGACCTCTTTTCTTCTTGTCACCAATATCATCTAGTTCTTGTTTGAATTTTAATTTGCTTTCATATTCAGAAAGGATTCCGAATAGAGAAGCAACCGATCACATTGATTCACCTTTTACTTCCTCAATTACAGTGACTTTTGCCTCCCAGTCTTTAGAAAGAATATTCAGAATCTTTTGTACTTGGGTATTTTGATCATAGACATTTTCAAGTGCTACAGGTTGATTAACAAGGTGAGTATATCTAACTTCAAATTCAGCTATCAACTCACCTAATTTCATTCAAAGTAAATCAAACGCAGTAACTAGAGTATTGATATGATTTTCTTTTATTCCTGAAGTTCCTTCATGAGCTATTTCCAAGGTTTCCCACATTTCTTTAGCTGTTGGAAGTGTTCAAATTCTAAAGTACTCATTTTGACTCAAGGCACTTTGAATCATCAGAATTGCCTTGCTCTTGAGTGTGATGAGTTTCATGTCATTCTCATCATATTCTGTTGGTGTCTTGGGAACTCTCTGTGAATCTACAATCTTTTAAGGTTTGTAGTTTCCACTCTCGATCACATAACATAACCTATATTTAGTAGCCAATACGAAGACTCTGAACTGTGCTTTCCATAATGAGAAGTGTTCACTATTGAAACCTGGTGATCTTGTGATAGAAGCTCCATTAAGAAGAATTCCTTCACACATGCTTGCCATTAGATCTTTCTTAGGCTGTTAAAACTTAATAAGAAGACCTACGCTCTGATACCAAATGTTAGTGCAACTGTTTTACCCAAGAGGGGGTGAATTGGCTGATACCAGAAATTTCATTACGTATAAGAAAATTGACAGAATATTTAAAGCAGTTAAGAGTAAAGACAAATATCACCGAAGTGTACACCGAGAGTTATACTGTTCAGCCACAACCACTTTAACCTACGTCACGTCCTTAGAGTGTCTCTGAGAGTTTCACTATATTCTCCAAGATTCAGTGGGTTCTTGGCACCTCAATACACAACAAGTTCCTTCACCTGGACACTTGCTCCCCCTTACATGTTGCAATCAAATCCTCAACTTAAGGTTCCACAACCTTAAGCTGTCTCAATAAAAAATATTGAGTTAGTAATGAAAAACTTTCTCACAGAGAAAATATATAATCACTGAAGTATAATGAATGATTATAAGAAAACAAAGCATAAAGAGTATGTTGATTGATGTGTGATTGCTTGTTCTCAGATGTTGTTGAATGCTCTTTGAATGCTCTATATATATAGATGATTTGTAGTATCCGTTGGAAGCAATTCAAACATGTCCGTTAGAGTCACGCAGCAATGGTTGACTATTCTTCAAATTTGAAAACTTTCTATTTGTGATTGGTAGCGATAGGTGAACTTCGGACTTTTATTTGACTTCTCACTTCAGATATGATCTCTTCATTGTTTCTCTGCAAATGTACTTAGGATACGAGTGCAATGAAGAATTAATCATATAGATAATAAATTAATAATCATTTCATTAAAAATATGATTTCTGGACTTCATTACTTAAGTGGCTAGTCGAGTGATCATGCCTGTTACTTGAGTAGTCCCTCAAGTACACCTATTAAAAATATGGTAGTGAGTAATTTATGATATATCACAAACCTTGGAAATATTTGATTACTCGAGTGGCCATGTCTTCTCTTCACACATTAATCAGGTGCCGCCTCCAGTAAGCCAATTACTTGAGTGGTTACTCGAGTGGTCTTGTCTTTTCTTCACATCTTACTCGAGTGACCCCTCGAGTGAATCCCAAATAACTTTATAGATTACTCGATTACTCACTCGAGTAATTGCATCAAATTCTTTGCTGAGAGTACTTGTTCTTTGTTTACATGATTACTCGAGTGATCCCTCTAGTAATAGATCAAATAAGTCTGCTGATTACTGGTGTACTCCCTCGAGTAATGCCATTTCCTCAAATGGTTACTCGAGTAAAGTATTGCATTTCTTGGCCGAGAGCTACTGGAAGATTTTTGACCTGGTTACTCCAGTTGTGCCTTTTCTCATGGGTTACTCGAGTTGCGACTCGAGTAATGGTTCATATAACTTTATAGATTACTCGAGTGGCTACTCGAGTAACTTCTTCCAATTTTTAGCAGTGTCTCTGAAAACATTTTCTTTCAAAATTACTCGAGTGCCCACTTAAGTAACAATGCTCCTTACTGAGTGGTCACTTGAGTAAACATAGACTACTGCCAGTGATTGTCTTCCTTTGCTTTTCCTCTCAGATCTTCTTCATTACTCCAGTGCTTACTTCAAGTAATGCTTTGTCTGCCATTTATTTACTTTGTTCAATTTCATTTGTTATCATATCCTCTTATATCATTGGTCTAATCTTTGTTATCATCAAAACATATGGGATTTAACACTCCCTTCTTCCCATTATGCCCTTGGCTGTCCACCTTCATCTTAAGAGAAGGGAGGTGATTTACTTTTTGATCTTCATATTTACTCTTGTTTTTTAAGGACAAATCTTGGCCCTTCATCTTGTTTTCTAATTCTAACTTTAAGATTAAGTAGTAAATGTCTCTTTTTCTCTTGATTATGGTAATATTAATTAAATGGTCTTTAGTTTCATTTTCCTCTTCCATAAACCATTTACTCTCTTTATCCATAAACCATTTACTCTCTTTATAGCTCAAGTTAAGCTTGATATCATATTTGACACAAAATAAATGAATTGAGTACTTTCCTTTAACTAATTAAAACCATAGCTCTTATTTTATTCCCAAAGTGGTTTCTATCTCTAATTAACACTTTCTTTTTGGGTCATTTAGCCCTTGAATAAATGTTGGGATATTACACATTTCATTTACCTAGAATGCCTGTGATACACCTTTCTCATTCGGCATTGCTTTTGCCATGTCAGTGATAACTTTATTCTTTCTTTTTAAAACAACATTTTGTTATGGACTTCTTGGAGCTAAGAAGTTGTGCTCAATTCCATTTACATCACAATATTCTCCAAATGGTTGATTCTCAAATTCTATACTATGATCAGTCCTAATAGACATAATAGGAATACCTTTCTCATTTTAGACCTTCTTAACAAAAATAACTAATTCATCAAAAGTCTCATCTTTTAAGGAAAGAAATATAGTCCATGTAAATCTAGAATAGCCATAAAGTATTACTAAAGTGTAAAGATTTCCTCCAAGATTCTTTTCTCTTGTTGTTCTAACTAAATCCATGTGAAGTAGTTAGAGTGGCCTCTCAGTAGAGTCTATCTTCTTATATTTAAAAGAAGGCTTTATTTGTTTCCCTTTTTGATACGAATCACAGGCTAAGTTATCTTTAAATTGAAGTTTAGGAAGACCAATTACTAAATCCTTTTGGATTAATTTGCCTAGTTGGTTCATATTGACATGAGCAAATCTCTTATACCATAACCAACTTGTATTGGCATTACTGATAAAATAATTTTTAGAAGGATTAATATTTATATTAAGAGTATAACAGTTACTATTAGATATGATTAGTTTTGATGATGTCAAATATAGATATGAAATGATAAGAGCAAAAAGTTTATATAATGTATTTCTTTGACTAACTACTATATTTAATGTTACATATTTTGTAGATTAGTCAAGCAAAGAATGAAGAAGATTGAATTAATGAAAATGAACAAGAGGAAGAAGAAGGAAGAAATTGAAGATAGTCAAGGAGATGCTTACTTTGGTTATGGAGAATTATTATCAAGAGGAAAACCAAGAAGAAAGATATTGAAGAATGAAGAACTTGGAAGATCTATCATGAATATCAAGATTCAAGTTGTTAGATGTGATATTGGAGGTTTCTATAATGATACCGGAGGTTTCTATGATCAAATGATGGTTGGAATAGGTTAATACGAAGCTAAGATGACTTATATATGAGTTTTGGCACTTCTAGAGGTGTTATGCTCGAGCACGAGGTGTTTCACTTGAGCATTGGATGATTTCTCACTCGAGCACATGCAAGTTTTGTCATGGAAGTGATAACCCGAGAAGAAGATTAGACATGAAAGCATGAAACTCACTCGAGCATGACTGGTTGTGCTCGAGTGATTCGAGAATTCACTTGAGCAGATGCGAGTGAAGTGAAGCGAGTGCTTGCCCGAGAGGAAGTCAAAACATGAAAATATGAACTGCACTCGAGTGAGCCATATTGCACTCGAGTAAGGTCCTGACAGAAACGAAACAGACTCTCACAGCCATCAATCCAAACATGGTTAAACGTTATACAATCATTATGTTTTCACTTGTTATTGTTTCTAAACATTAACTAACATATATTTCAAGTGTAAAACAGGAGATTAAATATTTGGGTTGTATCTTCAAAGAACGGAGGTCACAGCGAATATCTTCACTCAACGTGATGAGTCACAGAAGCCAGAAAATCATCTTTTGACCAATGATCCAACATACCCATGACTAATACTTCATCATATTAGTGATTAAGCATTTTATAGTGTGAAACAGGAAATTTAACAGTGAGCTTACAGATTCAAATGAAAGAGTCAATTATGGCGGGCGACATCATTACACACCGAGCATCAGCTACCTACCACGACAAAAGTTTGACCCACTATGAGAGATTGTCTGGAAACTCAAACATTTTCATCCCGCTCCACAACGTGACGTACAGCTCAAAATGAATCTTCCTACTATTCAACGAGACGCTCTGCTTTGCAACAGAAATCTCATGGTAGCTCATTTTTCAAATATGCTCAACGGTCAAAATGACTCCAACGGACGAATGCTCACAACGGTCATCATCTTCATCAACTATAAATGAGAGAGCATTCAACGTCGATGGGAGACAGAGAAAACAGAACAATGACACCAACATGCGAATAACATGAATCCTCTGCTTCTACCTATACACTCTCTGTTTTCCAGTTTCTGTATTACTTATCATTGAGAGAGTGATTATTTGTATTATACTTCAGTGAGTATTATATCTACTCTGTGAGAGAGTTTGTAAACACTTTCAACTGTATTTTTGAGTTGATCTCAAGGTAGAGGGACCTTGAGAGGATTGATTTCCTTACGGGAGAAGCTGTAGAGAGAATTGCCAATAAGACATTCTGCTCATAAGACTTACAAGGTGCAAGCAGGAGAGAACGTTGCTGCTCGTAAGACTTGCATGAGTAAGCAGGAGAGGAAGATCTTCGGGATTGCTCTGCTCGTAAGACTTGCCGTAAGGGGGAGTATTTCAATGAGAGATTTGTAAAAGGTTTCATAAGTACCCGGCTAAACTTGTGGGATTGTAAAGGCTTTTCTTGTGCCCGGATTAAACAAGAAGATAGTGGATTTGAAAATCTCAGGAGGAGCCTGGGGACTGGACGTAGGCCATCACAGATTTGACCGAACCAGGATAAATCACATTTTGCATATTCTCTTCCCTAAGCTCTTATATTTCCAGCATATATTATTTAATCTAACTGTTGATTTATAAACCTTCATACTTACCGCTCTCGTTAAGATACGAAAAGATTTCTAAAGTTCTTAAGTTTTTATTATACACCCAATTCACCCCCCCTCTTGGGTGATAGCCGATTCTAACAGTTACCATCCCTTGGGGCCCTTATCTTGACTTTGAGATAATCTTCGGCAATTTGTAGATCTTCTTGCTCACAATGAGACATTCTTCTAACTCAAATATCACCCAATTGACTTTGTCAGTGCTTTAGCTCACACTTGGCAAGTTGTGGTACAATCCTTCTACATAGTAGACATCTTAAACTTGTACTCCATTTGTCTTGCTTACTTTACCGATTCTACCAATCGTTTTGGATTGGTTGTCTCCAAAGCTGAATTTTCCTCCTTTTTTGGTTTTAGCATAGTGAATTTGTTTTTGTCACCAATTATGTGTCTCAAACATCCACTGTCAATGTAACATTTATTTAATTTTGATGCTTTGAGACAAACCTACAAGGAGGAATAATTAAGTCTTATGTACTCATGCTTTTTTAGGTCTTTTATGATTAGTATGAATCACTTTTGGCAGATGTGAACCTTTTGGAACCCATTTGTATGTGCCAATGACTGCTTCCCTTTTATGATAGCAAGAAGTGGCATAATGCCCTTTTCTATTACAAAAATTACAATAGGCAAAAGGATTAGACACATGTATGGAATGTTGAAAATAGTTAAGATAGGCTTTACCACCTTTCTACTTTCTAAACCCTTCTTCTTATCCAAATTTGGATCATTACTACTACAGAATCGCGTATATTTGATGACCCATACTTAATGGTTTTTGTGAAGTCATAAAAAATAAAGAGGTGGAATTATGGGAAAGAAATACATAATCATTATTTAAAACAACTGTTAAGTATATGAGCAATATTTTATGGTTTATATAACCAACATGATATATATAAGTTTATTTTTTTAGGAAAAAATGGTAACATTTTCTTGATAATTGTATATTAAAAACCATTCAATATATGCTATTAATATATGATGGTTGCTTATCAAAACATCGTTAAAGTTATATATTTGACAATTTTTCAAAATAAAACGTCAAAAAGAGATAATTAAAATCCCTTTCTGAACCCTTTTCTCACAATTACAAAATTCCCACATTTTCTCCACACACTCAAAGAACATTTTCGGCCACTCTGTTCCAGCTTCCCTACATTTTCTAGTTCCCTCATCTGTGCCTATCTGTTAAGGCATTTATGGCTTATTTTGGGTTCTTCAAACAAAGCTCGAAAAGTTTATCATTGATTCTCATAAAGCTAAGAAATTTCTGCCCTGAACTAGAGTTAATAATTCAAACTTCATGCTATATTCATTTATACATTATTGTTGATATGGGTTATAGGTTTTCTATAAAGCTCTAAACTTTAAACGTCTAAGTGATGGATTCGATTATTTGTTGCAATAACATATGAGGGGAGGGTGGAATAGAGGTAACAAACTTGTTTTAAGGTTTAAATGTTAGAGATGCTAAAGAAAGATGGTTGAACAAATCCTGAACTCCTATTTTGTGACTACTATTTTTGGTGTATGCGCTGGAGAGTAAAAGGAATGATGTGAACATTTTTTAGGCTCTAAATGATTTATGATTTCTATTTGTTTTGTCCAAATTGTTAGCCACTATTTTAGATGGCTAAAATAGTGTTTATAATTATTAGAATGATGATCTAAATGCTAAATTGAAAGCTAGAAAATTCTAGATTTGAAAGTGAAAGAAATTGTATGGAGTGTTTCAAGAGAATTGCAATAGTTGCTTGTGAAAAATTAAGTTTATGATATGCTTTGAGATGTTTCAGAGTAGGCATTAATATAATTTAAGAATTGTTTAATAATCTGAAACAATTATAGAGAAAGTAAAATATACAATTTAAAATGCTAAAGTGTTAGTTAAAGGAATGGGAACAATAAGTTGTTGTCTTGGGTATTTCTAAATACTAAGAAAGTGATACAAGGTATTAAAATAAGCTTAGGAATACCTAAACGATCAACGAACAAGTTTAAATAGGTTGATGATTGTTGTATTTAAATGTCTAGAAACTAAATTGGATGCTTAAACCATTGTTAGGAATTGATTGAGTATTTGGATTATTATAGGCTAATATGTCATCATCCAATATCGTTAGCGGCTTAAGGGTCCTAACCCCTTCTCCTAAGCCGACCAAGTTGCCCCCTCTGCCAACCCTTTTAGTGCATAAAATGATTATGTACAACTTATAGCACAAAAGCAAAGGCACTAAGGAAGGGTCATATTGTGATGAAAGAGGTCCAGAAAGCAAAGAAAGAGGGGAGGAAATTTAATGTGAGATGGAAAAGGAAAGGTCAAGTTGTGAAAACTAACAAGTTCATTAGCTACCTCAGGTATGCAGCAAAAAGCAATGTGCCTATCACTTTAAACAACTAAAAGAAGCTAATCGAGTTAACAAGGAAGGCTGTATTGGATGAAATGGCTATAAGATATGATGAATATAGTTAATAATATATTGTTAATCAGTATACCTAACACTAATAATGATTTGTTGGTTTTGTAGTCTAGATTCCACATAGATAAGGAAAAGAAGGATTATTTGGTTAGGAAGGTTGTCAGGGTACTGTACTTATTCCGATTATTTGTGACAAAGAAATATTTGTTAGACCCTACAGTTGTAGATGAGTTGGTGGTTCCCATGCTACTAAAGAAAGTTATCAAATAGCCCGAATGGAATGCTTTTGTATGGCCTTATTGCTCTAAATCATTCCAAGTAAATTAAATTTAATGGAATAAAAAGTCAATGGTACTTCTATGTTAATGTATAACTCTGACATCTTTGTTGTTTCTTTTCATATGAATTAATCATGGCAAACCTAGAAAGGGTAAAAAACAATGAATATTATGGAGGTCGTACAGGGTATGCAAAGATCAAGTAGTAGTTGATAGAGAAGCCAGGGTCAACATCAGATGTTACTATTAATGTGGAGTGTTGGGGCTCTTGCGAGGCAAAACAAAGAGGGCGACTTTGAAAGTCTTCATATGTAAGAGGTTGTCTTAATAATAATAAGTAAAAATGATTTTGATTCATTCATAATTGAAAAAGGTATTTAACCTTTCATGTTGTTATAGGTGACCATATGTGAAAAATTAGAGCGAGGTAAGCTTCCTGAGGATAAGGAGGGCTTTAGGTCTTCTTGACCAAGATGGTCTTTTTAGGGGTGTTGGCTATAGAGTTGGAAAAAAAGAATACTTTAGGAAGCATAAGAGGCTAACAAGGTTGTATAATCAGAATCTTCAATAGTATATAAAGATTACTGAGATATTAAAGTAGCAGGTTGAAGCACAACAAGCTATTATTGATTAGTTCAAGTGCCAGGACCCAGCAAGGAAGTAGGGAATGACTCACACCACAAGTGCCAATGATAGATGCACCTTCCCCTGTTAGATTTTACTTAGGAAGTATGAATTATGCCTAAAGCCTATGCTTTATTTATTTTTTGTTTACACCAATTGTATTTTTCTCTTTATTTAGAGTGAGGCAGAGGCTAAGTATATGGTAGATAGCCTCAAGTGGCATACAGTTACTACAGGTTGTGTGCACAGCTTGCAAGGGAGAACATGATTCACAACTTTCCTCTCCCTAAAAATCTTGTTAGGGTACAGCTGAAAACTACCATCAACCCTAAATATGCCCTTCTGGTGCCTACCCCAATGCAGATATAGTGGAAGGAGTTGTACTTGGCTTTATTGCATGGCCTAACAACCTTATTGTCATAGCATCTAAGACAAAAAAAAAAGGTATATCGTTGTCTTATAACTTGCTAATTATAAAGTTTGAAATAACTATTTTGCTAACATTTGCTTAGACAAAGAGGAGGAAGAGAGCTCAGCCTAGCTATGGTTTAGTGTCTTGCATACTGAAGAAGATGGATGAGCCTGTGCCTCAACCGCATGCTCTGCCAGGTTCCCATCAATACTAGATAGCTCTTGAGGGACACAAAAGTGTATTCACTAAAACAGACCTAAGTAAGAAGGCTACACCAAACAAGTCCCTTTTGAGCAAGATAGCTATCGGGAAGAAGACACATTTGATGCTATCAAATGGGTTTATTCAAAGAGATTGAAACTGGTGATATGGTAAGCTCAACTACTTGTAACCTTTATATCTTGTATTTCTTCAAATGTGGATGAATACTTAGCTACTCATAGCATTTATATATATTGATTTGCTTGTTTTTATATGTAAGGCACTTTCACAAGAAGCATGTAGCTTGCAATGGCCTATAAAACACATTCTTGTTCCTTAACCCCCTACCACTATTAAGGAATATTAGATGTAGGCTTGAAGGAAAATTTTATGGAAAGAAAACCGAAGGAACTGGTAGACATGGTCATTAAAAGGGCTACAAAGAAAAAGGACAATTTTTTCTTAGTGCCGTACTGCCAAAGGTAAGTACACTACTTCATTAAATAGTTTATTAATTAAGTAGTTTTGTTCTCATTATGTTTGTTGTACATAGGGGTCATTGACTCCTTACATGCTAAATTCCTTAAGCAAAGGATTTGGTTCTTTGATTTGATTCATGGGGATGTAGACAATCAACCACAAATGGTTGAGGTTTTCAATAAGTAACTGATCAATTTAAATTTGGTACTTTAATTTCTTATTGTCCTATCAGAGTTTATTATAAATTTGGTGCTTTAATTTTTTATCGCAAATGAACCCCAATTTTGTTTTAAAAAATTTTAACCAACACTACATAGTTATTCGCTAATAACCATAATTTATTGTAATATATATAACAGTTGTCTTAAACCACTGTTAAGTATATACACATATTTAATAGTTATTTATTAACAACCTTTAAATAAACTACTTACTGATGACCAAAACTAAACTTATATTAGTTATTATGTTTAACAATTTCTAATAAATAACCATTGAATATTGTTTGGTATATTTAACATCCATTGACAAAAAACTATCAAATATATAACCCTCTACATAATGGTGATATCTAAAAACCCATGAAATATAGGGCCATATATTTAATGGTTAAAAACCATTAAATACCAATATTTAGCACTTAGATATTTAACAATTAAAAATCATTAAATATAGGTAAAAATAATGGTTAAATACATATAAATTTGTGGTAGTGTATATCCAATCTTGAACTTATCATTCATACATCTTTGAGCCTTCAAGATGACCTTGAGCAATTCACTTCTCTAAGTGAATTTCTCTAGTGTCTTGGCAAGGCCAATGTTTGTTTTCTCCATTTCTAGGCACGTTTGACAAAAATCATTGGATTGCTTCTTGATTTGATCATCAAGAAGTTTAACCTTCCTTTTGGACCTTATCAACTCCTTAACTACTTTGACAAATTCAAAATGTAAAGCATTGTATTTAGATTGTAATTCATCATAAGCAGGTTCAAAAGTTATTACCTCCTCGGTGTCTGACTCTTCTTCTTCAGCCACTAAACAAATTGCAGAAACATAAGCTTTCTTTTTTCTAAACTTGTTCTTCTTTTCTTTGTTCCTTACATAAATGGGACATTCAGACTTGATATGTCTGGGCTTGTTGCATTAAAGCAAATGATTGAATCCTTTTCTTTTTGAGCACTTGGCCCTCCTTTCTGAAACTCTAAATCATGCCCATCTCTTCGTCGGTTCCTTTTTATTGGTGCCAATATAGGCCCTTGTCCAAGATCTAAGTCTTTACCTTATGAGTTTATAGCATTTATTATTTAATATTTATTTTTATTTATGATTTAATTTTTAGTATTTTTGTAAGATAGGATTTGATTGGATAGAATATAATAGGCTTTTTTTATAAAACTTTTTTTTTTGATTTATTTGGCTGATCCTAATAACAATAAGAAACCTTTAATTGATGCCTATATATGTAAACATTATTTAATGAATAAAGTATATTTTTCTTGAGTACTTCTCTTAATCACTGAGAGCTATACTTTCCCTTGATTGCATTGAGAGCTAATCCCTTCTTCTTATCCACATCAGTCAAGTCCTTCTTGAATTTTTACTTTCCATATTTAGAGAGACTTTGGAATAGAGTTGCTACTAACCTAATTGGTTCTCCTTGTACTTCCACTATAGCTGTGACTTAAGCTTTTTACTCACTTGTGAGAATGTTGAGAATCTTGCTCACTTGAGATCTTTTATCATGAGTCTTGCCAAGAGCATCAAGTTCATTAATAAGATGAGTGTATCTTAATTCAAATTCAGTAATGCTCTCTCCAACCTTTATTAAGAACAAGTCATACTCAGTGGTGAGTGTATTGTGTAACATACTCAAATTTAGTAACCAACATTACTTTGTATGTGAAATTAGTCGGATCAAATATACTTGTTCCTATGTACACTTGGCGCCATCTTTAGGGCACTCAAGCATACATGGCGCCATTTATTGAAACATACATAGATACCTAGTGTTTTTCAATACAAAATGGCTCACATTTGATAGCTCCTTGAGGCAAAAGCACATGTTTCGTGATTTAACAAATACATATGCACATAGCGCCACCTCAAGTGTATGCCACATAAAGTGGCTTTATTAAAGTAACTTTAATAAGTGGCTTTATGAAAGTAACTTTATGTCTAACTTTTCTTTTGGGTTGGAACCACCATAAGGTGCCACCTAAGCCCCTGTAGGTTTTCTGCTTTTAGGTTATAGCTCTGATAAGATACCACTTAGCTCTTCATGAGACATATGACTAATTAGCCAGGGTAACTCACCGGTCTCCGATTAGGCCATATGTTCATCCTCCCTTTACACTACAATAAAAGTTAGATGGAATCATCAGACTTCCCCTCTCTTAACACTTAAAGTTAGCTAAAGGCCTAGAGGAAGAGTTGGTTGGGTTTCTATAAGGGCATGTGGCATCTTATTAACCCAAACACTTATACATGCATATAGCAATTAATCCAACTCTCTCCCACACTCTAAAAATTTGGCCAAGGTAAAAAAATAAGGGGAAAATAAGAGAAAATAGAAAGACAAAGAAAGAAGAGAGAAGGTGGTGAGTTCTTTAACAACAAGAGAGAGAGAAAGTGTTCTTGAGCAATTTTCATCCCTGAATTCGAGTTTCTAGCCTGTAAAGTCTTCACCAATCTTATTCCTCTCATTGAGAGAAAATTTCTACATTTTAGATTCTTGAAAGGAGGACTTCGGTGATGTCTAAGTGGTAGGGACATTGTGAGACTCAAGAAAGAGCTACAGCATCGAATATAGGTAAGCGTAAGCTCTGATTTGACTCTAGTATCTTGAAATTTGGTTATGTTTTTCATGAGGTAGTTGTACAACCCTGATTTTAAGTCAAGAGATAATCTAGGGTTTGAATGATCTTATGAACATGAATATGATGTTAGTTGACGTTTAAGTATGAAAAGAAAGAAATTTGGCAAGTCATGTGGTTAGAAATTGCAAGATCACTTTGTGTTATAATATCCCAAATTTTAGGACTATAAGCTTGAGAATAAGTCTGAATTAAGTAGACTACTAAGAGTAATATCTAAAAATGTATTTAAGGGCTAAATGTACTAAATAGAAAGTGTAAATGTAGAGGGGGATGAGTATAGGGTTGTGTCGACACCGACGAGTATCAGAACTCTTAGTAGGGATGCTTGTCTAAACTGTTATAAACGTAGAGGGTCATAAGTCTATGGTAAATCTGATTGTCTGCCATTCCATAAACTTAAGGTTATCTTAGGCATTGACTGGCTAACAGCAACAATGTATTGTTGGAATGCAGACACAAGAGGATTGTATATCCTGAACCAAAGAAGGATGACGATGCTAATAACAGTCTAAACTTTCTCTCAGTAGTTGAAGCTAAGAAATTGTGTAGAAGGGTAGTCAAGGGTACTTTATTTTCTTCCTTGTACAAGCAAAAGTGGAAACCACACTTGAGAACATACATGTGGTAAACAAATTCCCTTAGGTATTTCCAGAAGACATTAATGAATTACCTCTTGAAAGGGAAGTATAGTTCATGATTAAGAGTATGTCTGGAGTTGGATCCATATCCAAAGCCCCTTACCGAATTACCTTTAGAAAGGGAAGTATAGTTCATGATGAGTATAGTATGGATATCAGAGTTAATTTGGTAAAAGTCTGGGTTATCATTACCCATTAGATTGTGTGTCCTGTGAATGCCGAATGCCTACTTTTATTAGATGGTTTGTTGTGAATGCTTCACGAACATTACATAAGTATATGAATGTTGAGTAGCAAGAGTTGGAGCCTATGATGTGTTCAGAATAACTTTAGGATTGTGTTTTGAGGTTATAAGTCCTGATATGCATTTAGCCTAGATGTTAGACTGACTGTCCTAAGGCCATAAGACCTATTGAGTCGGTTATTAAATTGAGTAGAGGTACGTATATGATTTGAATTGAGCTGAATATCTTAAGGTTTTACTAAGTTTTCTTATGTTTTAGAACTGGCCTAATTTCTTTCAAGAGAGGTCTGAGGCATAAGATGATCCTATGATTATGAATATGAAGTTAAACAATAGTTAAAGATGATATTCTATAAGTTTTGTGGTTAAAATCACAAGAAATCAATTTGGGGTGATTTAAGGTCAGATTTGGTCAAGTATGAATTGAGGGAAGGAATGTGATTTTGCTAAGTTGAGGTTAGAAATGGATTTTGCTCACAAAATTATGTGGGAATAGGTTGTGAACATAATTTTAGAAGGGTTGGATTGAAAACTAAAAATTAAAGTTAAAGGAATAGAGTAGCCAGATTTATTTTTTTGGGGACAAATTGCTTGTGACGTGTTTTTAAATGGCCAAATGTTATCCAATGGCCATGAAACTTTCCTGATTTATAGTAAACATTTAATTCACAAGGCAACTTCTTATTACGCCACCTTAAAAGCTACTTTATGGATGTGGGACCCAGATGGGGCCACATATGACTCTAGGTGCCATCAAATGGCACCAAGTATACCAAAGTGCCCATACACTGACATCTTTTATTCGACTACTTATATACACTAAGCCTCATGTAATTTGAAGACTTGTTCTCAACCCAGAGGGCTGAATCAAATAGTCCCATAAAACTCATTCTATCTTTGGGACTCTTACCAAACTGGTCTTAATAGCCTACTTGATATAGTCTTATCCTCATACACATTTCAACATATTCTAAGACCTCAAACCACTCAGGTCAATTCAAATTCTTGATGAATTGATTCAACTATTGAGTTTGATTCCTCAGTCACAATTCAACTATTAGAACCTTAACATCAACCAAACTAAGAAATCATATTTCCTCAATCATACCTAATATACACACTAGGAATCGTTATGATTTATAATTCCTATTATAATCCTCAAAATATTCGGATAATATCCCCAGAGCATTAACATTGATCATGAGGTTCTAATTCTACTTAATCTATAATATCATAAAGGCATATTCAAATAATCATCCTTTCATATCAAGACAATCCCACCCAGCTCTAAATCATAAGTGGGTATTTTGTCTCATTAGGCTTCAATTGTTGAGAGGCATACGCCACCATTCTGCCTTAAAAATTAATAATTATTTACATATCCAGATTTATAGGGAATTTTATTTATATATAATTTATTTATTAATATTGCTTAAATAGATAAAATAAGTAATAAAATGCAGTGATGTAAAATATCATTGCTTTGCTTGATTTTTTTTTGTTAGCCAAAGAGCTTTTAACTTGTAGTTGTCCTATCCTAGTTCCGTTATCACAAACAACATACATACTTGCTTACTAATTAGTCACATGGTCAATATTATAGTTTCTACCACTAGTACTATAATTATAGTATTTGCGTTAGATACTATATATATATATATACAAAACCAAAAACAGATAACCAACCAAAACCCTTGATTCTTTATAAGCATTCTTTATTCGTCCATGATTACCTTCTTGCCCTACTAGCTTCTTGCTTCTGTTGTAGATTAGTTATTGGAAAGGGGTGAGATTCAAAATAATCTCAGTAGTAACATCAATCACTCAAATGATATGAAAAAACACAGAGCATGTTAAACAATCATCACATAAGCATACTCAATTATTACATCAACATATTCATCAATATGCAACTATTACATCATACATAGAAGCTACCCAGTCCACATGCATAGGACCTATCCATCCCTACATTGCCAATGATTAAATTATACATGCAAAGCAATACATATGTTATAAGAGAAAGACTTACTACTTGGTAGCCTTCAAGTTTTGTTCTTGTTCTCAATTTCTTAGGCGTCCCTGGCAAATAGCATATCCGATAAATGGGAATTCACAGACAAGCGGGTTATTACTTAGGCCCATTCTTTGATAACTCTACACACTTGAGTTGGTTATATTTAGGGTTAGTGCATTATGCTAATTGAAAATTCAATGTGATTACACTAGCCCAAAATGTTCAAATTTTCCCTTAAAGTTCAAGTTTATTACATCTTGCCTTAACTTTCTTATTTTTACATGTTGTCCAAAAGCTAAAAGAATTTTGCACCAATATTTGAAATTTCATATCTTTATGTAGAAATATCTAATAGGAGTGGTTCAAAGCTCTATATGACACTTATTAAGTCTAATATGAAGGAAAAATATCTCCTTATGCTAATTCCATGCATGGAATTCCAGAACCACAATTCAATTCATATTGACACAGAATAATTCTAGCTTTAAATTCCTAACTTCAATAAATCATAACTCTTAGCGTACCAGTCCAAATGAAACACATTATACTTAAATTTAAATTTTGAAATGTCTACTTTTATTCTAAAAAGTTTCATGGCTATTGGGTCACATTTGGTCAACAACAATATGCCACAATCAACCAGCCATGAATCTGGTAGTGCTAAATTTAGGCCACATTAGGTTCCAATTTTTATATTTTCTATCCTACTTATCCAAAATCACAAGCACAAGCTACCCCCACTCAATTTTTCATGTAGAATCCATTGGTGTCCTTAAATTCACCAAATTCATATTCCTCTTACCTGCCTTCATCTGATCGAAAATCTAGTCCCAACCCAAAATTCACAAGTTTACAAATTTCACTTACAAACTATACTAGAATCATCGTTTTACATAATATATTATCATTTCTAAGACCAAATTAACATGAAACTCTAAAACCCTAAGATAACCAAAATTATGGCAGCAAAGAGAATTCTATAAAACTAAACTAATCAACAAGATACTTGGTTGAAATCAAAGCTTATACTCACCTTGCTCTTTCTAAAGCTTCTTATTTGTTTCTTCAACTTTGATACTTTGTAGATAACACAAGATGCCTCCTTTTAAGAAACAAAAATCATAGAATTGTAGCTCTTAGCAAGGGGAACAATGTTTATGAAGAGTTTTTAAGCTTAAGAGTGATTTACAAGGTGAAAATCAGGCAAGAAGTTTTCTTTTACTTCTTGATCCCTCAAGTTCACTTTCTTTTTCTAAGTTTTTCTCTCTTATTTTCTCACTTTGGATGACTTATAAGAGTGGCCGAGAGTGCGTAATTGTGTTTAATTCATCTAGCTTTAGCCTATGAATTTACTTGGATGAAATTCACTCTAAAAAGCTAGAAACGTGATGTGTCAAAATTTCATGGTGTCTTGAGGAAGATATGTAGGTAATCAGCCAACTATGGTTTGGTTTGGTTGAGTCAACGCTTTTCCTTCTTTCTTCCTCTTGCTTGACAAAATTTGGGCACATAAAAAAGGGACAATTTTGTTGACCCAATTGTTTTTGTAAGCTTGATTTTTTGTCAACCTACCAAGTTGTAACCAATTGCAAGTCTCTTTGACTTTTCTCCTCTTCTTCTTTCTTTGCTTTTTAACTAATCAATGGCTATGATTAAATTTGAATACTCTTCCTTCCCTTTTGAGAGTCTTGACTGAAATTAATACTCAAAAAGGAGGTGGACTTGTTGACTAAAGCTTATATGTCCATGTGTCCAAGTTTTATTATGTGAACATATGGCACGTTTTTTATAGCCTCTAAGACATGTGGCAATACTATGAGGACAAGGTGACACGTGTCATAAAACTGAGAGCCCTATATCAAAAAGTAGCTTTATTAAAGTAAATTTTTGACTTTATCTATGATTAGCCAATTAGACACCGCCATTTACCATTAGACATCTTATAAAGCTAGAAAAGTCAATACAACCTACTAGACTCTAGTCTGTTATATACCTTATTTTATCGATTGCGCTACTGGAAGCCGAATGAATCCCTCTCCCTTAACCGATGAATTCGCCTAACCATGAGAGAGAGGAATGGAATACATATTTAATAGGTGTATCAAGTATCCTAAAATGTAAAAAAAAGAGCATCTAGTATACAAAATTTCTGCTTACTCGATAATTTCCAAAAAGCAGAATTGAGTACCCTAATTTTTTGTAACAAGTGGCATAAATTAAATAAAATATTTCATAACCTTCTTCTACCTCTAAAAGTCGACCAACCCTCCAAAAAGCAAGGAAAAATCAGAAAAACTTATTGAAAAAGAAAGAGGAGAGAAGTTCTTTGTGTTCTTAAGGTTTATAGCTGATTTAAAGCTTGAAATTACGTTTAGTCTCTGAAGTCTTCATAAACCTTCTACCCATTGAGAGCTATGTTTCTACAGCTTTGGATTTTTGAATAGAGGCATTTGGTGTCTTCTTGTTAGTAGAAGAATTGTTGAAATCAAGAACCGATCATAGAATTGAATAAAGGTAATCGTAAGCTTCTATTTGAGTATAGTGTCTTAATATTTTGATGAGTATTTTTTAAGTTAGGGACCCCTAGGGTTTGAGCAAAGAGAAGAATGTAGAACCTTGATGGTATATGATGATGAATATGATATTAGATGAGGTCTTATAATGATTAATAACATGTCTTGAGGTTGAAATTGCAAGAACACAATTTATGCCAATTAAAGTTCATATTTGGCTAGCCTTAGTTCATGTGGTTAGAGCTAGATTTTGGTAAAATTGAGGTTGGAAATGGATTCTATGGCCAAGATTATGTAGGAACAACTTGTGGATATGATCTTTGGATGATTGGTTAGAAAACACTAATTTTGGAACTTAAAGTATTAAAGTTCAATTCTGCTAGATTCAAGTTAGGTTACTTGTGGATTGTTTTTTATTGACAAACCTTGTCCAATGGCTATGATATTTTACAGGATGATACACTGGAATGTATTATGAGGCGGTAGTTTTGGTTGAGGATTATTGAGGTTTTACCATTGTAATTAGCAAGGAATAGTTTTTTTTATTTGAAACAGGACTTAAAGATGTTTCCATAGGACTTAGAACCATCCTATTTGGAGTTTTCTATATCAAGTTATGAAATTTCAAAGTTAGGGGTTAAATCTGTCAAGTTGGAATGACCTACGGATTTAAAAGGTTTTAGGTCAAATAAGTCAAGTTTGACTCTCAATGATAACTATACCACCCCATATTTACTCACCAATATTCCTTGTAAATATTGTTACCATTCAATAGAATAAAACAATGAATTTTGGTACATTTGGAATGACAAAAATATCTTTAATTGATGTCACATGAAAATTGGGCTAAAATAAGACATAAAAACAATTTTTGTTTTCCAAAAAGTATACTATTAAAGCCCAAACTTGAGAAATGAAGAGCACAATTTTTGCCCCAATAATAAGGGTGAATTTTGCCCAAAAAGGAAATAAAAAGGAGGAAGAAACACGTTGGTACAATAAATCGCAAAAATATATGGGCAAAATAATAATCTGCCAATAAAGTAAGAGTTAATTATTTTCCAATTTTCTTGATGCCAGTTTCGGTCAAATAGGAAAAATAAGGGGGAAAATAATAAATTTGGGAAAAATATTCAATTTGGAGGAATTATGGCCAAGTAAGATTGGGAAGAAGAGTCACAAAGTAAATATGGAGTAATTAATTATTTGGAAAGGTTGAATTAATGAAAATGCAAGAAGTCATTAATCATTTCCCTTCCTCTTTTGATTTTTTCGTCTTTTGATTTTTCGTCAAGAGGGAAATACAAGGGGAAAAGAAATACGTGGAAGATGATGATGCCATGTGTAACTATTTGAAACCATGTAAATAAATAAGAAGAAAAAGAAAAATCTCACATGGAAAATTTTCTAATAAAATATATATTTCCCAAGAGAATATTTTCAACCATCATCATCTCTTTCCTAAGCCTCATTTTTGTCAAAGTTAAGAAAAATAGAGAGAGAAGGAGAGCCCGGAGAAAGAGCAAGAACAAGAGAGTTCAAGAGGCAAAAATCAAGGTAAGTAGGCTTGATTTCAAGTGTTTATGCATCCAAATGCTTCGAGAAGATCCTCTAATCTTTTTCCCCTATGCAGATCATGTTTAGCAAGAAAAAATCTAAGGGGAAAAAGAGGAGAGAGTGATGGCTAGAAAAAGAAAGAGGAGAAATCAAAAGGTAATTTCAAGAACTTTAATCATCTTGTTAATTATGACATTGTTGTGGTTGTTACTAGCTTGAATTGTGGTTGGTTTGATTGCTTTTGAAATTTTGGGATGATGAAACCCTAAAAGGTTATACTACCTAAATTTCTACAAATCATGATTAAAAAGTGTTTAAATGGTTAAACATGTGATTAGGAGTGAAAAAGAAGGAGTTTCAAGGGTTAAATCATGAAAATTACATTTTTTATTTTTATTGTTTAAGTTTCAACCAACAGTAGAAATAGGGGTAAGACTAGAATTTCATTAATTTGATCATTTCATTGGATTTATAAGGGAAAATTTTGTAGGGTATATGTTAAGTGTGAAGTATGAAAAGCATTAGAATGTGAAATAACAAGATTATCCCTGAACCTTAAATTAGGGGCTGCAAAGGGCAAATCTATCTTTTTTTAGTGAATTTGACTATTCTAAGGTCAAAAATGGATTCTACACTTAAAAAAATTGTGTAGGATTAGCCTAGGTCAAAATTTTTGAAAAAAGTACAGTTGGACTGGGTATGAAAGGACTTAGACCAGGTCCCTGGGGGTGTTTTGGTCATTTTGCAGTTTTAAGCTATGATAACCAACAAAGTGAGTTTAGAACAATACCTGAATGAGTAATAACTCAATTGTTGTAAATTTGAAATTTTAGGACCGGACATTTGCCCAAGGTAGGATAGGATTCAGAATAGTTTGTGAGTTGAAAAGGGATTTAAGGTAGTAACTGTATCTTTCATACACTATGTAACTTGTATATACTTTGTGTATGACTTATATGATATGTATAATGCACACAAATTATCTAAATGGTGCGGGAAAAGCAAGAGTATCGTCTAGGGGGAAAGCACAAGTACCCCAATGGCCCAAAGGGGATCCAGTTATGATACACAGTGTCAGGAAGGTACACTGCCCAGTCTATGGTCTTGAGCTCAGGTAAGGTATGAACAAGTAAGGGTTTTAAAAATAGTTTGCCCTAAATACGTTCACATACCGATTGTTATAATCACTGTGTTATTATTTTATTGTATTATATGGTGCTTAGCATATTTATTTATCATGTTTTCTATGAATGATTATCCATTACTTCTGAGATTCATTTGAATCTTACCCTTTCCAATATTTAAAAATATTTCAGTTGAAGCTAGTGGCTCTAAGGGCTAAACAGAAAATACTGGTTATCATTTTTTTATTTTGTTAGTTCTGGAGGACTGTATATATTTTTCAAACCCTATGGGGAATTCCTATATTGTAAACAAGTACTTATTATCAATATACTTGTGTTATTTTTGTATTCTTGTGGAACTATGCCTTTATTACTCTAGCAAATATCGACATGTTAAGGGGTTTGACATTTTCTGTATTAGAGCTAAAAGCGATTCTAGCATTATCATAATAGTATACCAATATGGTGTTGTTTCCATGGTGACAAGAACTATGTGTAAAAGGTGGCGACAGTGATAGATCCCACCGTCGATGAACCAGGTTCCCCAAGAATAGCAAATTCCCAAGGAACAGCATCACATGCAGTACTAGGCACCGAGTGGCATCAGGATGATGAGGACACCTCATAAGTGAGTTAGTACCAGCTGGTGCATGGGCCACAGCCAAAACCAGAGCCAACACCTAGTGCATCCATGAGAGTTACTGAGCAGCCAATGTCTGACTGTACTTAGTCAAACCTGAGTATCGTTGACATTTCTAGTATTGACGTTGTACATGTACCATACGACTTACAGCCAGAAGAAGAGTTGTAGGAGTATGTTCAGGTTAGATAGATATCCATGGGCTATATGAGTACATAATGACTCGATTGATTAGTACCTTGCATATTTGGATATGTGGATTCACTATATTGGAAGTTGGTCCTGTTAGAGCTAGATTATCCGGATGAGTTCTGGATCTTCACAACGATAGACATTTTTTCGGACACAACATTATAGAACTAGAAGAAGAATGAGATTATTGAGCGGGGCTCAAGTGATCATTTTAGAGAGTTTATATAGCACATGATTGACTTTGTGCTGAGGTATATATACTGGGAGTGATTCACAGTAGGTCATAGTATTTTGGTGACCGAAGGTAGACGGCATGACTTTTAAGACGAGGGCAGCCATAAGGTACCAGTAGTCAAAAGCATATAGAACCGGTATCTGTGTTTTGGCTATTGGGATTGGCAGGCACAGCGGAATAATTTTGAATTTCACCAATCCCAATCGTGAATCTATCAACAACTTTTAAATCAAGTTATAAAGAATCATAGCTTTCTTTTCGTTCTGAGTTTTTGATCTTTAAGAGTTGACATGTCAATTAACTCCCTCTACCAATATCCACACAAATGTTACTCCAACACGAAACACGTGCTAGCGCCTCCAATATCTCTTAGGGTTTCCTTGTGGCTCTAAACTCACATCTATCCATGAGTATTTTGCTCCATTATTTTTATAACTCATGAGGGCTATATTTGAATTTCAAAATTAATCTTGATTAACTTTAAAATTAATTAACCCTTAATTATCTTGATGAACTAATTAAATAAATTTGGTTTAATTAAATCTATATCGGTTTAATTAAATCTGTCATACAAATTTAATTTAACCTATTTATTTAATCTAAATAAAGAGCCAATAAATTTAATTTATCCATATAAATTAAATCTAAAATATTATATCTCTATCATGTTAGTTATTAAATTTAATTTATCTAATAAAATTAAATTTAAAACTAACACAATATAATAATATTATCATATATATATATGTATTTTGAAATATATATATATATATATATAATATTATTAATTTTCTTTCCACTAATTTTATAGTATAAATATAAAATTTGTCCACCCTAGCTTAAACATTGTCTCGCATTGGCCCATTCGTGTACGTGACCCTATAGGCCCATAAGAAGTTGGCAATGGGCTAATAATTGTAGAAATCTACAAGTTACAAGCGACCTCTAGCAAGACACTTTGACTACTCAATTCATATGAGGATCGTTAACACGATGCAACCTGTCATACAACCATGTCACGTCCCTTTTGTCACATGATATTTCGGTCAAGGATGAGGCATGGATGATGGCATCCTCCTATTCTTGCTCATTACTTTCTCGATTCCTGAGTAGTCTAACAATAGAAATGCTAACTCCTTTCCATCGTAGTATAGCCATATATTTCTCAGACTCACTCATCGAGGGGCCCAGTAATACCTCTCTACTAATGTGAGGGACAAATTCCGTCTTGACCATTCATATTCCTCTGCATGTAAAACCACCAAGCCTGATCGTAGCCTTTATCATCACCCAGTGAAAGGTGACTTTTGACTAGTTCAAAGCTTAGCAACTCTTATGTAGGAATCCATGATGACCTCAGGTCGAAGGGCATTGTGACATGGTTATATATGAGATAAGCTTATGACTTGATCCATACAGCTTTCTTATAGCAAGTCAGTCCAGCACCTTGTACTCTCACAAGTGCCTAAGACTTTAATTCATATCTTCATGTCTGAGCAAAATCATACTTGTCTTATTTAGGACAATCTTTATGATTTATCCAAGGATATAGTTATGTCGATAAACATGTGAATAATATGATAACATAATAGAGAAAATTCATTAAATTAATAATGTTCAAAGTATAATAATTGGCCCCTAGGGCATAATTTCCAACATCAGCACGGGTACATGAAAGTTAAGCGTGCTTAACCTATGGCTAAACTACTATAACTCCTAGTGTACACTTCGGTGATATTTCTTCTAGCTCTTAACTGCTTAAATTTCCATTTAATTTTTATATACATAATCAAAATGAATACTTTGCATGTGCCCACAGGAGGGGGCCTATTGAATCTTCCAATCCTTGAAGTTGCTTCCTGTCATCTCATGGTCCTAGATACATAATCAAATCATTAGAGCCATGACAAATGAATGTCCAATACTGCTACATTAACCTTTAGTGTTAGTGCAAGCGTTTAACCCAAGAGGGGGTGAATTGGGTGATACCAGAAATTCCATTGAATATAAGAAAATTAACTGAATATTTAAAGCAGTTGAGAGCAAAGAGAAATATCACGGAAGTGTACACCGGGAGTTAAACTAGTTCAGCCACAACCACTTTGACCTACTTCAATTCCTCAGAGCGTCTCTAAGACTTTCACCATATTCTCCAAGATTCAATGGGTTTTTGGCACCTCAGTACACACCAAGTTCCTTCATCTAGACACTCGCTCCCCCTTACACGTTGTAATCAAATCCCCAACTAAAGGTTCCACAACCTTAAGTTGTCTCAATAACAAATATTGAGTTTGCAATAGAAAGCTCTCTCACAGAGCAAATATATAATCATTGAAGTACAATAAATGAATATAAGGAAAAAAAAGCACAAATAGTATGTTGATCGATGTATATTTGTGTATTCTCCGTTCTTGTTTTCTGCTATTTGAATGCTCCATATATATAGATGATTTGTAGTGTCTGTTGGAAGTAATTCAAACATGTCCGTTACAGTCACGCAACAATGGTTGACCATTCTTCAAATTTGAAAACTATCCGTTTGTGGTAGGTGGCGGTAGGTGAACATTCAGACTTTTATTTGACTTTTCTCTTCTTGCATGATCTTTCATTATTTTTCTATAAATGTACTTAGAATACTAGTGCAATGTAGAGCTAATCATAAAGAAAAAAATTTAATAAATGTTGGATTAAAAACATGATTTTTAGTCTTCATTAATCGACTGGCTACTCGAGTGGTCATGTTTGTTACTCGAGTAATCCCTCAAGTAAACCTATAAAAAATATGGTAGTGAGGAATTCAACATTTTACATAAGATATTACTCGGGTAAGACATGGAGTAAGATAGATCACAAAATTGGAAATACCTAATTACTCGAGTGGCTACTCGAGTGGCCATGTCTTTTCCTCACAAGTTACTCGGGTTCTTCCTCCAGTAAGCCTATTACTCGAGTGGCTACTCGAGTGGCCTTGTTGTTTCCTCAAACCTTACTTGAGTGGCCCCTCGAGTAAATTCCAAATAACTTTGCAGATTACTCGATTACTCACTGAGTAATTGCATCAAATTCTTGGCCGAGAGTATTTGTTCTTTGTTTACTTGATTACTCAAGTGACCCCTTGAGTAATGCTTCAAATAACTCTGGAGATTACTGGAGGTCTCCCTCGAGTTATGCCTTTTTCTCACATGGTTACTCAAGTGGCTACTCGAGTAAAGCCTTTTCTCATGTGTTACTCGAGTGTCTACTCGAGTAATGGCTGATATAAGTTTGCAGATTACTCGAGTGGCTACTCGAGTAACTTTCTCTAAATTTTGGCAGTGCTTTCAAAAAAATTTTCTTTCAACATTACTCGAGTGATCACTTGAGTAAACATATACAACTGCCAGTGATGGTCTTAGTGATGGTCTTCCTTTGTTCTTCCTCTCAGTTCTTCTTCATTACTCTAGTGCTTACTTCAAGTAATGCTTTGCCATTTATTTACTTTGTTCAAATTCATTTGTTATCATATCCTCTTTTATCATTAGTCCAATCTTTATTATCATCAAAACATATGGGATCTAACATTCTCCCCCTTTTTGATGATGACAAAATTTAGTGATTTTAAACAAAGTTTTTGAAATTGAGTTTTCAAACATATGCTTCTCAAATACCTTTCATATGAAATATTTTGTTCAATTTAAACTTGAAAAATCTTTTGAAATAGCTTATTAAAGATCTTTTCAAAGTTTTTGTTCTTATTTACTTGTTCACCTTGCATACACAATCAAAAACTCATTAGTCCCACAATGCAATATAATTTCAATGAAATTTAACTTTAGTGGCATAAATAAGCAAATTGCATAAAGAAGAATTCATTACATAACCAAAACTTTAGAATTCAAAAATAAAAGCGCCCTGAAGCCCGACGATATACCCAATTCCTGATACATTAACTCAGCCATTAATCACAAAATTACTCAAGCTCTTCTCCGCCTTTTGTCTTCATCACAAAGGTGGAATCAATAATGAGGAGGAATAGGTGGCTTGGCTGCTGAGATAGGAGTGACAGGAAATGCCAATGATTTATATAAACCATATGAACTTGAAGGATCTGAAGGTGATGGTTCAGGGTCAGGAAGGTTTACTAGCGGTGTCTGAAGATCCTTTGGAGGATTCACCAGAGATGATGGGTAAGGAACCAGAGAAGTAATTTCTACTTCCTCTGTAGCAACCGGTGAAGACTCAAACACTTCCTCAGTGCGTGTAGGTGGGGCAATGTGAGTAGATATGGGCTCTGGCTGAATAGGCTGAGGTGGATCATTAGTGGTGATGGGGAATGGCTCGGATGTGCCAAGGTCAGGCATAGAGAACAAGACATTACTGGGTCCAATAACTACTAGTAATAGTTGTTGTATCAGTACATGAGAATCATGGGACTTCATTCCCACTAACTTCAAATCCTCAATTGACATGTACCTTCTAACATTCAAAGAATACCTTTGTGGCACCTTAATTTCATGCAAACATCCACACAAACTTCTTTTCTCCACTTTTGATAGTGTATGCGCTGTTGGCTCCATGTATGCCCTCCTACCATCATCTCTTAGCTGTGGATGTAACCATTCTCTTATTCCCATATCAACAAGGTATAGTCTCACACTAATCCCATCCTTAGTCTTCCCTTGTATGTGTAAAAGCATACTAACAAGGCTATCACAAATGTTTTTCTCCACGTGCATCACATCAGTATTGTGTCTCACTTCAAGACTATGCCAATATGGAAGATCAAAGAAAATTGATCTCTTTTTTCATATCTTCTTCTCACCCGTAGTCTTTTGATTCTTATCAATAAGACATTGATACGTTTGACCCGACTGTAAACTTCCTCTCCGGTTAATGCCCTTGGAGCCATTTCATGCTCCGACAAGCTGTTAAAACGCTTTCTTAACCTATGATACAGGCAGAACCTAGAAAGGAACCTCATGTGACCAAGGTAGACCGTTTTTCTTCTATGTTTAAGTTGGTGAAAGCGAGTGTCTGCTTCACATATCAAACACGCTTTATGCCCCTTCACACTATATCTTGACATGTTTCCGTACGTAGGGAAGTCATTTATCATGGTGGAAATCATTGCACATAGCTTGAAGGACTTATTCTTATATGTATTAAACACATCTACGCCTTCCTCCTAAAACTTCTTCAAGTCTTCAATCAAAGGCGCCGGGTAGACATCGATATCATTTCCTGGCTGTTTTGGTTAAGAAATCATTATAGAAAGCATCACACACTTGCGTTTCATACAAAGCTAGGGAGGCAAGTTGTAAATTAGAAGGAGTACCACCCACACACTGTGTGTGCTATTAAGAGTTCTATACGGATTGATGCCATCTGTACAAAGCCCAAGCCGAAGTTTTCTTAGCTTGCTTCCAAATTCAGGGAATATTTCATCTATTTTCTTCCACTGTGGAGAGTCAGCCGAGTGCTGAAGATATTTTTTGTCAGACATTCTATCATCCGAATGCCATATCAACTTCTTCGCTTTTTTTGCAGTGCCAAACAAACGCTTAAAGCATGGTATTATTGGAAGATACGACAAAACCTTTAAAGGTTGCCTTTTAGTTGTCCCATCACTACAACCACCATCTTTCTTCACTTTGTATCGTGCAGTTTGACACTTAGGGCACTCACTCAAACCTTCATACTCATTTCTATACAGTATACAGTCATTAAGGCAAGCGTGTATCTTTTTATACTCTATACCCATCGTAGATAGGATTTTCTTGGCCTCATACATATGATTTGGAAGTATATTATCGTCTAGAAACATGTCACACAACAGTTCAAGCAGCAATGTGAAACTACTATCGGTCCACTCATAAGTTGCTTTTAAGTTAACCAAATGTAGTGTTCTTGTTAGCCGTGTGTACTTACTCCCAGGGTACAACGGTGTCTCTGCATCACTCTGTATGCTCTCATATTCATGCGACTGCGCAAAGGATTCTACCTCAACATCGTGAATCATTCTCTTCATTCTATCATCATCTATGACATCCACATCTTTCTTCTTGTGCGACGGACAATCAGTTACTTCCTCACCATGCCATATCCACCTTATGTATCATAGATTTATTCTATCACAAAGAAGGTGATCCTTTATAACTTCAACTTCATGTCTTCTCTCATTTAAACAATTGACACAAGGACAAAAATACTTCCCATTTTTTGCCAGAGTGTTCCTTCTTGTATATTCAATAAACTCTTCAACCCCATTCTTATATTCTTCACTTTTTCTGAAAGCATTCATCCAACTATGATCTATGTTATTACCACCTACGTCATTCCCATTAATAACACTCAAGTTAAGAATAATTGTCAACACTGGGATTGCCTATTACCATTTTTTTAAAAAAATTTGGGCAACATTTCCCCTTAAAAGTGAGACATCCCAAAATCAAAATAACAAACCGTCTCAGCTTAATTTAAAAGAAACTAAACTAATTAAGGCAATTCATATTTAGGACAATGTATCATTGTGAGTTTTTTTACCAAGCAACCCATGCCAAGTTCAAAGCTTCCAACAAAACAATTTTCAAGCCTCCACAATTTTTAGATAAGTATAATTCATCCCATCACAAGAAATGAGCTCTCTTATAATGCATGTACCCTAGAAAAATATTGCCATCTTCATAGCTATTTTATAGCATAATTGATGTGAAAAGTTCATACATGAAAATAGGTATATTAGCACATATGTAAAAGAGTTCTTTATTAGCACATAATAAGAATTTCTAACAAAATAGTAAATAATGTCATCCTTCATTTTTGGTAATGTCTTTATGGAAGGTTCCTTCGGTCATACAAAAAAAAGAAGAAACCATCATAATCATAAGCCAGCCAACCAACTTAACTGTCCCTATGTTGAAAAAACCAAGTATGCCATAATACGCTCCTTTTCCATAACAAGAAAATTAGAAGCAGATTATACCAATGCATATACAAGTTACTCTGTTTTCCAATTTCATAATCAGATTTAAATTAACAATTCTTTTCCATATCAAGACAATGTATCATAATCATATTTAAATTGACAATTACAAGCATTTGTGTACAAAGTTATGGGAGTGAGAGACAAACCTTTGGAGATGGAAATGGAGACTACTCACGGTGCCACCAGCTAGGGAGACCACTCACGGTGCCACTCACATATGGTGCTCTTGTAAAAGAAGAGAGAGGGAAAAATAGAAATATGATTATGAGAAAGAGGAAGGAATGAAGACAGGGAGGGAAGCTTTATGGGGAAAGGGAGCACGGGAAGAGTTGTAGAAGAGGAAGATAAAAAGGAAAGGAAGCAAGAGAAAACGGAAAGGGGAATACAGCTAGGAACGAAGCTCACGGGGGCAATGAAGTATGGGAAGGAACATAAAGCTGCTATGTTGCAGCTAATGGGACAAGCTTTCTGCGTCCCCGATCTTACTGGGGACACCTAAAGATCACTTCAGGCGTCCCCAGTTTGACTAGGGACTCCTAAACTGAGCCTCAATGCATTTAGGGCAACCTTTAGGCGTCCCTAAAGACACTAGGGATGCCTAAAATGGCGTCCCTAAAGTCTAACTAGAAATTTTTTAGTTAGACTGAGGACGCCTAAACATGGCTCCCTGGGGACGCCTAAACATTCATTATGGCGTGTTCTAGAGGGAAATTTAAAGTTTTAGATGTTTTAGGCGTCCCTTTCTAAACAGGGGATGACCTTTAGGGCAGTAATATGTATTTTCTATAGTAGTAGAGGAAGGTAATTAATTAATGAATTCTTGCATTTTCCATAATTCCACCTTTCCAAATAATTAATTACTCCATATTTACTTTTTGATTTTTCTTCCCAATTTTACTTAACCACGATTGCTCCAAATTGAATATTTATCTCAAATTTATTATTATTTTTCTTTATTTAATCAAAATTTGCATCAAGAAAATGGGAAAATAATTAACTCTTGCTTTATTGGCAAATTACCATTTTGCTCATACATTTTTGTGATTTATTGTACCAAAGTGTTTTTTCCTCCTTTTTCTTCCCTTTTTGGCCAAAATTCACCCGTATTATTGGGCCAAAAATTGTACTAATCATTTCTCAAATTTAGGCTTTACTAGTAGACTTTTTGGAAAACAAAAATTGGTTTGATGTCTTATTTTAGCCCAATTTTCATGTGACCTCAATTAAAGTTATTTTTGACATTCCAAATGCACCAAAATTCACCATTTTATTCCATTAAATGCCAAAGTATTTATAATGAATATTGGTGAGTAAAAATAGGGTGTTACAGTTCTTCCTCCCCCTTTAAATATATTTCATCCCCGGAATTTGCTACATATCATAGTCATGAACTCCTGGTAATGCCTCTACATATCTTCTTCTATTTCCCATGTTGCTTCTCTTGGAGATAATCCCTTCCAGACAATTTTTGTAAATGGGATACTCTTGTGTCTGAGTTGTTTTACCTGCTAATCAATGACTCAGTTAGGTGTAACCTCATAATTCAGATCATCCCACATATCCATATCTTTGTATTCAGTTACATGTTCTAGATCAGGTTGATATTTCTTTAATTTTATAACATGGAAAACATCATGTAATTTGCTCGGATTTGAGGGTAAAGCTATCCGGTACACTACTGGCCTAACCTTTTATAAGATTTCAAATAGACCAATGTACCTAATGTTTAACTTCTTCACTTTCAGTGCTCTGCCAATACCTGTGACAGGTGAAACTTTCATAAATACATGATTACCAACCTCAAACTCTAGAGGTTTTTGCCTCTTATCAGTATAGCTCATCTGTTAACTTTGAGCAGTTAATAATCTCTGCTTGATTATCTTGATCTACCCTATTGTTTAATCAACTATATCTGACCCAAACAAGTGCATTTCAAACAATTTCATCCAACATAAGGGCGATTGACACTTCCTTACGTATAATTCCTCATATGGAGCCATTTGAATGCTCAAGTGGTAACTGTTATTATAGGAAAATTCCATAAGTGGAAGGAATTGATCCCAACTCCCTTTGAAATCTAAAGCACATGCCCTCAGCGTATCCTCTAATATTTATATTGTTCATTCTATCTGTCTATTAGTTTGAGGATGATGATGTGCTAAATCTAAGCTTGGTACCCAAAGGCTCATGCAATGCTTTCCAAAAAATGGAAGTGAATCGAGGATCTCTATCTGAAATTATGTTCTTCACAGTAACATGTAATCACACTTCTCCTTAATATATATCTCTACAGCTTATCAGGAGAATAATGGATACTGATTGGTAGAAAATAAGCTGCATTTATGAATTGGTAAGAGATTACCTATATCGCATCATGATTTCTGATTTTGGGTAATTCCTGAGTTTCTCCCTTGTCAATCATATCCTGGATATACTGTACTCTTCTATCCTACATCTGGGCTTCTTCTATTGCTACTCTCAGATCATTCTCTACCTAATTGATATTACTGCCATAAATAATGATATGATTAGATAGATTGAGATCTCTAAAATTCACAATCAGTTTCTACTCATGTATCAATAAGGCTATCACTTGCACTGTTTTATAGTTCAATGCGTCAGCAATGACATTAGCCTTTCCTAGATGGTATTGGTTTATAGGTTGTAATCTTTAAGTAGTTCTATCCATCTATGTTGTCTCATGTTGAGCTCATTCTTATCATACAAATATTTTAAGCTCTTATGGTCGTGTTACAACTTTATGATAGCCTCATAGAGTTAGTGACTCTAGATTTTTAATGCAAACATAATTGCCGCTAATTCAAGATCATGTATGGGATAATTCTGTTCGTGGGGCTTTAGTTGCCTAGATGCATATGCCACTACATAGTCATGCTGCATTAAAACACATCCTAATCCATACCACTAGCATCTATGAAGACAACAAAGGTCAACTGTGGCTCTAGATTGTTAACACTAGGGCTATTGTTAACTTTTGTTTCAGCTTTGTAAAGCTCTTCTCACAATTATGGTCTCACAGATAAGGTTATGGTTTTTATGTTAACTTTTTTAGAGGCAAAGCTATTTTAGAGACATTTTGTATGAATCGTTTGTAATATCTGGTAAGTCTCTGGCCTCTTCCAGTTCATTGCTGCTTATACTTTGCTAGGATCCATTGAGATCCCTTGCATCATGACTACATGGCCTAGAAATTTAACTTCTGAAAGCCAAGATTCGTATTTGATCAGCTTGGCATAAAATTACTTATTTCTCAATGTGTTTAGCATAGTTTATTAAATGTTTTTCATGCTCAGTTCTACTCCATGAGTGTACCAGAATATCATCAATAAAAAGACTACTATGAATTGATCCAAATACTGATGAAAAATTTGATTAAGTTAGTCTATGAACACGGCAAGTATATTGGTCAGCCCAAATGGCATTACTAGAAATTCATAATGGCCATATCTAGTCCTAAAAGTAGTTTTCAGTATATCCTATACTTTGACCCTGAGCTAATGATACCTTGATTTTAAGTCAATTTTTAAATACACGTAAAAACCAAATAACTGATTGAGCAAATAATCTATTCTAGGAAGTAGGTACTTGTTCTTAACGTCCACCTTGTTCATCTCCTTATGAACAATATAGTGTCATAGGCTTCCATCTTTCTTTTTGACAAAGAGTACTAGAGCTCCCCATGGTGAAACACTGGGTAGAGAACCCTTTCTCTAGCAGCTTTTCAATCTGCTTTTTCAATTCTGCAATTTAAATTAAAGCCATTCTGTATGGGACTTTAGATATTGGTCCCACTCTAGGCCTAAAGTCAATTAAAAACCTCACTTTCCTATCCAGAGGTAATTCGCTGATATCTTCTGGAAATCTTCTGAAAACTCATTTACTACAGGGATACTTTCAAATACTGTTCCAGCATCTTATTGCATGGAAACGAAAACCATATAACCTTAACAACCTTTATGCAAACATCTATTAGTCTCAGCTATTGAAAGAAAGTTAAGGTTGATTTCTATACCACCATGTGGTTACAGATTGGGATAAAGAACCACTTTTCTTCTGTAGTCTAGCAACACACTATTTATTGTCAACCATCAATATTGAGGATTACTTCTAAGCCTTACAATAGTAGATATATCAGATCCATAGTTTACTCATTCCCTCGACATTTATTATGCAATTTAAACAAACTTCGAATGTGACAACTCTAATACTTGTAGGTGTAGACATAACCAGGTCATATGGGAATTTATGTACACTCAGACCTAGCCGTCTCATACAATTATATGCAATAAATAAATGACTAGCACCTGAATCATACATTACTTATATTGAATTGTGATTAAGGTAAACTGTACCTTATATCAGTTTAGGAGATTTCTTGGCTTCCTCCTGAGTTAACGTGTAAACTGTGCCCTGAACTCTCTGTCTAGGCTCAATTATCTGTGCTGCTGCTATGGGCAATCTTTAGCATAATGCCCTTATTTCTGGCATGTGTAACAAGTTATTTGCCTGGCTAGAGTCTGATTTAGGGGTGAAGGTAGATGTAGTGGAGCACCACTACATGTCTTGCGAGGATGGTATAGCTTGCTAAAATACCAGCGTGTTCAACCCTAAGAGGGTCTTCAATTTCCATGGCTCCCAACTTGATACGGCGTCTTGTTTTCTCCTCTAGGTGGTCTACTCTAATCTTTACATTTTTGGGAAGAACTCCCACTGCAAGACACACCCTTGTTGTTGTTGCTTTTATCAGAATACAGGGTCAACAATTATTCTTGGTGATTTGACACTCCTCAACTGTCTAGTTGAAATTTCTAAAATGTTTGGAGATCAACTTCTCTTTCAATTATGGCTTTAACCGTTATTTCATCATGTTTGAACTCTACTCCTAGTTATCCTGATATTTAAGGTATGAAGAGTATTGAGACAATTGGATATAATGAGCTAGATACTAATCAAAGATATCTTTGTCATTCTGCTGCATGTTGAGGAACTTCTTTCTTTTTCTAGCTAAACTAATTAGGGAAAGTACTTCTCATTATACTTCTCATGGAATAATTCCTATGTCACAGGAATATTTTATGCCTATAGAACTAATTCAGTGTTCCTCCACCATCTATCGGCATCCCCTTCGAGTTTATAAATTACTAGTTGGACTTTAATGTCATCTAGGCACATTAGGATCATGAAAATTTTCTCTAATCGGGATAGTCAGTCTTCTCCTAGTTGAGGATCAAGCTTCCCTTTAAAAGTAAGATGGAGGCTCTAGTTAAGGTCCTTCTAGTGGATTAGGCTCATTGTCTCCCCTCACCAGGTTTTCTAAATTATTCTGTCTTTACTACACTTCTCACAACCCCTCCCTGATATTATTCATTATTTCCTATTGTTGTGTTAACATGCCCAATATCTGTTCCATTAGGTCAGATTTAGGTTCTGATACTTGATTATTTTGTCACCCTCGTGGTCTACTTCATGTTCGTACCATCTTTATATCTTATTAGTACAAGTGTTTCACCCAAGAGAGGGTGAATTGGGTGATCACAGTAAATTCATTAAAATCTATTTGCAGTGGAATATCTATCCACTTCCTGTATCTGACTAGGCCACTCAGTGACAAATCATATTCTGAAGTTTCTCCCCTTGAAATCATGTTTCAGATAGACTATGCTCTTTTATCCTTCATCGAAGCCTCTTCTATTATTACTCTCATATATCATTCTCGTCCTGACTGACATTGCTACCACTGTTTAAAATCTAATTAGACAGATTGAGATCTTTAAAATCTTCGATCATATTCTGCTAATAAATCATTATGGCTACCACCTATACTTTTTAGCTACTCAATGCATCACAATTCCCCTAACACTATTGATTTTAAACATACCCTGCTTAACACTAATAGCGATGATGCTTTAAATACTAAGAGTAATATCTCTATTGATTTTATTAATACTATTCATGATCTTGACATGACTATTATTAATAGGGATGCTATTAAGGACAAGTGTAGCGTAAGCCTTGATTTGGATATGCATTTAGATAGTAAGAGTATATTGCATCGTGATGTTTCACATGTGGAATTTGTCTTGAGTGATGATTTGAACCAGCATGGTGAGATCATTTTGAGTGATCACTTGATTCATTGTTTAGAGAATTGGACTCTTACTAAGGAAAGTAATATTGATTTTATGGGTTGTTCAAGGATCTTAGAAGTTCTAACACTTAATGGTCGTCAATTGATTTTGGGATCTTCTTGGATTGTAAAAGAGGCAAGCTTCACCCAAGAGGGGGTGAATTGGGTGATGTGATAAATTTGTCGGTTGATGCGGTGATATAGCAGTAGCTGTAGATATAGTAGAGTTGAGAGGACAAGTACACAGAGAGTTATACTAGTTCGGCCCAAAACCCAGGCCTATGTCTAGTCCTCAAAGATCAAGACCTACTAAGATTTTCACTATTCTTCCAAGATTCAGTGGGCTCTCGTAACGCCACAAAACAACAATAGTCCTTCAATGGACTAAGAGTAGAAATATTCTAACACTAGAAATTTCTCTCCCCCTTACGACAAGTCTTATATGCAAAAAACAAACCTATGACTTTTCTCTCTTGCTTAGGTATACAAGACTTATGAGTAGCAACGTTCTCTCCCACTTACACAACTGTAAGTCTTACGAGCAGTAATGTTCTCTATTGCTTGCACCTTGTAAGTCTTATAAGTAGAAAGTCCTACAAGGAATTCTTTCAATTGCTTCTCTCGTAAGGAAATCTACCCTCTCAAGGTCCCAGTACCTTGAGATCAAATAGAAAATAGAATATGAAGTGTATATAGACTCTCTTACAGAGCAAATATGATAAACACTAAAGAAGGATATGAATATAGAGAAAATATGAATAACATAGACTCGTGAATTAACTTGTCTGAATTCTTGCACTTAGTTATTTTTTATGGTCTCTGAAACTCTGCATTTATAGCCAAATGATTTTGTCCGTTGAATAATAATCATTACAGAGTAGAGCATTTTACTGTGGAATGGCATGCGTAGTTTGAAATCTTTAAACGCGGTAGGTACGTGCCTGGTTGGTTGTAATAATGTTGTCTATCATTGTTTAACTTCCTCTATGCTTTTCTAATTCAAACGATCAACCACCTTTATCACACTTGCAATATATGTTAAATGATGTTAAATAATAATAACAAGTGGAAATAGGATGTTTAAATAATATTAAACCATATTCGGATTGATTGTTGTATAACTGGTGTATTTTATCTTCTAGCAGAGCATCACTTGAGTGCTAAGAAAGCTCACTCGAGTGCAATACCATATTTTCTCTTCTTGCTTCAATTTTATACTTGCACTTCCATGTGATACTAAGAGAGTGCATTTTTACACTTGTGAGTGATGTGGGTCCTCACTTGACTATAATTCCTCTCACTCAAATACTCCTGTATTTTACACTATGAGCCACGCCTTTAGACAACACTCGCTTCCCATTTTATCAAGAGTGTGATTTTGCACTTGCAGGTGATGTGGGCCCTCACTCGAGCATACTTACGATTACTCAAGTGAATAGCATATTCTTGTAAAAGATACTCTCTTGCTACAGCACTTGTATTAGAATAGAGAGAGTTGGATTCTTCACTCACAGGTGCTGAGGTATCAATCTGGTGCAGTATCCTTCACTCGAGCATACTTTCTTTTCCATACACTTGATAACTCTCGGGCAAACACTTCCTGTCACTCACTCGCGTGGACTCGAGTGCAGTTTATATTTTGGGTTTACCTTGCTCTCGGGTAAACATTCTCTATGCCATACTTATAAGGACTAGGGTGCACATGAGGCCAACACTCGAGTACAAAGACTGTGCTCAAGTGGAGTATTGATATCTTGTCTCTAACTATGCTCTCTGTCCAACACTCGCATGTGCTCGAGTACAAAATAGCTTAATGCTCGAGTGCTAGCTCTATCACTAGAGTGCATCAGTTAAACTGACAGCAAACACTTTAAAACTTTGTGAAATACATTTGGTAATATTTTTCACCATTGGAAAGTATGAATTTCTTACTACAACACATAATGAACTTTTGTTATCATCAAAACTTGGAATCTAATATTCTCTCCCTTTTTGATGAAGACAAAACCTTTATGATGGGTTTTAAAACAACTTGATTTTGAAAACATTTTCAAATGCATATTTCACCAAAGTTTAGATTTTTTTGCACTTAATCTCAATTGTTTCCTGTAATACTTCCAATGGACACTTAAAACCAAGATAACTCATAATATCATAGAAACCATTAAATCTAAACAGAAAACTTAACAAACTTGAAAATAACCATTAATGAACTTGTAAATTACAAATGTCAAGTTTAAATCAACATCTACCTATGAAACCCCATATACAACCAAGTTAGCAAAAATAAAGCAGAAAATCTTAAATAACAATAGTCTTGCCCTAATAAAGAAAAGCTACCCAAAACTAAACTCCAACTCCCCATATCAGACTATAACAACTCAAAAAAAACCATCACAGATCCTTCTCCCTTGTTTTGTCAACATCAGAAGGGGGTTAAGGAAAAGTGAGATCAGATGGTAGCGTAAAGAGCACCACAGCATTGGAAGGATCAATTGGCTCAGGCTAAAAAAGCAGAGATGATGGCTGAGGAGCAGAGGCTTCAAGTGCCAGTAGATCAAAAGGCAAGAATGAGCCTACGGGGAACTGACGGCACATTTCTCGAGACAGAAATTGTGGTTATATTTATAGCCTGTATTGAGGATAGTTTAGGATATTTTATACATAAATGTAATTATTATTGTATTATGCTTTGCTGATGCTTAACAATAAATAAATACTTTTATCAGTGTAATTGTACTTTTTGTATGCCTATGGAATATGGTCTCTATTACAATGTAAATATCAAAATGTAGTGGATATTTTTCCTGTAAACAAGACTTAATTAGTGCCACATAGGACCTTGAACCACACCAATTGGTGTTTTTAAGATCAAGTTATGAATTTTCAAAATTTGGTTAAAATTCTGGCAGTTTATGGATATCATGCAAATTTGAGATACCTAGAGTCAAATGTAATAAGTTTGAACTCTAAGGGTCAATTTAAGCATGTAAGGCTAATATAAGCCCATTTACTATTCATTTGGTATAATGTATCAATTTAAAGATAACCAACATATAGGGATAAATAATAACTTGTCTGTACATGAAACCTATGGGATTAGATATTTTCCCGGGACGGCTGAAGGGCTGGGATGAAGGACAAGAATTGGAAAGGCTGCAAGGTAGTTACTCTTTTTCTAATATACTATGTGATGCCTTGTATGTATGTTTTTTCCATGTTTGTGACATGCATTTACATGATGATAGGAAGATGCCCTTGGGACAATATGACTGTAAGAGAAGTACTTGATGCGGGACCAAGTGTCTTGTGATTACTAGATGTTGTGTCTGACTTTCTGAATGCTGTGATGATTGAATTTATGATGTGGTTATATGTATGCTTGTATATTTACATTTTATATGATTGAAAGATTGTTGCTACTGAGATTCTTTTGAATCACACCTTTTCCAAAATTTAACAATACAATAAAGACAGGCGGCTTAAAGGGCAAGGAGATAAGCACTGACCAATGAAAGGGCAAGGACGAAGGAATTAGACATTCTATTGGTTGTTTGTAATATTTGTTTTGCTTAAATGTAGATAGCTTAGTAGACTTGTACAAGTATCTAATATGTAGATGCTTAAATGTATATGTACGTTTGAGGAAAGTAAATATCAGAATATGGAAGTCGATATAGTAATATCGATAGTAGTTTACTATAGTACACCTCGCTAGTGAAAGTTGTGATTAACCCCTCAAATGATACTACTATTGTGACCTATGTTAAGTCTACAGTAATGATAGTATGATGCATTATCATAATACTTAGTTATTTTATCAAAATTCTGAGGAATTTGGTTATGAGAACACGTGAAAGGTAAGATCAGTATTTAAGATAAGGGTATTAGTACCTGAATGTGGTATCAGAAGATACTACCACGATACTAGTGTCTGTAGCGACTTATTTTACACACATGCAAAATAATTTCATAATAACTCATAAGTTTACAATAAAAGAAAGTAGGTATGATATTTTTGTTGGTTTATTTGTTAAATAATTATATGTAATTGTTATATGTGATTATATCCCGTAAACTTATAATATAATAATTTCACCCGTCATATACTATATAATGATTTGCATGTGTTTTGCCATCAAATATGCTATGTTCCAAGCATGCGGAACTTGTTTAAGATGATGCCTGAAGAAGCTAGTATATGACAGGTAGACGCCTGTGTATGCAACCAAGCACTATGGTATTGTGATATGTGTATTTTGTGCTGCATATTGATGTGTTAAATGTTCCTACATTGCTTATTAAGTAATGATAGTTGTGATGCATGCATTGTATAATTTCTTTTTATTTAATTAGAAGCCTGTTACTACTGAGATTCTCTTAAATCTCATCCTTTCCTAGAATTTATTAAACAGCAAGACCAGTGGCATGAAGAGTAAAGAGGTAAGTGCTAATGAGTGAAGGATTGGGTGAAACATGAAGTAGTTATTTTGTGACTACCTACATATCTTGTAATATATTGTTAAATGGTCAAATAATTTTATATGGCTAGATACTACGTATGTATGTAAATACTCATTGTAATAGCAAGGATAGCATAAGACAATATCAAAGAACTTGATTATTTTCCCAAAATATATACATATTTAGTAATATTGACATAAAGGTAAGATCAGTACATAAGATGAGGGTATTCGTACCCGAATATAGTTTCAAAAGTATTAGAGAGAAGTGGTATTAGAGGGTACAATTGAGACATTAGTATCCGTATTGATATCCTATTCATAAATAAGAATAAATTGTATAATAATTCATAAGTATATGTTAAAAGAAATAGGGTGTTACACTTACTATCTTTATGAATTAAATAAGTTAAAATTTTCGACAATATCTAGACCAGTGGTAATGGCCTTTGGTAACAATATTCTAATAAGCTCAAAGAATAGAGAAGAGTGAGATGAGTACTTGAGGATGGTGCTCGGAATGTTGAAAGGAAAGCAACCATATGCCAAGTTGATCAAATGTGAATTTTGGCTTCTAAAGGTGAAATTCATGGGCTATGTTGTCTTATAAGAAAGGGGTCTCGGTGGATCCTAGTACAGTGGAAGCATTACTAAACTGGTAAAGGCCAGAAACTGTTATTGTGATACGTAATTTTTTGGGTCTTGCTAGTTGTTATTAGAGATTCATTCAGAATATCTCTTGAATTGCCTTGCCATTGATAAAGCTTATAAGAATGAATTGATTATTTATATGGGATGATATCTATGAGAGTATCTTCCAAAAACTGAAGGAGAGGCCAATATCTACACCAGTATTGATTAACCCAGACCTAGTTTAACCTGTGTAGTCTCAATGATGCTAGTAAGAAAGGATTGGGATGTGCCCTAATGTAGTAAGACAGAGTAGTGGCTATGCCTCTTGACAGCTAATGCCTCATGAGATGAGTTTCACCACTCATGATTTAGAGTTGGCAGTGATTGTTTTTATTTGAAAATATGGTTATAATATGCATACGGAATCATCATAGAACTGTACTGTGACTGTTAGTCTCAAATATTTGCATGATCAGAAAAAGTTAGACCAAAGACAATGTAGGTGGATGGAGCTGCTAAAGGATTCTAACATGAAAATCAAATATCATCAAGGTAAAGTGAACACCGTCATTAGGCAAATGGAGTGCCTAGTACCACAGATTTCAAGAAGGAGTACTTACTACTATGGATTTTTACACTTGGAAACATGTCATCATAAGATCATCCAATACCTCTTAAGCTCTATTAATTTCATCGAAGACACAAAAATTTGGGGGGGGGGATAGAGAAAATTGCAAGAAAATGAAAGAAGAGAGAATTTAGAGTGTTCTTGAGAAACCTTATGCTGAATTCGCGTTTCTGGCAGATTTAGCCTTCATGAATCTAATTCTACTTATCAAGACCTATGTTTCTACAGTTATTTATGTTAGACGGATGAGTTTTGTGCTACTTCTATGGTGAAGGTGCTGCTGGAATCAAGAACCAATCATAACATCGAGTAGAAGTAGGTGTCAGCTCTGATTTAAGTATAATATCTTAAGGTTTTGTAAAGTTTTATAAGGCTATGTTGCTACCCAAGGGTTTAGGCCAAAGAGTGAAAATTAGGGTTTTATGTTATTATGATCTTGAATATGATGTTAAATGAGGTTTGATGATGATATTTGATAAGTTTTGTGATCAAAATTGGCAAAATAAACTTGTTAAGGCTTAGGGTGATTTTCGGCCAGACTTGGAACAATAGGAAGAAATATGATTTTGGTGTTTTTGAGGTTTCCAATGTGCTTAACATGAAAAATTGTGTGGGAGAGAGGTGAGGAAGTGATTTTAGAAGCATATGAATCGAAAACCATATTTTGGCCAAAACCCCTAATGTTTTGGCCAACTAAAGTTTATCGTGTAGGAGCTAGAATTTGGAAAATTTAATGTTGGAAATGGATTTCTTATAAGAAATTATGTGGAAATTTTTTGTCGTTGTGATCTTTGGATGATTGGATAGAAAACCCTAATTTTGGGACTTATGGTTGTTAAGGATAGATCCTGCAAGATTCGTGTCAGGCAACTTATGGATTGATTTTTGTTAATCAAACCTTGTCTAACGACTATGATATTTTACAGAGTGTTAGTAGACATCTTAAGCTTTAAAATGTGGTATTATAGTGCTTTTTACATTAGTAGATATCCTAAGGTTGGTCAAGGATCCTTAGAGTTTTAACCCTATAATTGACACTAGGTGATATTTTTCCTTTGCATAAGACTTAGAAAGCTTTCCATAGGAACTGGAATCACCTCATTTAGATTTTCCTAGATTAAGTTTTGAATTTCCAAAGTTGATTGATAAATCTAGCAGTTTAGGGATAACCTGAGGATTTGTGGTACTTGGAAGAAATTGTGATAAATGAGATCATGAGGAATAGAGGTTTGTTCTAGAACCAAATATAACCATATTAGAGACTAAAATGACTACATTACACACTTAAGGTTTAAGGGATGAAAGTGCATAATATTTCCAAGGTCGCAATGAGTTAAACATAGAGTATGGGAAATGTAAAAAAGATAACCAACAAAAGTCAAGTAAAGGACAAGAAGAGATATGGGTCAAAGAATAACATAATTTTGATTACATCAATAAGATTTGGGACAAGTAATGACCCATCTATTCATGCACTTGAAATTACAGAATTTGACCTTTGACCGAGCTAACCAAGAGAATCGGTAGATCAGGACAAGTACTAGAAAGGTTAACAGGTAGTAACACTTTCTCTCATATGCTATTCGATGCTTTGCATGTATGTTATTACCATTATGTATGTTGTTTCATGAGCATTCAAAAAATGACCGGTGGACGCCTGAGGCACTAAGAATATGACGGTTGAACGCCAGATGCTGTAAGACTTGTTTTACCAAGGCTATAGTAATGTGTTCTATATATGATGTGTTGCATGTTAATATGATGAATGCTCTTGAGGTGCTCATTGTGTTACAATGGTTTATGTTGAATGCTCTGTAAGTTTACATTTTTTATGATTGAAGAAGTATTACTACTGAGATTTTTTTTAAATCTCATCCTTTCCAACAATTTAATTATATAGCAAAAGCGAGTGGCTCCAAGGGTAAGGAGGTAAGTGCTAATATGTGAAGGGCGGAGATAAAGGAATGAGTTTTTCTATTGGTTATTCTTGTATTGATATTATGACTTAGAATATCCTGATATCTATAGTACTTTGTTACTTGGTATCTAGATGTAACAACATAACCGTACTACTAATAGTAATACTCGGTGTATTTAATATGTATATATATGTATGTGAGGATGATAGTAGTATCACCCCACATAGGAATATGGTAATATCAGTGCACATGGTAATGATATCAGTGCATATAGTAGTAATATCAGTGTACTTGCTAACGGTATGTATGACAAATAGTGGTATCAGTGGTTTCAGAGAGTACTGGTATCAATTGTATCGGAGAGTATCAGTATCAGAACATATAATTGCGATATCAGTAATTAAGGGCATACTGGTTCATAAGCGATATTCAAAATTATAAGTAGAAAAATTGCTCTGATATTATTTTATAATGAAGTTGAGAACAAATAAGTCACAATTAAATTGGCAACCACTAAGTAATTGCTTTAAAATGTTTAAAAAAATTTTAGAACAACATAACCAACTGGAGGTACAATTGAAACCAGGCTTAGTGGTCCGTATACATATTATATAAAGACTCGTCAGAAAACGTTAAGAGTAAGGGGGTCACAAAGATTATTACAATTGTAATGGCTATGATGGAATGATAATCTTGCAAAATGATTTCAACAAACTATATTAGTTATATTATTTTCCGTTATAGGATATATTAGGTTGTGTGGAAGAGATATGGTGAAATTGTGGCCATCGGCTCTCTCATTACAGATTTAAATTTGAGTTAAGTGTTTTAGGCGGACACCTCCCTATTATGGTTTATCAGTAAAGGTATGGGAGGGGCAGTATTCTTGAAGTGAGTAGCCAACTTTTGGCTAGGTATACTACTATTGATAGGCTATACCATGTCCTAAAGATATAAGGAGGAGTAGGATGGATAAGTACAGATGGTTCTAATCCTTTAAAGTATTATGTAGTGTTTTACAAATGAGAATATTTATATTATTATTGATAAACCTGCTTCCCTAACTTACAATCCTTTCTTACATATCTTATAAATTTATTTTGGTTACTAGGGCTTTATATCCCACCCTATCTTTATTAATATTTTTTCAAGAGAGGCCTTTAAATCTGCTAGAGAGGAAGAGAATCAGCTAGAGGCTTAGGTGTCGAAAGGCTTTTAGGCCTCTTTTGGTATTGGTGCTGTATTGATTTCTATATTGCCATTATAGGGCCCTCGTATTTTGAAATACTATTTATTTTATTGGATAACTATCATTCAAAACTGTTTAGATATTATTGGACTTGAGGCCTTATTTTGTACACTTTGATATTTTCATGGATCCACAATCTTATCTTGTATTGAAAATTGTTCTGTTTAGACATTTATTTTAGGGTTCAAAAGTAGGAAAAACTTATGGGCTATGTTTTCTTCTATTTGTTAATTATGCCCTGAGTGTTGGAATTTTTTTAGTCGGTTTATGGGTGAGATTTGTGCCCTAAACCCTTATGTGTTTTTCTTGAAGGAAATAGCTTCAACCTAATACTAGTCAACTAGGTTTTATAGATCCCTTATAGTTATTCATTTGTTTATGAGAAAGGGTTTTTTCAACTTACGAGTAGAGCCATTGCTTATGATTTCATAGCCCTATTGTGCATTGTATTTTGAAGTTGAAAATATATAATCTTTACACAACTGCTTCCCTTTATTGTTGTGTTTTGTTACCTGTTCTTATTGTTTGCCCTTAGGTGGGGAGAGATTGTGAGTACGAGGTGTGCAGACATTAGTGACAATAGTCGATAGAGACCTAATGGGTCCTAGCAGCCTGTAATCAAGGCTGAAATGTTGCAGTAGGTGTATTGATTAGCCCTTTTGATGGATGAGAGGTTGAGAAGACTCTAGGAAAACAAATCCAATAAAGAGGCAGCGAGGGAAACAAGGATTCTACCCAGGAGCTTAGCGTTGAGTCAAAGGAAGAGAACAATGGCCATACTGAGGGGCCACTTATGCATCCACCAAACTGTGAGTCGGACGAATCGAGAGGGCAAACGCCTGCACAAGACATCTTTATAGTATGTAAGAACTTAGATCTTTTCCACCCTTCAACCTTCTTAGGAAGACAACCTATAAAAGCTAAGGGTTGGATTAATAAGTTGGAGATGTTGTTTAATTCAATTATGTGTGAGAAATACCAAAATGTGCTAGCTACAATGACTTTATTGGCGAGTATTGCCTTGGATTAGAGGAACACTATGAAGCTTGCTAATGGTCATCAGCTAGATTGAGATGAATTTATGAGGATGTTCTTTGATTCTATTTGACCATTAAGATGAGGCACCAAAAGGAAGATGAGTCTTTTGCTTTCCGACAGGGGGATATGGATAAGAACACATTTATAGCTGGATTTATGGAGTTTTCCAAGTATGTGTCATAGTTGGATAAAACAAAGAATTCCCACAACTATGGCTGGCTAAACGGATGTTAGACAAGTGCAATGATGATGTCAAGACAAAGATGGCTACCTATGACGTGTCTACTCTTGAGAAGCTTATAGCAAAAATCTGAGAGCTCTACAGAAGGCATAGAGATGCTGAAAGATTTATGAGGAGGGATTCTCATTGTCGATTCAATAGTCATGTGGTAATATCAGGGGGGATCAATAAGAATTGTTGCCCTTTGAACTTTAGTAAATCTAAGAGCAAGAGGAGTTCACACCAGGGGAGATTTCAGCTGAGGAGTCATCCTCCTTTGAATCAGAATCGTAGGAGACATACTAGAGTAAAATAGTACTCCCAGAACTTATCAATAGCATCTACCCTTAATGTGACTCAGCACCCTTCTTGTACTTGTTGTGGCAAAGCACATCCTATGAGTGTTGGACTTTATTTGTAGGGGAAGGGTCATATTGTGAAGTATTGATATAAGGGAAGGAAAGAGGACCAAATATATAGACTGTCGACACCCAGGCAAGTGTATGCCTTAGCATATTAGGAGGCAAGAACCACTCCTAATCTGATCCGACTTAACATTCTTCTGAAAGGTCATCCTCTATATACATATAAGATTCTGGTGCTACTCATTCTTTCACTACCTATGATAATGCAGAAAGATTAAGGCTTATCATGAGTTATATGCCATATAATTTATATATGTCTACTCCTACCGGAGCATATGTAAAAACCTCAGTGATATGTAAGAAATTGATGCTTGCATGTGAGGGTTGTGAAATAATCATTAACTTGATTTGTCTACCCATATGAGGTATGGATGTGATTGTAGGCATGGATTTGTTAATAATTAAGGACACATCCTTGCAATGCAAGAAGCGAGTTGTGAATCTAATGCTTGCTTAGTAACTGAGGAGATTCCTCAAAGTTCGGTAATGCTGTTGGCAGCCCAAGTGGAGAGAAGTATAAGGAAGGGTTGTGAAACCTTTGTAGAGTTCTTCTTTGTTAAGGTAGGATCAGAGAGAAGCATTGACCATATTGAAGTGCTAAAAGAGTTTCCTAATGTGTTCCTAAAGAGATGATCAGATTACCACCAGAGCAAGAGGTAGAGTTTGTGATTGAGTTAGCGCCATTGACAGAGCCTATCTCTAAGGCTCCCTATCATATGCCATTTTGTAAGTTGGCTAAACTGAAAAAGTAAATTAAGGATTTGTTAGAGAAGGGTCGTATCACACTTAATATATCCCAGTGAGGTTTGTTAGAACTGGCTAACACCCAAGAGGGGGTGAATTGGGTGGAAGATAAAAACTTAAGAACTTTGGAAAACTTTTCGTATCTTAATGAAAACAGTAAGTATGAAACTAATGAATCATAAATCAATAGTTAGATAAAATAATATATGCTTGAAACATAAGAGCTTAGGGAAGAGAATATGCAAACTATGATTTATCCTGGTTCGGTCCAATCTGTGATGGCCTACGTCCAGTCCCCAGGCTCCTATTAAGATTTTCAAATCCACTATCTTCTTGTTTAATCCAGGCAAAAGAAAAGCCTTTACAATCCCACAAGTTTAGCCCGGTACTTGTGAAACCTTTTACAAATCTCTTAATGAAATACTCCCCCTTACGGTAAGTCTTACGAGCAGAGCAATCCTGAAGATCTTCATCTCCTGCTTACCCATACAAGTCTTATGAGCAGCAACGATCTCTCCTGCTTATAACCCTGTAAGTCTTATGAGCAGCAACGTTCTCTACTGCTTGCACCTTGTAAGTCTTCAAGCAGAATGTCTTACTGGCAATTCTCTCTACAGCTTCCCCCGTAAGGAAATTAACCCTCTCAAGGTCCTTCTAAATTGAGATCAATTTAGAAATATAGATGAAGATGTTTACAGATTCTCTCATAGAGTAGATAAAATAATTACTAAAGTATAATACAAATAATCAATCTCTCAATGATAAATAATATAGAAACTGTAGAACAGAGAGTGTTTGGGTCAAAGTGGATAACTCATGATATTTGTATGTGGTGTGTTGAGCTCACGTCTCAGTTACCCATCAACTTTGAATGCTCTCTTATTTATAGTTGATGAAGATGATGACCGTTGTAAGCATTCATTTGTTGGAGTCCCATTACTTCATTTTGACCGTTGAGCGCATTTAAATATTCCCGCTATAAAATATCCGTTACAGATTGGAGTGTCTTATTGAAGAGCATGATGTTTCATTATGAGTTGTACGTCAAATTGTGGAGCATTTGTGTTTTAGACATTTATTCATGGTGGGTCAATCTTTTGTCGTGGTAGGTAGTCGATACTTAGTTTGTAATGATGCCGCCCACCATAATTGACTCTTTCATTTGAATATGTAATCTCAACATTAAATTTCCTGTTTCACATTGCAAAATGCTTAATCACTAATATGATGAGGTTTTAGTCATGAGTATATTGGATCATTGGTCAAAAGCTGAATTTATGGCTTTTGGGACTCATCACTTTGAGTGACAATATTTGCCATAAATAACCTTCGTTCTTGAAGATGCAATCCAAATCTTTAATCTCCTATTTTACACTTGAATTATGTGTTAGTTAATGTTTAGGAACAATAACAAGTGAAAACATAATAAACGTATAACATTTAACCATGTTTGGATTGATGGCTTTGAGAGTCTGAACTTTCTACATTTTGGTTCTATCAGGACTTCACTCGAGTGTAAAGAAGCCTCACTCGAGTGTATGTATAATTTCACGTTCTGGCTTCCTCTAGAGCAAACACTTGCTACTTTTCACTTATAGGGCTCGAGCGCAATCCTTCTCCTTACTCAAGTATTACTAGTCATGCTTGAGTGCTCTTCAAGTCTCTGTAGTGATCAAGTCATTAGGAGATGTGTGCCGGATGATGAAATTTTTTCTGTTATAACATCTTGTCATTCTTCGTTATATGGTGGTCACTTTGGGGCAAAGAGAACTGCTAGGAAAATCTTAGATTGTGGTTTATATTGGCCTAGCCTCTTTAAGGATTGTTATGCTTTTTGTAAAACTTGTGATGCATGCCAGCGTTTTAGGGGTTTATCTAGAAAGCATGAAATGCCACAACAACCCATGTTGTTTTTTCAAGTTTTTTATGTTTGGGGCATTGATTTTATAGGTCTATTTCCTGTATCTCATGGATATTTGAACATTTTGTTGGCTGTTGATTACCTTACAAGGTGGATAGAGGCCATTCATACAAGGAAGGATGATGCCTCTACTGTTATTAAATTCCTACATACTCATATCTTTTGTAGGTTTGGTGTGCCAAGAGCAATTGTGAGTGATCGTGGCTCACATTTTTGCAACAAATTGATGGACAACTTGCTATCAAAATATGGTGTTCTCCATAAGACTTCTACCCCATACTATCCAAAGACAAATGGACAAGCTAAGGTGTCTAATAGGGAAATCAAGTATATCTTGGAGCGAATTGTCAAGCCAAGTAGGAAAGATTGGAGCCTCCGGTTGGATGATACTCTTTGGGCATATCGTATAGCTTTTAAAACTCCCATTGTCATGTCTCCTTTTTGGTTAGTCTTTGGTAAGGGATGCCATCTACCTGTTGAGCTAGAACATAGAGCTTACTGGGCTGTGAAGACTTGTAATATGGATCTTGAAGGTTCTGCTGAGGAAAGGATGCTTGAGATACAAGAGCTAGAAGAGTTGAGGTTGGATGCATACAAAATTTCTCGTATCTATAAGGAAAAATACAAATTGATTCATGATCAAGGCATCTTACAGAAGCAGTTTCATAAAGGATAGCAAGTGCTTATGTTCAAGGCAAGATTCAAGCTCAAAAATAGGAAGCTTAAAACCAAATGGCAAGGTCCCTACAAAGTGGTCAAGGAGCATAACTTTGGGTTAATAGAGCTCGAAGATCTTGCAAGTGGTGCAAAGTTTCAAGTGAATGGTCACTTGTTGAAGTACTACCATGCTAGTCATCAACCACCATAATGCACATGGTAGTCTCTTTCCTTACCTTGTTCCTTATTTTATTTGATGATATATGCAATTGAATAAGTGTGGGGGAGGGACTTACTAGTAGTAAAAAGTAGTCTGCTTGTTTTGCATTTTCCAATTGAATAAACCCCATTTTGAATCATACTTTTGTGCTTAGCCTTATCCTACACTACCCTTTTCTCTTATCCTTATGCCTAATTTCTGAGAACTATTTCCACTAATGTCTTGTCTTCTCTCTCTCCTTGTGATGATGATGTGTTGTGTTTCAATCTTAAATTGGACTCCACAACATTTACTTCACCTAAGAGATAAGTGCGTCTAGGTTATTCCCTTTTGTGCATTATATTAAAGGCAATGTAAGGATTGAGTATAAGGGAGTGTGTGTTATTCTCATGAGAATTCATTGTGATATCATATGCCTATGTCTCCTACTAGTGTCCCAAGTTATTTTTGGTCCAATTCACTGAGATTTTTGAAGCCTTTAGTCATGATCAAGTATCTTAATTACTCTTAGTTGAATTCATGGTTGAAACTTGCTTTGAATTAGTGAATTGCCACAAAATTCAAGTGTTTTAATGATGCATGGTTTAATTTTGATGAGTTTGTTAGGAAACAAAAAGCCTAATTGGAAGGTATTTTGGGCCTAATTGTTCATTTCATTGTGTGATTCTTCTACTTAGATTATTGCTCGCTAGAACTTGTTTTATTTCTTGCTTGAGGCTACATTTTGCAATGGTATAGATAGAGATGACATTGGCATTCATTTCATCACCCATTTACCCAAACACAAACCATTTACCATTTAACTTTGTTTAGCCCCTTGAACCCTTCACTTTCATTTCCATTTCATTATACAGCTGCTATGTTTGCATCCTTTATCAAGTTATTATTAGCACTATTGAATAAAAAGAAAGTACTATTATATATTAGAAAAGGAAAAGAAAAAAATACCATGTGAATAGTCAAAAGAAAGAAAATAGAAAAAAAAAACAGAGAAAAAGAAGACAAAAAGTGTAAAGAAAAAAAGAGAAAAAAAGTTTCAAAGAAAGAAATAAAGTCACAATGGCAAAATATATGAATTAAGTTAGTTCTATAGTGCTAAGTGATCTAGCAAATTATTTGGTGCAAGCATAGTGTTTGTTACATTTTCCATCATTTGGCCTATTCAACATTACATCCCTACAAAGTCCTTTTGATTTATTTATGCCATTGTTGCAAGTAGTGGAGAGCCTAGAAATACTACAAGCCTATGGTAGAGTGTAGTTAAAGTGGATGCGAGTGAAAAACTACCTTATATGAGATAAGAGTGCAAACACTTGTCCTAGTTAAGGTTTCCAATTAAGCTCATTGTAATTAAACATTACATTGCTTTAACTACTTCAATTTTTGGTATGTTTATTGAATTTGGATAAGAGGATACCTTGAAACTTAAGTGTGATTCTTGAAACTTGATCTTGCCTATCCTTTCAAATTTCATCCCTCTTTGCTCATGTTGAGTTTAATGTTTTGCTCAAGAGTGCAAAAGCTTAAGTGGGGGGAATTGATAGAGCTCAATATTTATATATTTTTATTAATTAATCTTAGGCTTTTGTGGGACTTAATTGAATATTTTGGGCATAATCAAGTGTTGGTGTGAGAGTTTAGTGAAAGAACAATTTGGGAATTAAAGTGGTTAAATTGTTATATTTTTAATTAATATTTGTTATTCCCATTATTCTTTAATTGTGAGCAAGAGATATTACCTTTGTGAATATAATTTTGTAGGTGATGATGTGGCATAACTTGAGTGGTCAAGATCAAAGATGTTATTTTAGAGCTTAATGACGGACAAAAGTGGAACATCACAAGTGTAGAATTTATTTTCACACTTTTTCTAAGAGGAGGTTAAATGAGTAAGGACCTTGTTTGGTTATTGAAATTTTGTACATATCATAAAAACATATTTTCACCACTTTATCCAAACAAGGCACAACTCACATTTTAACCTAAAGACAATTGAAGAAGCAAAGGAAGTGGGGACCATTGTTTTGTGTGTGAGAGTGGCAGCTGTTGTAAAAGGGAGTTGAACTGAATTGAAGTCATGGAAGGGCTGGACTGATTTGAGTCATCAAGAAAGGAAGATAAGCTGAACCGAATGGGGATAATTGAAGAAAGATGAGGTAGCTGCTGGACCAAGAGGAAACCAAATAGATAAAGGAAAGCAAGCAGAAATTGTTGACCAAAAATGGCTAAATGAAGAAAAAGGAATGGAGAGCAAGAAGGAGGAAATTAACAATTAGAGAGCTGACTGAAAGAGGCTGATGGACTGATGAGTTAAAGAAAGGAAAGCAGGATGGTGTAATTGGTATAGAGTAGGACTACGTTAAGAATTGAATAGAGGAAAGGGAGCCGAAATTGTTGACCAGGATTTGAAGAAGCAAGCTAAAGCATTAGAGATGAGCTGTGAACCGAATTGAATAGCATGGAAGAGCTGGACCGGAATTGTCAAAAGGGGATAAATTGAAGGGAGAGGTGTGAAAGAGGCTAGACATAATTGATTATTAGGAAGAGAAGCTTTAGCCGAAATTGTTGACCCAAGTGGTTTAAAGAAGCAAACCGAAATGAAGAGTAAAAAAAAGCACGGAATGAATTAATAGAAAGGGGGAACTGGAGTGAAAGGGAGAGGGCTGCTGGCGTGATAAAGAGAAGAGGAAAAAGGGGAGTGCGGCTGTGCAGAATTTGAGGGTGCCTTCTTGGAGCTGGGAGAGTCATTTTAGTGAAGCAAGCTGCTGCATTTCATGGCCAATTATCCCTTCATTCTTCAAGTTTCTTCCTCCTCTTTCATGAGTAGCTAAAGTGTTGGTGATTTCCTTGAGTTGGGTAATGGTTTGAGCTTCTAAACTTCAATGGAATTCCTTAAGCTCTCTTTCTATTTCATAATTGTATGGCTTAGTAAAGTATGTGATTATGATCTAGATTGTTCTATGCCAAGTGAATAAACTTGGTCGTTGAGCTAGGAGTTGATTAATTAAGCTTTGTCTGATTCAAATTAGGAGTAGGTTGAGTTGTTTATTCCAACTTAGTTAAGTGGATTGTAAATGACTAAACTAATTGCTTTAAACTTTTGTAATGGTAATTACAAGCTAGAATTGGAAGTTGATTATTCATCTCCTTGAGTCTGAATTATTTGGTGATATTCATTTAATTGCTTCGGTAGAATGAATTAAATGATTATTGCAAGTATAGAGCTATAGTAGCTTAGTTCCATCCTTTTGACTCATATTATGGAATTCATATCATTAGCAAGCAAGGAAGACTAAAACCTCAACTCAAGGGAATCCCACTTCATCATTATATTAGTTAATTGAATTTATCTTGTTGTTAGTGTTAATTCCAATTTCTTTTGCTTCTTTGTTTTAAAAACTGAAAAATACAAAAATATTGCTTTAGCTTAGATTACTTCATTAGTTTAAAAATCAAATTCTCAAAATGATTTCTCACAACTTAAAGTTTATTATCACTTCACTACTTAGAAATTTGGAAATTAATCTCCTCACAAGAACAAACTAGGTTGAGCTACTACGCTACATTTTCTAACCTATTTTTATTTTGTGAACTCACACGACATGGGTTCATCATACTGAAACAATAAGGAAACTTGGTGGCTTATGCATCTCTACAGTTGAGACCTCATGAGGAGAATTACCCAATGCATGATCTAGAGCTTGTAGCTATGGTTTTTACCTTCAAGATTTGGAGGCATTACCTATATAGATCCCAGTTTGAGATATGTAGTGACCATACGAGCTTGAAGTATCTTGTAGATCAAAAGAAGTTAATCAATCAACAGAGAAGATAGATGGAGTTCTTAAAATATTATGATTTTGAGTTAAAGTACCATCTAGGGAAGGCAAATATAGTTGTAAATGCTTTAAGCCATATATTAGTGCCCACATTTCATATGTGTGTGAATGAGTATAACTTTGTAGATAAGTTATTAGAGGTTTATCTTGAACTAGAATCAAAGGTGATTTTAAGTGTAGTACTTAGGGATTTTAACTTTTATGATGATTCATAATGGCCCAAATGGAGATAACTAGTTTCTGAGAATTAGACATGAGTTGCAGAATGGTGAAGTTTTCGATTATGATATTGGGGAGAGAGGTATATCAAGTTACAAGAAGAGGAATTGTGTTTCAGAGTACGAGGAAATTATGAAAACTATTCTTGAAAAGGCTCATCAGAGGAAGTACACCATTAATTAGAGAATTACTAAGATGTACCAAGATCTGAGGCAAGGGCGTTAGTGGCATAAGATGAAGTATGATGTGACAAACTTCATAATAAAGTGTTTGACTTGTCAAAAGGTGAAGATTGAGCATCAAAAGCCTCTAGGCCTACTTCAACCTTTAGAGATCCCTGAGTGGAAATAGTTCAATATTTCCATGGATTTGATCATGGGATTACTGGAGAATGCTATACATCGTGATGCTATTTGGGTAATTGTTGACAGATTGATGAAATTGGCTCATTTTCTAATGTTTCATATTGGCCATCAGAAATATTGGCTCAGTTACATGTAGAGGAGATCATTTGATTACATGGGGTGACTTCAAATATTGTGTTAGACCATGATCCAAGGTTCACATCAAACATTTGGAACGTGTTGTAAGAGGGCATGGGGACTAGGTTGAGGCATAGTATGACTTATCTTCCACAGAGCGATGGTTAGACTGAGAGGATGATTCATACCCTTGAGGATATGTTAAGGGCTTGTGCCATTAAACCACCTGGTAGTTGGGATTGTACCTTACCTTTGGTGGAGTTTGCCTGTAACAACCGCTATCATTTGATCATTCATATGGATTGTTTTGAGGCATTCTATGGTAGGAAGTGTAGATCACCTCTCTATTGGATAGAATGGACCAAGAGAACCATAATAGGGCAAGAGTTGGTTGATGAAATTGTGAAGAAAATTGAGATAATCTGTTAGAAGTTATTGACTATGCAAACCACATAGAAGAGCTATGTAGATAGGCAGCATAGGCCTTTGGAGTTTGAAGTGGGTGATCTCGTGTTCCTTAAGGTTTCACCAGTGACTAGTATTGGCAAGTCCATTAATGCCAAGAAAGTTGACCCCTTGATTCATTAGCACATACAAGATTATAAGTCGACAAAGTTATATTTCCCCATGTGTTGCAAGAAGGAGTATTATACCCGAAAGAGTTAATTGTGATAATAGTATGTGTAAAGACATAATGTTAGGTAGTATGATTGTCAAAATATGTTGATAGGGTAATAAACATGTGACATTGATGTAATATCCCAGATTTTGGGCCTAGAGACTTGAGGAGAAGCCTATATCAGACAAACGACTAAGCCCAATTCGGGAAGAGTCCTAAGAATGTCGAGCGATAAAAAGATTCTCAGGGACTATATGATCTCACCCTACTGGGCAAAGGGCCCAGTATGCGTAGACTTAAGGATCAAATTATCGGTTCAAATGTGCATAGGACACATATATAGTGCCATTGGGTTGGTTGAAAGATGCCACCCAGTTATGTCATGAGGTATGTAACAAGCTAATCTAGTAAAGTATGCTTGTATGTGAGTGGACAAGGCATTTCCAAGGCAGATATATGTACCCTGTGTTTTTGGAATAGACACCAGTGTGTGGAACCATATGGGGCCACACACATATACTCTGACTTGGCATATTTGGGTGTCCTCTCATCATGACAAGTACATTCCACTTTTGTGGTGGACAAATAAGAGGAGGACACATGTCCCTTCATCATTAGAGTCATAAAGTGACTTTTGTGTTGGCATTCTCAGGAGGTGCCACCTAGTACTAAACTCGAGGAATCCACTAGTCTCTGATCCAGACACGGAATTAACTTTCCCGAACAAGAAGCCCAAAAGCCAGGGATGATCATCAAACCCCTACTTTTCCTGACATATTGGATAGCTATAATCCCAAGAAAAGAGGCGAGACCCACTTTATTAAAGTAAGTGACATGTGTCACCGAATCACTAGAACACTGAACAAATGGCACCACCAAAATGTGACACATGGTAGACACTTTCCAAGACCATTAAAGGCCCAACAATTATACATCCAATAATCAGGAAAAATGCTAAGAAATTGTTAGACGAGAGATAGAAGGTAAATAGTAAGTTTTCAAAACTTCAATTCTCTGAAACACTATTGAATCGGCATTTTCTCTCAAAATACCCTTAACAGACCTTCTTCTATTCATCCCAAGCTTCATTTCTATGGTTGCAAATTTTCATTTGGAGGTGTTTAGTGCCGTCTCGCTTGTCAGAGTACTGTTGGATTTTCGAATCGGTTATGGAAACGCGTAGAGATAAGCATAAGCTTCATTTTGAACTTATTGGTTTGTTGTTTTGATAAGTTTTCATGAGGGTGGGGTACTATTCATATTTTGTCCAAGGGGTGTTTTTCAGGTTTAATCATGTATATATGGTTAGATGATGATTTATGATATTTTGGACCAAGTTGTTAGACAAAATTCTATTTTGGCCACTTTGTTTTAAAAAGGGTATGTTCAGTCAGTGTGAATAGGAGTTGAAACTTTGTGATTTTGATGATTTTAACATTACCATTGAGGTTAGCATGGAAAATTGTATAGGAAAACATGTTGTTATGATTTTTGGAGGATTACACATAATTCTGGAATTTTTGGAAGTTGGAATTGTTGCTGCCCAGATTCTATTTTGGAAACCAGTATTGTTGTGCCGTGTTTTTCAATAGTCAAACTTGATCCAAATTGGATGAAATTTTACAACATGAAAGTAGACATCCTAGGCTTTAATTTGATAGGTATTATTTATCATTTGGATCTGTTGATTAAGAGATATGATTTTTCAAAGTTTGATATTGTTTCTGGAATGAAATCTGGGGTAGATTAGGTTGACAAATTTTCTATGAAATTTGTGGCTATAATTGTGCCTCTGATATTTTTTCTTTAAAGTAGACTTAAATAGCTTTAAGTAGAAATTTGAATCACCCAATTGGAATTTTATTGAATTAGTTATGAGTTTTCAAATTTTGGTATAAATTCTAGCAACTTTTAGCTACCATGGGAATTTAAGAAAGAAAGGGTCAAATGTAATTTCTTTGACCTCTAATAGTTAAGTTGAGCACTTGGGGTTAGTGTAGTCACACTAGAGGTTCATTGATAATGGCTCTAATAATGTCATTATTTATTTAGGGCTATGAGAAAACAAGAAAGATGAAGCATGGAAGAATTTCCAAGAAGCTTCAATGGTTGGAAGAAAAGGGGAGTCAAAGACAAAAGGTAGTGAACTTGCTTGCATGTTTGTGAGTTTATGTTGTGTATTGATTTGCTATATTGTTTTACTTGATTATGTACAGGAGAGGAGTGCATGATGATGTACCTGGAAAGAAGTTGCAATGAAGAAGATAAGAATTATTCATTTACTTGTTCGTCATGTAAATTAATATTTTTACAATGGTTAACTGTATAACCCGCATGACAAATGAATTAATTATCCAAGAGTGGTAATTGATTTAAGAATGGGTAATCGAACAGTATGAGCCCATTAGTTAAGAAACCTTCCGCACATAAAAATGACCAAAGAATCACTTTGATTAAGATAATAAAGAGAATGAAGGAAAGATGAGCCACAATGAGTAGGGAACCACGTTTAATAATCTTCAAAAAGTTTGAAGTTATTTAGAAAATCCCCTTTAAGTGCAGGTTTGAATCCTGTATTGGAGTTTGGATTTGAAATTCCTTACTAAGAAATATGACATAGTGGTTTAGATGCACCATGAAAGACTTATCAAATCAATATTGTAACCGGTCTAGCTCCATGAAACATTGCAAATTCTACTTCCCTAGTTGGGAGTATTCTACGTATACCTTTGAACACAATGTCTGTCGTCCATCAATTGACTCCTAATATAACCTTGATTTACTGGAATGGCAGGTAGATTCAAAGAAAGCAAATAGTAGAATTGCTAGAGAAAAAGGGTTTATATGACCCAGTGTATCGCATAGGGTGCTCTAGTGCTATTTGTAGAAAGAAAGATGAGAAAGGGAATTAAGAAAAAACAAGCTTGTCAGTATAAAGAAAAGTAACTCTTGCTCTTGTATCTTATGTAATGGTTCTACACATATGTGTATACCATCGAATATATTTGTATTATGAATATATGGTAGGCAATAAGACCCAACATGCCTATAAAATAGGGTGATGCCCCGTCAGTCAGACTTGTTTAGCATTCAGTATAGAATCAGAGCTAGTTTAGTAGAATTTCTATATGATCGTGGGCTCTTGCCCCAACATGGCCTTGTACTACGGCAGAAGTTGCATCGACAAGAATTTGTCCTACGCCTAGAGGTAGATTGTAAAATCAATGCCTGAGCATGAGAATTACCTAGGATTGTGGCAAGGGACGATTGTCCATGAATTTACACAAACTTTATGCTCACTGCATATCATGAATTGGTATCTTAACTTATGCCTTGTTGCACATCGTGAATTGGTATCTTAACTTTATGCCTTGTTGCATATCATGAATTGAGAATACCCAACACTAGGAGTAGTGACTGGTATGTCCTATGAATGCTAAACTTGACCAATTAGGCTTATGAATACTTAAGAATAGATGGTTTGTTTTGCGAGCTTCGTGAACATTACGTAAGGGTATGAATGGCTTGAGTACTAAGACTCGAGCTTGGAATGTATACAAAATAAATGACCTTCTAGAATAGTTGTCTAGTTTTTGAGTACCTATGAAAATTGAATTTTAAAATGGCTAGTGCACCTACTATTTTCATGAATTGTATGAACTGAATTATGAACAAAATTTTTCAAGAATTGAATTTCTTAATATAATTTTTGACCTGTTGTAGTGGACATTTTTTAACTTTTTTTTGAGAAAGAATGTAACCTTAGAGGAACCCTGAATAGTGGGAGCATATGTATTTATGGTTAGATGATGATTTATGATGATATTGGACCAAGTTGTTGGACAAAATTCTGTTTTAGTCACTTTGTTTTAAAAGGGGTCTGTTTGGTCAGTTTGATAAAGAGCTAAAACTTTGTGATTTTAATGATTTTGACATTACAGTTGTGTTTAGAATGGAAAATTGTGCTAAAAAACCTGTGGTTATGATTTTTGGAGGATTACACATAATTTTGGAAGTTTTAGAATTTTGAGTTGTTGCAGCCCATATTCTTTTCTAGAGACTAGTATTGTTGTTACATGTTTTTCAATAGGCAAACTTACTCCAAATTAAATGAAATTTTACAGGATAAAAGTAGACATCCTAGGCTATAAGTTGATAGGTATTTTGTGTCATTTGGATCTATGGATTGAGAGAAATGAATTTTCAAAGTTTGATGTTGATTCTGGTAAATGTATGGCTATAATTGGGGCTCTATGATATTTTTCCCTTAAAGAAGACTCAAATAGCTTTAAGTAGGAATTTAAACCGCCCCAATTAGAGTTCTATAGAATTAGTTATGAATTTTCAAAGTTTGATCAAAATACTGGCAGCTTTTAGCTACCATGCGAATTTAAGAAGGAAAGGACCAAATGTAATTTCTTTGAACTCTAAGGGTTAAGTTGAGCACTTGGGGTTAGTATAGCCACACTAGAGGTTCATTGATCTTGGCTCTAATAATGTCATTATTTGTTTAGGGACATGAGAAGCCAAGAAAGATAAAGTATGGAAGAATTTCCAAGAAGTTTCAATGGTTGGAAGAAAAGGGGACTTGAAGACAAAAGGTAGTGAACTTACTTGCTTGCATGTATGTGATGTTTATGTTGTGTATTGATTTACTGTATTGTTTTACTTGATTATGTGAAGAATGTATGAATAAATGAAGCTCTATTTCTATTTTTGTTGAGGCCATAAGTATATTGCACTAAACATTGAGCTTACAAAATATCAATATGTGAACATGAGCCTATGTAAGACAATCATATCATGCACTAGTATTCATCTTGCATGCATTGTTAGTATTGTTTGCTACTGAGATTCCCCCAATCTCATCTCCCCCACCAACCATATAGGTATGTGAACAGGAAAGAGAAGAATGCATGAAGAAGAACAAGAAGAAAAGAAGATGAATAATTGAAGAAGAATTTGTATTAATTTACTGTATGTAAATTAATTACACAACCCTGATATTTGTATAAATAGTATGAATAATAGATTGAATACACGAATTGGTATTAAGTTGAAATCAGGATCATGTGGAACTAAGAAAAAGAACGAACTATGCTATGTGATAAGAATAGCAGATCAACAGTTGGAAATGAGTAATAATCCCCTAAGAGAATATAAGTACACGCTTTCGTGAACATAATAAAGGGGTATGAAAGTAGGGTATTACAATTGATGTTAAAAGTTCAATACAATTAATTTGATTATCATTGTAAAAAAAATGTCCGAAAATGTTTTTTGGATATGAAGGGAAAAACATTTACACCCCACGCATAATTGTTTTTATAGCCTCCAAATGTCTATTAAGTAATTATGATTTATGTTTCATGATTTGATGTCTATTTTCGAATTCAATCAAATTGAATTCATAATTTAATGTCTATTGTCAAATTCAATTTATTTTATTACCTTATCTTAAAACCCTACTAATAAAAGCTTGAACTTAACTGGGAATAATATCCCAATAAATTTGAATTACTTGGAAACAAAATTATAATTTTATTTCGCAATTATTATTGAAGGGGTCTAACTTTCTAAACTAAAGGAAAATGGCTGTAATAGGGAAAAATTTGTAATGATTTTTTCAAAAAAGGAAATTAGTTTAATAGGTATTAACTAAATGAGTACTAGTGTAATTATTTGATTACTTACCCATTTTTGTAAATGATTTTTTAAGTGGGCCTGGTATTACAAGATTTCATGTATAAAGTTGATTGGCCTAGTCACCTATCAAATTGCCATATTGCTACGTTTGTCGAGTGTGCACAGGTGTTCCATGTGTCACAACTTAAGAAATACCATCTGGTTCCTTCCCATGTGATTGAGCCTAAAGAGGTCGAGTTGAGAGAGAATTTGACCGATATGTCTGAGCCAAAGAGGAACTTAGATGTAAAGGATAAGCAATTGGAAAGTAGGACAATCCATCTTTTGAAAGTAGGATAGAAACTTTTTTGCCGCGTCTAGGAACACACTTTGGAAAGTAGGACAATCCATCTTTTGGGAAGGGGTTTTGATTGATCAAAAAGAAGAATCTACTTCAACCGATATGCCCTTAGGCACGGCCATACATAACATAGAGATCACACTCGGAAAGGGTGGACAATTAGCTAGAGCAGCAGGTGCTGTAGCGAAACTGATTGCAAAAGAGGGGAAATCGGCCACATTAAAATTACCTTCTGGAGAGGTCCGTTTGATATCCAAAAACTGCTCAGCAATAATCGGACAAGTGGGGAATGTTGGGGTAAACCAGAAAAGTTTGGGTAGAGCCGGATCTTTGGCTATGGGTAAGAATAGATCAGAAGGTTTTGGGCCACGGCGAAGAACTGGTCAAACACTTGTTGGCTGCGGCTAAGACCCACTGGCCGCAGCTAACAACTGGCTTGTTTCTTGGCTGAGTTCCAATGACCATAACTTTCAACACACATATCAAATTGATACAAACTTTATGTCATTTTAAAGCTTGTCATGTCTACTACAAGACTAAAGAGTTTCACAACTTTTAGACTTCATTTGTTATTTTAAAACACCATGCAAACTAGCTACCCTATATAGAATTTTCACTTAATAGCGTTTCCAGTTTTTAAAAAAAAATTCAAAGGACAGAATTCACTACTGAGGCTACGCCCCACAAGTTTTTCATATAGAATCTAATGAAAATATCAAAACAACCAAATTCGCATTTTTTCACAAGCTCTATTTTGGGCAGCAATTCAAACACAAAAACAGAAATTCCCAAACTTTCCAATCAAGTCCTAAATCAATTCTATTATCCAAACCACAACGCAAGACACCATTACAATAATCATAACATCACAAACTCACTACATCCCAATATACATAAAAATTAGGGCAAATTCCACAACCCTAAGTACTCAACCAATGATCATAACATATATGTCAAAAAGTTGCTATAGCTTAGCTCTACCTCTTTCTCTAGCTTGTTCCTTGATTCTCCAACTACTACATTTTCTTGAGTACAAAAAGTACCTACTTTTGAAAATATAAAACCATGGGATTGAAGCTTTCATCAAGAGGAATAGGATTAAAGAAGAGGTTTTGAGTATTAGAAGTCATCTTCAAGGTCAAAATGGCTCACCTTCACAAAAGTCTTCTTTATCTTTCCTCCTTTACCATGGCCGATCAAAATGAGAGCTTGAAGAGAGAGATGATGATGAGTGGTTAGTTTTTTCAACTCCCTCCATGCCCTAGCCGACTTAAAGAGAGAGAGGGAAGAGAAATTAATTAATTTTGACCTTTAACAATTTTACTTCCATCCAATGGTGCTAAATGTCACCATCTTGTGATTCCTCCCGAAGACAAGTAACTATTTAGTTACTCTAACTAATTCCATTAGCCATTTAGTTACACCTCTTGCTCTTTTAGATAAGGGTGAATTTCCTCTTCGGTAGCTGACTAATTGGCTTATAAATTTCTATCTTCCCGTTTTACCCCTGATAATGGCAATTTTACCTAGATTGCCACTTGGGATATTATTTAATTTCTTTTCCTCCTTCCATACGCCATTCCCTTCACTTTTAATTAAATTTAAGCTTTATCACCATGACTAAGGTTAAATACAAGGTTTGGGCACTTTCTGCTGCTAATTCAGGTTATAATTCACAATTTAATTTCCAAATATGTTTGTCTAATATTAATTACATTCAATTTTGGAGTCACCAACCACTATTGAAACCCCTACTTGTTTCATACCTCAGCCGTGCTCAAAAACACAAGCTGGGTAATGTTAGTGTACCCTCAGGTACTATGTATCAGTGTACCCGTAGGCACTATATATCAGTGTACCAATAGCAGTATATATTATACATATTACAGAATATGGCATACACAACATATACAAATTCATTTAGTGTATGAAAGAAATAGTTACTACCTTAATCCCGTTTTCCTGGCTCTAACTATGTTCCGGCGTGGGTATGCTATATGGTCCTACAATTGGTAAATTTGTAAAGTAATAAGTCATTATTCATTTATAAACTCTTTCCAAACTTAATTTGTTAGTTATGTTAGATTAAAATTTCAAAATGACTAAAAGACCCCTAAGGATCAGGCCTAAGCCCCTAGATACCCAGTCTGATTATACTTTTCCAAAAATTTTGACCTGGGCTATTCCTACACAATTTTGTCTATATAATCTATTTTTAATCTCAGAATTGCTAAATTCACTGCCAAAAGACAATTTTTCTCTTTACAGCCCCTATTTAGGGTTTTTGGGATCATTTTGTCATTTTACTTTACAAGGCTTTTCTTACTTTATGATCAACATGAATCTTACACAATTTTCCCTTTTGAATATAATAGAACCATTAGATTAATGAAATTCTAGCCCTAAATTCTCAAATTAGGTCTGGCCAAAACTTGCTCCATTAAAAGTGAAAATGTGATTTTCTTAATTTAATTCTCTAAACTCCTTTCTTTTCACTCTTAATTAGTTGTTTAACTTCTGAAACACTAGTTAAACATGATTTGTGGAAATTTGGGCAGTATAAGCCCTTAGGGTTTCATGATCCCAAATTTACAAAATTCACCAAAACAATCACAAACCAAGCTAATAACAACACTAACCACAACAACAACATATGAACCAATAGGATTAAGTTTCTTGAGATTACCTCTTGATCCTTCAATTTCTCTGTCTACAACGTCACCTTCTCTCTCTCATCATGTGAAGTTTTGCTTGCTACACATGATTTTCAAGAGGGAGAAGAACTTAGAAGAGTTTTTCCATGGATGCTAGAAGCTTAAGCACTTGAAATCAAGAGTACCTACCTTGATCTGTGCTTCTTGAACCCTTGAGCTCTTTCTTCCTCTTGTTGTTCTTCAAGCTCTTCCTTTCTATCTACTTTCTCAACTTGGATGAAAATGATGTCCAAAATAGAAAGAGATGAGCTCTAAAAAATATCTTCATACACCTCCTTAATTTAATATATTTTAATGCTAATTTTCCATGTTCATTTTTGCTTTTTGCTTCATATCTTTTTACTTGGGTAAAGATAAGTGCACATGGCATCATTAGCTATCAAGTAAAATATTTTCCCCTTTATTTCCCATTTGGACGAAAATTCAAAGAGGAAAGGGAAATAATTAGTATTTTTTTAATTTCCATAATCCCCTTCTTCAATTAATTAATTATGTACATATCCACTTTTTTACTTTTCAAACTTCATATACTTGACCACAATTGCTTCAAAATTGGGATATTTATCACCAAATATTTATTTTCCCCTTATTTTCTTTATTTGTCCAAACATGGCCTCTATTAATTAGGAAAATAATTTATCTTTTTGCTTTATTGGAAAATTACCATTTTGCCCATACATTTTTTTAATTTATTGGGCCAAAGTGTTTCTTCCTCCTTTTCCTTTCCTTTTGGGCCGAAATCTATAACATTCCATTTTTAGTCACCAATATTCCTTGTATGTAAATGATATAGTTAATGGAATAAAATGGTGAATTGTGATGTATATGAAATGACATAAGCACTTCAATCAGTGGTTATACACAACTTGGCTAAGCTAGGACACAAAGGAGCAACTAATGTCCACTCAAAGGCCTAACATCGTAACCTAAATTGGAGCATGAAAGAACAAAAATCTTAGCTCAATGCTAGTGCAAAATTTCAGCGAAACTAAATAGAAAAGGAGCAAGGAATGATTTATTTCAATAAATCATAAAATATAATGGCAAAATGGTAATTTTCCATAAAACAAGAAGCTAATTATTTTCTCCTAATATTGGGCCACATTTTTGGCCAAATAGGGAAAGGAGAGGGAAAATAATTATTTGGAAGATAAATATTAATTGGGAGCATTTGTGACCAATTAGGAAAAAATGAAGAACACATAAAGTAAAATGATACCATTAATTAATTGGAAGAAGGGAATTAAGTGAAATGCGAGAGGCAAATTTTATGTCCCTATTTCTCTTAAATTTTGGTAAAAGGGAAATAAATGGGGAATACAAGTGCTTGGTCCATATTTAATGAGAATTAATTATGGCAAAGTAAAAAGAAACATACACGTGTGAAATTGCATTAATCAATAATATACCATAAAGCAAGAAGTGATATATTCTTAAGCCTTCATTATCTCTTTCCTTCCTTCCATTTTCGGCTTAAGTGAAACAAATAGAGAGAGAAGAGAGCTTGAATAGGAGCTTGAAGAACAAGAAGGGCTATGGTTTCAAGAAGTTAGAATCTAAAGTAAGAGCTTGAAATCAAAGTGGTTATGCCTACTAATCCACTTAGAACTTCTTCTAACATCTTTTTCTTGAAAATCATGGTTAGCAAGCTAAATCAAGAGAGAAGAGAGAGAGGGTAGAGGCATATAGAGAGAGAAAGTTGGAGAAATCAAGAGGTAATATCCAAAACTTTGACCCTCTTTCCCTATTAAGTGTTTACTAGGTGTTTAGGTAGTAAATTTGGGACCAATGTACCTTAGATGTAGCTTCTTCACTTTCATTGCCATGCTAATACCTATGGCTATAATATCCCAAAATACATCTAAGGGCTAAATGTATGGAATATATAGTGGTATTAAGGACAAAATTGCCCTAGAAATTTTGTTATGACTTTAGCTCCAATTAGCTTGAGATACTATTTAGTCTTTTTGCCTAAAGTCAAAAATGACTACAGGACTAATTTGAACATGAGAGAAGGGGAAATGGCTTATGGAAAAGAAATATGAGGAGAATATTTATTTTGACATAATAAGAGACACATGGAAGTATTTTTGGCCAAACACAAAAAGGGGAAGTCAACAAGTCAATTAACAAAGGCTAATTTAGCATTAAACTATATTATTCAAGGAGATATTATAAGAGATCATTTTTCCTCTTCAAAGACCTATATTTTCATGCAAGACATGAAAAAAGTAAGAGGAAATAATATTTGGCTCAAAATGAAAGCAAGAGGAGACAATTTGACTAAGTTAGAAAAAGATGATGACTTGGTCAACAATTGCAACTAAAGCAATATTATTTGAGGAGCCAATTTGTGATACTTCAACAAGCTATTTCCTCTTCCAAAATGGGATACAATCATATGACACAAGAAAGGAAAAGAAAATGAAGATGACCAAGGTCAACTCTCTCAAGCTAAAAGCAATATGAGAGGAGGTGAAATGTGAAAAAGTAAGAAGCTATTTTTGCTCCTTGAAAAGCTAATATTTTGGACAACAAATTTAGGCCAAACAAAAGATGATGTCTTGAATTAAAGAGGGCTATATTTTCATTTGATATGAAGGAGAAAAAGAAAAGAGGATGATATTAAGCAATTGGCACATGTTGATATAATAAAATACTATATATTAAAGGAGGTGGATGATGATATTTATTAAAGTTTTTATCTCTTCCTTTGTCCAACTTTTCGTTCAGCTTTTTAAGAGATAAGGGAAGAGAAATATGATCATTTAATCACTCTCTCTCTCACTCTCCAAGTCAGTTTGCAACTGCCATACGAAGAGCTTAAAGAATTAATTTTAGGTGAGCTCTTTGATCTTGCTCTTCACCACTTTAACCTCATTTATGGCTCAATAGTCCTTCAAAAACATTGTTCATCTTGGTAAGATCTTCATTTCTATGGTTTTAAAATTTCAAGAGGAGGTGTTTTGAGCCATCATTCAAGAACAAAAGCTGAAAAACAAAATAAAGGAGCTAAGGAGAAGCAAGAGGTGAGTATTGGCTTCAACTTGAGCTATTGCTTGTGTAGGTTGAATGAGTATTTTGACATATATAACTCTGCCCTGATTTTTTTCCAAGTTAGGGTTTGGAGAATTCATGGTGTTTTGGTTATGTCTTTGGTATTTTATGATGATTAGAAACCATACGACACAAGTTTGATGCTTAAGTTAGGAGTTTTGTAATTTCTGGAATTTTGTTGATTTTTCTCCCAAAATAGGATATGGGGAATAAGTGAGAATTAGTTCATTTTGATGTAACCCTTGTGTTCTACATGAAAAATTATGGGAATATAGCCTTGGGTTATGAATTTTTGGTCATTGAAATTCAAAATGCAACACTGGATTTTCTGCCAAACAGAATTCCAGTGAGTTACCCTAATTATGAGGTTTTTTTGGATAACCAACTTATCTCTAAAATTTCTGAAAATTTTCAATTAAATAGTAGACATATCAAGCTTGAATTTAATAGGTCATTTGTGTCTTTTGATTTGCACACTGAAAGTGATGAATTTTTGAATTTAGGTCATGAAAACTGGGTTGAATTCTGACAGTGTGAAATAGATGAAATTTCTAGGAAAGCTGTGTATCTAACTAGTCGTGGGTAATATTTTTCCTGAAACTAGACTAAATAAGGGTCATATAGCCTTTGGAATCACCTGATTTTTATTTTTATAGATTTAGTTATGATTTTTCAAAGTTGATGAAAAATTCTGGCAGATTTGGTCACTTATGTGAAAATTGAAAATGTTATAGTATAATGTAATATTGTTGAACTCTGATTTTAGAAATTGGTCTTTTAGGTTAATTGAACATTTTAGCTCTATAGTTGACTTGATTAAATGACTATAGTGATAACCAACCCAAGTATTATGAGTTATTAAAGAATTGGAATAGGTAATAACTTGTCGTCCTTGATTATGATTGATAGGATTTGACATTTTCCCTGCACGTGATAAATCGGTGCTAGAGCATGAGTAGAAAGAACAAGGTAGTGACACTTTCTCTTATACTATATGTAATGCATTGTATGTTTGTCATGTCATTAAATTGTGCATCACAAATACTACGAAGCTTGTTGCTTTATATATGCTATGAAATCTGTGTGTATGCCATGAAGGCTGTGTGTATACAGTCGTTGTGTTGTCAATTGTGATACTGGTCACACATTATGTGTATATAGCTGTGACTGCTGTCGATTGTGATGTTGGTCACGCATCCTCTACATACGGCTGGGAGTGCTGTTGTTTGTGACGAAAGCCACGTATCACTGTGTTGCTGCTGCTATTACTATTGGTGATTTACTGCATGCTATGTGATTACATATTGTATGAATTATTTGTTACTACTGAGATTCTCTGCAATCTCATTCTTTCTATTGATTAAGCTACAGCCAGGGCGGATAGTTCTTATTTAGTTTATGGTTGGTTGTCATATTTTGATTGGAATTATTGTACATTTTGTAAATGCTATTTTGGATATGGTTATGTAATCCCTTGAATGGGAAATTGTAAGGGGCAACTAAGCCCCATAAATCCTTTAGTTATTATATGAAAACCCAAGGATTGCCGAAAATTTTTGTTTACACTTTGATATTTATGAATGCAAATTAACTGCATAGGTTAATTATATTCAAAATGTGTGTTTAAGGTCTAGTCAAATGGATTTTGAAAGAAATTTTGAAACCCCACTTTATTTCAGGGCAGGACCTTGTCTTGAAGCATGAACTTAAACAGATTTTGTATTAATCATTGGTCTTTAATTTGCCTTAATTATGCATTTTCGAATTATAATTATGATTTATAAAGTAGGGGGTTACTATGGCCAGTGAAACTTCTATAAACACTTGATCGCCAACTTCAAACTCTAGAGGTTTTTGTAACCCCCTCCGTAATTATATCCGAAATACGCGATTAAAATGAAATAGAGACCAATAATAATCAAATAACATTTACTAACCCATCACATGACGGGGTTTTCACGAATACTTTTTGAAATCATTTATAAACTTGGTCTCATATTCACATTTTGAATACAATTACTACACAACGATAAATCACACTCAAATAAATATCAGAGTGCACGACATAATCATCCTGGAAATCCCGGGTACATACCTTCACTAAAGATACACATGGTACAATTGCCCATTACAATTCTTCAAATGGGGATTACACAATCTCATGTCGAAGGAGTCCTAGCCGCTCCCTCCACGAGCCACTTGCCCTGTCTAAATTGTTGGTAGGGGAGAGTGAGATTCGAGAGAATCTCAGTAGGAAATAGATACCATAATACATGCATGATAGATGTTATGTGTATGACATCTTAGCTTTATCTAGATGCATGCCCCATAATGATATTTCAACATGCTCAATATTTCATGTAACAAAACTATGGCCACAGTAAAACAGAAACAGAGCTTCATTTATTCAAATATGCTCTACACAATCAAGTAAAGCAATCACATACATCACTACACAAGCAAAGATATCAAATACATGCAAGTAAGGTAAGTCCCCTACCTCCAGTCTTTTCTCCTCGATTTGCGTGCCAGTAACTCGGGGCTTCACATTCGATCCTACAATGTCAAATGTACTATTTAGACACTTCCATAGTGTTTCTGGGGGTTATATGAGGCTATATTGAAAATTTACTAAAATACCCCCGGGGACCCGGCCTAGCCCCGCCGAACCCGGTCCGGCTGTACTTTTCTTGAAACCTTGACATGGGCTATTCTTACATATTTTCGCCTAAGGAATCCATTTCCTGACTCAGAATTATCAAAATCAATGTCAATTTACAAATTTACCCTTGGCAGCCCCACTTTAAGGGTTTCAAGGGTGTTTTCGTAATTATGCTTTTTCGGCCTTTTCCGGAAAAGTGACCAACTGTAACCCCACCTAATTTTCGCTCCTGAACTCAATGGAATCATCAAATCATTGCAAATCCATCTCTAACCCCTACAAACTAGGCTTGGCCGAAATTCTCAATTCCCCGGGAAAAATTGGGGTTTTTCGGTTTCGGCTTCGTAAACGCGTTCCTTTCTACTCCTAACCACTTTATTGACCATTACATTGGGTTAGAACTACCATTTAGTATCAATTTGGGCAGCATAACACCTAGGGCAACCCATTTTCCAAATTTACAAACAAAGACAATCCGGTAAAATTTCACCGATTAAATCAACCACAGCAGCCAGAACAATCAAAGATTGAAGTTTTGGAAGTTACCTCAAGCTCCCTCTGGCTTTTACTCAATATGGTTGAACCCTAGCCCCTTTTAAACCATGAAAATTGAGCTTCCAACACCTTAAAGAACATGAAAGAGAAGCTTAGAAGCAAGGTTATACGCGTTAGGAGCTAGATCGTCAGAGAAATCGGCTTACCTTGCGAGATTTCTCCTCTTTCTCTCTCTAAGAGCTCTCAACTTTCTCTCACTAGTTTCAGCTGGTTAAGCACGACAGAAAATGAGAGCTGAAGAAGATGAGAACATATTTAATTCCATGCTGATGTCATCTTTTATTGAGATGATGTCATAATTCCCATTTTCGGATTTTCTGGCAGATTTTCTGCCCAAACTTTGAAATGAGATGATTCCAAAGCCAAATGAAAGGTATTTAAGTCCTCTTCATTGGAAAAATATGATCCATTACCAGAAAATCACCAAAACATTCCATAATTACACAAATTTCATCACTGCCCCAAAACAGAGTCCATTTTCGACCTCAAACTTTGGACAGTCATATCTCCCAGTTCCCAAAACGAAATGGCACAAATTATATGTCCATTTTGAAGATTGGGATGTGAAATTTATGACTGAAAAGTTTCATAATTTTCTGACATCATTTTCCTAGTCAAAACATCCACACGATAAGACTGCCCAGAATAGAGTTTCACTGGACAGAATTTCAAATTTTGCATCTTTGCTTCCAATGGTTCCATTTTCATACCAAACATCATTCCCACATAAATTTTCGCAAGGAATCCATTAGAAACACCAAATCAATCAAATTCATATCTCATTGACATGTTTTCACAACAATCTCAACATGTCAACACAATTCATATTTCAAAACCTAACATTGCAACATTTCCATTCCAAAGTTCCAAACCAGTTTCAATGACATCAAAACACACTATGACACCATTTCCAACACAATACCTCATTCAATTCTTCCCTCTATTCTAAGTCAATTTGGATGTTAATCTACAATTGAACTCAAATACAGGGTTTCAGCACTGCTCACAACACACACGAATCATAATCGAGTGCCAAATCACATCATATTCTCCAAAAGGGTTATTTATCACTAACCACATCCACTTTTGGAGTCATTAACCCTTAATCAAAATTTGGGATCTTGCTAAACCGGGGCTTAGCAATCCACTAATCTCAGGCTTATTCTCAGCCTCGAGTCTCAAAATTCGGGGAATTACAGTTTTCGCCTCGGCATATCTCTTCTGTTGGCTTTAAGCAGTTGACAATCTCTTCTTAATCAACTTGACCTGCTTTATTGTCTGATCAACTATGTCTAGCCCAAGTAAGCGCCTCTCAGACATTCTGACCAGCACAAGGGTGATTGACCTTAGGCCTGGAACAGAACCAATATCGAAAGTGCCATATAGAATGGTGTCAAATGAAATGGCAAAATTGAAAAAGCAGATTGAAGAACTACTAGAAAAAGGGTCATTAGACCCAGTGTTTCACCATGGGGAACTCCAGTGCTATTTGTTTAAAAAAAGATGGAAGTTTATGACTCTATATTGATTATAGGGAGTTGAACAAGGTGTGAGTTAAGAACAAGTACCTACTTCCAATAATAGATGATCTACTCGATCATTTGTCTGGGTCCTGTGTGTTTTTGAAAATTGACTTAAGATCAGGTTATCACTAACTCAAGGTTAAAATGGAAGATGTGCCAAAAACTACTTTCAGGAACAAATATGGCCATTATGAGTTTTTTAGTAATGCCATTTGGGCATACCAATTCACCTGTAATGTTCATGGACTACATGAATCGAAATTTTCGTCCGTATTTAGACTAATTCATGGTAGTCTTTATAGATGATATACTGGCATACTGACGGAGTAGATCAGAACATGAACAATATTTGAGAACTGTATTGAACACACTGAAATCTAAGCAACTCTATGCAAAGTTAAGTAAATGTAAGTTTTGGCTTTCAGAAGTTAGATTTATTGGCCATATAGTCTTACAACAAAGAGTCTCAAGGTATCATTACAAGGTGGAAGCAGTACTAAATTAGAAGAAGCTAGAGATTGTCTTTGAAATATGTAGTTTTCTTTGTCATACTGGATACTATAGAAGATTCATATTGAATTTCTCCAGAATAGCTATGCCTATGACAAAGTTAATCCAAAATACTCTATATTATCCGTCAGACCAAAATTTTGAGAGGAGCTTCACTTAGCTAAAACATAAATCAACGCCAGCATCGCTTTTGATAATCCCAGATTCACGTTGACCTTCATTGTAAGTATCTTATTTCCACATCTTTTAGTGTATTTGCATGCAGTTTAGTGGGCACACATCAATAACATACATATATCAATAAAAAGTGCTCAATTACAAAAATTTCCTATTAGGATTGTCCATAATAACTACAAATAATGGAGCCGCATAGGGCTACTAGGGTTTCTAAACCCAGCTAATGAAACTCAGACATCTTCCTGTCTTCGTTCCACCACTGCTTTCCTCTTATGTAGTTCTTTTCTTGCTTTCATCTATCTAAATGGTTGGATGGGGAGGGTGAGATTTGATATATTCTCAATGGCAAACAATACTAACAGTGCAAGATGAATGCTAATGTATGATATGCTTGCCTTACATAGACTTATATTCACATAATGACATTTCTGCGTGCTTAATATTTCATGCAATATATCAATAGCAATAGTATAAACAAAAATAGAGCTTCATTCATTCATACATGCTTCACATAATCAAGCAAAGTAATAATGTAAATCCAAACACATCAAATACATGCAAGTTAAGTAAGTTTACTACCTTGTGTCTTTAAGTCCTCCTCTTGGACCATTTTTTTTCCAACTATTGAAGATGCTTCTTTTTGATTTCTCATGGCCCCAAATAAATACCCATATTATTAGAACCATGAAAATGAATGTCCAGTGGGCTACATGGGCCTTTAGGACATCTCTCTTATTTTTTGCCCAACACTTATGACAATTTTAACACATTTGCCATAAATTCATCGGTTACCCAATCTGCCAGTTTGGTTGACCAAACTTTGGAAATTCATAATTAATCCTACAATACTCTAAATGGGTTAGTTCCAGCTACTATAAAAAGCTCTTTAAGTCCTCTTTCAGTGAAAAATATCACAGAGCATTAATTACAACCACACATTTTTCAGAAATTTGTCAAACACATACTATTAGAGATTTCATTTCCAAACCAAGGTCAAACATTAAAAACTCATACCTTTCAACCCACTAATCCAAATGGGTTATGTTACCTATCAAATTAATTCCCAACATATCTACTTTAACCCTATAAACTCTTATATCATTTGGACCAAGTTTGACAAATCAAAAACACATTGCAAGTTCTCTGCCTCAAGAAAACAAATTCAGCCAGATTTCAACACTAACTTCGAAAATCAACATAAAAATTCTTTTAACCTCATAATCACTATCTTAATCATGATCAAGAAAAACTTAGGTAGCACCTCCCCTTAAGGTTTCATCTTCCTACTTTCCCAAAAACAACAAAACCGAGCCAATATCCACAACAACCACTACAACAACAACACATAAAGCAAGATGATCAAAGTTTTGGAAATTACCTCTTGATTTTCCAACTTTTTCTCTCTAGGCCCCATTACCCTCTCTCTCTTCCCTATTGACTTTACTTGCTAACCATGATTTTCAAGATGAAGAAGGGATTATAATAGGTTTTAAGTGAATTAGGAGGCATAAAACTTGATTTCAAACCTCTTACCTTAGATTCTTGTTTCCTGAAACCCTAGCTCTTCCGTCTTGTTCTTTTGTTCTTCAAACTCTCTTCTCTCTCAATTTTCATTGAGTTGACCAAAATAATAGAAGGAGGAAAGAGATAATAGAGCCCTCATAATATCTCCCTTGCTTTATGAAATAATATTATTTAATGGCAATTAGCATATGTCTAATTTAGTTGGCCAACAAATTTCGTTTTTGAATTAATCCTGGCCAAGTATTTTGCTTTTCCTTCCTCTTTCCCATTTTAAGTAAATTGTTCCCCAAGAAAATAGAAAAATAGTGGCTTCTTGCGTTATTAATCAAATGACCATTTTGCCCATACATTTTTTCCCATTTTTGCACTTGCTAGAAAATCTGGAAAAATTTTCATTAAACCTTGAAAATTCATATCTAATTGTACAGATGTCCAATTGGTATGGTTCTAAAGGCTATGTGACCCTTATTAAGTATTTTTTAAGGGAAAACTATGGCCTTTAGCCAACTAAAAGTTCATAATTCCCAAAATTTCCATTTTTAGACACTGTTATATAAGTTGGCCAGTTTTACTTGGGTAATTTCCAAAATACATAACTGTTTATGCACAGCTCCAAATAACTTATGTAAACTATCAAATTAAGTTTGATAAGTCTACTATTATTTTGAAAAATATCATAGACATTAGAAATCATTTGCCTATCCAAAACCACTTGACAATCTCACTACCGTACAGGAAATCACATTGGCACTAAAGTTTACATTCATAGGACATTTGCTAAACTAGGGCTTAGCAGTCCACTTGATTTAGGCTTATTCTCAATCCTCTAATCCCCAAATTCAAGATATTACAGTTCTTTCCCCATTCAATAAATTTCACCCTCAAAAATTGAACATTTACAACTTGGGATCATTCTAGACTCAGTCCATCATTTTTTAGGTATAGACTCACAAGTTGTGTAGCAAATGATCATATTCAATCTATCTCTTTTATATGCGTGCTCACTAGGCACACAATGCAATCATCATATTCTTAGATCTTAGCATTCATCACAATGGCATTCAACAAATAGTTGCAATATAAACAATTGGCATATAAGATAGTACAACCGAGGGTCTCTACCCCCAATCCTTAGATCACTGCTCGTCACACTTCTGAATTCATTTGCTAGCCAAAGAATACACTGATCTACTAGGTCTTAGGGCCTCTGGACACACTGGTCCACTATAACATTACTAGCATATAAGATCTTATAGCCTAGGGCCATGCCCTAGCAATCTTGCACGCCAAGTCTTAAAATCTAGGGAATCACCCCTATACTTATAAAACCTCAGTGCTTACTACCTAAAGCCTCCACTCATCACCATTCTTAAAAACATAATATTTTATCAGCCTAAGGACATACATGTCCATCAAGCCTATGACCTAAGCACATATAGTTTATCATCTTTGCTAAATACATATCAAGACTAACAACCTCAGGACATACAGCCCATTAGGTATTACTGCACTGTACAAACATGTTCATTAGGGTTTACTGCCAATATAAGTGGGTATTTGATCGTGGGAGGCTATAGTATGGAGAGTATTCACTACTATTTTGCCCTACTATACTAGGGCTCATCCCAATCTCTATTTATGTGTCATCACAAACTATATAGGTTGTGTGAGTATCAACGATATAGGTTGTACCTTGTAAAAATACTAGTTTATGTCACTGTACACCATATACTATGTAATACTATTAGCCACACTGCTTCAGCACACATGTTTTACGCCCAGACTCTTGACTACAAGCAACCAGGATGGCATCTATTGAGGTAAGAGCCACCCAATCATAGACTGATTAGTTTCATCTTTAACATACTCTGATGGGTTGCATCGCTATTAAGGGAAAATCATTTATGCCATACAAGATATGTTACTGTAGACCACATGGGTCTAATTATGATTTGGGATGATCAACACTAATGTGAATGTTAACCTCTCCAGTTGTTCTCAAATGTTACATATAAATTCACCTTACTTCTGCTATCCACTCTGATGTTTCACAATGTCAAATACAATACAAGTGGGACTACACTATCTGCCCACACTTGTCTTACTTCCTTAATTAGATCCCACTCGACTTCCGTAGTAACATATAATCATTCATTGAAAATGTGAAAAATAAATATGCCAAGTACCAGATAATGCAATATTATAATAACACACAAGTAAGTTTAGTCAGAAATGTATTTAGGGCTAACCACTATTGTAACCCCTACTTGTTCTGTACCTCAATCCTCTAACTAGGCATATCGGTGTACCATAGGCACTATATATTAATGTGTGTAACCCCCTCACCGTAATTATATTTGGATTATGAAATTTAAGTGAAATAGAGACCAATAAGACAAAAACAACCTTTAGAATCCCTCATCTTCAAGATGGGGTATACCGAAAAATAATTCAAAACATAGTTCATTTGGTCTCACATTCAATTTCGAATACAATTACTTGTGCAGTTAAATCATATTCATAAATATCAGAGTGCAAAACTAAAATCCTGGAAACCCCGGGTTACTTGTATATATATAATGGATTTAGAGTTTCCCAAAATGGGGATTACATATCCAAAATTATTATTTACATCTTATATACATAGTAATCCCAACCAAAAACAAATAACCAACCCTCAACAAAAAGTCTCTAAGAGGTCCTAACCACTCCTGGTTGTCCACTTCCCTTTTGAGCCACTTGCCCTATCTGAAATATTAGTTATTGGAAAGAGTGAGATTTGAAAGAATCCCAGTAGTAATAAATCACTCATACAATATATAAACACAAAGATGTAATTCATCATGTTCAGTAACAACACTTTGAGTCATGGCTCATGCCACAACTGACAGTACTTACGGCTATATCACAATGCTCTATACCTGCTTTCATGGTAAACATTATGCTAGCTTTCCCTGTAATCATTATGCCCGCTTTCACAGAAATACTATGTAGCAGCATCACAAACCACAAACAACCACAAAGCTCCACAAAGCGTCTTAATGTATCACAAAGCAATAGTATCAAGACAATGCATGATAGGCATACATCAACACATTTACACAAAGTACAAGAAAGGAGTCACTACCTGAATCTTTCCTAATGTTCTTCGGCACAGTGGGCTCACAAGTCTGACAAATGTCAAATCTTATAACCAAATTAGGGACAATTGATCAATGTCTTTTCTAAATGCTTATTTCCATAATACTCTAAGTTGTTTATCATTTAAACTCTTTAGGATATCCATTAGAGGCCTAAACACATGCTAAAAGGGTAGGAAGATACTGCCCTAAAAACCCCTTTCCGGAAGCACAACACTGATTTTTGGCTGACTCACTCAAGTGAAGATGGCCTCACTCTAGTGATGAGAGACTTGCACTTGAGTGAGAATAACTCTCACTCGTAAGTGTTTGACAAAGAGCAACTACCTCAGCCAAAAATGCTCACAATACTCGAGCATAAGGATTTACACTCGGGTGATGACTCCCAATCCACTCAATCCCTGAAAGTGCAATGCAAAATGTGACAACCCGAGAGCACATACAATATCAGGGGGGAAAGCTCACTTGAGCACAACCCTTGGCACTCGGGTGAGGAGCCCATACTTGCGATTGTCAAAACACACTCTTGGACATTGACCAGTAAGTGACGACTCGAGAGGAACCCTAACCATGAACTCACACCATCACTCGAGTAATCCCATGCTCACTCGAGTATTCACCAACTTCACTCGTGATTTAAGAAGTGTACTCAAGCTTCCTTTATGTAAACTTAGGCAACACTTAAAGGAGAAAGGGAATTACGCGACCGCACTCGAGTAAGATCCTCCCTCACTCGAGTGATGCAATCAGATTTCCCAGATCACTGCAACTAATAGAAATTCCCAGATTGGTTCAAATTGCTCCCAATGGTTTGCATGTTAGTGCAAGCGTTTAACCCAAGAGGGGGTGAATTAGGTTATACCAGAAATTTTGTTGTGTATAAGAAAATTAACTGAATATTTAAAGCAGTTGAGAGCAAAGATAAATATCACTAAAGTGTACACCAGGAGTTATACTAGTTCGGCAACAACTACTTTGACCTACATCCAGACCTCAGAGCGTGTCTGAGAGTTTCACTATATTCTCCAAGATTCAGTGAGTTCTTGGCACCTTATTATATAGCAAGTTGCTTCACCTAGACACTCACTCCCCCTTACATGTTGTAATCAAATCCTCAACATAAGGTTCCATAACCTTAAGTTGTCTCAATAATAAATATTGCGTTTGTGATGAAAAACTCCCTCACAGAGCAAATATATAATCACTAAAGTACAATGAATGAGTATAAGAAAATAAAGCACTAAGAGTGTGTTGATTAGTATATGTTCGTATGTTCTCAGTTCTTGTTTTCTGCTCTTTGAATGCTCCATATATATAGATGATTTATAGTGTCCGATGGAAGCAATTCAAACATGTTCGTTAGAGTCGCGTAGCAATGGTGACCATTCTTCAAATTTGAAAACTATCTATTTGTGGTAGGTAGTAGTAGGCGAGATCTCAGACACTTTATTTGACTTTTCTCTTCTTGCATGATCTCTTCATTGTTTCTCTGCAAATGTACTTAGGATACTAATACAATGAAGAGTTAATCATATAGAAAATAATTTAATAAACATTCAATCAAAAACATGATTTCTGGACTTAATTACTTGAGTGGCTACTCGAGTGATCATGTTTGTTACTAGAGTAGTCCCTTAAGTAAACCTATCAAAAATATGGCAGTAAGTAATTCAACATTTTACATAAGATATTAATCAGGTAAGACATGGAGTGAGATATATCACAAACCTTGGAAATACCTGATTACTCGAGTGGCTATATCTTTTCCTCACAAGTTACTCGGGTGCTGATTCTTGTAATCTGATTACTTGAGTGGTTACTCGAGTGGCTATGTGTTTTCTTCATATGTTACTCGAGTACTCCCTTAAGTAGATTTCAAATAAGTTTTTATATTACTCGATTATTCCCTCGATTAATGTCATTCAAATCTTGGCCGAGAGTTTGCTTACCTGGTTATTCGAGTGTTCCCTCGAGTAATGGATCAAATAACTCCACATATTACTCGAGGGTCCCTCGAGTAAGGCCTTTTTCTCACCTGGTTACTTGAGTGGCTACTCGAGTAAAGTGTCACATTTCTTGTTCGAGAGCTACTGGAAGATTTCTGACCAGGTTACTCGAGTGGCTACTCGAGTAATGCCTTTGCAAATGTTGTTACTCGAGTAATGGTCTATATAACTTTACAGATTACTCGAGTAGTCCCTCGAGTAACATCTTCCAAATTTTAGCAGTGAATATCTAGATGAAATTCTTCGTGACTGCTCAAGTGCTTACTCGAGTAATAGCTTCCCTTACTCAAGTAGTTACTCGAGAAGCCATCACAGAATTTATTCATTACTCCAGTGCATTACTTCAAGTAATGCTTTGCCACTTTGTTCAAATTCAATTGTTTGTTATCAAATTCTTTTATATCATTGATCCAATCTTTGTTATCATCAAAACATATGGGATCTAACATTCTCCCCCTTTTTGATGATGACAAAACTTGGTGATTTTGAACAAACTTTTTAAAAAATGAGTTTTCAAACATATACTTCTTGAATACTATTCATATGAAATCTTTTGTTTAATTTAACCTTGAAAACTCTTTTGAAATAGCTTAATAAAAATCCTTTCAACGTTTTTGTTCTTATATTTACTTGTTCACCTTTCATACACAATCGAAAACACATTAGTCCAAAATGCAATATAATTTTAATGAAATTTAACTTTAATAGCATAAAGAAACAAATTTCATAAAGAAGAATTCATTACATAATCAAACTTTAGAATTCAAAAAAAAATTAAAAGCGCCCTAAAGCCCTATACACCCAAATCCCCATACATTAACTCAGCCATTCATCAAAAAATCACTCAATTTCTTCCTCCCCTTTTTTGTCTTCATCACAAAGGTGGAATCAACCATGAGGAGGAGTAGGTGGCTTAGATGATGAGATAGGAGTGACAGGAAATACCAATCATTCATATGAACCATCTGAACTTGAAGGATCTGAAGATTATGGTTCAGGGTCAGGAAGGTTCACTGGTGGTGTCTAAAGATCCTCTGGAGGATTCACTGGAGATGATAGGTAAGGAACCAGAGAAGTAATTTCTACTTCATCTATAGCAACCGGTGAAGACTCAAATGCCTCCTTAGTACGTGTAGGTAAGGCAATGGGAGTAGATATGGGCTCTGGCTAAACAGGCTGAGGTGGATCATTAGTGGTGATGTGGATTGGCTCGGATGTGTCAGGGTTAGGCATAGAGAACAAGACATTACTTGGTCCAATCTTAGATGGTCTAGGTTCAAAGATAGGTATGGGCTCAGGAGTAACAAAAGGACCAGGAATAGAGGAGCCAGATGCCATAACATCAAATCTGGCAGCAATGAATCTTATAAGCTCACCCTAGGCACATTGTTCAACTAGCAACTCTTTATGTCTCTTATCTATTCTCTCCAAAAGTTGTCCCATCTACTCATTCATATAAGTCACCAACTCCCTATTGGTAATCGTAATGTCAATATGAAAACTCTTCAGAATATTCTCCACGAATGTTTGCATTGCGGCACCAAAGAAGGATGGAGAAGATGTGTTGGCTGGAGCAGAAGACTGTGTGTCATCTATTCGACTAGTTGCTATGTCAGTCTTCTTTTTCTTCTTGGGACTTGCTTCTAGAGGAGTCTTCAGAGGAATCTTAATGTTCAATTTTCCAATTTGATTCCTCCCAACTAGTGCTATCCTCTCAATGAGCTCCATACTCTCCAAGTACCAAATCTTATTCTTTTTGAGGAACAAGGAAATAAGTTGAGGAAAAGGCATTAGAGTAGTAGGTTTTCCTTCATACCTATATCTCTTGATCTCATTGAAGATATATTCTCCCAAGTCCTTTTGTTTTTTGAGGATCAATAAGGCAAATTTTATGAAGTCACTCTCAATGAAATTAGTGAAGTTATTGGATTTGTTCACCATGGCTCTAGAATAGATATACCATATGACTCGATGAAAATCACACATATAACTCGGATTGAAATTGAGGGGTCCCCCTATCTCACCAGGTCTTAGAATAGAAAACAACTAGATTGAATCATAATTGGTATAATCATCATCAAGAGGGTTCTCTATTCCTAACCAGGTATTAATTCTAGAAGGTGAGATTAGAATTCTCTGTCCTCTGACCTTAGAAGTCATTTCTTCTTCCATAGAATTCCTAACCAGATCATTTATAAGTTCAAGGTTACAATAAAGATGCCTCATGCCTTTGGTGTAAAATGGGAGTTTAACAGAGAACCAGGGTATGTAGGAATCATGATAGGGACTCAGATCAAATTTTAATACCTCTTAAAGCACCTTGTAGTCAATGTAATGCATATTGCACACATTTCTTCTTGCAAAATGACTGAGGTACTTCTGAGATTCCTCAAGCTTGCTTGCATTGAATCCCTTTGGAGGAAATGTGATTTCTTCATCCTTCTCTTTTGGTTCTTTGAAGATTTCCCTTTCTTTGCTTCTTTAGATTGAAAAGCTTCTTCAAGCATGCTTACCATGACTTTGGTAAGCTTCTCATTAACCTTAGGCTTTTTCAGAGGTTTATGCAAAACGGTGGGTGTGTCAGATGAATCAGAAGAAGGAGGAGATGGCTCTTTTGTTGCTTTACCTCTTCCAAGAGGTGAACTCTTCTTGGTTTAAGCTCTTGTGGCAATGGGATCCTTAATCACAACCCCTTTCACCTTAGGCTTAGGTTGCGGTTTGACTTTGATTTTAGATTCAGGAGAGATTTTTCTTTTCTTGGTAGGAGGAGAGGAAAGAGAATCAGAGGGTTGATATGGTTCAGAGAACTCAAAAGGAGTGCTAAGATTGGGAGATTTTGTCCTTACTATTGTGATTTGAGAAAATCAATGATTTTTGGAAAAGCACAAATCGAGCGTGACGAGATTAAGGCAGATGATTCAGTGCAATATGAGAGGTTTTTGTAAGCATAGATCACTGGGTTTTAACGGTTATGGGAAGAGAAAAAGATTTTGAAAAGTTTTTGTGAGAGTACTAGGAGAATCACTTGAGGCACTTTTACGAGAAATGACCGAGTGTCGACTGAAAAAACCTAAAGCCTGACATGACTCGAGGGCTTACTCGAGCGATCATCAGCATCACTAGAGTAGCTACTCGAGTGATCATACAAAAAATTTTAAAATGCAGTGAATTCAAGTGCGTACCTGGCATGAATAATATCGTAATTACCTATGTATATTCCCTTGATCATTTGATGGCTCTTTAGGACAGACTTGAGTTTAAATTCAGTAAATTTGAGATCTACACCAGGTTCACTCGAGTAACATTGAAGCTCACTCAAGGCCTCCCTCAGGTAATCTGTCTCTTTACCTTCTGGCTGTTCATTTCCAACCGTTGTGCCGTTTCATTTGAAGTTAATGATTCACTGGGACATTTCCAAGTTCATTACTCGAGTGGCTACTCGAGTAATACCTCTATTACTTCAAGGTGTCACTCCAGTAATGCTCAATACTTGAAGTTGTCCCTCCAGTAATGTTATCCTCTATTAACCTCTTCTTTTCATGCTCTAAAACAGAATATCATGATCCTGCAAAACAAATTGCTAGAAACTCTGATGCTTAAGTTCGTAATCATAAAAACATCAATAAATAATTTCAGCTAACATTTTGTAAACACTAAATAACTTACAATTCATTGGGATTTACCATTCCTAATTCTCGTCTAATATACAAAAAAATTGATCTTTTGCAAGAGGTTTTGTGAAGATATATGCTAGTTGAAGATGAGTTGGAATGAATATCACTTTGACATCTTTCTTTTGGACATGATCTTTGATGAAGTGATGTCTAACATCAATATGCTTGGTTATGGAATGTTGAACAGGATTCTTTACCAAACTTATCATGCTAGTGTTGTCACAGTATATTGGTGTATCTTTTAAATAAATACCAAGATCCTGGAGTTATTCCTTTAGTCATATTACTTGTGCAAAACAACTTGATACTGTAATATTCTAAGCTTCTGTTGATGAAAGAGACACTATAGTTTGTTTCTTGCTAAACCATGATACAAGTGAGCCTCCAAGAAACTGGCCTTGTCCACTCGTACTCTTTCTGTCCGTCTTGTATCCTCTATGATCAGAGTCTGAGTATGCAACTAGATATTCACTTCTTCCTTTAGGATACCAGAGACCCAATTCTGCCATGTCAACAAGATATCAGAAGATACGTTTGACAGTTTCAGCATGTGACTCTTTTGGAGTTGATTGATATCTTGCACACATACCCACACTAAATTGAAATCTGACCTACTTGCAGTAAGATAGAGTAATATTCTAATCATTCCTCTATATTTTGTGATGTTGTAATCTTTTCCCTTAACATCCGCATCAAGCAATATGATTGAACTCATGGGTGAGTTCGTTCCATTTGCTTCATCCAATCCATACTTCTTCAATAGCTCTTTCAAATATTTCTTTTGAGATATGAAAATTCCATTTTTTCTTTGTTTGGTTTGCAAACCAAGAAAGAAAATTCTTTGCACATAGGTTCGTTAGTAGCACTGAAAACTATATCATCAACATATATTTGCACAATTAATATATCATCACTTTTCATTTTGTAAAAAGTGTTGTATCAACTTTTCCTCGTACAAAACCTTGATCAATAAGAAATTTACTGAGCCTTTCATACCACGCTCTAGAAGCTTGATTTAAACCATATAAAGCCTTTTTGAGTTTGAAAACATGGTCAAGTTTGGTTACATCTTCAAAACTTGGAGGTTGATCTACTTACACTTCTTCCATGATGTAGCCATTTAGAAATGCACTCTTTACATCCATTTGATAGAGTTTGAATCCTTTGATGCATGCAAAGGCTAAGAGTACTTGTATAGCTTCCAATCTAGCCACTGGAGCATACGTTTCCTCATAATCAATTCCTTGTTCTTGATTATAGCCTTTGGCCACCAATCTTGCCTTGTTTCTGACAATAATTGTGGATTTATCAAGTTTTCTCTTGAATACCCATTTAGTGCCAATGATCGGATGATCCTTAGGTCGAGGTACCAAATCCCAAACTTGATTTCTTTCAAATTGGTTTAGTTCTTCTTGCATTGCTATAACCCAATCATTGTCTAATAGGGCTTCATCAATGTTAGAAGGTTCAATCTCATAAATGAATGCAGAAAAACTCGCTTCATTAAAAATTCTATTTCTAGTTTTGACTCCTTTATTCACATCTCCTATGACTTGATCTAGGGGATGACTCATATTGTATTTCTAGGCTTTAGGTTGTCCTAGTGACTGATCTTCTTCCTTGGTTTGATCAACTTCTGGAATAAGAGATTTAGAAATAGATTGACCATTTTCTTCATTTAAAACAACTTCCTGCTCAACATCAATGGCTTTGTCAGATGATTCAAATTCATCAAATACAACATGAATTGATTCTTCAACAACACATGCTCGTTTATTGAAAATTCTGTATGCTTTACTTCGGTTAAAATATCTTAGGAAAATTCCTTCTCTGTTCTAGAATCAACTTTTCCTAAATTATCTTTACCATTATTAGAAATGAAATACTTACAACCGAAGATGAATAAATGAGCAAGATTCGGCTTCCTTCCTTTGTATAGCTCGTATGGTGTATTTCCAAGTTATGTTCTAATGTAGGCTCTATTTGAAATATAGCATGTTGTGCTCATTGCATTAGCCCAGAAAACTTGAGACATGTTCTTTTAATTGAGCATTGCACTAGCCATTTCAGTGAGCACTCTATTCTTACGTTCCATGACTCTATTTTGTTAAGGTGTCCTTGGAGCAGAGAAATTATGATGAATGCCATTAGTATTGAAAGAGGCAAGCTTCACCCAAGAGGGGGGTGAATTGGGTGATGTGATAAATTTTTGCTTGATGTGGTGATATGAAAATTGTAGTAGACAGAGTAGAGTTGAGAAGATTAGAACACAGAGAGTTATACTGGTTCGGCCTAAAAACCAGGCCTACGTCCAGTCCTTAGAGATCAAGACCTACTGAGATTTTCACTATTCTTCCAAGATTCAATAGGCTCTCAGAATGCCACAAAACAACAATTGTCCTCGAATGGACTACGAGCAGAAATATTCTCACACTAAGAAATTTCTCTCCCCCTTACGACAAGTCTTACGTGCAGAAAAACAACCTATGACCTTTCCCACTTGCTTACGTATACAAGTCTAATGAGCAGCAACGTTCTCTCGTGCTTACACCACTGTAAGTCTTACGAGCAGCAATGTTCTCTACTGCTTGTATCTTATAAGTCTTATAAGTGGAATGTTTAACTAGGAATTTTCTCAACTACTTATCTCGTAAGGATATCTACCCTCTCAAGGTCCCAATACCTTGAGATCAAATAAAAATAGAATTTGAAATGTATATAGACTCTCTTACAGAGCAAATATGATAAATACTGAAGATCAATATGAATATAGAGAAAATATGAATAACAGAGACTCGTGTATTTGCTTGTGAATTCTTTTGCTTTGTTGTTTTTTTTCGATCTCTCTGGAACTCTGTGTTTATAGATGTTCAATTTTTGCCCGTTTGAATAACAATCATTGTGGAGTGGGGCATGTTACTGTGGAACAGCATGCGTACGTTTGAAAACTTTGAATGTGGTAGGTACATGCTTGTCACGATGTTGTCTACCATTGTTTGACTTCCTTCGTGTTTGTTCATTTCAACATTCATCTTCCTCTATCACACTTATAATACATTTAAAATGATGTTAAATAATAATAAGTGATGATAAGATAAATAAATAACATTAAAACATATTCGGATTGAACATTGTGAGACTTGGTGCATTTAGTGTTCTGGCAGAGTATCACTCAAGCATGGAAGGGCTCACTTGAGTGATCTTGCTATTTTTCTCCTTGTTCTTCAGTTTTGTACTTGCACTCGCATAGGATTTTAGAGAGATAATTTTCTCACTCACGAGTGATATGGGGCCTCACTCGAGAACAACTCCTTAAACTCGAGTGGCCTTGCATTTTACACTAGGAGACTCTTCTCTGGACAGCACTTGCATACTATTTTAGCAAGAGTTAGATTTTACAATCGCAGGTGATGTGGGCCCTCACTTGAGCACACATACTCCTGCTCGACTGAGAAGAATATTCTCATGTAATATACCCTTGTTATCAGCACTTGCATCAGAATTAGAGAGAGTTAGATTTCTCACTCACGATTGCTGATGTGTCACTCGGGCATACTTGTGCATCTCTGACCTTCATGACTCTCGGCCAAACACTTGCAGTCCCTCACTCGCTAGTGCTCGAGTACAAAGCAGCTTTATGCTCGAGTATTGCTTTCACTGCTTGAGTGCATCAAAGAAGAATGGCAGGAATTGCTCTCGGCCAAGCACTCATAGTCCCTCACTTGCATGTGCTCGAGTGAGAATGAGTCTTTTGCTCGAGTGCTATCTCCAGTGCTCGAGTGCATCAATAAAAATGACAGTAGTATGCTCTCGAGCAAGCACTTTCTGGCTATTACTTACATCTACTCGAGCATAAAAGAACTCTATGATCAAGTGCTAGTCTTATGCTCGAGTATATCTGTTAATTTTGACAGCAAACATCACATTACTATACCATATTCATTTGGTAACTTTGTAAACATTCCTTAGACTTATAAAACTATGATTTGCACACAATTGTATTTTGTTATCCTCAAAACTTGGGATCTAACAAGTATCACAATATTCTTCAAAAGCTTGATTTTCAAATTCTCCACCGTGATCTGTCCTGATACCTACAATGGACATACCTTTCTCATTTTGCACTTTCTTGGCAAAAACAATGAATTCGCAAAGGTTTCATCCTTTGATGACAGAAAAATAGTCCATGTAAATCTAGAGAAATCATCAACAATGACCAATGAATATAAGTTGTCACCAAGGCTTTTAACTCTTGTTGGACCAACTAAATCCATATGTATCAATTGAAATGGTCGATTTGTTGTAATCTCATTTTTCGATTTGAAAGATGATTTAGTTTGTTTACCCTTTTGACATGCGTCACAAATCAAATCATTTTTAAAATTTACTTTGGGTAATCCAAGAACTAAATCCTTTTTGAGCAGTTTGTCTAGTTGGTGCATGTTGACATGAGCTATTCCTTATGCCATAACCAACTTTCATTGGCATTACACAGAAAATAATTTTCAAAGTTATTTCTATTTATATCAAGTATATAGCAGTTACCTTCCCTTTTTGCTCTTAGCTTTGCCTTGATATTTTTCTTATCGAGTTGTAAGTCTTTCTTGTTGACAATTAGACATTCCTCTAAATCAAATATTATCCAGTTGTCTTTATCTGCACTTTGACTTACAGTTAGCAAATTATGACATAAGCCTTCAATGTAATATACATCTTTGACTTGTATTCCTTTGTCATTTTTTATTTCACCAATTCCTACTATTTTTCCAAATTGATTTCCTCCAAATTTTACCTTTCCACCTTCCTTAGGTTACAATATGGTAAAAATTTTGAAATCAACGGTCATATGTCTAGAGCATCCACTGTCTATGTACCACTTGTTGTTTTTGGATGCTTTAAGACATATCTGCAATCAAATATGATTAAGTTTTAGGTACCCACATCTTTTTGGGTCCTTTTGGGTTAGTACAAAATTTTTTTGGAACATATCAACCTTTAGGTACCCATTTGTAGGTTCCTATATTTCCTTTCTTCCTATGAATACATGATGAAGTATAATGACCTTTTCTATTACAATAATAACAATATGCAAAAGGATTTGATGCATGCACAGAATGCTGAAAATAATTCAAGTATGATTTACCTCCAGTTTCCTTTTTCCTTTCCTTCTGTCTGATTTTGGATCATATCCAATTCCAGATCGATCATTTACAAATCGTTGAGCTTTTAAAATTACATTTAGCATTTCACTTCCTTTAGTGAATTTTTCAAGAGATTTAGTAAGATAAGTGTTTTTCTTTTTCAAAGAAGTACAATTTTCACAATCCTTTTCAAAATTCTCTTTAATTTTCACAATCCTTTTCAATACTTTTGATAGCCAAAACTCGCACTTACTTAATTTGGCATAGAGCTACTTCTCACGCAATGTATTTAACATAATTCTCAAATGATGCTCATGCTCTTCTTTACTCTTAGAGTATATCAAAATATCATTAATGAATACCACAACAAATTGATCTAGGTATTGTTGGAAAATACAGTTCATGTAATCCATAAAACCAACAAGTGTATTAGTTAGCCCAAACGGCATCACTAAGAATTCATAATGACCATACCTAGTTCGGAAAGTTGTCTTCGGAACATCATCTGCTTTAACTCACAGCTGATGATACCCCAACCTTAGATCAATCTTTCAAAATACACATGAACTAGATAGTTGATCTAAAAGGTCATCGATTCTTAGGAGAGGGTACTTGTTCTTGACAGTAATCTTATTGAACTCTCTATAGTCGATACACAAATGAAGACTTCCATCTTTCTTTTTCACAAACAAAAATGGAGCTCCCTAAGGTGACACATTGGGTCTAATAAACCCCTTTTCAAACAAATCTTCAATTTGTTTCTTTAATTCCGCCATTTCATTTAAGGCCATACGATATGGGGCTTTGGATATAGAACCAGCTCCAGGCACAATTTCAATCGGATATTGAACTTCCCTTTTAGGAGGCAACCCACTTAGGTCATCCAGAAATACCTCAAGGAATTCATTCACTACGGGTATACTACTCAAAGTTTCATTGGTTTCTCCTTGCATAGAAAAGAAAACCATATATCCCTGACAACCCTTTTTCAAATATTTCTCAGCCTTGGTTGTTGAAAGGAAATTTAGACCAACATTCCAGTCACTAATGCTTTGAGAAACAGGATACATTATCCTTTTGTTCCCATAATCTAATAGTACATTATTGGCTCTCAACCAATCAAAACCCAAAATGACTTCCAATTGGTAGAGCGGTAAACAAATCAAATCTACCATAGATTCATAACCCTTAATGGTTACAACACAATTTAAACAGGCTTCTGTAGTTACAGCCTTCACACCCATCGGTGTTGACACAATCAAATAAAAAGGCAGTTTATGCACAACCAATCCTAGATGCTTCACACAATCATATGCGATAAAAGAGTGGCTTGCACCTGAGTCAAACAATGCTTGTAACACATATCCATTGAGAAGAACTGTACTTTGTATCAGCTCGGGGATTTTCAGGCTTCCTTATGAGGCAAAGCAAATACCCGACCTTGAGTCCTCAGTCTCTGCTCCTGTCGTGGCTATCCATACTCAATGGATGTATGCCCCAATTGCTTGCAATTGAAATAGATTACCCGACCATCACAAGTCTTGCCATGATGTGGCTTGTTACAACGAGGACATATCCATACAGTCGGAGCCCTCTGCTGATCAAGACTCCCAGACTGGTAGGGTTTCTCACCACTACGCCTATACGAAGATGATCACAAGCCCTTCTGCTTCTGAGGAACATTGCCCTTATTGGGCTCACTATGACCCCCGACAGCCTTAGCCAGATATAGCTCTCTCATATTGCTATCTGTGATACGACATTCCTCAACCACCTTGTTGAACTCGATAAACTAATAGGTGGCTAACCTCTTCCTTATATCACACTTCAAACCCCATACTAACATATCTGAGATCAACTCCTCGTTATCCAACTTCTAGAGTTAAGAAGAATATTGAGACAAGTGGATAAATCGGGACAAATACTGATAAAAAGACTCTATGTCCCCTTACTTGATGTTTAAGAACTCAGTCTCCTTCTCAAGCCTCACTGACTTAGGAAAACATTTTTCATTAAAGTGTTGCTGGAACACTTCCCAGGTTAATGGTATATTTTTACTCCGCAATAACAAAGTAACATTCTTCCACCAGCGGTCTGCATCACCCTTAAGTTTATACATCGCTAATCTTCATTTATGAGGGACACTCAAGGACCTCAAAAATCTTCTCAAGATAGTTTAGCCAATCTTCAGCCGCCTAAGGATCAAATCTTCCTTTAGATACTGGAGGTAGGTGTTTACAGAATTTAGAGACCCAAAACTGAAGATCTCTTTCCTCTCTAGCTGGAACTCCATAGATTTCGGGTTTGGTCTAGCACGAGGAGGTGATTTGAGTGGTCGCGTTGACCCTTCAGTAGTGTCTTCTCTATGTGTTCCTTCTTGAGTCTCTTCTTGAGGGGACTGACCTCGGCCCTCATTGTTCTTAGCTCTCACAACTGCTAGCTCTTTGCGCATCTCAGCTATCATATCCCGCTTCCCCCAAATCAACCCCATTATTTCTTGCAACGGGTTCGGTGGATTATCATTAACCATCTCCACCTCGAGATCTACTTGTTGTACTCTGGGGTGACCTTTTGTTGCTCTTTTCATCCTACAAGTAATTCACCTTATTAATCCAACAATAATGGTATACATATAATTCCACATATCATACAGATGTCCATATAATCAGAACGTATATATGTATACTATATACATTCACAGATGATCTTCTATCACTAAGGTCACACTATATAAGCTATCCTAACAACCTCTACCCTTTCCAGGAAACTACATCTCTAATACCAAAAATGTATCCCCCTCACTAAAATTATATCCGTATTATGAAATTTAAGTGAAATAGAGACCAATAAGACAAAAACAAACTTTATAATCCCTCATCTTCAAGATGGGGTATACCAAAAAATAATTCAAAACATAGTTCATCCAATCTCACATTCACTTTTGAATACAATTACTTGTGTAGTTAAATCACATTCATAAATATTAGAGTGTGAAACTAAAATCCTGGCAACCCTAGGTTACTTGTATATATATATAATGGGTTTGGAGTTTCCCAAAATGGGGATTACATATCCAAAACTATTATTTACATCTCATATGCACAATAATCCCAACCAAAAACAGATAACCAACCCTCAACAAAAAGTCTCTAAGATGTCCTAACCACTCCTAGTTTCCCGCTTCCCTTTTAAGCCACTTGCCCTGTCTGAAAACAAGGAAGTAGCAAATGTCACACATTCATAAGGGCATATCTATCATATCATAAAATTTTGGGTATACAGGTACTCCAAAAACAACATATCACATATTGTTATCATAGTTTAAAGAAAGCTGTGAATAACATACAACCTCTGAACTATTGTACAATGTGATATCCTGAATTTGGGATTTGAGGCTTGAGAATAAGCCTGAATCAAGTGGACTACTAAGCCCCAGTTTAGTAAGAGTCAGAGGAATGAGGATTGGCTGCGAGTAAAAATATCCTGTAAGGTAGCAATATTGTTATGTGGTTTTAGACGACAATTGATCTCTAAAATTTATAAAATTTTACAGGATAAAAGCATACATCTTGAGCTTTAATATGATAGTAATGGGTAATTTTTGGAGTTGTATACCAAGAGTTATGAATTTTTGAAGTTTACCTAGTAAAACTAGAAAGTTTGTATGATAGCATCCAAAGATAGAATTTCTGGGAAGTTTGAGCTTTCAGTTGGCCAAAGGTTATATTTTTTCTTGAAACTAGACTCAATAAGGGTTCCATAGCCTTTGGAAGCATTGCAATTGAAGTTTTACAAATAAAGTTATGATTTTTCAAATTTGGTCAGAAAATCTGCCAAAATTGCCAATTGTTGTGAAATTGGAAAAAAAACTGTGATTGCAATTGTGAAAATTGTGGAATAGAGGCAATAAGAGGGGAATTAATTATTTTGATTGTGTGCATGCCAAGTGTCATGATTTAAAGGTAAGAGAATAAATTATAATTGTTAAAGTTGAGCACATGTAAAATTAGATAAAAATACTACATATAATTTTGCATGTTGTAAGGAAAAGGATTAAAGCACAAATTTGGTGTAAGGAGGGGCTTGGAGGCGTCATAAGCCAACAGAAGAGGAGAAGAACTTGGTTCAAATGGAATGGAGTTATGACACAAATTTTGTGATGGGATAAGTTTGAAAAAAAAAATTGTCATAAAAATTTATTAAGCAATTATATTTTAGGAAGAGAGAGTTTGGGATATTTATCTTAAAAGCTTCATCATCTCATTCTCTCCTTATTTTCATGCCATGAACAACAAAAAGAGAGAGAGGGAAGAGCTTTAGAGAAACTTGGAGAAAAGGAGCTCAAGAAGCAAAATCCTAAGGTAAAGCTTGTGATTTCAAGTGTTTAGTTCCTCTAACTTGTGTAATCTCTTCTATAATCTCTTATTCTTCATGGAAATCATGGTATAGCAAGAAAAATAGCAAGGGAAAGAGAGTGAGTGAGGATGGTTTTAGAGAGAGAAAGTAGAGAAATCAAAGGTAACTTCAAGAATATAATCCTATTTCCTTTGGTGTATGGTTGTTGTTGATTGGTGTTCTTGTCTTGATTTCTGATATGGTTGTTGATTTTGTAATTTTTTGAAGTTGAAACCCTAAGGGGTTATGCTGCCCAAATTTCCTCAAATCATGTCTAATATATGTTTAAATGGTTTAACAAGTGATTAGGAGTAAAAAAGGAGCAATCTTTTGGGTGTTAGAAATCAAAAGCAACAATTTCCCTTTTCATGACCTATGTTTTGGCTAGAGCTAGAATAAGGGGTTAGAGCTGGATTTTTAATAATCTGGTGATTCCATTGTGTTTAAGAGGGAAAATTAGATGGGGTTACTATTGATCACTTTGTGAGAAAAGTCCCAGAAAGCGAAATTACAAAAATAGCCCTAAAACCCTATTTAGGGGTTCTCAAGATTAAAACTATCATTTGGCAGTGATTTTATGAAAATCAAGGTCAAAAATGGATTCCTTGGATAAAAAAATGTCAGAATAGCTTGTGTCAAAATTTCAGAAAAACTACAGTCGGACGGGGTACAATTGGGCCGAGTTGAGTCCATAGGGACATTTTGGTAATTTTTTCACTATGGACTCATAACCACAAAAACGCTATGGAAGTGTCTAAAGTAGTACATGAATGGATTTTTACTTAATTCTTATACATTTAGACTGTTAGGACCCGATTGATAGCCCAAGTTGCGGCATGAAGTTTGAGGAGCCTATTTAAGGATAAAAAAGGGTTAAGGTAGTAAATCTATCCTTCATACACAATGTGAATATTTATATGCTTTATATATGTCATCTTCTATAATATGTATGATACACAGTGCCTATGGGTGCACTGATGAATAGCACTTACAAATACCAATGGATAATTGGAGACTCATTAATATGGTTTGAAAATGCGTCATTAAGTTAAATTAAAGATCAACGGATAATTTGAAACTCATTAAACATGCCAACTTTAAGATAGGATTTGGCCCTATGATAAAGTGAGTTTTCAAAAAATTTTCTAAAGTCTATTTAATATGGTCTCGCAATCCCCTTTTTGAATATATTTGTCCAATGCAGTTTGGTTCTATTCATTATTATCAGAGTGTAAAACAAAATTCCCGATGTCTGTCGGGTTTCCTTCATTCAAAAAGGATTGCAGGGCAGATTTGCCAATTTCTTTTTCTGTATCGGGGATTACATACAGCCGCACACGTTATAACATATACAATTTGTACAATCCCAAAAGTATGACAACCAACACTAAAGCTTAAAACTCCTAGCTGGGAGTACTAGCTGCCCTTCGTCACTTGTTTCTCCTTGGATTTGCTTGCTCTGGCTGCAGGTTAGTTATTGGAAAGAGTGAGATTCATATGAATCTCAGCAGTAACAGTTCACTCATATAATGTATAATAACAAAGCATGTAAGCAAATCACAAAACAACATCACAATAGCATCCACAGCAGCAATCACATTCATGATTTTCATCACATAAATGATAGCTCTCATAGCTGTAATCACAATAACGACAACTTTCGCTATATTCATAATAATAACAGCTTTCTTGTATTCACAATAATGACAGCTTTCGCTATATTCATTATAATGATAGCTTTCATTGTATTCATAGTATCATTCATCACAATTCAATAATAAGCACATACATATAAAGCATTACATATGATATAAGAGAAAGAGTCACTACCTTGTTCTTTCTGTTCCTTCTTCCATGCTGGTTTATTACTCTCAAGGCAAATATCAAATCCTATAAATCATAATCAAATATAGTGAGTTATTCCCTATACCAATTCTTAACTCTATGACACTTAAGGTTAGTTGTCATTTGAGACCTTAGTTGGCTATTCAAAGCCCAGACATATGCCTAAAGGGTTGGGGAGAACTAGACCAGACACCACATGTTGAAAATTCAAATTGCCAGATTTTATGGGGTTGGCCACTGCTTAGGGAAGGTCAGAAACTTTTGGGCCATGACCAAGAACCCATTGACCACGGCCAAGAACAGGTCAGAGAGTTTTGGGCTGCGGTAAAGAACTAGTTAGACAATAATTGCCGCCAGCTCCAGATCATGTATGGAATACTTTATCTCATGAGGCTTCAACTATTGAGAGGTGTAGGCCACCACTTACCCTGCTTACTAGCATAATTGTAAACCACGTAGGTCAACTTGGGATCAAGGATAATCAACAAGAGTACAATTTTAACCTCTCCTTCAACTCAATGAAGCCCTACTTACATCGGTCGTCCCACTTAAATGGCTGACCTTTTTGAATGAGCTTGATTATTGGCAAGGCAATCCGAGAGAAATTCTGTATGAATCTCTGATAATAGCCAACAAGACCCAAAAAATCGCTTATCTCAACAACAGTTCTGGCCTCTTCCAATCTAGTACTACTTCAACCTTACTAAGATCTACTGCAACCCCTTCTTGAAAGCTAAAACTCACATTTTCTTAGCTTGGCATAGAGTTGCCTCTCTCACAAAATATCCAGGATGATCCTCAAGTTCTCCTCAGGATCTTCTCTACTCTTGGAGTATATTAGAATGTCATCGATGAAGTCTACCATTAACTGATCTAAATATTGATGAAAGATGCGATTCATATAGTCCATAAACATGGCAAGTGCATTGGTTACTCTAAAGCGCAAGACTAGAAACTCATTGTGCTTATATCTGGTCTGTAAAGAAGTTTTCGGTATGTCTTCTACTTTTACTCGTAGCTGATGATATCCTAAACTTAGATCAATCTTCGAAAACATACTTGATTCAGATAGTTGATCTAGAAGGTCATCAATCCGGGGAAGCAGGCACTTTTTGTTGACTGTCACTGACAAATCCCTATTTTTATTATATAGTTTTATACTTTAATTAAGGATTTTGTCATAGTTATTGAGCCTAAAATTCCTTTCTTGAAATAAATTGAGATTAAGAGTAAATAGATTAAATTATGAGTAAAAAGGGTAAAATTGTCAATAAAATTATAATTACTCTTAATCATTTATTTTTCTTAGAATATTTGATTTTGGCTTAATTGTTTTTCAATTGAAAATACTTGGAAATTTAGATTGAATCTAAAAATTGCAATTTGGGTTTGAATTTGTGAAATGATAGGTTGATATTATGAAATTACAAAATGCCAATTTTGTCTACTCTAAATTACAGCATTTTTGGCAGCATATGATTAGGTTTGAATCAGTTTTAGGGAGCTGTGAACACAGCCACAGTCACACAGAAGAACGAGAAAGCTGAGCGGCTGAGCTTAAATCTTTTACTATCACCATTCTCCATACTCGCATATGGCACCGTCTATCACCACCACCAGTGAGCTGTATCATTCCAAAAGAGGAGTTGCAGACATAATAGAACATGAGAGCTATGAGTCAGGAAAGGCTGCAGTAGGGGAGAGGCGCAGAGGAGCTTGAGCTGCGTCTTTCTTCATCAAATCCACCATCATCTCCTCAACACCGACCACACCATCACCATCCTTTACCACCCTCAACCTCCTCTGTTCTGAACTCACACAGGCTATGAATTCCTCTAATTATTCTGTGTTTAATTGAGTTCCTGATTTAATTGGTTTAAGTGCCGATTAGTTACCTTAATCAGTGGTTTAAATGGTTGGAATTCTAAAATTACGTGGAGAAGCTGTGTTGATGTTATTAGTAGCTGATCTCATAATCCCTTGTAGCAAGAGGCAATGGCATGAACTTGGATTTTTAATAGGGGAGTTTTTGCTCTTTCAATTCTTTGTTTGCACATTATAATTGTAATTCCTAGGTCTTAAGATAAATTTTATGATGTTGAATTGATTTATTTTGATGTATTTGGAGTATTGAATGTGGCTTGAACCTTTATTAGACATTTGACATTGTGTTTAATTAACTTAATTATCATTTCTTTGTGCTGGTTAGTCATTGGATTGATGATTTTGCGAATATTTTGTGCTAATTTCAAGGTAGCTTGGTTAGTGCATCAATAGTGTCTTGTGTTTATATTGGTTAATTGAGTGTGAATTTATTAATTATATTTATAATTGGGTTTTAACATCATTAATCTTGATTTTTCATTTGGGTCGCCATTGTTAAATTAAGATTAATGAGAAAATTAAGTAGTAATGCGAAGTGGCTCGGCTATTGGATTAAAAGCTAAATATGATTTTAAGTTCATTTAATTGCGAGAGTGCTTAATCAACCTAATTTAGAGAGATTAATATGCAAGGTGGCTTGGTGTTAATCAATCTAAGTTCGGCCTAGTCTAAGGGGTGGCCCTTAGAGTTATTTTGAAACTAGCATGATTAATTCTCCCATAAACATTTGAAGTGAGGATTGCTTGCGTCATTGCTATGAGGGACTGCTTATTCCATTGTTTTCTTTCGTTTCATTAAATCAATTGGCATTCCATTTCATATTTTCAAGAAAAATCCCAAAAAGAATTAGTTTAGAACAATTTAATTCTTAATTGCAAAAAGTAGTTGATAGTAAAAAGACCAAAACTTTCCATTTTTAATCATTTCATGTCAATCATTGCACTTAGTTCCTAGGTAATTAATAAAAGGCCCTTTGAGAGACGATCCGGGATTGCACCCTATATTGTAATCCTTGGTTTAATTTTGAAGAAGGTTACCAAGGTACTTTTTCTTGACGGTCACCTTATTCAACTCTTTGTAACAATATATATCCTCAGGTTTCCATCCTTCTTTTTAAAGAATAGCACTAGAGCTCCCCATGGTGAGACGCTAGGTTGAATGAACCCTTTCTCAAGTAATTCCTTGATCTGGTTCTTCAATTTAACCATCTCATTTAGAGCCATTTTATGTAGGGCTTTTGATATAGACCCAGTTCCAAGCATGATCTCAATCGCAAATTCTACTTTCCTTTTAGGAGGTAAACCACTAAGGTTGTTCAGAAATACCTTGGAAAATTTTCTTACAATTGGAATGTTTTCCAATGTTATATTTGTCTCCGCCTGCATGGAAAAGAACGCGATATATCCCTGGCATCCCCTCTTTAGGCATTTCTCAGCTTCCTCTAATAAGAGGAAGTTTAGACTAGTATTTACTTTATTATCCTTCTGCCGGGTGGAATATACTTTCTTCTTGTTCTCGCAATCCAGCAGCACATTATTTTCTGTCAACCAATCAAAACCCAATATAACCTCAAGTTTTTAGAGCGGCAAACAAATCAATTCAATTATAGATTCGTGTCCCTCATATTTACCACACAATTCGAACAAGCATCAACAGTCGTAGTTTTGACACCCATAGACATCGACACAACCAAATCAAATGGTAGTTTGTACACATGCAATCCTAGGCGCTTCGCATAGTCATAAGTAATAAAGGAATGACTAGCACCCTAATCATATAAAGCCTATAATGAACTACCATTGAGAAATTTTTACCTTGAATCAGTCTAGAGACTACTTCACCTCTTCACATGTCAAGGCAAATACTTAGCCTTAATTGGTAGGTCTAGGCTTGGCTACTCACTAGGGACAATTTACTGTAGAGTGGCCTAGCTTCTAGTAGGCATAACATATTATGTAGTTGATAGGGAGATTAAAAAGTCATCCCAGATGCTATTTACCACACCGAGACCATGTTTGAGATGTTGGGGGTTTCAGATTACTACGGATCCTAGACTGAAAGGGCTTCTTGTTGTTCTCCTTTTATGAGAACCCTTGTCCTTTACACTTCTATGAGGAATCACCCTGAGTAGGTCTACCTTGATTGTTGGCATTTTCATTCATACACATCCTCCTCAAGTTATTCTCTATTAGCCAGCACACTTCCACTGCCTTGTTAAATTTGGTGAACTATTGGGCAACTAGCATCTCTTCCATCTTGGGCTTCAATCCCCAAATCAACATATTAGAACTCTGCTCCTCATTCTCCTTGAACCTCAGATAGGACGAATAATGGGATAATTGAATGAACTGGGATAAGTACTCATCAAAATTTTCATCGTCACCCTGTTGAATAGCTAGTAATTCTTTCTCCTTCTCAAGCCTCATAGACCTCGAGAACTATTTCTCATTAAATTCTATTTTGGAATATCACCTAGGTTAATGCAATGTTTCAACCCTACAGAACTACTGCTATATTCCTTCACCAGTAATCAGCATCTTCCTCCAACTTGTATATGGCCATTCACGGTTTCATTTCCGTAGGACACTCTAACATTTCAAATATTTTCTCTAGTTGAATTAACTAGTCCTTAGCAGCTTATGGATCAAATCATCCTCTAAATACTAGAGGCCGATACTTAAAGAATTTCGGCATCCAGTATTGGAGATTTTCCTCTTCTCGGGCTAGAACAATAGAAATCTCTTGATTGGATTCAAGTGACTGTGATTGATCATCATTCTCAGGTTGTTCTCCTTCTAGATTCACCTCGGTGTCTTCATTCACCTCAGTGTCTTCAAATTGTGGCTTATCTTCATTCCACTTCTCCCTCACTTCCCAGATTTATTCACTTAAGTCCTGAATAATAGTTTTTTGTTGTGTCAGCATTCCAAGAATTTTTTGCATATGGTTGGGTCTCACATTATTCTCAGGTTCCATATTTGGTGGTATGTTCCTTGATCTTCATCGAACCATCATTTCCTTTTTACTATATAAAAGGAATACCATGTTAATACCTCATCAAACATATATATATATATGTACTTCTTAAGACTTTAAATACCAACACACAATAGATACAAAAAACCATTACAACAAACATTCACATTTGTATCAAAGTGGCTTGGCATTTACTTCAAAAGAAACCTATTATACTATGGCAACCAGTCATATGTATATTAAGAGACTTAGTAGTCATAACAAAGAAGCCTGTATTACCTTACTATCACTAGTCTATATTAAATATCATATATAAAAACATGTGGTTAATAAAAGGCAAGAACTTAAAAGGACCCTACACTATGATCTCATTCTTTTTCTTGACCCAAAAAGTAAGGTTGGATAGATAGGCTAGTGTGGTTCGGATCCAAACATCATCAGTCTTCCCTGTCCCATACTCAACCGTCTATTCATATAGCTTCTTCATCGAGTATAAGAATGATGTATACCATGCCATAGAGGAAATGAAATCATCAAAGGGCCTTAAGTATAGCCCCTTAAGTTTCTCCCACAGTTCATTATCTGGGTATGGGGTGAATGCTAACCCAACTACTAGAGCCCTGGACACCACATTTGAGTCCTAGTGCTACTTGATATCTTTTAACTCTAGGTTAACCGTGTCACTAATGGTAGCCATGTCCCTAGGGGTAGGTCCGAATATCACTAGAATTCTAACTCTCTTTCTTGCAGCACACACCACCCTTAGTCCATGTCCCCCTCCATGACCCCCTCTATTAAAAATTATATAAAGCTTACCCTGTTGTATGTGTTCCTCTGGTGGAGGCTGGTTAATAGATGGGGGTAACCTACTTCTCTGTCCTCTCCTATCATACATATTTCCTAGCACAAAGTTGCTAACAAAAGGTTAAAACTTATCAACATAAGCAAAGGACTCTAGCAAATACCTACCATTACCAGAATCAACGCTATGATACTAAATTGTCACACCTTACATCCAATAGACTCATATGAGTGCAAAAGAGTAGGGAAATCAATTATGGAACCAGAATTTGGTCTCGGATTAAACATACTTTAAAAAAATGTTCACAATTTCCAAACCTATCTCAAGAGATGAACTTGGGATTGGAAGGGATTTTTTAGTGGAAAAAAATTTTGTCCAAACAGTTTCATAAACATTCACTATCTCACTAAGTCCCATTGGTGCTTAAATCTATTTTATCAGAGTGTGCAAGCATGTCTCTACTTAAGTCTCATGATGCATTCATTAGTTAATGTTTATTCGTCAATCGAAAAGGTTTTCTCTATATATAGAGTCACCATTCATTTACTAAGCTACCGGTACTACTGGTTCTACTATTGTACTATTATCTGGTTTTAGTTATGTAAATCATATACAGTTCCAAAAAATATCTAAAAACAGATAACCATTAGTAAACTAAAGTCTTTCTACTTCATTCTCTAGCTATCTGTATTTACCTTCTTACCCTGAGAGCATTATAGAAAAGAGTGAGATTCAAAAGATCTCAGTGGTAACAAATAGTCAATCATATAGATACCAAATCACAGAGCATGTTATATAGTTATCATATAATAGAATTACCATAATAGTATTCAATGTACAACATGCAGTTCAACATATCACCATAGTGCTAGGTATATCACATAGCCTCGAGTGTAACCTGTACAATAGGCCCCTGGCATCCACTCATGCATCATAGAATATTATATTAGCCTAAGCATCCACCAGTGCAATAGGCCCTGGGTGACCACCCCGCATAATCAAAATGTGCTAGACAATTCATGATGAATCCACAAAAAAGGCAGTGTATCTTATAGCATATGAAAGACAAGGTTACTATCTGGTCATTTCCCTTAAGCAATATCTAAGCTTAGGCAAGTCTTAAGCTTTGGATAGTTGTTAGGTCCTATAATTTGAATTTACAGATGACATGTTACTATTTCATTCAATACTTACATAATACAATTTGTCAAGTTAGTTGTCACTAAGGCTAACACACTAAGACAAAAGCAAAGTCAAAGTGGTCCAACTATCCTAAGTTGATTAACTTCACCCTTAAAGTTCCACTTAATTACCTAGCACCATTACATTTTTTTCATTTTTGCACTTGTACTCAAATCTGCTAAAATTTTATTAAATCTTTGAAAATTCATATCTAATTGTACAGATGTCTAATTATGATGATTCCAAAGCGTTATAAGACCCCAATCAGTCTAGTTTCAGGGAAAAATATAGCTATTACACTTCTGGATGTACATCAATATATCATCTCACTTAATTGATCACCACTCCCAGAATTCGCCAGTTTTCCTGACCAAACTTTGAAAATGCAGAATTCCTAGTACGCACATCCAAATAACACAAATAACATATCAAATTAAAGCTTGACATGTCTACTTTTAAACTAGAAAGTTTCACAATTTTTGGACATCATTTACTATTTTAAAATTGTCATGCAAATAATCTGCCTAGTATAGAACACCAACTCGCAGCATTTCAACTTTGTAGTATATATTTCCAGTGGTTTAGAATTTACAACCAGGACTATTCCCATATAGTTTTGCATTCTAAACAAAATGGAAAAGTCAAAAACATCAAAATTATAAAGCTTCAGCCCCCAATCATACTAACCAACACAGACCCCTTTTAAGCCAAAATTACCAAAACAAAATTTTGTCCAACAACTTGGTCCAATATCCTCATAAATCATCATTTAACCATAAAAACATGATTAGACCATTAAAAACTGAATAGTACCCCACTCTCATGAAAAATCATCCAAAAAACAAACCAATCGATTCAAAACGAAGCCCATACTTACCTCTACATGTTTCCACAACTAGTTCAGAAATCTAGCAAAACTCTGGCAGGTGTGATAGCACTAAACCCCTCCAAATAAAATTCAAAAACCATAAAATTGAAGCTTATGATAAGTAGAAGAAGGTTTGTTAAGGGTATTTTGAGAGAAAATACTGATTTGGTAGTGTTTCGATAGATTGAAGTTCTAGGAAATCACTACTTACCTCTCCTCTTTCCCTTTCTAATTTCTTGGCATTTTTTCTAATTTTTTGATGATGATGGCCAAATTATATGGCCAAGAGGGACACTTGAAAAGTTATTGCCATGTGTCGAATTCCTATGGTGCCACTTGTCCAGTAATTCAATGGTTCGGTGACACGTGTCTCTTACTTGAATAAAGTAGGTCCCGCTTCTTTTCTTGGGTTTTTAACCATCCTTTTTGTTAAGAAAAGTAGGGGTCTAATGATTTTCCCCGACACTTAGGCTCGGTGTTCAGGAAAGTTAGTCAGGTGACCAGACTGGGTACTGGTGGATTTCCCTGGCTCGAGGTAAGGTGGCATCCTCCGGTGGTGACAACTCAAAAGGCAAAGTTACTTTATAGATATGGAGGACATGTGTCATCTTTTGGTTAGTCAACCCATAATGTAAAAAGCAACTTCATCAATGAGAGGACATGTGTCACTTGCAGATTACACCAACACAAAAGTCAAAAAGCACCTTTTTGTCCTCCCACCATAAGATGGCGCCACGTGTCCACTTTATCAAGGGAAGGAAAGTCAAGGGATTTCCCCGGTTTCACTTGCGATGTGTTATCTTTTGTGGTCCCCACATAAAGAAAAATTAATTTATTTAATTATTACTTTATGAATTAACAAATAGAATTTTTTTCAAATGTCCATTTTAATGAAAAATGGCGTCATACACACATACTTGGCACTGATGAATTTTCTTCTGACTAATAATCTTTACAAGCAATACTGGCCACTCATATTCCAGTATGTTACATAATAGGTCGTTGGGTTATGAAACCTATTATGCATTCAGATTAAGAAGGGCAGAGTCCAGTAGAATACCCAGCACTATGGGAAGGGACCAGTGGGTCCTTGAAAATATTGTATGCTGTATAGAATATCTTTGAATATTGAATGTGTTATATGTTATGATATGATGGTTACTCTAGCATGTTTTATGTATACATTTTATCTTAGTGATACCTATTACTATTGAGATTCTAGTGAATCTCACCCCTTTCCAAATACCAATTTATAGCGCGGGCAATTAGCTCAAAAGGGAATAAGGTAATTACGGACAAATAGAGAATAAGACTTGAAGATTTACTTTCCATTGTTTACCATATTTTTGAATTGTATATGATATGTAAAAATATATAGTAAGACTAAAACTAGCGGAAGTGATAGACGCAATAACCATTATGAGACCATACTGAAAATATTTTAAAGGTTTTTTTTTGAAATCCTGCTTAAGTGTAGGTTTGAACCATGTATTGAAGTTAGGATTCCAACTATTTACAAGAAATTTCTAGTCTCTAGTTGAAGACATTACTTGTTTAAACTCATTTATATGCTTTGAAAATTTTGACGTTACATAAATGATGGAGCATGCATTTGAGATCATGGTTCTAGGTAGAGGGAAGTACATGGGTGAATATTGATGGAATGTGAAAAGTTTGATTGAAGTATGATTGGTGTGGATGGAATGTGTCTTCATGGTAAAATGATGGAGGTTGTGGACAATATGGTTCACAATATTGATGGCGATAATTAAGCATTTGAGATTCAATTCAAAGGTTGTTTCTCTTTTTCCCTTTGTGTTTGGATGGACTTTAATTCTTGTAGAACCTCAATACTATGTAATTGCAATTGAAGTCTATCAAAATAAAAAAACCTCAAACATCATCGAGTCTAGTGCATTATTAATGAATAATTATTCCTAGACCCTGGAAAATAATCACTTATTAACAAAACATTAAAATTCAATTTATATGCAACTATAAAATTACTAAGCTTTCTTAAATACCAATCCTACTCAACCGATGAGTCTAGTACTAGAAGAGAGGAACCCTTACTCTTGAGATACTATTAAGCTCTCTTAGTATGTGATTGTAATTAGCAATGCATTAAGTTCAAGAACAATCCCATTTCAATCAAACCACCAAACAATCACATGCTTAATAGAATCAAAGGAACCATAATGAAACATATATAATAGTGTATAAATTATGTAGAACAAATCCTCATTATAGATCCAAGTCACAAATATAATCCAACAAAGCAATTAACCAAGCAACCAAGATCCAACCACATAATTATAATATCTAATACAAGAAATCAAAAACATGGATTAAAACATAAAACTCCACCTTGAAGGTTGGAAACTCATGCCATCTTCACCATCTTCAAGAGTTGAAGCTCTACTCATGCATAGCCTCAAGAGAACTTACAAAAAGAGTGAATCCTTTCATCATAGTGACTGGAGTGGAAGAAAATGAAGGGAAATGAAAGAAAGGGAAGAGATAGAGGGTGGGAGTGAAGTTGATGAAGATGGAGAGGCTAGAAATGAAATGAAGTGAAAGAAGATGAAAGGAAAGATGGTTCTAGTAGAAATTTATGTTTAGAAGTTAGGTCAAATGGAGAAATGGATTCGGGTTTAGATTTAGTGTCAAAACACATGTATTCACGAAGTGCAGATTTTGCACAGTGCTTCAGCAAGTGGTTCATTCACTTGAGTGAATGACATAGAGACGCTAGGTTACCATATGCTTCAACAAATAGTTCACTCGGTGAAGCAAGTGACACAAAGAACTAGCACTCAAGATAAGTCTCCACTTACTTCAACGAGTGGTTTATTCACTTAAGCGAATGACTTAGTGGCAGAATGCTAGATTCTCTTGCTCCTCTTCAAGCCTTTGTTCTTTGATCTTGGCTCCAATCTCCATATGACCTATCATAGAAATCCATGTAAAGAAATATCAATTATCCTAGAAATCAATTAACAATCAATAATAATAAATTATGATAATTTTTCCCTTAATTAACATTAATTTCATGCAAGCACATTTAATCTAAAATAACTGCAATTCAATTCAATAATGGCTTGAATACATGTTGAATACCCCTAAAATAGCATAGCAAATGTATGTAAATATTGGGATTCATCAGTAACCTCTTTAAAAATTAACCAAGGATTGTAATATAGTGCAATCTTGGATTGTTTCTTGAGGAGCCTTTTATTAATTACATATAAACTTAGTGTAATGATTGACATAAAACCAAGTAAATAGGGGTTTGATCATTTGACTATGAACTACTTTTTGCAAAGAAATTTAAATGATTTAAAACTATTATTTTTTAATTTTTGGGATAAAAATGAGATAATTTTTGGACATATCAGTGTACCCGTAGCCACTGTATATCAGTGTACCCATAGGCATGGTGTATCAGTGTACCCGTAGGCACTGTGTATCATACATATTACAAAAGATGGCATACACAAAGCAAATACAAATTCACATAATGTATGAAAGAAAAAGTTACAACTTGACTCCTTTTTCAATTCCTCGGTCGGTCCTAAACTTTTGTTTCGACTAGGGCTATTTCCAGTGCCTATAAAAATTAGAGTTACAAGTTATTATTACTTGTACTATTATTGGCTTTAAATCAAATTATGCTAGTTTTCTAGTGCGTTTATAACAGTTTCTGCATAGTACAATTCTGTACAGTGTCGTATCACTGTTTTTAGAATATGACAGTTTTTCAGTCAACTTTGGAAATTCATAATTAATTCTAGGAAAATCCAATTTGACTTATTCCAAAGTCTATATGAAGATTTTTAAATATAATTTGGTATAAAAATCTTAAGTCTGACCATTACAGTTACATTATTCCCAGATATTCATCAAACTTCCCCTGTTCCAGATTTCCTTCCAGAAATAGGGTACAACTTCAAAAATCCTTATCTTTTAATCTACTAGTCCAAAAATTATCACCTAACTATCAAATTAAAGCTCTGTATCTCTACTTTAATCCTAGAAAGTTTCATAACATTTGGACTAGATTTGGCCCAAGAAATATATTTCACAACAACAATGCCTCCAGGAATCACATCAAATAGCATTTCCTTAACTTCAATAATTTTTACATTTGCATACAAACATCCAAAAATCATAGACACATGTATTCCCACCCAATTTTCCCTTATAAATCCAATTGAATCATTAAAACTACAAAATTCCAAGTCCTTCCCAATGTTCCATCTTTAGCTGAAACTTTGCACCCTTAGAAGAGAAATTGTGTTTTCTTGATTTCTCTTGATTAATCACTTCCTTTTCACTTATAATCACAAGATTAACTACTTAAACACTTAATAAACATGATTTGGGGAAATTTTGACATCATAAAATCTTAGGGTTTCATCTCCCAAATTTTACAAAAACAACCAAACCAAGCCAATTGAAACATCAATAACCACAACAACAACACATAAGGCAAGAGGATCGGAGTTTTGGAGATTACCTCTTTATTTGCTCTCTTTCTTTCTCTAGGCGTCTCTACTCTCTCTCTCTCTCTCTCTTCTCTCTTGATTTTGCTTGCTAACCATGATATTTATAGAGAAGAGGTTTTACACAAGCTAGAAGGCAAGAATATTTGAAATCGCAAGCACTTACATTGGATTTTGCCTTCTTGAGCTCTCTTTGTGCTATGTTCTTCAAGCTCACTTCCTCACTTTATCTTTCTCTATTTGGACAAAAATATGACCCAAGAAAGAGATGAGAAGGTTTAAAAATATCCTCTTCATCTTTTTCCTTGGCCAAAGATGATGACACATGTCATATTTAATATCCAAGTAACCACCATTTGGAGTGTTCTTATCATTTTATATACATCACCATTCACCATTTTATTTCATTAAATATATCAATTACATACAAGGAATATTGGTGAAATAAGAATGGTATGTTACAAATTTCACCTCTATTTCATTAGTTTTGGTGATTAATCCATTCACTAAAGCAAATTGCCACTTTTCTAAAGAAATTGCACTCTGTGTCATTTGCTTTAGTGTATAAACCACTAGCTAAAATGAATGACCCTATAGATTTTGAAACTTTTCTCTCCTTTCTATTTGCATTGGTTTCTACCTAGAATCTTTTTCTTCTTTTTAGTGTACAGTTTTTTAGTCATCCTGTCATTCATTAGGGATTGTTAACTGTATTTCTAATGGCTTGGTCAAATCAAAATGATAATTGCAAATGTTATCTACCTTTGTATTCCTCTTCTTTTCCAGGTACATATGCTTAGAACAATAGAGCAACATCTTCTACAGGAAGTTCCATTGGAAGAAAATCCATTCGGATAGTTAAGATAGAAGTACATTTGGTCAAGACCATAGTGACCATTACCATGAACCTTACCACCCACCTTCATTCCAATACTCCCACCCACCATATCCGCCCTATAAACAATACCACGAGCCTCCTCCTCCACTATATAAGCCATATTTTGAGCCTTTTTCTATCTCTCCACCATACCACCGTATGCCATATCATAGACCTCCTGTATCACTACCTAAAACATTCTATGAACCTCGTCCTCCATTCCAACCCACTTTCCAACCATGTCATCCACCTCATGAGTCTCTATGTCCACCCTTTGAGCCACATCTTGGACTTCCTCCCTAACCTAGTGCTCCTAGACAAGAACCTATTATAAATAAGCAACAATCACTTAGGGATAACTTTGACTATTGAATGGACTCTATGATAAGAGCACTTTAGTATGCTATACTTTGGTAAGCTTGTCATTATACATATAAGAAGAAGTGCCATGTGAATAGTATAAAAAAGCAGGAAAGAAAAGAAAAATAGAAATGAAGAAAAATAAAGAAGTAAATAAAAGAGGAAAAGAAAAGAAAAGAAAAGAAATTTTACATTGAAAAAGGAAGTAGGAAAAAAAGAAAGAGAAAGAATAGCAAAGTAGGAAAGAATAAGGCATTTTATTTAAAAAGAAGTTTGTCAAAATTTTGTATTAGTTGAATATGAGAGAATATGTTTTAATGGTTGGTGTTAAGTGCTATTCAGAGTTTTTCTTAGTTCATAATGTTCAAACATAGTGGTTGCGCCATTTTGATCCATTTCATTAGCCTTTATTCCAACATTACACCCTTACAAGGTCCCCTTGATTCAAGAATATATGTGTCAGGTGTTGAAGGACTTTGAACCTCTACAATCCTATAGTAAGACCTTTTTTAAGTGGCATTGAGTAAAATGTATCCATATATGTGAGAGAGCCAAACACTTTCACCATTGAGAGTTCTCTAGTCTCATGCTTCCATTGGCTTGATTGTGCATATTGTTATAATTAATCCTTTTGCATTGTTCAATTTACTTCTTGTGTTGGCTTGATGAACTTTGTTGGTTTGACTATTACCTTTGACTATGATCATGTTTGATTCCCTTTTGCCATTGTAATTGTCTAGGATATTTCTGTATTCATTTACCTTTGTCTAGGAGTATAAAGTTTTAAGTGTGGCGGAATTGATTGAACCAAACTATTATAAATAATTTTGGTTTTATTTGGGGTTATTTAGAAAATATTAAAGCCATTATTGCATGATTTGTGTACAATTTGAATCAAGAGTGATTGCATGAAACTAAGGTTAAAAAGTGCATATTTGATATGTTTTTGTGATTACTTTTGATTAAGAATATTTCTTGGGACATTTAATCTTATTTTGGATTTGTTTGGTATTGTAGGGACCTTGAAATGAAAGCAAATACTTGAAGGAGGATGAAAAGAAGAAAATTTGAGTTGTTGGCTCTGTGCAATCTAATTTGGTGAACACGATGCTAGCTAAAGTGAATTTGACATATTCTGGATCAGGATTCTCTGTGTCATTCACTTCAGTGAACAAAATACTTGCCGAAGCAATTTGCTAGATTCTGCAAATGCAAAAATGTATTTCATGACAAATTTGTCAAACCCCTTAACATTTTGATATCTGCCAAAGTGATAAAGGCACAATTCCACAAGCATACAGAAATAGCACAAATATATTGATAAAGTGTATTTATTTATAATAAAGCAATTCCCCGCAGGGTTTGATAATATATACAAACTTGTACAAAAACTATCAAAATAAACTAAAAATAACCAACATCTCTGTCTTCTTGACCCAGACACCTTAGTTTCTGATACTTACCATTTTTGCCCCTAGAGCGGCTAGCTTCTACTGGAATATTTTTAAATTCGAGAAAGGGTGAGATTCAAACAAATCTCATTAGTAACAGACAATCATTCATATAAAATACGATAAATAAATATGCCAAGTACTAAATAATGCAATATTATAATAACACATAATTCAGTTCAGTTAAAAATGTATTCAAGGCCAACCACTGTCCCTACGTATTCCGTACCTCAATCCCTTTACCAAGAATATTAGTGTACCTGTAGGCACTGTGTATCAGTGTACTCGTAGGTACGGTGTATCAGTGTACCCATAAACACTATGTATCATACATATTACAGAAGATGACATATATAAAGCATATACAAATTCACATAATGTATGAAAGAAAGGGTTACTACCTTACTCCTTTTTCAATTCCTCGGTCGGTCCTAAACTTTGGTTCTAGCTCGGGCTATTTCCAATTCATATAAAAATTAGAGTTACAAGTAACTAATTATAACTTGTACTATTACTGCCTTTAAATCAAATTTTACTGGTTATCTAGTGCAGTTATAACAGTTTCTGCATAGTACAATTCTGAACAGTGCAGTTCCATTATTTCAAGAAAACTGGCAGATTTTCAGTCAACTTTGGAAATTCATAATTAATTCTAGGAAAATCCAATTTAACTGATTCCAAAGCCAATGTGAAGATTTTTAAATGTAATGTTGTATAAAAATACTTAAGTCTGACCACAGTAATGACACTTTTCCCAAAAATTCACCAAACTCCCCTGTTCCGAGATTGCATTCTAGAAATAAGGCTTAATTTCAAAAATTCATAACTTTTAATGTACTTGTCCAACAATAATGATCTACCTATCAAATTAAAGCTATAGATGTCTACTTTAATCTTGTCAAATTTCATAATTTTTGGACTAGGTTTAACTAAGGAATTACATTGCACAAAAATACTACCTCCATGAAGTAAATCAAACAACATTTCCTTTCAATTTCAAAATTTTCCTAATTTGCATGCCAACATCCACAAATCATGAACACATGCATTTCTACACAATTTTTCCTTCTAAATCCAATGGAACCATCAAAATTTAGAAATTCTAGCTCTACTCTTAGGTTTTTGTATCTAGTTGAAACTTAGGTTCTTAGGAGGGAAGTTGTATTTTCTTGATTTCTCTTGATTAACCACTTCCTTTTCACTTATAATCACAAGATTAACTACTTAAACACTAATATAATATTATTTGTGAAAATTTTGGCAGCATTTCCCCTTAGAGTTTCATCATCCATTTTCATGAAACCAAGAAAAATCATGCCAAATTCAACAAAAACAACAACAACATCATCATCATATAACACCAGAGGATCAAAGTTTATAACATTACCTCTTGGTTGCTCATTTTCTCTCTCTTGAACACCACTTCCCTTTCTCTCTCTCTCTCTCTCTCTCATCTCTTGATTTAGCATGCTAACCATGATTTTGAAGAAGAAGAGGTTAGAAGAAGTTCTAGGCAGATTAGAAGGCAAGAAGACTTTGATTTTCAGCTCTTACTTTGGATTTTTGGCTGCTTGAAACCCTAAGACCTCTTGTGTTCTTGAAGCTCTTAAACACTCTTCTCTCTCTCTCTCTCTCTCTCTCTCTCTCTCTCTATTTCATTTTGGTTCAACCAAAAATGAAGCTCAAGAAAGAGATAAGAAGTCTTAAAAAATATCCTCTTACACCTCCTTTGAGATATTATATTTTATTGCAATTATCACATGTCAATTACTTAAGCTTTATCCACCTTTATTTAATCATATTTGCTTTCTCTTCCCTCTCTCCAAAGTGACGTCCAATGCTTCCAAAAGGGGACCAAATAAGCCTCTTTAATGGCTTCATCAATTTCCTCACAATAAATGGCTATTTAATACAAATTCAAATTTTGACTTTCCAAACTTTACCGTTTGCTTGGTTTAAAATGCTTTAACTTGGCAATTGAAATTAAATCATTGATTCCCTTGCTTCTTGCCCAAAAGTGATGGCATGAAGCTCCTAATGAAATCATGCAAGCTTCTTCAATTATTTCTTAGAAGGTTACACATATTAGCCTACAATTGTTGACTTTTAAACTTCTTCATTTGCTTGGCTATAACTTATTCCTCCTTGATTTAATTTTAACCAAGCATCTTATTTTCTCTTCTTCCTTCCTTGTTGGACATCCCACCTTTATTAATAAGGGAAAATATGGCCTTTTTAATTTTCTTAGCTAAATGACTATTTTGCCCATATATTTTTGTGATTTATTGTATTAAATCATAGCTTCTTCCTTTTCCCTTTACTTTGGCCAACTTTCACCCTTTTTATTGAGCAAAAAATTTTGCTCTTTTACTTCCCAAATTGGGGCTTAAACAATGGGATTTTTTTAAGACAAACATTGGCTTTATATCTTGCTTTACCAAATTTCCTTGTAACCACAACTAGGGTTATTTTTGTCATTCCAATTGCACCAACAATCACTATTTTATTTCATTGAATGCCATAAATATTTACAAGACATATTGGTGAATAAAAATGAGGTGTTATAAGATCCGTGCTCTAAACTTAACTTTCTCACTTGACCCTATTCCCTCATATTTGGCCTAGTCCTTCATTTTAGGTCAGAGGCTAGCCCCCATTCCCTTTTCTCTCCATCTACTTCATTTTCTTAATCCATTTTTTCCTTTCTATTTCATTTTCACTTATCCACATGCATTTCCTTCATCTTTTTCATGTAATCCTTCATGGCTGCTGGATTTTGGGACTTGTTTGTAACAAAATCAAGGCTTATATTTGTTTGACCTTCCACATATTAAGGATTGATGATTTATCTTGAGTTTAAAAGTTTCAATGGGGGGTTTTTCTTAGTTCATTTATGAATTTCCTATTTTTATTGTAATTTCTAGCTATATCTTAAGGTAGTTTTAGTAAACTATTGTTTTGAGTTCTGTAAACTCCATGTTGTTGAGCTAATAGTGTATTAAGATTGTGGTTGGATTGGGATTATTGTATTTGGAACTAGGATTATTGTATTTGTATAACTTTGATTTATATATTTCCTATTAATTTAGTGAGATTTTGCTTTCTCTGTAATTATTAGTTTGTGTAGTTGATTTAGATTAATTTGAGTGTCATGATTGTGCACTCATGAGTAAACATTTGCATTAATTCTATCTATTTCACGCATCATGTGGTACTTTAATAATATTCCTAAATAGTAGCTATGAATGTGATCATAGGAGTAGCTTTAATGATTAGATGTGTTGGACCCAACATGATTACTTGCGGTTTTTAACTAAGACTTGATCAATTTCAACAACCATATCATTTAGTGAGCTAGGATGGTGATTGAACCAATTTCTCAAGTGATTCATTTCTTTCATACATCCATCCTATTCATCACCATTATTTTAAAAGACCAAAAATATAGTTCTTTAGGATTTCTATTCATTCTTGCACTACATGTTTTCAACCAAAACCCAAAACAAATCCCCCTTGTTTTTATTGCATTTGTATGGCATTTATATCATTTAGGAATCAATAAAAAGCTCTTTTAGCTAGAAAGAGAGAATAATCCTACGTTTGCCTACACGCAATCCTTAGTTAATTTTTGATTGTGGACCCCAAGGCAAACAATAAAAAGTCTTCATATGCATGTGTCTGAGGTTAATGTCCTTATGCTTCTGTGGACTTGGGTTTATTTTGGTTGTGTATAAGAAGGGTTTATTGTTGTAAGTTATAGTTCCTTAGACTTTGGTGTTGCTTCTGAGTCTGCCTCCTAATTCATTTACGACTGCCTATGTGTTTATGGTGCTTCATACTATATAAACTCTTGCATGAACATTTTGATGAATGAAAACTTGCTTATGTTCATATTGCCTAACTGGATGGCTTGGCTTCAATTCTAATTCTGTATTTTTGCATGTATGTTCAATATAGTAAAACTCTAGATTCATAGTGCTGATATTGCTTGATATTGGTTATCAACTTGTGCATTGCAATTAGTTATTTGTTCATGTTTGCATAACTTGGGAATTTCTTTTGAATAATGCCTTTGTACATAGTGCCATGTTATAGCAATAAGCACTGTGTAGCAAAATTTCCTTAAACTATCAGTAGCTATCCTTAAATAATGTCCTTGAAGTGAGGATAATGAGTCAGCCTAGTTAGGGTACTCCAGATCCAACTCATGTTAATCAAAGTGAGGCAAGCAATACTCCGAGCCAGGAACACAGTGAGCTACGTAACCGTCCTAGACGAAGGGGTAAGAAAGCCACCCGATTGAGAGACATTCCTCTCAATCGGAATACCAGGAAAAAGATTTTGATTGAGTTTGATAGATATTGAAAACCAATCGAGCCTAATACAAGCCGGTATAGGAGTTTTGTTAACCTCCTAACACGCAACAAGCCTAGCATCTTGAAAAGCAGTGGAGAAATGTGGATAAAAGTGTGAAGCAACATATTTGGGGAACTATCTAGCTCACTTACGACATTCCTAAAAGTGAAGTCTTGTATGACAAGACAATGACATATTGTGACAAACGCTGGAGGAAGTTTAAGACAAGTCTAGCCAACAATCACGTGTATATGGAGGTGGAAGAAGGTCAGGCTCATCCTAATCCATGCAACTAGTATTCTTTTATTGATGAACACTCTTGACAAGAATTCAGACGGCTTCAGACCACTCTAAAAGCATTGGTGAGTTGACTTATTTTGTATTTGATTTACTTATGAATTATGAATTGTCTTTATTGACTTACAATGACTTAATTTTGATTTCTTATTCACAGGAAAAAAGGAAAACGGCCCAAGAGAATAGTAGAAAGAATGATTGCTCCTATATAATGTACAGTGGGAGTAATGTGAAGGCCGAAAAAAACTTATTGGAGGCCAAACGGAAGAGATTGAAAGAAGCAGATCAATCCAATCCTTATGTTCTTTCTCCACCATCTCCGATATGTCACGAAGAGAAGTGGTTGTTCGCTCACCAAAAGAGGAGCCGATCTTATATGAGTGAACAATCTCGTATAGTTGGTGGAAAAATTGTAAGTATTGTTGTTGACTTTTTGTTATTAATTATTTAGTAAAAAAATTTCATTACTAATATTTGTCATATGTGTCTTATAGGAGGAGCTTCAAAAAAAACAAGCTAAGGGATCGTTTAGGTAGGATGGGAAAATGTAATACCCCGAATTTTAAGACTTGAGCTTAGAGATTAAGCCTAGATTAAGTGGACTGCTAAGCTCTTGTTTAGCAGGATCCCAAATTGGATTAAGAAATAGGAAAATGAGTTTGATGGTGATTCCAAGGGAATCACCATAATCAGGGGTAAAATGGTAAAGTTACAGACCAATTGATTGGTTGCCGAAGAGGAAACTCATTGATAACTTCAAGATCCATAGTTGTAATTGATTTATGTAGAGATTAAAGGGGCGCAATCCTATGTGCTTGTGTGTATGTGAGCTCATGGAGGTGTGTTAAGATGGTGACAAATGGCATGGTGTGGACCCTTGGATTTGGGTCAAGATTTCAACTCTTCCCTCTCTCCTCTCTCCTCTCAAATCGGTGGTGTATGCTTGGGAGAGCCAAAATTTGATCTTCTTTATGCTTTTCTTTCTCTCTCTTCTTCCTCCATTTTCGTTGAGCTTGAGGGAGGAAAGAAAAAGTGTAAAGGTGAGATTTGGTTAGCTTCTTGCCCTCTTTTGCTTAAATCATCTTCTTTAAAGTTGTTCATAGTAATGAGAGCTTCATTGCTATAGTTTTAGATTTAGGAAAGAAGGTGTTTTGGGAGCTTGAGGAATCTTGGAAGATGAAGAATCAAGGATTAGCTTTGAGAAAAAGGAAGAGGTGAGTGATATCTCCCTTTTGATCTATTATTTGTGATATTTGGTTGAGTTTTGTCATTTCTGGTTTTTGCCCTAATTTGATGTAATTGAGGAATAATGGAGTATTGTGGTTAAAATGGTGTATAAATGTGTAAAATGGTCTTTGGAATTGTTTGTGACCATTGGAAAAGAAATTGGTGTAATTTGGGTAATGTGTGTGATAAGTGTGACCATAGGGGGAAAATGTCATTGTGGTATGATTTTGGATGTTTTGAGGTTTCCAATGTGTTCCTTGAGTGAAATTATGTGAGAATAGCTTTGGTAGAGGTTTTAGGTCCATTTGGATCAATTGGGTAAGTGTTAGGAAATATGGTCAGTTTAGCTGCGTTTTCTGGTTTCTGATAAGATCACTAGAGTGAGTTGGGATTCACTCGAGTACATGATGAAGATCGCTCAGGTAAGGTTGAATGATGCTTGAGTGTATGGATAAATTCTATTTTCTCTTCATTTTTTCTATTGTGTTTCTGGAAAACCTCAAGAGTTTATAGTATCACTTGAGAGTGCGGTGGGACATCACTCGAGTGAGCCTCCTTATGCTTGAGTGACTAGTGTATTTGACACCAAGGTCTTGCATCTCAGGTTGTCACTCGCTGTCATGGTGCAAGAGTGTGCCTTCCCACTCGCAGGCATGGGGTATCACTCGAGTAAGCTGTGTTGTGCTCGAGTGCAGTAAGCCATATGGGCTACTGCAATTTTTCTTGTGCTCTTGGGTTCTCACCTTCTGGACTTCACTCTCAGGTGCCCGAGTGAGGCATTTGGCTATCACTTGAGTGAGGTCCAGTGTGCTTAAGTATTGAACTCTGTGAAAGTTCTTTGTGCTCTCGGGTGTTCACTCTCTAGTGCTTGAGTGTTGACCGTACCATTACTCGTGTAAGGTCTCCTTCACTCGAGTATCTGTACAATATCACTCAAGTGAGGCCATCTTCACTCGAGTGTCTCAGTGTAAAATGTCAGTTTTGTGCTTCCAAAAGGGGGAACTTTGTGATAGTTCTTCTAACCTTTAAGGGCTTGTGTTAGAGCCAATGGTAAGGCTTGAGGGGCAATAATGGCAACCAACATTAAGTATTATGGATGTGAACTTGGAATGGAGAATAACCCGATGTCCTTGATTTGGTTATAGGGCTGGGTATTCGCCCAGATCACGGTTTGATATCTGCTCGGATTGCGAGTAGCCGATGCTGGAGCATACGTAGAAAGAATAAGTTTAGGGAACTTACCTCTCCTGCATGTATTTGATAATTGTGTTAGTGTATTGATGCATGTTATTGCTTTGACTTATTATGTGAAACATATATGAGTGATTGAAGCTCTATTTCAACTTCTACTATGGCCATGAGTATATTGTGTGAACATTGAGCATGTTGATATGTCATTGTGTGAACATGGATTATGTATTGCAAGCATGTCATGCATTAAACACTTATCTTTCATACATATTGGTATTGTTTACCTACTGAGACTCCCCAGAATCTCACCTTCCCCTACCAACAGTGTAGACAAGGCAAGTGGATCAAGATGGAGTAAGTAATCAAGGGCGGCAAGGACTTCCTTTGGGTTGAAGATTCGGTAGTTGGTTATCATAGTTGGGAGTATTGTGTATTGGATATTTGTATATGTGGATGAGGATTTGACTATGTGTGTGACATAGATCTGTGTAATCCCCATATGAGGGCTTGTAATAGGCGAATACGCCTTATAAGGCTTGAGTTAATAAATGGAATTCGAAATTGCTGGAATTATTAAATTACGTACTCTGATATATTAAATGTGATTTATCTTTGTGTAGTAATTGTATTTGGAATGTGAATGTGAGACCAGGTTTTAAATGATTTCGAAAAGTATTTGTGGAAACCCCGTCTGTTAGATGGGCTTTAGAAATGTTATTTGATTGTTATTGGTCTCTATTTCACTTTAATCACGTAATCCGAATATTATTTAGGGAAGGGGGTTACAGGAGGAATGATATCCTGACCGTAGCTACAAGAAATGTGAGCATCCTAGCTGAGTCAGGGGGTTGTTGGAGGGGTAGGCATAAGGGATTACTTTGGAGCACCCCCACGCCGTTCCTCAAGTAGTATGGTGACTAGGGAGGAGATGGAGCATATATTGGCCACTGTGAGGGCGGAAGCTAGGGTAGAGGCAGAAGCATCATTTGATGCACGATTTGAAGAAAAAATTAGCAAGATGAAGGAGGAATGGATGATTATGATGAGCATAAGACAAGCAGATACCAATGCTCCCCAGGCTCATTCCCTAAACCCTAAACATAGCACTAAAGGGAGTTGTATTGGTCAGTCATCAGAGGGTCCTGGAAAAGAAACTAGGGATCCTTATAACTTGTTTATAGAGGATCCTCTGAGATGATTACTTGCATGGCGGAGAATGCTTAACTTGGGATCAACTGTCCACCACCAAGAAATAAAGGATGATCAAGTCAGAGTGGCAGTTGAAGAGGTAATCATTGCATATACACTTCTCTCTATTCCTGTTGATGACTTCAAGGTTGTGGGTGATTTTCTCCACTCTTTCATCTTATGGCCAAAGAACCTTGTATCTGATCTAGCTGAGAAATCCCCACCACCTCTATCTCCATCTCTACCTCCACCACCAGGCCACGTCCCTCCATTCAAGATGTTTCACGGCCTCCATTGAGTGTCATGCAGCAAGTGATTTTGATGGCATATGATACATCCTTTCGAACAAGAGATTGACCTATTGAGTCAGTTATTGGCAAGTCAGGAGCGCAATGCTATCTTGAGAGGGATGACTTAATGTCCCTGGTAGTTCCTCTACAACAACTTATGATTTCGATTATCCACCTCTTTTAATGTAAGCATAGTCTCAAATTGGAAGTTAATATTTTACAAATTACGCCGTTAAACTTTGATTTGTGTGCTTGCATTATTGTAGGTACATGAATCGTAGGTTGGTTGACTCTGACAAGACCAATAAATTTGTACTCCTATGCCCACATCAACTCTACAACAAGGGACCACTGATGCTATCAAACACACATACTTATCGCACAGGCTTTGTGAAACCCCAATTGAGTGTTTCTTAGCTCCATATTTGCATGGGTAAGAAACAAATTTATATTTCATAATATACATAATGTTTTATATTTACTTAAAAGTCTTCCCTTTTTTCAGTGATCATTGGCAATTGGCTATTTTGTGCAAGAAGAGTTATTCTGTCATCTTCTTATGCTCCCTCCACCTCAGCAAGCCAACTAGTGAATTGAAGAAGAACTTGAACTCGTAAGTTTTCTTGCATTATTAATTACCTTTCGTGTGCAAAATTTATGGAATTTGTGTAAAATAAGTAACATTTTTTATTTTGATGATATAGGGCTATGCGGACATTCCAACACACTGCTTGTGCTAGGCCTATTCATGAAATAAAAGAGCCTACATTGATCTTGCCAAATGTTAGTTACATATTAGTTTGTTTTAAAAATGTATTCAATAATAAACCATGCTTTATTTTTATACTTCTTTTAATTATATCATATTATTTTTCAGACCCACAGGCAACCACCGAGGTCTAACTTGTGTGGGTTATATGTTCTGAGGCACATTTATAATATTATTACCCTAGGCACAACAGAATTTACTGAAGAGGAAATGTATATATATTTTAAAAATTTTGTATTACTTTTATTTTTTTGTAAGTAAAGTTAATGTTTTGTCTGGCTTTGGTGTTTCATATGTTTAAACTTGCTAACTCCTTTCCAGAAGAAGATATTGATCACATTCACAATTGTTGTGTTGAATTCATTTATGACTTTTACAATAGTAAATTCTTGTAAAACTAAGGAATTTTTTGTATGTATTAATGAATTGACATGTTGGTTGGTTTCAAATATTGTTGGTTGCATGATTTGACATGTTTGTTGTTTTTTGGGTTATGTGCAACCATGCATTTATACATGTGAATCTGTTTGAGCCATGTCATTGGCCTGCATGTGTTTTAAACAATTATGCATATATATATATGACGGTTTTAAACAACACATTGCAATTAATAACTTTATGGCACTTAATAAGTATGGCATTGGATGTAGCAATTCTAGGATGCGTTCTGGTAACTAACCTAATCACACACAATTAAAAAAACTTATAATACTTTTAAGACCGGTTATTTTACCAGTCTTAAAAGTTATTTTAAGACCAGTTTCATATATAACCGGTCTTAAAATTCAATTTTTAAAACTAGTTTTATGTACAACCAGTCTTAAAATTAAAATTTTTAACATCGGTTACATATGAAACTAGTCTTAAATAACTTTTAATTATAACCGGCCTTAAAAATATTCTGTAATTTCCTTATAAAAGAGGTCTCTTAAGATTGATGCTCATGACAACTAGTCTTAAAAGTGTTTACTGTAAGACCGGTTATCAATACAACCGGTCTTAAAAGTGAGACTTTTAAGACTAATTACCAAACCGGTCTTAAACGTGACATACCTTTAAGACTGGCTGTATCAATACCGGATCCAAAACCAGTCTAAAAAGCCATTTTTCCACTAGTGACATAAGTATTTCTATAGGCATGGTCAATCAAGTCTCACCAAAATCACAAGAGTAGCCCATGGAGGCAATATACACCATCCTGAGGTACTTAAAAATGACACCAGGGAGAGGAATCTTCTTCAGGAAGGGAACTTCTAGAAATATTGTAATCTACACAAATGTAGATCATGCAAAAGATAAAGAAAACAAAAGTTCTATAGGAGGGTACTTCACCATTGTGTGGGGTAACTTAGAGACATGGAGAAGCAAGAAACAAGTTGTAGTGTCAAGAAGTAGTACAGAAGTAGAGCTTAGAGCGCTTTGATGGAGTTTGTGAAGGGATGTGGCTAATTCGAGTTCTGAAGGAGTTAAAATTTGTTATAAAAGCACCTATAAAGTTGTGGTGCAATAGCAAATTAGCCCTACAAATGGTCCACAATCCAATCTATCATGATAGAACCAAGCATGAGGACATAGACAAACACTTTATAAAGGAAAAAATTGAGTCCAAAATAATTGATGTATCCTATATAAGGTCTAAACTATAAGTGGTAGATATCCTTACTAAGACACTTAAAAGAAGGAAGTTTGAGTTCTTCAGGAGCAAGATGGGTATGGAGGACATCTACTAACCAATTTGAGAGGGAGTGTTAGTGCCAAACTCTAACCCTAATGGGCCTTGGCCTAAAATACCCAAGGTTAAAGCCTAGGTTTAGTCTCTACCATTAGAATTATTAAATTAGTGTTAGATTATGTACTTGAATTTTTAATGTAAAATCCATGATATCTAGACTAGAATATCTGATATCTAGGCTAGTATTTCTACTATTATTTTGGGAATGACTCTCTGATTCTTTAGAGATATGTATCTATAAATTCCATTTTGCTCTATGAATAAAATTAAATGTGAATAAGATCAAAATTTATTCAATCTACACTTCTTTTCTTGATAAGAAAATAGGGTAGCTAGCTAGAAGGATCTAAGGTTCAATTCAAGTCAATTGTAATTCATCAGCATCTCAAGAAAACAAACTTTTGGCATAATAGTCATCAAATTGCCTCAAAGTAAGTAATATTCAAAAAAAGTTTGTAAGTTAAGAAAGAGTGATAATCATCTTCTGATCAAAATAATTGACCTAGAAGCAAACTTTGGTCCTTTGACAAGGATCATGAAGGCTACAGTTTTGGGGAGTGATTCCAAGTCTCATCGATGTATTTTGAGATGACAAGTGACTTAGCTATTACCTTATCAGTATGTAAGTGCACAAGTAACTTCTTGTGGATCTTTTATTTTTTAAATCTTCCTCCCTATATTTGTAATGAATATGATAAATCATGATTTTAATATGCTAGGCATCCAATTTAGTGTGATGTTTGTGCCTAATTGACTGATGAGGGCATTATTTAAGTGGCTAATTTGGGAGGTGCATTGTGACAAGGAAATAGAAGTGAAAACATGAGTCTGTCATTTTAATGATGAAATTCCTAGATTGGGCATATTTCACTTGGGCTAGATTTTGCATTTCAAGGTTAAAAAGGCAAAAATAACATCCTGGAAGTTATTTACAAGCAGAATGGAAAGGCAATTCCATAAGACAACTGATTCCATAAAAAACCGGAATGTAAATTCCATCACTAAGGGAAAAGGCAATTCCATCGATAAAGGAGAGCTAAAAATTAAATTTTAATATGAGTGGAATTGGGAAGCTCAAAATCAATATACAATAATAAATCAACATCACCATTAAGCCGAGCTAGCTATAAATACTTGGTGGCTCTTCTATACTTTTACTATTCATAAACAGTACCAGCTCCAATTTCTTGCTTTAGGCTCCATGCAAAATGTCTAGGGGATTTGAGTTTTAAATTTTGAAATTTAAAATTCCCTTCTATTTCATAGTCCTTTCCTTCTCATTTATTTTTCTACTTTCCCTTCCTAAGGCATGCTTAGGTTTCTCTTGGACCGGGCTTTTCTCCGTTGTGGGTCCCGTCCGTTGCCTATCCTTTGCTACAAGACAACAGTGTTTCAACGAAAATAGAGAGAGGGACGTGGTGAAAGTTGAGATAGTTTAGTGAATCAATGGAGCGAAGGGAATGCATATATGTATAAAAGAGTAAATACTTTTTGAAAAAAGGGTAAATACTGGGTGTGTACTGTAACTCCCTTTGTAATTATGATTCGAAATACATAGTTTAAAATGAAATAGAGACCAATAATAATCAAACTCATTTACAATCCCTTTCTTACAGAAGGGTTTTCACAAATATTTTTAAAGTTTCTGCCTTACCCTGGTCTCAAATTCCATAACTCGAATATAATTACCCTATGTAGTTACATCACATTTACATATCAGAGTGTACAACAAAATCCCGGCAACCCCCGGGTTTCATACATAAACTAAAGGTTTATAAATTCCCATTAGGGGATTACACCATTGTCTCCAAAACAACATTTATAAGATATATGATGATTGTTAGATCTCATGTTTTGATAATAACAAAGAATATTATGAAAAAGATTTAATTAATAAATAAGTTTGAACAAAGTAATAACAGGGAAAAGTATAACTTGAAGTAAGCATTGGAGTAATGAAGAAAGGCCAAGAGAAAAAGCTGAGAAACTTGATGACAAGTAAGTTTTCTAAGGCATTACTCGAGTATGTACTCGAGTAATGAGACAAAACTTGAAGTTACCAGAGATACCTTCGAGTAACCTGCCAACAATACTCGAATAAGTACTCGAGTAATAGTGTAAAAGTTTTCAAGTTGCTCTCGGCCTGCCAATGTTACTCGAGTACCTATTCGAGTAACCAGGTAAATTATTTGGAGTTGCTCTCGGCCTACCAACGTTACTCTAGTAGCTACTCGAGTAACCAGGTAAAAGTTTTCAAGTCACTCTCGGCCTGCCAATGATACTCGAGTATGTACTCGAGTTACTCTGTTTCAGAAAATATGTTGCTCTCGGCATTTTGAACCCTGCCAATGTTACTCGAGGAGCTACTCGAGTAACTCACTGTCGTAAGCAAAAACCTGAAGGTAGTACTCGAATAACTTGATCAGGTTTTTTTATCATACTTCACTCGATGTGCTCCTCAAGTATGTAGGTATTTAATGATTCATTTTAAGTGGATTACTCGGGTATGTACTCGAGTATGCAGAGTTATTTTTAAAGAAAAACCTCAAGTCATTACCCGAGTAAGCTATGCACACAGATTGAGTTTACTCGAGTATGTACTCGAGTAACAAGTTAATCAAACTTGAAGTGCTCTCGGCCTTGAAATCCTGCCAACATTACTAGAGTAAAGCATCGAGTAACATAAGTTTATTTGAAGGTTTACTCAAGTTGGTACCCGAGTAACCTATGATGAAAAGAGTGCATTACTCGAGTAGGTACCCGAGTAAACATGCATTTCCAAAGGGTTGATATTTTGTTTATTCCATGCACTACCCGAGTAATCTTATATTCGTTTGTTGACTTGCAGTTCATCAAAGTTTTCACGATGATACTCGAGCAAGTACTCGAGTAAACTTTAATGAATACTCGAGTAGCTACTCGAGTATGCAAACCCAGAAATTTAGAAATCATTCTAACATTCATTGTTTTGTTTCCTATATGATTAACCTTTCATTATATTAGTATTCTTAGCATATCCACAGATAAACAATGAAGAGATCTTACCAAATAAGGAAAGTCAAATGCAACGTTCAAATGTCACCGACCGTCACCTAACGCAAACGTATATCTTTCAAATACTGGAAAAAGTCAATAGTGGCTGCGCACGCTCCAACGGGCATGAAGAAATATGTTCCAGCAATCATTACCAATGTATCTATATATGTGGGAACATCCAAACAGAGAAGAGAACAAGAACATACACACAAACGTATAATCAAGTTCATTACTCTGTTTTATACTATACTTGTAATTCTATGCTTAAGTGATTATTATTCACTCTGTGAGAGAGATATTTCATTCAAACTCAATATTTGTTATTGAGATAACTTAAGATTATGGAACCTTGAGTTGGGATTGGATTACAACTTGTAAGGGGAGCGAGTGTCCAGGCGAAGGAACTTGCTTGTACTGAGGTGCCAAAAACCCACTGAATCTTGGAAGTTATAGTAAAACTCTCAGAGAAGCTCTGAGGACTGGACGTAGGTCAAAGTGGTTGTGGCCTAACCTGTATAACTCTCAGTGTACACTACGGTGATATTTCTCCTTACTCTTTATTGCTTTATATTCACCGTCAAGTTTTTATTTGCAACGAAACTTTAGTATCACCCACCCCCACTCTTGGGTGAAACGCTTACTCTAACATTTGGTATCAGAGCGTAGGTCTTCTTGTTAAGGTATAACAACCTAAGAAGGATCCAATGGCAAGCATGGGTGAAGGAATTCTTCCTGACGGAGCATCCATCACTAGACCTCCAGGTTTCAGTGGCGAATACTTTTCTTTTTGGAAAGTAAAGTTCAGAGTATTCGTGATGGCCGCTGAATATGGGCTATAGGATGTGATTGAGAGTGGAAACTATCAACCTACAAAGATTGTAGAGTCTCAGGAAATTCCCAAGACGCCAGCGGAATATGATGAGAATGACAAGAAACTTATCACTCTCAACAGCAAGGCAATTCTGATGTTACAAAGTGCCTTGAGTCAAAGTGAGTATTTCAGAATTTGCACACTTCCAACAGCAAAGGAAATATGGGAAGCTCTGGAAATAGCTCATGAAGGAACTTCGGGAATAAAGGAGAACCGGATCAACACCTTGGTCGCTGAATTCAATCTACTTCGAATGAAATCAGGTGAATCAATATTTGAATTTGAACTTAGATATACTCATCTTGTTAATCAACTTGCACTTGGGAAAGTATATGATCAGCATACCCAAGTACGAAAGATTTTGAATATTCTTTCTAAAGAGTGGGAGGCCAAAGTCACTGCGATAGAAAAAGCAAAAGGAGAATCAATGAGATCAGTTGCTTCTCTATTTGGAAGTCTTTCTGAATATGAAAGTAAACTAAAGTTCAAACGAGAACTAGATGACATTGGTGACAAGAAAAAGAAAGGTCTAGAACTAAAAGTAAAAGAAGAGAATCAAGATGAGGATGAGGAATTTGACGATGATGAAATGGGCCTAATCATAAAATGATTCAGAAATTTCTACAAGAAAGGACAAGGATTCAAACACTTTCAAAAAGGAGGAACTAGCAGCAAAGATCATATCATTTGCTATGAATGTGGAAAACCAGGACATATCAAATCAGAATGTCCAAAGCTAAACCAAAAGAGCAAAGAGAAGAGAAAAGGCAAATTCTTTAACAAAAAGAAGGCCTTCGTATCTGCTATATGGGGTGATAGCTCCTCTGATGAAGAAAGTGATGAGGAAGAAGTAGCCAATATATGTCTTGTTGCTCAAGAAGAAACAGAAGAAGAGGTAAATGATTCTGAACCTACCTATGATGAATTATTTTCTGAATATAATGCTTTACATTCTGAATTCATCAAAGTAGTTAAAGAATTGGTTGTTTTCAAAAAGAAAAACAAAGTTCTTGAAATTGAACTTAAAGAAATTTCTGAAAAGAATTGTGAAAATTGTTCTTCTTTGAAAAAGAAAGACACTGATCTTACAAAAACTCTTGAAAAATTTACTCATGGAAGTGAGATGCTAAATGTTATTTTAAAAGCTCAACGATTTGTAAATGACCGATCTGGAATTGGATATGATCCAAAATCAGATAAGAGGAAGGTAGAAAGAAAGCAGGAGGTAAGTTATATTTGAATTATTTCCAGCATTCTGTGCATACATCAAATCCATTTGCATTTTGTAATTATTGTAATAGAAAAGGTCATTATACCTCTTCCTGTATTCATAAGAAGAAAGGAAACACAGGAACCTACAAATGGATACCTAAAATCTCTTATGTTAAGAAAACTATTTGTACTAACCCAAAAGGACCCAAAAAGATGTGGGTACCTAAGACTTAGTCATTTTATTACAAATATGTCTCAAGGCATCCAAAAACAACAAATGGTACATAGACAGTGGATGCTCTAGACATATGACCGGTGATTTCGAAAGTTTTACCAAATTACAACCTAAAGAAGGTGGGAAGGTAAAATTTGGAGGAAATCAAACCGGAAGGATAGCAGGAATTGGTGAAATAAAAAATGACAGAGGCATACAAGTCAAAGACGTATACTATGTCGAAGGATTATGTCATAACTTGCTAAGTGTAAGTCAAAGTGCAGACAAAAATAACTGAGTAATATTTGACTCAGAGGAATGTCTAATTATCAACAAGAATGACTTACCACTTGATAAGGAGAATATCAAGGCTAAGCTCAGAGCAAAAAGGGAAGGTAATTGTTATAATCTAGATATTAGTAAAAATGAATCTGAAAACTGTTTTCTGAGTAATATCGATGAAAGTTGGCTATGGCATAAGAGATTGGCTCATGTCAACATGCATCAATTAGGTAAACTACTCAAAAAGGATTTAGTTCTTGGATTACCCAGAGTAACTTTCAAAAATGACTTGATTTGTGACGCATGTCAAAAGGGTAAACAAACTAAATCATCTTTCAAATTGAAAAGTGAGATTTCAACAAATAGACTATTACAATTATTGCATAAGGATTTAGTTGGTCCAGCAAGAGTAAAGAGTCTTGGTGGCAATTTATATTCATTGGTCATTGTTGATGATTTCTCCAGATTTACATGGGTTATTTTTCTATCATCAAAAGATGAAAATTTTGAAGAATTTATTGTTTTTGCCAAGAAAGTGCAAAATGAGAAAGGTATGTTAATTGCAGGTATTAGGACGGATCATGGTGGAGAATTTGAAAATCAAGCCTTTGAAGAATATTGTGATACTAATGGCATTGAACACAATTTCTCTGCTCCAAGAACACCTCAACAAAATGGAGTCATGGAACGTAAGAATAGAGTACTTACTTAAATGGCTAGAGCAATGTTAAACGAGAAGAACGCGTCTCAAGTGTTCTGGGCTGATGCTATGAGTACAGCATGTTATATTTCAAATAGAGCCTATATCAGAACAAAAGTTGGAAAGACACCATACAAGCTATACAAAGGAAGGAAGCCAAACATTGCTCATCTACATATCTTCGGTTGTAAGTGTTTCATTCATAATAATGGTAAAGATAACTTAGGAAAATTTGATTCTAAAAGTGATGAAGGAATTTTTCTAGGGTATTCTAACCGAAGTAAAGCATATAGAGTTTTCAATAAAAGAACATGTGTTGTTGAAGAATCAATTCATATTGTATTTGATGAATTTGAATCCTCTGACAAAACCATTGATGAGGAACAGGAAGATGTTTTAAATCAAGAAAATGGTCAATCTATTTCTAAATCCCTTATTCCAAAAGTTGATGAAACCAAGGAAGAAGAACAAACACTAGGACAACCTAGAGCCTGGAAATACAATAAAAGTCATCCCTTAGATCAAGTCATAGGAGATGTGAATGAAGGGATCAAAACTAGAAATAGAATTTTCAATGAAGTAAGTTTTTCTGCATTTATTTCTGAAATTGAACCTTCTAACATTGATGAAGCCCTATCAGACAATGATTGGGTTATAGCAATGCAAGAAGAATTAAATCAATTTGAAAGAAATCAAGTTTGGGATTTGGTACCTCGACCCCAAGGATCATCCGATCATTGGTACTAAATGGGTATTCAAGAACAAACTCGATGAATCCGCAATTATTGTCAGAAACAAGGCAGATTGGTGGCCAAAGGCTATAATCAGGAAGAAGGGATTGATTATGAGGAAACGTATGCTCCAGTGGCTAGATTGGAAGCTATACGCGTACTCTTAGCCTTTGCATGCATCAAAGGATTCAAACTCTATCAAATGGATGTAAAGAGTGCATTTCTAAATGGTTACATCATAGAAGAAGTGTATATAGAACAACCACCAGGCTTTGAAGATATTACCAAACCTGGCCATGTTTTCAAACTCAAGAAAGCTTTATATGGTTTAAAACAAGCTCCTAGAGCATGGTATGAGAGGCTCAGTAAATTTCTCATTGATCAAGGTTTTGTATGGGGAAAAGTTGATACAACACTTTTTATAAAACGAAAATGTGATGATATCTTAATTGTTCAAATATATGTTGATGATATTGTTTTCGGTGCTACTAATGAATCTCTGTGTAAGGAATTTTCTGAGATAATGCAGTGAGAGTTTGAGATGTCAATGATGGGAGAATTGAATTTCTTTCTCAGTTTGCAAATCAAACAAAGAAAGAATGGAATCTTCATATCCCAAACAAAGTACTTAAGAGAGCTATTGAAGAAATATGGAATGGATGAAGCAAATGGAACTGACACACCTATGAGCTCAACTACGTTACTTGATGCTGATGTCAAAGGGACAGACTACAACATCACAAAATATAGAGGAATGATTGGATCATTACTCTATCTCACGGCAAGCAGACCGGACATCTAATTTAGTATTGGTATATGTGCAAGATATCAATCAGCACCAAAGGAATCTCATGCCAAAACGGTCAAACGAATCTTTAGATACCTTGCGGACACACCAAAATTGGGTCTGTGGTATCCCAAAGGAAGAAGTGAATATCTAGTTGTATAATCAGATTTAGATCATGGAGGATACAAAACAGACAGAAAGAGCACCAGTGGACAAGGACAATTTCTTGGAGGATCTCTTGTATCATGGTTCAGCAAGAAACAAAATACAGTGTCTCTTTTGTCAACGGAAGCAGAATATGTTGCAGTCTCAAGTTGTTGTGCACAAGTGATATGGTTAAAACAACAACTACAAGATCTTGGTATTTATCTCAAAGAAATACCAATCTATTGTGACAATACCAGTACGATAAGCTTGGCAAAAAATCCAGTTCAACATTCTAGAACCAAGCACATCGATGTCAGACATCACTTCATCAGAGATCATGTCCAAAAGAAAGATGTGAAAGTGATTTTTATTCCTACTCATCTTCAACTAGCTAATATCTTCACAAAATCCCTTGCAAAAGATCAATTTCTATATATTAGAAGAGAATTGGGAATGGTAAATCCCAATGAGTTGTAAGTTATTTCAGCTTCTCATAATATTAGATGAAGTCATTTAATTATGTTTTGATGATTACTAATTTAAGCATCGGAGTATATAGAAACTTGTTTTGCAGGGAGATTGAAACTCTGTTTTGAGAAACAAAAACAGAGGTTATCAGAGGACACCTTTACTGGAGTACCAACTTGAAGTAATGACTAACAGTGAAACATTACCTGAGGAACAACTTGAAGTAAAGAAGTACTTTACTCAAGTAACTACTCGAGTAATGGTCTTCCAAAACTGGAAGTAACGGATCAAGTTACCTGGAATTTAAATCAAACAGTTTAGTTACAAAGAAATGAACAGTCAGAAGTTGAAAAGACAGGTTACCCGAGGCGAGCCTCGAGTAAACTTGAAGCTTACTTGAGTAACGACTCGAGTAACTGCAAGTCCAAATCACCAAATTTGATGAAAAACGACTCAAATCTGCTTTAAATTGGTTATAAATGATCGAGGGAACATACATGGATAATTACAATATTATTCATGCCAGTTACGCAATTTAAATAAATTGTTTTAAAGATTTTGTGTATGATCACTCGAGTAAGGACTCGAGTAACCTTGAAGTTTACTCGAGTAAGGCCTCGAGTAACATCGGGTTTTAGGTCTTTTTCTGTCGCAAACTCGGTCATTTTCACAAAATCTCCTCGAGTAAATCACTATACACTCTCACAAAAACTTTTCACAATCGATTTCTTGCATCATTTCCGTCAAAACCCAACAGATTTCAACCTTAAAAACCTCCTATTATGCTCAGATTCTGTCTGCCCTAGATTTGCGACTGAGACTCTGTTTTGCTGAGATTTTCATTTTTCACTGATTAAGAATGGTGAGAACTAAAAACCTTACTCCCACGGATTCCTCTGAATCCCAACAACACCCTGATCCTCTTTCTTCTCCTCCCAGAAAGAGAAGAAAACTCACTCCAAGATCTAAAGCCAAAATCCAACTTCAACCTCAACCTCAACCGAAACCAAAAGGGGTTGTGATCAAAGAGCCGATTGTTACAAGGGCTCAATCCAAAAAGAACACCTCTACTATGAGAGGCAAAAGTGCAAAGTCTCCCTCTCCTCCACCCTCTGATTCCTCTACTCCCTCCTTTACACCAAAGCCTTCTAAAAAGCCCAAGTATGACAAGAATGTGGCTAAGGCTATGGCAAGCATCCTAGATCAAATGGAAAAGGGGCAGTCTTCTAAGAAGTCTAAATTGCCAGAAGAGGAGATCACCAACCCTCCAAAGGGATTCAATGTCAATAAACTGGAGGAGTCCCCAAAGTTTCTCACTTAATTCTCTAGGAGGAAAGTGTGTAAGACATACTATGTGGACCTCAAGTTACTTCAGGAGGTATTGAAGCATGACCTTAGTTCTTATTTAGAACCTTTCATGCCTTGACTTTCTATTAGATTACCTTTTGCACAAAAGTGATCACACACTTTTATTGTAACCTTGAGATCCTAGATGAACCAAACAGAACCTCAGCTGAGGAAGAGATTACCACCATTGTGAGAGGCCAAAAGATTCTTATTTCACCCTCTAGGATAAACATGTGGTTAGGGATAGAAAACCCCCCAGATGACATTTACTCCCAACTTGAACCAAACCAAATATTTTCTGTCCTTAAACCTGGTAAGTTAGTTGGCCCTTTAAATTTCAAACCGAGTGATATGTGTGATCATCACAGGGTTCTATGGTACATCTACTCTAGATCCCTTGTGAACAAGGCCAACAACTATACCCACTTCTCTGACAGGGACTTTAGATGGTTTGCTTCACTTCTCCTAAAGGAATAGAAGGACTTGGGGGAGTATATCTTTTCTGAAATGAAGAGGTATAGGGTGGATGGGAAGGCTACCATACCGATGCCATATCCTCAGATTGTATCACTTATTCTAAAGGAGAATAAGATATGGTATCTGGACAACAAGGAACCTATTGAGAGGATGACTCTGGTTGGGAGAAATCAGATTGGGAAGCTCAATATTGACATACCTCTTAAAGGTCCTCTAGAGTCTGGGTCAAAGAAGAAGAAAAAGACTGAAACCGAGACTAGCAAGATGGATGACACTCAGTCATCAGCTCCAGCTGCCACCACATCATTACCATCCTTCCTCAATGCCACACTTCAGCATTTTATGGAGAATATGCTCCAAGGATTCCATGTTGATATCGCCAACACAAATGCTGAACTGATAACCAACATGAATTACAAGATGGCGGAGTTGGTTGAGAAAATGGATAAGAGGCATGAGGAGTTGCTAGCTGAGCAACGTGCCCAGGGTGAGACATTGAGATTGATTCTGGCATGACTGGATTCATTAGGTCCTGGTCCTTCTACCGGTCCATCTTCTTCTGCACCACCATCACCACCACCTCCAGAGCACATTCATTCTGATATTCCTCTCCCAGAAGCTGAGCCTTCTATCCCTCCGGTCTCTAGTCTACCTGAGGCACAACCCAAAGATATCTTATACTCAGTGGATAACCCCGAAACAAATGACACCATTCACATCATCATTGATGATTCACCACCCAAACCTCAGACTGAACCCGCTCCTAAACCTATTCCATCTCCTACCCATACTGAGGAAATATCTCCCTCCTCATCCTCTGATCATCATACTCCAGAGGTTGAGACCACTCCAGAGGTTGAGACCACTATGGTTGTCTACCAGTCTCCTCCTATTCCTCCTAAAGATGATATCCACATCCCTTCACTTCATCTTCCTGAACCAGTTTCTTCTAGCTCTTTTGACTCTTCTAGTTCAGATGGTCCTTTGGTTCTTCCAGTAAAGCCTATCTCCGTGGTCAGGCCTTCTAGTCTTCCATATGATTGATGAAGAAAAAAAGGGGGAGAAGAGCTTGAGAATGATTTTATGGAAGTTTCTGAGTCATTTTGGGTATTTTGGGTGTATATGGGATTTAGGGAGTTTTTGAACTTGTTAAGCTTTTCAACTTGTCATCTTGTAATGCAATTTTAAGTTTAATGCAAGTTTAAGTTCATTTCAAGTCCATTTAAGCTTTAAATTATGATACATTGTTGGACTAATGAAGTTTATTATATATGCAAGGTGAATATGTTATAATCTCAATCTTTTTCAAATCATTTTGAATATAAACTTAACAAGGTTTTTAAATTTTATCATTGAATTCAAGATGTGTTTATTTTAGAACTTACTTTCAAAAATCTTGTTCAAAATCACCAAGTTTTGTCATCATCAAAAAGGGGGAGAATGTTAGATTTCATGTTTTGATGATAACAAAGAATATTATGAAAAAAATTTAATTAATAAATAAGTTTGAACAAAGTCATAACAGGGAAAAACATTACTTGAAGTAAGCATTGGAGTAATGAAGAAAGGCCAAGAGAAAAAGCTGAGAAACTTAATGAGAAGTAAGATTTCTAAGGCATTACTCGAGTATGTACTCGAGTAATGAGACAAAACTTGAAGTTACCAGAGATACCTTCGAGTAACCTACCAACAATACTCGAGTAAGTACTCGAGTAATAGTGTAAAAGTTTTCAAGTTGCTCTCGGCCTGCCAACGTTACTCGAGTACCTACTCGAGTAACCAGGTAAAAGTTTTCAAGTCACTCTCGGCCTGCCAATGATACTCGAGTATGTACTCGAGTTACTCTGTTTCAGAAAATGTGTTGCTCTCGGCATTTTAAACCCTGCTAATGTTACTCGAGGAGCTACTCGAGTAAATCACTGTGGTAAGCAAAAACCTGAAGGTAGTACTCGAATAACTTGATCTGGTTTTTTTATCATACTTCACTCGATGTGCTCCTTAAGTATGTAGGTATTTAATGATTCATTTTAAGTGGATTACTCGGGTATGTACTCGAGTATGCATAGTTATTTTTAAAGAAAAACCTCAAGTCATTACCCGAGTAAGCTATGCACACAGATTGAGTTTACTCGAGTATGTACTCGAGTAACAAGTTAATCAAACTTGAAGTGCTCTCGGCCTTGAAATCCTGCCAACATTACTAGAGTAAAGCATCGAGTAACATAAGTTTATTTGAAGGTTTACTCAAGTTGGTACCCGAGTAACCTATGATGAAAAGAGTGCATTACTCGAGTAGGTACCCGAGTAAACATACATTTCCAAAGGGTTGATATTTTGTTTATTCCATGCACTACCCGAGTAATCTTATATTCGTTTGTTGACTTGCAGTTCATCAAAGTTTTCACGATGATACTCGAGTAAGTACTCGAGTAAACTTTAATGAATACTTGAGTAGCTACTCGAGTATACAAACCCAGAAATTCAAAAATCATTCCAACGTTCATTGTTTTGTTTCCTATATGATTAACCTTTCATTATATTAGTATCCTTAGCATATCCACAGATAAACAATAAAGAGATCTTACCAAATAAGGAAAGTCAAATGCAACATTCAAATGTCACCGACCGTCACCTACCGCAAACATATATCTTTCAAATACTGGAAAAAGTCAATAGTGGTTGCGCACGCTCCAACAGGCATGAAGAAATATGTTCCAGCAATCATTACCAACGTATCTATATATATGGGAACATCCAAACAGATAAGAGAACACGAACATACACACAAACGTATCATCAAGTTCATTACTCTGTTTTATATTATACTTGTAATTCTATGCTTCAGTGATTAATATTCACTCTGTGAGAGAGATATTTCATTCAAACTCAATATTTGTTATTGAGATCACTTAAGGTTGTGGAACCTTGAGTTGGGATTGGATTACAACTTGTAAGGGGGAGCGAGTGCCCAGGCGAAGGAACTTGCTTGTACTGAGGTGCCAAGAACCCACTGAATCTTGAAAGTTATAGTAAAACTCTCAGAGAAGCTCTGAGGACTAGACGTAGGTGAAAGTGGTTGTGGCCGAACCAGTATAACTCTCGGTGTACACTACGGTGATATTTCTCCTTACTCTTTATTGCTTTATATTTACCGTCAAGTTTTTATTTGCAACGAAATTTTAGTATCACCCAATTCACCCCCCCCCCTCTTGGGTGAAACGCTTGCTCTAACAATGATCTCCCAACAAAACATGATATCCAACACCAAAATATAAATCTGCCTAAGGAGCCCTATCCGCCCTTGGTCGTCTCCTTTCCCTTGGAGACACTTGCTCTGTCTGAAGGTTTGTTAATGGAAAGAATGAGATTCAAAAGAATCCCAGTAGTAACAAATCACTCATACCAAATGCACCATCTAGACACTTCCATAGTGTGTCTTGGGGTTATATGAGTCTATAATGAAAATTTACAAAAATGCCCCTAGGGACCCGGCCCAGGCCCACAGTACCCATTCCGATTGCACTTTTCCTGAAATTCTAATCTGGGCTATCTTAATATATTTCCACCAGAATCCATTTCCAGACTCAGAATTATCAAATTCAATGTCAAATTACAAATTTACCCTTGGTAGCCCTACTTTAAGGATTTCAGGGGCGTTTTCGTAATTATGCTTTTTTGGCTTTTTCCGAAAAAGTGACTAACTGTAACCCCACCTAATTTTTGCTCCTGAACTCAACGGAATCATCAAATCATTGAAAATCTAACTCTAACCCCTCCAAACTAGCCTTGGCCAAAATTCTCAGTTCCCCGGGAAAAATTGAGGTTTTTCGGTTTTAGCTCCGCAAACGTGTTTCTTTCTACTCCTAATCACTTTATTAACCATTACATTAGGTTACAACTAACATTAAGACCCAATTTGGGCCACATAAACCCTAGGCCATATCATTTCCAAACTTTAAAATCAATGGCAATCCAGTGAAATTTCACCAATTAAATTGCTCACAGCAGCCAGAATAAGCAATATATGAAAGTTTGGAAGTTAACTCAAGCTCCCACTAGCTTTTCCTCAAGGTGGCTGAAAACCCTAGCCTTAGAACACCCAAATTTATGCTCCACAAACCTTGAAGAACATAGAAGAATAGCTTAGAAGCAGAGTTATATACGTTAGGTAAGGATTTACCGAAGAAATCCACTTACCGTACAAGTTCTCTTCTCCTTCTCTCTCTTATTGCAGCTGAACATCATGGTTTTGGGCTGATGGAAGAGGTGGATGATGATTTAATATGATATAATATTATTTTCTAATTATTTACTAAATTTCCATCAATTTCGGATTTTTACAAAATTCTGGCAGATTTCTGCCCAAACTTTGAAAAATCATAGCTAATTCTAGAAATCTCAAAATGGGGTGATCCCAAAGCCAATGGAAAGATATTTAAGTTCTCTTTATTGAAAAAATATGGATCACTGCATTTAATAACCTCAAAAATACATAATTGCACAAAAGTCCATACTGCTCCAAAACAGATTCCAGTTTCCATTCTAAACTTTGGAAAATCATAACTCTTAGCTCACAAGTTGAAATGACACAAATTATATGTCCATTTTGAAGCTTGGCATGTGAACTTTAAGACTGGAAAAGTTCAGAATTTTTAGACACCATTTGCCTATTTAAAACGTCCATAGAAATTAGCTGCTCTGTACAGAGTTTCAATGGACAGAGTTTCCAACTTTTGCACAATTGTTCGCAATGGTTCCAATTTCACAATAAACATTCTCCCCACACGAATTTTCACAAGGAAGCCATTGAAATCATTAAAACATCCAAATTCCCATCATCCATTCTCCAAAAGTATTTATTCAACAATAATTACACTCACTTTTGAAGTCATTAGCCCTTAATCGCTTTTTGGGATATTACATGTACTTTGCATTGACTAACAAATAAAAAAATATTTAACCCTAAATAATTTACTTGCCAAAGAATCAAATAATCAATTAATATCATCATTCTATATCTAATTTAAAATAATAAAAATAAAAATAACCTCAATTGGATACTTTAAAATTTAAGCAGCTTGGCCTGTAATTTGACAAATATATAAAGCATTAAATAAACAATAATTAAAATTTATTAGTTTTAAAATTTTATATTAAAGTGTCTTATAAATTAAAACACATTATACTATATGTTAAAGTATTCACTTGATCTTATAAATTTATAGTGAGTTTCGTTTCAATCTCTTAAATTTATAAAGTATGTTTTCAGATGTTATTAATTAATTTTATTAATTTTATAAAGTATGTTTTCAGACGCTACTACTTTATACGATTTAGTGTCTAATAAAGTATATTTACTACAGTTATTAAATATACTAATTTATTAAGTGTCTTAGATGTTGATTTTTGTTTGATAAATCTGAAGTTTTGGTGCATACTTCTGTGTGATACTCACATGTCATGCTGATATGGAATTTTTCAATCCATATGTTAATTCGGATTCTGTTATGAATTTATGGAATGAGCTCAGCGTACCTCATGCAATTATAGATTCGTCCCTCAGTATAAAAATAAGATTGTGTACATACTTTATAAATATACTTTATTAGACACTTAATCTTTTAAATTAGTAGCGTCTGAAAACATACTTTATAAATTTAATAAGATTAATTAATAACATCTACAAACATACTTTATAAATTTAAGAGATTGAAACAAAACTCACTACAATTTATAAGATCAAGTGAATACTTTAACATATATTATAATGTGTTTTAATATATAAAACACTTTAATATAAATTTTTAAAAATAATTAATTTTAATTATTGTTTATTTAGTGCTTAATATATTAGTCAAATTATAGGCCAAGATGCTTAAATTTTAAAGTGTCCAATTGAGGTTATTTTTTTATTATTATAAATTAGATATAGAATGATGATACTAATTGGTTATTTGATTCTCTAGCAAGTAAATTATTTAGGGTTAAATATTTTTTTTATTTGTTAGTCATTGCATATTACACACCCTGTTGGACTTCGGGTCTAAGTCCGCCTTTGATAAGCCAGACTATTTGATTAGGATATAGGTAGCCTAATCAAATAAGAATAAATCAGCATTAATCGTAGATTGGGGAATAAATCAATATTAATTATGAGATTGTTAATTAAGGAACAAATCACCATAATTAGGAAATTAATTGAGAATCAATTAATTGCTGTCTTGGAGGGCAAGAAGGAGTGCACACATTTCCTAATTAGTGGCCTCCATAAACCACTAGAAATAGGGTGTGCCTTCTCAATTGCAATTCGCCCCGCCATTGAGTTTTCTGGCAATTCTCTTCTCTCCTACCATCTTTCTGGTTTTGGTGATCTGCTGTGCAAATCACAATTAGGCTCTAGTAGTCTAATAATTGTGTGGGCATAATTATGGAGCATTGGAGCTTTGACCCGGATTCGAAATTGGATTCGCCCTGGTTTGCCAGTTCTCTCTCTCTCCCTTATATTTTTCTTACATTGGCATCAGAGCCTGTTGACCCTTGAGGCTGTGATTATTCTATGTGAATAAACATGTGTTGTAATTTTTTAATTATATCCCATCATAATTTTAATTTCCACTGTGCAATCATATATATGAGATTATATGATGATAAAAATATATGTTGCTTCAATTTTCCCCACGAATGTGTACAGCAATATATTTTTGGGGTGTCAATATGAAATTATTTTCACTACACAAAATGATACTCCCTGTTTGCTCTTTTGAAAGATTCACGCATGATATATATTTGTATTGCTGGCTGTTATTAATATATATGTGTACTAGTCGAATACTGTTTTCTCCTCTGGTTAGTTTATATATATATATAATAAGTGTCTATATATACTACGTGGCGCAATTCCTTCGTCTTCTCCTCCCTTGTTCGATCTCTTTAAAGGTGAGTCTTTGGAACCTATGTGAAACCAAAAACAAAAGACTTTAGCTCTCAAAAGGTAGAGAAGCTTTTGAGATACAGAGGACACACATCCAAGTCGGATTACACCGCACCGTCAATGTCGAGAAAACATTGGGTATTCGAAACTGAGTGTTTTTGCCCAAAGAAAGGCCATGGATGTGTAGAGCTCAAAGAGACGATTCCAACGACGCTTAGAACGCGTCAAACGGAGTCCGGGTGAGGGAGAAACAAAGAAAAGAAGTTGGCGGATCGCTTCACGCCGCCGCCAATTGAGCCACAATTTGATCAATAAAACAGATATTTTAAGATCAAATAAAGGCCATAGATTTGTAGTTTGCTAAACTACGATTCCAATGACACCAAGAACGTAAAAAACAGAGCTAAAACGAGGGAAATATGGCCTCCTAAAGTTGGAGGGTCACGATGACCCGCCGGAGCCCCAACCAGGTCAGGGTGATCTGGCTAGAGGTTGAAGACGATGATGTGGCAGTCAACACCACATCATTGGTCAACCCTAACCACGTGGTGCCAATGAGAGCGCACCACGTTAGTGTACAATGCCACGTCGGAATTGGTCAATGGCGGCCGTGTCATCTGTTGACCAGCCACGTTACCGACACATGTCAGCACCACATCATTGCCATGTCAGCAAGGTCAAGGGTTGACCAGTCAATCGTTGATTAGTCAACGGTCAAAATTTGACCCAAAAAAAAGGAAACCGACTGATGGTGTATGGGGCCCACTAGGGCCTCTGTTTGACAAGTGGCAAGCATTGTCAGAAAGAGGACAGGGTATGGAGTCTTGGGATCCGGTGCGTGTCACCGGCAGACGACCACAAGGTAGCGCATGGACGTCACGCGCCACCTCCGAGAGTGGCCAACATTGGAATTTTCCAATTTTTCAGGATTTTTAAATACAGACACCTTCTAGGGGCCCGTGTAGGCGCATAGTTCCTCTGATTGAGATGTGGTTTGTCCCTAAAAATCACTAAATTCGAGAGCTTCAATTTGATATATAATTTATATATATTTGAAGCACATTTGGATGTGTTTTGAGCCAAAAAGTTGCTTATATGCACTTTAGAGATTCCCAAAAACATTAAAATTGAGTCAATAAGGATTCTATTGTTTTTTGGGATTGTTTGGCATACTTGTTAAGAGTATTTTCAGCTGCAATATAAGGTTCATGCTGAAAGATTCTTTAAAAGTGAGGGATTATTCAAATATGTTTTTGAATGTAAAATCCTATCCAACCTTAACTCAAACTCTTAGAGATTAAAAACCTGAAAATTGTAGCAACTTGAAATTATTGAATAATGACAAGTCTTCCCATGCTTTTAACCACGTTGATTCAATTGGGATTAAAGCAATGACTTTTGAAAGTCAACCCTTTATCACAAATGTTGTGATAAAGGACAAGACAACTAAAGATGTGAGAATCATCTCATCAAGTGGGAGGTATGCTGCAATTACATCCAATTAAGTGGATGTAAACATGGCAAAGAGGAGCTGGACATTGTAGCTAGACACTACATGAGTTAATATGGTCAGAAGGGCCAATGAGAAGGAGAACCTAGTTAAGAGACAATAAAATGAGGCAAAATAAGTTTTTGAATGTTCTTTATCATTGAATTTATAATTAAATTCTCTGTTTTTAGAATTGAATTAAGCATATTATCTTCTTGTTTTCATGAACATTCATGTTTATTAGATGATATTGTATTATCTTCTTTGGATAACCATCTTTGATTGAGTGGGGGTTTCTGGAATAAGTTTAGAAATCCAAAGGGGAATGTGTTCAAGGAAGACTACAGTTAAAAGGGTGATGAGCCAACAAGCATGATTGGGATAGGAGTCAACATAGTTGTCTTGAACATGAAACTAGTGAACTTATTATCTAATTATCCTTTGTCTTACTTGAACAAATGTGATTTGTATACCATAATCGTCTAAGTGACCAATTATGACCAGGTCTATTTGACTTAGCTTATGAATACAAGCTTAATAGAGATATCTATGGAGTTAGAAACTCTCATATCTATTTCATTTAAGATGAACAAGATGTCAGAGATATCTTACCAACCAGTCTTCAGCATTTATAGGCTAAAGCAACTGAAGGATACAAAAGGTTTATGCTATCAAGCATAGAAAGAATAACATTGCTCAAACTTATGTTGGTACGAGCAATATCCAAGACGTGTGGATAGTTTTGGAAGATAGTGGAATAAGTGATCTTCTTCCATAAAGTTAAAACTAAATTAAGTTTTAACATAGTGTACTAAGTCCTAACATGTCGTTTAGGCAACACTTGAGGCAAATGTCAAATTGAGAAGTTGAGACAAACTAAATGCCAAGTTCTTTCTGACAAACGATAAGTGTATGTTGTGATAAGACGTCTCCCAGTGAGTGGGAGGAAGCTATGTCTCCCAAAGAGTATGAGTGAGCCACGTCTTCTAGTGAATGGGCATATACGAAAGTAAATGTTGCCCCTGATATGCATATTGTGACCTTAAGCAATGTGATTCGCCATATTGAACTTGAGTGTTAAAGACTGAAGGATCCAAGATCCATTAGTTAGACGAACTTAGCTAAAAGGTGAGAGATTCATCCTCTAAGCCCAAAGGCAAGAAACCTATGAGGTAAATTTGATCTAGAGGAGGTCAAATGGTTTCTACAAAGATGAAAAGCTACATTTATAATCCTTAAGGGTTGTAAATGTAGCAATCCACATGAGTTATGGATGTTTCAAAGAAGCATATGACTTTATGTCAAATGCAAAGCAATAAAGAGATAGAATCAAGGGATTGGAACTTGCACATTAACTCTGCATAGATAAACCGCCCTGATTCACTCCATGCAATTGCAACTGACAGAATCACATCTTTGCTATCTCTTTGGTTAAGGATCGATGGGACTATGATTCTCAAATCCTTCATTGGATTTTGATGTTTCTTTTTAGGGATAAAAGATTCCATTTCTTACCATATATACACATTGATCAAAAGAAATTATCAAAATAGCAAAAGAGTATTTGCTAAACAACATGTGCTAAAGGTTTAATACCCTTATGAATAAGTTGAGAACTTATTCTACCTTGTGAGAAAGACAAAGAAACATTTTTGAGAAAATCCACTGCAATTGGCAAGTTATGACGTTAGTGAACTCATGAACGTGGGGGCAAAACATAAAAATTGGTGTTTCATTAATGTCATGGACATTTACATGAAATATGATAACATTTACTTGATTTTAGACAAGTGTAAAGTTATTAGATAATGGCTGAACTAGTCAGGAAATAGTAAACTGAAAGGATAAGACCTTTCAAACTAACAAGGGTTTATGACACCCATGTGATTAGTTCAAGCTGTTTTGTGTACAAGAAAGGGATTGTTAGGAAACTCTCAATACCTAGAAGCCTTCAACATACTAGAGTTGTTGAAATGGAGAGATAAACCTCTCCTTGACATGGTTGTGAACATAATGGCATAAGTGAGGCTATCAGCCATATGTTGGTATGTAGACTCATAGCTATTATATTCACACTTAACCAAATGCCCTCTATGTCCGTCACGACCTTACCCTATGAATCATGGATAAGCCTTAGACCAGGCCCAAGCTCGTTAAGACCATAAGGGTCATCAACTTTATATCCATGATTCTTCCTATGAGTAAGGAAGATTGGGGATAAGGTATACAAGAAATCTTTTTGTGAATTTGACAAGACACATTTTCATTAGTGAAAATAATGACGGCTCAGTGACTGCAAGAAAATAGAGGGACACAACATTCATAAGACCAAGATTTCCTAGCAAGAAATGAGCATTAATCATATTGAATCTCTTTAAGAGGCTCACAAGTGACAAAGAATAACCAAGTATTCCTAAGTTCACTGATCCGAGTGGGAAGATTGAGACCATTTTCACAACAAAAGAGGTAAGAGGTAAGTTACGAGAGAATTACCTCACTTATACATAGGAAAAGAATCCTATGAAATTCACCTTAGAGCAAATTGTCATTTAGTGAATAACTATAGGGGATAGATTCCCTAATGGATTGAATGCTCTCTTCATCATTTAGAAGGTGATGATAACTACCTATAAGTGTCTGAAAGACACTAGAAGGACCTGCTAAGATGAATTGCAAAGTTTAATGCAGGAGGATTTGGATTCTCTTTAAGCCAAGTATATGTTTTAGGTAATTTATAGCCTAGTCAAGAGGCGATTGGGAACAGGTAGGTTTTCAAATCTGTTGAGGGCATATAAAACCTAAAACATTTAGTGGCTAAGGGGTACCATAATGGAAGGTTGCCCGTTGTGCGTTTTTAACTCTGAACTTTGTCTATGACAACAAATTTAATCTTGAAATTACATCAAGATGATGTAAAGACCGCTTTCCAATTTGAAATTTTGGAAATTGGATGATGAACTCTTCAAGAAGAAGCTTAAGGGCTTCGTAGAAACAATCACTCAAATAGTAGTATATGAGGTTTTCACAAGGTAAAAGCCTCACCAACTTCGAGATAATCGAAGAACACTACATAAATCCCAAACAGTCTAGTAATGATTCTTTGTGAAGTCATCCTTTGTCAAATGACATATAAAAAAAGTGTCAAGGGAGTCAAATGAATAAAGGATCAGAGAATCCTTAAATTCTGAGTTGAAAAAATCATGGGTTGCACAAATATCTTGAATGACAAGGTAAACGAAAATTGCGCAAGGAAGATACAATCTTTGCTACCTAAGACATGTACAAGTATGATCTTTAGGCATCCTAGGATGCCAAATTGCAAACCCATGAACACCTTTGAAATCCAAGGCATAAACCTAAAGAGGTTACATATCCTATGAGAAATCCAACATAGAAAAGGTGGATAGAGTCCCATAGTAAGACTATGGTTGGTAATGTGCACATTGGTGTGTATAAGACCAAAATGTTTTTGGTCGGACTTGGAAGCTATTTTTTCTGGTCTAGCAGTAAAATGGGTTATGAGAATAACCATGGATTAAGTTGTCAAGATAACAACTTTTCTTTGAAAGGATACTCCAATACAAGACCTAGGCAAATGGTGATGGAGTAAGGAAATATACAAAGTATTTTTTCCTGTTATCCATGGAAATGGAACATGGGGCGTGTTCTGCCATCACTCAAAGTGCCATATAGCTAAAGTAATTCTTATGAGAGATTGGGAATGAATGGTGGATAGAAGGATCCAAATGATAGCATCTTTTGATGAGGATCCTAAGTATCATAGCAAGGCGAAACATACTTTTTAATATATCTCTATAAGAGATATACTTTCAAAGAGGGAAAGCGACAGTTCAATGACATTCTACTAACAGAATGTTGGTAGATCCCCTTATTAAGCCCATAGCTTGATTTTCATTAAGTTAGTGAAAATCTTGGGGCGTAAATAAAATGTAAGGTTGTGAACTTCTTTTATATGAAGATAAAAGAAAGAGTATGTATGTTATGAGTAACTACATATAAGGTATACAAGTTTGTATGTTGTACAGGTCAGAAGAAGTTGCTTCACTCACACAAACAACCATCTTCCCATGTTTTGTGGGGGTATAGGAGGGTAAGACAAGCAAATGATCACCATGAGATGGTTAAGAAGAATCGTTGCGTTTGAGTTGCCTCAATTAGACTGAGATGAGATCTAAATGTGTGCATATACACAGAAAATGGATGGAAGCATGAATATAGAGCTGTAGCTAGGCAAAGAAATCTTTTTCACAAATGAGATTGTAAAAGAGATATTATGAAAAAGAAAGTTCTGGTTCGAATGTTGAGTATATTTTGGAACTAATGTCTGTATGGTGAAAGAGAAAGAAATCGACGTACACCACAAACCGTTCATCGTAGCATGCAATTCATACTGCATGTGCTTGAGAGTTAGACTGCAACATGAGATGTGGGTGAAAGATCCCTAGTTCACTACAGTGTGAGTCCCAGGAAGGAAGAATCCTTCCACGATGCCCTTATGACTTAGGCGACATCATGAAAGCTTGGTTTGGTGACAGCTACTTTAGCTGAAGCTCCATGATCACACTCGATTCTGTTAGATGAGTGAAAACTAAGAAAGCGACCATGTCAAGATGGACTGATGTTTAGTCAAAAAGGAAAATTTTCTCCTGGATACATAAGATGTGCTAGTATCTGTGGTTGATCCCCTACTAGCTATATGTGAAGCTTGTAATTGAAGATACTATGTGCATGGAAGGCAATCTGAGTTAATCAACATAATAACTCGAGATGGATTATATATGCCATGAGTAATATGTATGGGAGAATCTGGGGCATATAAGGTAATGAATATATAGCTTACGGTTGTATATAAAGGGTATCCTTGGATGCTAATCCGATATGAGGGATTTCTAATATCACAAGCACCAAATCTTAAAGACGTTTTTTGCCCACGCGGTCACGACAGACACCAAGTATGAAACAAGAAAGAGTAACGCATGCACGATAGGAGGCCTATCAAGTGCGAGTGGGAGATGTTGGACTTCGGGTCCAAGTCCACCCTTGATGGGCCGAACTATTTGATTAGGATATAAGTAGCCTAATCAAATAAGAATAAATCAGCATTAATTGTAGATTGGGGGGATAAATCAATATTAATTATGGGATTGTTAATTGAGGAACAAATTACCATAATTAGGAAACTAATTGAGAATCAATTAATTGCTATCTTGGAGGGCAAGAAGGAATGCACACGTTTCCTAATTACTGGTCTCCATAAACCACTATAAATAGGGTGTGCTTCTTCAATTGCAATTCACCCCACCATTGAGTTTTCTGGCAATTCTCTTCTCTCCTACCATCTTTTTTATTCTGGTGATCTGCTGTGTAAATCACAATTAGGCTCTAGTAATCTAATAATTATGTGGGTATAATTATGGAGCATGGGTGCTTTGACCCGGATCCGAACATGGATTCGCCTCGGTATGCCAGTTCTCTCTCTCCCTTATATTTTTCTTACACACCCAATATTCATTTTTGTTAAAAAAAAGAATACACAAGCATACTGTACCCTGTTTTTCAAAAAGTATTCACTCTTTTATACATGTGCATTCCCTTTGCTTCACTGACTCACTAAACTATCTCAGCTTTCACCTCTTCCCTCTCTCTATTTTCGGTTGAAACGCTGTCGTCTTGTAGCAAAGGATAGGCAGCGGACAGGACCCGCAGCGGAGAGAAGCCAGGTCTGTTTCTCTTCATCTCTCTCTTTACAACAATGAGTTCATTCTCTCTCCTTTTTCAAATTTCTCTCTTGAATCATAACCTTTTTATCATCTACGTATCATCCATAAAATTGTTTCTCCCCTCACTGAAGCATGACTATTCCCAACCATAACTTCGTAACTTCCATTGCAACATCCGCAGAATGATGTCTCCATCCTTGCTGCTGCTTGATGATGTTGCTGGTGGGGACTAGCTTGCTTGGTGCTTTTATAGTTTTCTAAGGTTACGGTTTCATCCGAATTGAAAATCCCCCAAGTGGCTTTGTACTTTTTTTTTATGCTTTTGAAGGAACTGATTCCCGATTGATTTGTAATTTTATATTATATTTTGATGGTCAAGGTTCACAGCTTTGAATAATGTATTATATAATCCAAAATCATCCTATTGTTTTATTTTTCTCTCCCTTTTTCATCTCATTGTTATAACTTTCTCACTGATAACCCATCCGCTTTCTTGTTATTGTTTTCTTACTCGTGGATTCCCACTCTTCTCGTGCTCCAACCTCTTCACTACTCGATTGTCTCAGTGGTGAAGGGAACGAAGTATTTTGATATTATTTGTATGGCTTGCCTTTTCTCTTTTTGTTAGAGGGAAAACATTATGCTGATTTTGTGTTTTGGGATGTATTAATATATGAGGCTATTATAGACTAAAATAGATGATGTATTTTTACTTGGAAACTTGAGTGAATATGATGACATCATATGACTGTAATTTCTAAGAACCTATTTCACAATGGAATTCAGTTCTAGACATCAATACTTATTATGCTGGGACGTGATGGCTATTTGTACCTTTTACATTTGTAATACATAAGAACCTATATCTTATTCCTGTTATTGAATTTTTTTCTCCTTCTGTAGGAGGAAGAGGATCTGGTGTGTCCTTTTTGGTGATTCGGTTGGCTAAAGATGCTTGGACTAAAGCCAGTGAAAGGGGTTCAAAAGATGCTCATCGTTGAACAATATGCATTTGTTGAGAAAGAGCATGGTAATTGACTGGCTTACTTCCACATTACCGTTTAATGTTAAATGAGTTGTGTCATGTGGTACCAAAATTTCTTGGTTATGGGCTTGATTGGTTTTGTTCTGTCTTCAGGGATTTATGCTTGACCTTTTTCCAACAAGGGTATTCTGAAACTCATCTTTTTATGATATTATGACTGAGGAGAGCATTGTTGTCAGATAGCCAGAGGGGCTGAGGTTGTTTGTGTTGTGTTGAGTCACACTTTTTGTAGGGTTTCGGCCGTACCTGAAGTATTGTCTTGAACTCTTATGGTACCCACGCGAACCGGATCACCAGGGCTCTGGCTATCTTCCACAGCAAATTCACAAAAAGAGAAGAGAGAAAAGGTTTTTGTTTTCACAGTATGATACCAATGTAGGGTTTTAGGCGTACCTTAAGTGTTGTCTCAAACTTTTGTGGTTACAACGCGAACCGGATCACTTGGGCTCCATCTATCTTACACAACAAATCCACAGGAAGAGAAGAAGAGAGAAAAGGTTTTTGTTTTCATAGTATGGTATTTTCTTCGGGAGAATATGTCCCATAATAAGATAAACATGAAGCCCCCTTCAATCACATTTGTTCCCACCAAAACCTTTGGAAAACTGTTCCCACTTATTTTTAATTTTGAACTCTTGGGGAATATTATCAACTAATACCCCACATATATTGAGGTATTTATTTGGTCCCAAAGCTAATGGGTTTGGGCCTAATCCACCAAGAGTGGACCAAACCCAATTCCCAACACTTTTGTTATTCTAGAGTGGACAAAACTATTTCGGTAGTATGGGACAATTTTTTTTTTTTTTTATATTTGGTTCTTTGTCTCTTTTGTTTTTTTCGCCCGAATTTGGTTCCTTGTTTCTAATTGTTGTAAGCCATGATAAATTATGTACTACTTGCCCCCTTATTGTAGATGTTATGAGGTGGAAAATGTGTCCTCGTTGCCCCCTTATTGTATCTTCCAAGTATCGTTCTTATCTATCATTATGTCAAGAATCAAATGTTTCTTAATGAGGATAGAATACACTGTAAACTAAACCTTGGGAAAGGGTGAGTAAAAATGTCAGAATGAAGTGGACTTGGTGCATGTTTGACATAGCTTATTTTTGGGATATAAGTGTTTTTCACATAAGTCGAGACAAAACTCCTCTTACATACTTACCTCGTATACCGTAAATCACGATTTAAAAACACTTATAAGTAAAAAATAAACTATCCCAGACAAACACTAAATATTTCAGGTGTAGTAAATGCTTGTTTAACAAAAAGGGTAGTGGGAGATGACGTGGCAGCTGGAGAAGACCTTCTTACATTGTGAACTGGAGAAAGAGCTGCTGAATTGGTTAACCAAAACTGAATCTGCATTACCGGTGGGAGAGTTGAAATGAAAGAAGGTACTCTCTCTTATTTTAAATATAAGATAAAGTTAATTTTTATGGAGAGATTAAGAAAACTAATTAAATTACTTTAAAGTATTTATATTTATTATTTTTTTTCTAAATTATTTTGCCTAATTTATAAATTGATATATAATTTAAGAATACATAATATATTATATGATTAAGTAACTGATTTAACTTCCTTAATCTTTCTAAAAATAATTAACTATATCTTATATTTAGGACCGGAGGTAGTAGCTCATTTGGAGGAGTGATGAGTCAGTTTTGAGAGAATTCACTCTCGGTGTTCCTATAGGAATAATAGAAAAGTCCTTCTACATATTCTCCATTCTTTCTCGCTTTTGTAGCTTCATTAGCTACAAACTGATGAAGATTTGCAAGCCAATTTCAGCGATGGCTGCAGCAGAACAGGGAGCAATGAGAGGCTAAATCCTTCATCATCTTGGAACAGAAACCGAACCTGAGCTATAGCAGATATTACCAGGGAGTCTATTCCAATTCCTTTGATTGTTATTGTCAGATTTGATTTGTATTTCAGTATATTGCAAAGTAATCTAATTGGAATAGAGAGTGCTCTATTGCTGTGCAATCTAATCTAGAGTTGATAAACGTGTGTTAGTATGTTGATTTGCTCTGTGTATATTGATCTACATTGTGAGTAGCTCATATTATGAATATGATTTGGTATTTTTAGTTTATAATCCCTATATTGGACTTTGGGTTCAAGTCTGCCCTTGATAGGCTGGACTATTTAATTAGGAAACAAGTAGCCTTATCAAATAAAAAAAAATCAGCATTAATTATAAATTTGTTAATTGAGAAATAAATAATTTTATATTAGGAAATCAACCAAGAATTAATTTCCTGATTATTACTTAGAGAATAAGAATGAGTGTACATAACTTCCTAATTAGTGGTCTTTCTATACCTTTATAAATAGGATATGCCTCTCTCAGTTGAACCTCACCTCCCGTCATTGAGTTATCTGGAAATCTCTCATCTCTCATACCATCTTTCTTGTTTTGGTAATCTGCTATGCCAATCCTATTTAGACTCTAGTAGTCTAATAATTGCGTGAGCATTATTATGTCTGAGTAATGGAGCATTGGAGCTTTGATCTAGCTGTGAACATGGGTTTGCCCCGATACGTAAGTCTCTTCACTCTCCTAATTTTCCTTCACCCTAGAAATTAGTGATGGATGATCCAATTGAATACATTCTTTCAGATCAATTTGAGTTTTGACAACCTGCTGATATGCATGACACTTTCAAGTTTCTAATTGCTTGATGATTGACTAAGATGGTGAATTGTTCATTCAGTTAGTAATCCGAAGTGGAATTGGCTAGGCAGTCTGAAACGGAAATAACAATGATGGTGAAGTTGATGTTCCAAGGTGAAGCTTGCTTGCTAGTTGCATAATCAATTCCTCTTGTGACATATCTTGTTTCTTAAGGAAATAACCAGAAAATATACAAACAGTTTGCTTAAGGATTAGGTTGATTTTATAATTGTTGCAACTCCTATTGCTACACTATTTAATTTGCCAAATTCTCCTTTAATCAGATTTCCTAACAAGCTAAATAACCAAGAGATCCGACCTAGGTTGCTTCCATTGTATTAAAAAAAGTTAATCTAGCATAATTTGCTGAACTGTCGTATCAAATTGCACTGTTGCCAGCAGTTTAGTTGTTTGATTTCTGATTGTTTGAGGATTTTAAGTTGTATTTTGTTCTGCATTTGATTGTGGATCAGCTGCTTTTGGAGTATTTGGTTCTGATAATTTACTTTGCTGGTATATATGTTATTCTGTGAGAGAGTGTGTGTGTGGTTGTGATTATCAACTCTGTTGCTGCTATGTTGTTATTGGTGTGAGCAATTTGTCTATTGATTGCTGTTTTGGTAAATATGTGAGTGTGTGTAAGTTTTGCCGAAGCAACATTGAGATTCTGTTTTCTGACTGAGCTTATCATATTCAATATTAGCTTGAGTATTTGTTTACTGATATTTGGATATATATTCTAGGTTGTATTCTTCATTTTTACATTGTATGACTATAAAAGATACAGGTGAACTGCTACCTTATAATACTGATATCAATATGATTTTAAGGGCTTGTTTGGTCTGAGGGGAGGGGAGGGAAAGTGGGTGGAGGGAAAATTCTTTTGAGTTGAATTTAAAAAAATTAGAGAAGTGGGGTTAAAATTTTTAATTAATTTTTCTTACTCTTTTATCTTATATATTCTCTTTATTAAAATTTTATTACCCCACTTCTTCAATCTTTTAAAATTCAATTTATAAAAATTTTCCCTCACCTCCCTTCCCCTCCAAATCCCTCACACCAAACAGACCCTTAAGGGAAGTTCAAAAATCTAAGAATCTGCCTAGCACAAGTGCTGCACCTGTCATTGATATTGAACCTTGTGTTGTTGATCACTGTCTACCCTCAATTCCTTATTCTGAATGTGTTTGGTGCTTTAATTGATCATCATTTAGTTATGGAAGGTCTTGATAGAATTCAAGCTGCTGTGAATGGTAATCATAATGAGCAGCAAGCTGAAATTAGACCTAATCCTATGCTGGCTGAGAATGATGAGGAGAATATATAGAAGCATTGGGAACTGAAAAATTCTGCATTTGGTTACGATCTTTATGAATTTTACAATAATGCTGTTAATTTTGAGCTTAAAAATTCTGTGTTGAATGTTATCCCTAAATTCTATGGTCATACAAGTGATGATCCTCATCATCATCTACATGGTCTCTTCATAAATATTGCTCCATGCACTCCACCGAATTTGAGCTTGGACAAAGTTTTAAGGAAGGCACCTCATTTTTCATATTATGCAGAACGGGGAAGGGTAAGGAAAAAAAAGAGAGAAAAGATGAAAGAGAGAGAGATGCAGAGATAATTGATAATTCACAACGATAAGAGGAAGGCAACACAATTTCAATCAATATTATAGGCTAAATACAAATAAGATGTGTTAAGTGTTAATTATAGCCTCAACTCTAACCCTAAAAATTAATGATAAAAAGTTTTGGAATATAATTACAATAATGATAAACGATCCAAAATTAAAATAAGTAATCATAAATGAGAATAATTAAAATAAATAAAAATAAATAAGAATGATTCTACATTAAACAAGATAGTCTTCAAATTTTCTTGAAATCCTTTTCTTCCTTTTCTGATTCCCATCAGTATGCCTCAAGTTTAAGGGCATAAACAGCCCTTGTGCGGTAGGCACTTGCCCATCTGCCCAAGAGTACAACTTGGCTTGTTTTCTCTTCAGTTATTCGTTTCTGTTTTCTCAGTGGTTGATCATTTTGTAGTTATGTGAGTGATTTTATAGAAGTTCTTCCCTGCTTGGTCGATGAGCATTTGTTTCAAAAGAAGCTGCAGAACTTGTGTATTAGGCAGCAAGCTTAGTTCATTTCTTATTGTAAACTACAACCGAACAAGAAAAATATAGAGACACTCATCTATATGTCTAGTCGTTAAAATACTAATTTGTTTGGGCCCAAGATGCTTTCATATTTTTGGCTTATTTTATTAATTTGTTTTTATTTTATCTCTGTTTCGTGAGAGGCAAGTTTATTTTTATTTTGAAAAGTCAAACAAGTAGGTGCGTCACAATAATGAATGATTTACATAATAATTGGCCCCGTTACTAACTCTGTGAGCCCAATAACTGATAAGGTTTGGACCTAAATTTGCTTCTTAGGATGTACTTAGCCTAGTAGAAAACTTACTTGGGAAAATACCAGCTAGGTCCCAAGCTACAGAATTAATCTCAAAAAACTCTCTTTGCAAATTCTAAGGTCAGAAAAGTCCCTAGGCACTTTTCTGACAGCAATTCCCTTTGAGCAATTACTAAAATAACCCCCACTCAAATTTAAAAAAAGGAGCTTCATTTTAAAAAGAAAACACAGAGGGTTCGAATTGCTGGACGCACGCTCTGCTTCTCGTTCCTCCGTCGTGCCCTGGTTCTCCGTCTAGCGTCGGTGGCCTTCGACGCCGCGTCGCTGCCGTTCGACTCGGCGTGGGTGAGTCCACCATTCCCCAAGGGTGCATCGCAGTCCGCCGGCGAAGCAGCCGCTGTTCCTGGGCAGCGCTAGCGTCGGCCGGTGTTGCAGCGGCAAAGAATCCAGCGTCCGTCCAACAACGTCAGCTGCATCGCTCCTTCCAACACCTAGCGTCCCTCCATTGCTCCTCCGACGGTCAGCGGTCAGTCGTCCGCGCCTTTGATGTGTGGTTTTTTTTTGTGAAATGGCACCATTAATCTATTGGGTTGCCACTAGTTTGGGATTGGGGGAAAGTATTGATTCTTGGAATTTTCTTAATATCCGCTAATGTTTCTTAATATCTTATCCCAATTCCAGATAAAGAGAGCTATGTCAAATAGGTTTTAAGAACCTATATTTGATGTTGGTTATATCTCTTTTGAACCAGTTGAAGTAAGTCCCCATTCTCATATAACCTTATTCTTTTTTCTTTGATGTTGCAGACATTGATTTTATTTTTTCGAATGTATAATTTTCTGAAATCAAAAGATGTTTCATCTCTCAATTCACAATCAAATTGGTCGTATACTTCAGCATGTGCAGAGCACAATTATGAGCTTTTCTTCTGAATTATGTCATATAGGTTTTAAGAACAAGACAAACAGCCACTGTACATGGATCTAGCATTCGCAAAGGTCTATCTGATGTCACCCTCATGCTAAATGACTCAAAGTGAGGAATTGATGCCTTAATTTAATGAAACTACTTTTTGTTTTTATTAAGATGACAAGAACTGCATGTGTTGATATACTTAATTAATTTGTGATAGATGCTGCATATTTTAATAGTCATAACGTCTAAACTTGTAACTACATATGGTTCTGTTGGTAAAATGTTCTCACCATTTTTCTTGTTTTCATGTCAAATTTTTTTTGTAAGTCTATCATAACAACAGAAGGGATGGTATGTGTTTGTTTGACTGATGATTGATGTTGTTTTCCTGTATCTTAGTTTGATATATATTTTTTTTGCATAATTATCATAAAATAGTTAGGAAGCGTTCTACGATGCTTCGTACTCAGTCATCTCTCATTTTAGTGAATATGCTTCAACAAAAAAACATAGTTTGCTTGAAATATTTCATTGAGGGTTTTTACGTTTCTTTGAGAAACATGAGCTTCTGTTTTCCCTAAATCCTAATCCTTTCATGACTTAACGAGTTATTATATAAGAAAGCCTCAAGGCCTTTCCTTCCAATTTGGGATGTTAATAAGCTATATGTATTGATTTATGAACCCCTCCTCGTGGGACAAGAGAGAGACTGATTGTATGTTCTTAAAAGATCTTGTTTTATATTTTCCCTAGACCATTGACCAATTGCTTTTCCAAGTCAGGATTATTGATAGTAGCAACACCTATCAATTATAGTTCTGACACTGCAGTTCTAAGCTTTGTTGGTTATTTTCACCAGGATACTTGCTTCTGATACCCATGGTGGAATCAATGTATGGGATAGAAGAGTGAAAACTCTCCCGTGTCTTGAGCTTGCATCTAGCTCCTCTGGTATGCTTAACAGCATCCAACTAAATGCAGAAAATCAGGTTGAGTGTTGTGTCTTCATTCTATAATGTCATTGAGTGTTTTGTGCTTTTCTCAACTTTGGATGTTAATATTTGATGTCTCTAAAACTTTCCCGACATAGATTGAGTTGAAATAGTTCCAGAAGTAGGCACGTGTATCTCAAGATTCAAAATTTGTATCACTTATGAAGTCTTGAGAAACTGGTTATTTTGAACTATACACACCCTTTATATAGCCCAACAAAACTAATGCTTAACCATGGCCTTACAAAAATCCAATTGGTAGCATAGATGATATTGCAGTTATGTATGCTTGATTTTCCCAGGTTCTGATGTCTTGTTCAATTTTTCTCTATATATAATACTTTGAGAAATCATTAACAAGGAGTGTTACCTTGATTCTAGATCATTTTTGGTGCTGGGAAGCATGGTATGGTGTATGTGTGGGATATTCGGGGTGGAAGAGCATCTGCTACTTTCCAAAGTCACAAAGAGGTTGTAGCTGAGATTGTGTTACTGCATATAGTTAATTGATATTTATCATATTTAAGACGGGAGAATCAGAAATAAGTGAAGAGCCAAGGACTTTTCAGTGGATGAAGCAAAATAACATACAAGTTTTTCTTAGGTTTATGATTTGTGATGTAATCCACGGTATTGCTCGAAATTAAGTATGTCTTAGCTTCCACTATTTTTATCATTTTAAATTTAACTTTGAGATGAAGACTTGTATGAAACACAGAAATGAGTTCTTATAGGGTAATCAAATCGGTCCATCGAAAGGCTTATAAGGTTCTGAATATAGTTAATTTGCATCTATTGTGTATTTTGGATGTTAATAAATTATTAGATATAAGCTTGTGACAACTTAATTGCTGTAGAATATACATTTATGCCTTTTTGGTATCAACAACATTATCCCTGTTCTGTGATTTGTAGCACAAGGTGCTTGCCCGATACACTTTTGTTCCTGGGGTCAATTAAGCATTGATTTGTTTGTTAAGACAATTGCGAGATGTATTTTATGATATGTAGCTTTCTAATTCTTATTTATAACTTGTAAGAAAGAAAGTCTTAAAGATATGTTTACAACACATGTTGCTACGTTGACAACACCTTAAGTTCTTTTTACAAGTGTTTAAGCTACGTTTACAACTACTCCCACCAGGGACACCAGGGCAGTAGCCTGTGCAACAAGCCACAACATAGACACCACTTTCTTCTATCATCGTTTACAATATGTTCTGCTATATTTACAACATCGTCAGTGATATTAACATGTACATATAAGTGTTATTCCCTGGTGGGGACGCTATAGCCAAGCAAAAGCGAAAACACATCAAAAATAGACCCTTCTGACCGCGTACGCTGTGGGGACGCTATAGCGAAGCTAAAGCGAAAACACATCAAAAATAGGCCCTTCTGACCGCGTACGCTGTGGGTTCGCTATAGCGAAGCGAAAGCAACACATGTTTACAACGCATGTTGCTACATTTACAACACCTTTAGCTCTTTTTACAAGTTTTTAAGCTACGTTTACAACCACTCCCCCCAGAGACACCAGGGCAGTAGCTTGTGCAACAAGCCACAACTTAGCCTCCACTTTCTTCTATCACCGTTTACAATATGGTCTGCTATATTTACAACATCTTCAGTTATATTAACAACGTCATAAGCAATATTTATAGACACCTTTTAAAAACTTCCCCCCACATGAAAGAAACAAAATAAATTCTTCCCCGAACAACTTCCCATCTTTCATGTCAATCTGCAACACAAACTTCGTATTATCAACTTCCAAAGCAATATTTACAACTTCATACGCACATATTAACAACACATTAACTACATGTTTAATTCCTGCACATATGCTTTTTTTAATAACAACAAACACACTAAACACAAGGCCAAACCTCTATTCTCTTCCCCAAAAATAGACCACAGCTACGATACGTATTAACAACTTCCACAGCAATATTTACAACTTCATATGCACATGTTAACAACAAGTTAACTACACGTTTTATTCCTTCACATATGCTTTTTATAATAACACCAAACACACTAAAAATAAGGCAAAACCCCTTTTCTCTTCCCAAAAAACAGAGCACAGCTACGGTACGTATTTACAACTTCCACAGCAATATTTACAACTTCATATGCACATATTAACAACAAGTTAACTACTCGTTTTATTCCTTCACATATGCTTTTTCTAATAACACCAAACACACTAAAAATAAGGCAAAACCCCTGTTCTCTTCCCAAAAAATAGAGCACAGCTACGGTACGTATTTACAACTTCCACAGCAATATTTACAACTTCATATGCACACATTAACAATATGTTAACTACACTTTTTTTCCAACACATGTGCTTTTTCTAACAACACCAAACACACTAAAAACAGGGTCAAACCTCTTTTTGCTTCACCAAAAACAGAGCACACCTACAGTACATATTAACAACTTCCACGACAATATTTACAACTTCATATGTACACATTAACAACATGTTAACTACACTTTTTTTCCAACACATGTGCTTTTTCTAACAACACCAAACACACTAAAAACAGGGTCAAACCTCTTTTTGCTTCACCAAAAACAGAGCACACCTACGGTACATATTAACAACTTCCACAGCAATATTTACAACTTCATATGCACAAATTTACAACAATTTTTTTTGTTCATTTCAGCGTTTTTCCAGCAAAGAATACCAATTACATTCATCATTCTCACTTTAAACACAGCAGCTCCTCTGTTACCATGCCACAAAAACAGAGCACTCTAACATAAACCCAACCCACCCAAGGTGAAATCCCAACTTCAATGATCAAGCTCATTTGTCTACCAAATTCTTAGCTTATCTTGTCTACCACGTACCACTTACTCCATTTTTTAGCTCAAGATCCAACCTTTCACCAAACCCTCACTCTCAATCCAACCAACTTTCACACAGAAAGAAACAAAATTTTCCAGAGTTTGTTTCTCTACGTTGCTGCACGTACCTGGACGATGAAGAAGACGAGATTCCCAAGAACATTAACGCCACTTTGTATCCCTTCAATGTTGCACCTCCTACGCCTTTCGTCCGTGTGCGTTTTTCTGTTTTTCCTTAATGCCTTGATCACAAATACATGCTTCCCTCCTCTTCTCTGTGCGTTTTCTTTTCTTATTTGAGTGGGGGCTATTTTAGTCATTTCTCAAAGGGAATTGCTGTCAGAAAAGTCCCTAGGGACTTTTCTGACATTGGAATTTGCAAAGGGACTTTTTTGGGATTAATTCTGTATCTTGGGACCTAGCTGGTATTTTCCCAACTTACTTCCTTATCCACATCATGTTATAAAAAATATTCATTTTAATCTTATTATTAATATCAAATAGAAAATTTATAACTAAGTTGTAAATGCTACAGATCTTTTCTTTAATTTTGTGCAACAAGGGGAACCTACTTTATAATTTTATAATTAAAAAATTCTAACGTTTTAGTGTTTTTCGGCCCCAAAAAAAAAAAACGTTTTAGTGTTGTACTTTAAATTGATTATATTAAAAGGATATTGCTATGTAGTCAGAGCATTGTTGTCCAATGACATTAAACACATCCCTAAAGTTTTCTCAAACAGGAAGTTATATGTTTGATTCTTTTTAAATATATCTACGAACAGCTAGATAGATATGTGGTATATAAAGAGCTTATATATAGATTAGTTTTTGGAGAATAAATTTTGGAAAAATTTCATATTAATAAAATTGATGTTTGGGGGAAATTTTTTAAACAAGAATATATTTAATGGAGTGAATCACTGCCATTGTCTGGCAAAAAAAAAAAAAAAAAAAGCACTGCCATTGAAATCTTATGAGTTCTTTTTTGCCTTTTCTTTTAAAAAACTGGAGAACTCGAGCTATTTCTTGTGGGGGCAACAAGAACTAAAATTTATAGAGGTAATTTGCACATCAATGCTTACTAATCTAAGGTGTGAATCCATCAATTACTCACATAAACGTGCTTTCTATTTTTTCCTTCTCTTCAATGTGATATTACGTTTGCATGCGCACTTATATATTACTACCTCCGGTCTTTAATTTAAGAGCCAATTGACTTTATTTTGGAGATATATGGAAGTTAAATAAGTAACTTAATTTTAACGTATGTCGTGTATCATTAGATTATATATCAATTTATAAATCAGGCAAATTAGTTTAGAAAAAAACGATAAATATAGGCATTTTAATGTCACTTATTTAGCTTTCTTAATCTTTCTAAAAAAGGTAAAATGGTTTTTATATTAAGGATCAAATGTAATACTCTTTTTTCTAAGTACAAATGTCTTTATATTGGAAACAATCCTATTCGAAACACTGTATTGTACTGCTACTGTTGAGCTTTTCATACAAACAGAGTCTGTATCCACTTGGATCGATTCACATCCATTAGGGAATTTTCCTCTTTTCAATGGGCATATCATCCTCCAATTATCGCATTTTTATTTGTTCAAAGAGGCACAACTATATATAGGTTTCATTAAACTTAAGGGAAAATTGACAGAAAAATGCTCCAAACATTTGGAAATGACAGATAGGTTTTTTTTTATCAAAAGATGATTAGGAAATGTCAAAACGTGATAAGAAATTCTCAACTTCTGGATTTGTGAAATCACCCATCTGTCATTTTCAAATATTTAGAGCATTTTTCTGTCATTCTCCCTAAACGTAAACCGCTGCCTTCACTGTTCTTGTATATATATTTCTCATCACTATACATACTAATACCAATAGGAAAAATCCTTTTTAAAGCCACATGAAATCCAAATCAGGTGGCAATAAATTTACTAATAAATTATTCACAATAAAACTCTTACAATAAAGTTGCTCTTTCCAATAAACTTTTGTTGTAATCCAATTATTAAACAATTTTACAAATTAACAATTCACACGTCTCCCTTGGCTATTCACAACAAAACTTTTGTAATAAAGTTACACTCTTCAATAAATCTTTATTGTTATTCAACAATCACAAGTTATTCTTAGAAATTAACAAGTTCAATTTAACAATTTATAGGGCTCCAGTCACATTCACTACAAAAAAAACATGAATTTTCAGATAGAATTTCCGACGGAATTCAATTCTGTTGGAAAACTGTTGGAAATTCCGTCGGAAATTTTGACTTTTGGACAGAATTCAATTCAATCGCAAATTCTATGAGGGAATTTAATTCCGTCGGAAATTCCCTCGCAATTTCCGACGAAATTGAATTCCATTGCAAATTTTGTGGCAAAATTTAAAAATTATTATTTCTTAATTATTTAATATTTTAAATTTTAATTTAATTTTAAAAAAATTTATTTTTTAAAAAAATTATTTTTTTAATTAATATTTTTAATTTAATTGTGAATTTGTTTTTAATTATTATTTTATAATTTCTAAAATATTTTTAATTTTCAATAATAGGTTTTGGTCCTTGCAGGGTCAAAATAGTCATATAAAAAATAAAATTTATTAGTTATTAATTAATATTAGTAAATTAAATATTAGTTAATAATTATTTATTAGTTATTAATTAATGTTAATAAAAATTTAATTTTAGAAATTATGAAAAAATATAGTCATATGATTATATATATACATATATATAATTGTGTGTAATAATAGAACATTAAAACAATCAAGCTCATTCGATAAGGCATCATGCGCATACGGAAGAGGTCGTGGGTTCGAATCAAAAGGATGGGCAAGTTGAGTTGTAGGGAGGTTGCGACATGTAGTAGATCTCGAGGCCCGTGACAAGGTGAACGCCGCCAGAGCTGCCACGCGCCGCCGCCGGAGTTGCCACGTGGCTTTTTAAAGTTTAAAAAATAAAAAAATATGTTTGAGAGGGAATTTCTGATGGAATTAATTCCGTTAGAAGTTGCGAGAGAATTTCCGACTGAACTAAATTTCGCCAGAAATTGTGATGGAAATAAATTCCGTCAGAAATTTGTTTGTCACGCTATTATTGCCTACAGAATCCATTCCGTCGGAAACTTTAATTCCATTGGAAATTCTGTGTTTTTTTTAGTGATTCAAAACAAAAATTTTGCATTAAAGTTACCCTCTTCAATAAAATATTTGTCATTACTCAATTATAAGACAATATTTACAAGTTTAATTTAAGCAATTCACAAGTCCTCGTTAGCTTTTTACAACAAAACTTTCAGAATAAAGTTGTCGCTCTGTAAAAATTATTGTATGCGTATGTGAGTTTACACTCACACATGTCTATGTATGTACATGCCAACATGCATGTGAACACAAAATTGCTCAAATAAACTTTGCTTGCATATATTTCATTCTTGTTTTGAACTTTTCAAGATTGTTGACAAATTTCTATTCCACAAACAGTTACCATTTTGTCAGATCAGTTACAAAAAGTTCAAAGTCCTAACTCTCTTAGCACTAAGAGAAAAACCCTAACATGCTAATTTAAATTCAGCGTACAAAAATCAAATGGGAAAACAAAAAGTCAGACCGACTACACTACTATCTAGAAGCTAGCTAGAAAAACAATGGCTTCTAACAATATATGTATATAATAATAAACTTGACTCCCTCCTAAGTATAGCACTTGGTAGTAGTAGAATAAGTAGAGGGCACGTGATCACAGGGACAAGATGAGCTATCCCAAAGCAGATTTGACTTCCATTCTTCATGCATATTCATGTGATCTGGCTCTTCCATCACTCTAGGGATCACCACATTCACATTCAGATTAGTGCTAGGGTGATTCATCATCTTCACCAATCCATTCCCGTCGTGTATTACTGGTAAAGCTATTGATGATGAATACCCAGAATTAGTGCTGTACTGTTCTTGAAACCCTCCAAAGTTTGCATCCTCTGATGAAGACTTACTGCTAAAGTCTCCAAGCCCAGAATATGATGACATGCTCAGTAACATGGAAGAAATGTCCATGGTGGAGGCTTTAGCACTGCATGGTTCAAGGGGCGGTGATGAAAACGCAAGGTCTGAGTTATTTGATGAAATGAAGGGTAGTTGGTCAAAGGGTTTGTAAAACAACAATGGGTTAAGCATGGGTTTGCAAGAGGCAATATCTGAAGGGCAAGTTGTGGTGGATGTCAAGGGGTCGTTTTTGTTGGTACAGAACAACTGGTTGGGTAAGCTAGTTTTCTTTGTCAATGACGAAATGTTGTTATGATCTGAACAAAACTTGGAAGTGTCTTCGCCCTTGGTTAGCATCCCAGAAGTGTTCATTTCATGAGGAAAGGGAGAGACCCAGGAATGAGAGAGAGCTCTTTGGCCTGTAGAGTTTGTCTTCTTGAATATTCTGCAGATTGCCCACGACTCCTGCAACCCGAAAGTCGGTGTTAAATGACGTTTTTGACCATAGAAGGAATTATCTCATATATATCCCTTGGCTAGTGAAAGATTTTGAGAGAAGTTGGTACTCACATTAGCAGGGATGGTTCTTTCTGAGAACTTTTTCGGTGAAGAGGAAGAGTCAGAGAGAGAAGGTAATCTGAACTCATGCATCATCCAGTCAGTTTTGACTCCTTTGGCAGCTCTTCCTTTGTAGAAGACGAGAGATTTCTTCAACCCAATGCACTTTGAACCCTCAGAGGAATATATGGGCCTATCGGTACCTGTGGCTTTCCAGAACCCAGCTCCTGTTACCCTATTCGGCCTCGCACTGTTTCTGTACTTTCTGTCTCTTGGACAGTAAAAGTACCACTCTTTCTCACCTGTGCTTGCCAACTCTGGACATATAAATAACATATTGTTAGGTGATCAGGTATACCTTCAGAAAGGTTTGTTAATTAAAAGCGAGAGAGAGAGAGAGAGTGTAGCGACTTACTTGGAAGATCCCATGGGTCATATTTATAGATATCAAGCTGTTTTATGAGCTCTATAGAGAGAGGCCTCTGCTGAACCTTTCTCTTGAGATAGAAACCAACAAGCTCCTCATCGGTTGGGTGAAATCTGAACCCTGGAAGCATGACTTCATCAAGCTTCTCAGAATCACTTCTCTCTTCCATGACTTCTTCACTTATTCTTCTATGGTTCTAAATACTGGAAAGAAGAGTGTAACCTTGTGTTTCCTGAAGATATTAAGAGGACAACCAAAATCCCTGAAACTAGGTGGAAGCTAGCTACTTTCCTGAGAAATGGCCAAAGGCTTTGAGAAGAAGTAGAGAAGTAAACAAAAGAAGCTAAGTGAGCTAGTTGATAGACTTAATTTGAAGGCATTATATGCTTCCCGAGAAGGGGTCTGCCTCCGAAGGATCAGCCGCCTTTTCTGCTGACTTTGAAGGAGTGTGTGTGGTTTGCGAGGATCTCGTAGCTTTGGTTCTTATTAAAGATACTAATGGCAAAGCGCTTTAAACAAACAACAGAGAGAACAACTATCAAGAGAAAAGAAAACCATTAAGTCAATGATCTTCCAAAGCACACCACTATTATTAATTTCTTATTTAAGAAATTAACATGCACGCTAACACTAGCAATAACACAGACAAGAGTACTAAATATATGTTGCTGTAAAAGGTTTAGCACATTTATATGCAATTTGAAGGTTTCATTTATATACATGTAATAATAACCAAACTCTGTTTTCAAATTATCAGTTATTTTCTAGTATATAAACACTTATACAAATTTTATAAAACATGAATGCAGTTCATTCTTAATGGCACATGCATAATGAACTATTTTTTCCTTTTTCAATTTTTTGATGAACCAAAAGGTGGAATCTCAATAAGCCACTGAAATTATCAACTTATGGGGATTGTAATCCCATATTTAATCACCCATTAAACATATTAATCCATGAAAGTTTTGGTCCTATCCGCTACAAGCCAAGACAGAACAAATTTCCAGGTGAGGATTATTATTTAAATGGGGTTTGGTGTTTGAAACTTCGAACTATTTAACATTTGGAAACGTGGACCTGATTGAAACAGATTCCAAAACACAGCTCAAATTTTATATACATAAATAGCTGAACTGAAAAATTCCAGATAGACCCACTTAGGATTATAGTATTGAGTATTGATTCTCTCAGTTTAATTTGCTCAGAATCCGAAAATCCCGTTTCTATTCCATTCCCCAGAGCTTCTATTCCACTGATTTTGTCAGACGAGAAAAGATTATGATTTAAGATTAGGTCTTTAATTTTATAATTGTCAAATTTCAGATTACTATAAGAGGACTTGTGATCTCAAAGTCTGAAAAAATGTGGAGGGGACAGCTCGGTATTAGAAAACATCGTTATTAATAATTTAATACTAAATTAAACTTATTCTTTATTGCTTCCAATGCTTCTGAGATACCAGAGAGTTACGAAGAACTTACTCAATATTGTGCTGCAGACTGAGCAGAAAAAAAAAATATTAGTCTTCATTAAAGAAAAATAGAAAGAATGAAAGAAGCTTCAGGGCATTTGACCTTTGAGGCTTCCTCTCTTGAAGACTCTCACCTCTTGCAAGTTTTTCTCAACCTAAACTTCTTTATCGGTTAAGGTTTCTCTGTTCTTGAAAAAATTGACTGAGAAAATCTCTTATTCTTTCTGGTGCATCAATAAGGTCTTTGTAGATTAAATCCAAATCTTATCATTGGAAATGAAATAATTTTGTAGACTTAGCTTGCATGATATTGAAAAAATAATTTTGTAGACATTTTTGTCTCCTTTCATACACATCTTATAACAGATGAAATTATTTTCAGAAGCAAAACTTTCATAGAGGAGAGAGAGAAGTTTCATGTTTTACAGTTACCACTGATACAGGTAGAGAGGCTTATTTTCATCTCACTTACATTTTTTACAAGTCTCATCAATATTTTATTCTCTACTCAAAAGTTTGTCCATATGATGGGGTCAAATATGTTAGAAATAGAATCTAAGTGCCTGTTTATCTAATAATTTTATATTCTGCTAATGGAAAAAAACGAGTGTCAAGAACATGGCATGAGAAATATATTTATTTAGCACAAGTTAATTAAAATGTCTTGCTCCACAACAAATCATACATATATAGATGGACTTCATTATTTGTCCTTTACAATGTGGCGGATACCTCATACTTCACTACAAAAAAATATTGAATTTTTTACAGAATTTGTTACTAAATTCTGCTTTTCCGATGGAAACGGATTTCCGAGGGAATCCATTTTATCGCAAAAAGGTGCGTTTCAAATGAATTTGCGAAGTAATTTCAATTCCGTCTAAAATTTCTAACGGAATTGATTCCAATGCAATTTTTTTTTTAAAAAAAAAATGAAATTCCGTTGCAAATTTTTTTAAAAAAAATTACAAATTCCATGTGTCAGCTCCACAGTGTGCCACGTGCCCCTCTCTTCCACTTGCTGCCATGTGTCGGCATCTCATAATTCCTGAAAATGCTTGTCCTCCCGTTAGAACCTGTGACCTCATGGTGAGGATGCCTTTAGGCGCAAGCGTTTGCCAGTTGCACCGAAATGGACCTATTTTAAATTATTACATATTGTTATATATATATATATAATATTATCATACACACACATAATTAATTAATTAATTAATTAGATATATATATATATCTATGATATTTAACTATTAATTATATATAAGATTATTAAAAATAATGATAAATTAAATAAAAATGTAAAAAAGTATTTATATGTTTAATTAACCAAATTTTTAATCAAAATTACTTAATATATAATAATTTAATATTAAAAATATTATTTTTAATATAAAATGATAAATATAATATTAAAAACATATAATTTATGTTTAAATAAAATAAAGTAATAACTAATATAATAATGTCATAAATATTATTTTAGTAGAAAAATGTAAATATAATATTAATAAATAATAATATAATTTTAATAATTAATATTAAATATAATTATTTAGTAATTAATATTTTAATTTTATAAATATTATTTTAAAAAATAAAATTAATAAATTTTAATTTTAGCCATGGAAAAATTCTATGGCAAAATTATCTACAGAATTTCATCGCAAATTTGCAATTGAATTTGCTAGGAATTCCATAGGTAATTTTGCCACGAAATTTTTCCGTTGTAAATTTAGCCACGGAAAAATTTCCAATAGAATTTCTGACGGAATTTGTCACGGAAAAAAATCATGTGACAAATTCCATCAAAAATCGAGTGTTTTTCTGTAATGCGTGAGAAGGGCGTTTTGGTAAAATAAGGAATAAGTGGAAAGCAAAATCCTCAAATTTTGAAGGCATTGGAAATGCAAAAAGCATAGGTTTTCTCAAAGTTCTTAGCTATTAGTAAAACCAAAATAGGTTTCAAACAAAGAAAATAATCTAATCCCATAAGTACTTAAAATCACCAAAAATGTCTAGTGGTTGGATGGCAAGTGCCGTGCCACTCATAAATGGAGGCTAAGCTAAGACTCGAAGTTACTGAGTGAGTCAAAAAGGGCAAACTTGGGACTCCAAATTCAGTGAAGGTCCCATAATTTAAGCCCTCGGTTCCACCCATTTTTGTCTCTTGCTTCACCTTGGGTTAGCTTCCCCAAGCGTGCAACCAAAGTTTTTTTATTTCCCTTTCAATGGAGTCAAACCTCTCTCTCTCTCTCTCTCACAGACACAAGCATCTCTATGCCTCTTTCTACGAGAAATACACACTAACCCCGTTTCTCAATATTGTCTAAAATTAAAGTCTAATTACTAGAGATTTGTTCAGCAATACTCGTAATGTATTTCCTTTGATCTTATTTATAAGAAATTTTCTCTTTCATAGAATTGGTCCCTTTTATAAGTAAATTTCAATTTTTGTCTGAAAATATAAGCTTCTCTTTCCTATTTTACTCTTATTAAATACTCATTATCTCTCATATCTTATGCTCATTATCTCTCATACTTTTTATCTATTTACTCTTCTATACTATTTTCATAAATAGGGGCATACATGGAAAAATATGACATTTTTGACACAATCATTGCTTTTAACTACCAGTTTGTTTTGCGCAATCAAGGGGAAAGTTGCTTGTAAATAATACCGGAGGGAGTAACTATTATAAGTCACTTTGATCCACTTTTTGAAATTTAAGAAATATTAGTTAATTCATTAAATTTATCATAAATTTTCACTACTATAGAAAAGCCCGATATATGACGGTTATTATCTAGTATAAATCGTCATATATGTAGGTGCTATAAAAGCTCGGCGCAGATAAATTATGGATCAAAACCATTATTTACTCCAGACCTATTATAAAAGTTATAATACAACACTCGTATATTGAGGCTCGGTGAGGCAATGATATATCCATTGTTGCGATAATAATTAATGGGCATACATATACAACCATCATAATATATGGTAATGCTTATGTGATACATAATGATCTTATTTTACAGCCGTTATTTATTTAGTTACATATATAATTGTTGTTATGTAAGAATTGTGACTTTTAAGAAAAATTAATAACGGTATCTCATAGACAACCGTTATGTATTAACTATATAAATAACAGTTTATAAATAAGAATTATGAACATTTATAATACATGACAGTTTTTATATAATAACCGTGATGTATGGATATAGGACTTTTCAGGTGAGAGTTTCTGAGCTAGTTGCACTCCTCTATATATATAATAGAACAACAACACCTTCCATAATGAGTGGCTATGCAATTTGGCATAGATCAAGACATTCTAGGCTTTGTGGGGATAGAGAATCAATGGCAATTGTTGACGTATATAAGTGATAATGAAACTATTGACCTATATATAATTGTGTATCTTCATAAGAATTAACCCCTGGAAAGCAAAGGACTTTGAAGAAAAAACATAGGGAAAATCACTCCTAGGTCCCAAGCAAGAAACATGTTATCAGAAAGGTCCATGTTAACAACTCTTCTACGTGGATTCACAACCTGTTGAGTGTGTTTTACAACCTTAAAGAACCTTTCTGATAATATCTTCATTTTTTGGGACTTAGGAGTGATTCTCCCAAAAACATATACCCCTATCAGAAAGGGCGCGGGGTTTTACAAACCCTTGAGTCATGCCCTTTCTGATAGAGATATTTGTTTTCCCCCCATGTTCCTTTAATTTCCAGGCTTAATTGCTGAAGAGAGACAAGGTATAGGTGAACACTTATATTATTATATATATAGATCAGAAGTGTGATTGATTCTAGCCACAAGACCTAGAAAATCTTGATCTATCCAAATTGCATGGCTACTCAATATGGGAAGTACTACTCTATTATATATATATAGAGATGAGACCAAGTAGCTTAGAAATTCTTACATTGAAGAGTTTAGGATGGATCACAATGTTGAATTTCATAGCTTTCAACTTGGTGCCACTTGCTCAATAGAAAAATAGGAGATGAACCTTTAGTCAAAGCAATAATGGGATTTCCAAAAACAAATATAACTTCACAACATCAATAATTCACTATGTCACCTTGAATACTTTATGCGTTGTGACTTCACAAATGTTGTAGGTATTCACTTGTTTATGTATAATGCTCAGTACAACTGAATTAGTTTTTTCAGCACATCCCTATTGGACTTTTTGAAGTAACTTCCAGAGATATGGATACTTCTAAAGAAGGATTTATTTGCTTAGGGATCCATATATCTTGAAGTTATCTCAAAAAAAATCAATAAAGTAGGAATCTTTACTCCAAGTAATGGGTTGACAACTTTCTGTAACGGGAACGAACCTTTGATCAAAGAAATAATAAGTTTTTTTTTTTTAAAAAAGCATAACTTCACAAAAATAAGTTAATGTCACATTGAATGCTTTATAGTAATGAGACTTCACAAAGGACGAAAATGACTAGCACAACTGTCGCTGAGAAGTGCTGGGTTACGATGTTGGTGGGTTTCGACTGAAAATGACTTTAGATGGCCGAAAAAGACAACAGGACCACTAGAGTTATGATGTTGGTGGGTTTCGTTCAAACAAACTGAGTGTTAAGTATGTTATATTTCAAACACTTAAATAGAAGAGGAATGATAGGGTTTTTTGGGTTGTCGTGCCAAAGACTTTAAATAATGGTTGTATCAATAAAACTGTTATTTATTTGATTATATATATTACGGTCCATTGTTAATAACCATGAGGTATGTTACTATTTTTAACATATTCATTAATCATGGTTTTTTGTTAATAACCATGAGGTATGTTATTATTTTTTAATTTTTTTTGGGCAACTAGTACCCAGATAATTACATTTTTATATTTTATAAAAATAAAACCAAAACATATCACCCTCTGGTAACTAGTTGTTTGATAGATGATATGAGGTATGCTGCAAATTTTGGAACTTTTGTTTCTTCAATTTGAATGAATTAAAAGTTCCGTAAGTTTGTAGCAAACTTCACATCATCATGTTACTTGTCACTAGAAGAGTGGCTTGAATCATTTGAAAGTATGTCATGATTATTGTGTCCAATCTCATTATTAATCCTTCCTGTTCATACTCAACAAATATTCGGCCAACCTTCTCACAGCATAGTCAATGTGTTTTGCATGCTGCATCATTACATCCACTTGAGGCAGAGGCGAAGGTGGAGGCAGAGTTTAGGAAGCAGGAGGAGGAGTAGGAGGTTGTGGGGGAGGAGAAGGAGGAGAAGGTAGTGAAGGTTATGGAGGACGAGGATGACACCATAGAGTTTCTAGCAAGTCTTCAGCTTGACGTTTCATCTTGGCAATTGAAAGAATAGAGGAGGACAATGAAAAAATAGTATGATAAACATAAGGAAATAGGGAGTTTATATACATTGGAAGTGACAGGTTCGAACCATCATTGCACATATTGGAATTTAAAGAGGAGTAGTCGTGCGTAGTGGTGGGTAATGAAAAGGTACTTGGTTCTTGTGACAATCATTAAAGAAAAAAGAAGAATAGAGTATTCTCATTATGAGCGTGGGGAAGGGGAAAGGTTTCGACTATTTAGTTGACGGTTATTTAAGAGAAACTGTTATGTTTTTGTTGCTAATATAAAGTTGAAAGACAAATCATTTGTTTATTCGTCTAATGTTTTATGACAATTTTTTCATAACAACCGTCATTCTTGTGAGACAATATATGATGGTTACAAAGTACACATATTATGTATTTGCATGGTATTCTGATAAGACATGTCTGTTAATTAATAACCGTAATGTATATTACTTTTTCAAAAAAAAAAAAAAAATTGGTGGTTGATTATGCAACCACCATTTTACAACAAAAAAAGTCAAAGTAAAAAAAACTAAAAATAAAAAGTTATGAAGATATTTTAAGAATCTAATTCATCATTAGATTCTTCGTTTTCTAGTAACTTGTCCACCTTCTCCTTCAAAGAGCGGATGAGAGAGGTAAATCCCTTCAATCACTTGACAATGCGTCCTTAGTCTCACAGGCAAACCTGGACCATATGATGGAGTATATAGGTTGCATGGATGAGACCTTCAATACTTGTTAGCGGAGGGAGTTCATCTTTCAAATTTTTCACATATGATGAATCAAAAGTTAACTTGCATTTGTGGATGATTTTTGGGTGAATTAGAAGTTGGCTTTAAGAAGTAAAATAGAAGTAGAGAAGTAATAGAGTTCAGTTTTCAGACATTTATATAGAGAGGGTTTTGTGGATTATTGAATTGTCATGTCTTTTAGTATTAAAGATCGTTATGTTTTATAAATGGTGACGGTTAATTCTTAATAACTGTTAATAATTTGAAATGGTATTCTAATAAGTGACAGTTTTTATATGTTACATTATGTATTTGACAATATTTTTTAATTTATTGGTGTCCACTATTAATTGCTTAATCAACCATAATATTGCAGAAAAACATTAAAAAAGAAAAAGACAATGTAGAAAAAAAAAGAAAAAAATAAAAAATTATGAGATGAAGGAACTAATGCATCATCATATTTTTCATTCTCCAGTTAATTTGTTGACCTTCTCATTCAGAGATAGAATGAAAGAGGTATGTTTTTGAGCTGAAAGTGTGTATCCCTGTAAATATTTGTCTATGGAATTCATGATGATTGGATATGAAACACTTGTAATCACAAGTTTCACATATCCAACGACCATCACGAATTTCATATACAACCAGCGAGAATATCATAAGTACGAAGGAGGAAGAGCCTGTGAATGAACAGCTCCAATCCTTGGAGTTTAAATAGGTGAGAATTAATTAGAGATTTATGAAAAGGTAATTAAAATAAGAGTAGCTAGTAGTTGGGGAAAGAGTACATATAGTTGAAGAAGGAGGCAGAGCTGATTTAAAGAGTTATGCTTTAATGATGGTTGTTTCTCAAGAAATGTCTTTTTTTTTTTTTTTCGTTCATACTGTATGGCCATTTAATATAACCGTTATGTTTGTGTTTTAAATGATGTAAGATTAGAAGTCAAATCATTTGTAAGTATTACATTATGGTTGTTTCGAAAGAACCATCATTTTTGTCATTAAATAAATGACAGCTATTAACTACAATCATTGTCTTTGTGTTTTCGTGAATTCCGCCTTACAATACATGACGGTGCGTATAATTAACTATTAATTTTAAGCATTTATTAGTTGTAACTGTTATATATTAAGCATTATAAATACGCAAACATGTAGTAGTGTTTTTTAACAAATTGCAACTTTACCTCTATTAAAAAATATGAATTGAAGGGGAAAAAAGCTGGATTGAGGTGCTACATAGAAACACTAAATTAGAATTAGATTCACTTTTTAATAATTTGCAACAGGAGTAAAATTATAAAATATTAATTAATAATCCTCTAAATGGTTTGTATTAAAGATGATGAATTTAGACTAAAAACCCTCTATATAATAGGAATAGGAATATGTGGGAATTCGCTCGACAATATAATATTGAAATCTGTTGATGAGTAATCACGATGAGGTGAGATGTTCACAGGTTGCAGAATTAGAGGCACGTTTGGGATATTAATTAATTAATTGACTTGCTTTGTATTTCGCCACTTCCTTGAGAGATACTCCTTTCAAATTCTGGAGAGTGCTAATGGGGGGAAATAATTAAGACTATTTCGTATGAGCTTTGCTGATTCTGATGCCTCAAAAATAACTCCTAAAAGTTTTTTAAAAAAAATGAAAAATCTCATCAAATAGTATTGTTTTGAAATATGAAAGAAGCAAATTAACACTCAGTTTTTCATATAATAAATTGTTATATAACTGATAATTTGTGAAAGGAAAAACATTGATGAAATTTATTTGGCTAATATGCAAAAGACATGGCCGTGTGTTAAAATTTTTCAAATACAAATTTCATTTGTTAACATCTTTTCTCGCTCATCAAGGAATTATTGACTCTTTCAAAAAAATTCTCCCACATGTTGTAATTTAATTAAAAAAGATGAGAGCAATACATAGGTTATTATAATTGTTTTTCTAGTGGAATTACTTATTTCATTGCATGCTTCTCTAGAGCAATGTGACAAATGTAACCCCCATCACGATTTAGGCCATGATTTACGTTTGTAACACGTAATTAAATTTGAATTAGAGACTGTAAGATGATTTGAGACTTATTCAGATTAAACTTCCTAAAATCAGGGTTTTAAAAAACTTTTTCAAAACCTTATCATAACAATCTCATATTCATAATACAAAACAAATATGGCCTGTATCGGTTGGTTTCATTCATACATATCAGAGTACAGCATAAATTCCCGACACACTCGGGTTCCATTCATTAATAAAAAAAGATTTACACAAAGGCACAAAGCCTACAATTCATACCCTTTTTCTTGGGGATTACACAAAATCTACTATATACAATCGTTTGTATCAAAAATATCCAAAAGATATACAATGATAACCATTAACCCAAAATATACTCCTAAACTGGAGTTCTAATTGCTCTTTGTCGCCCGTTTGCCTTTCGATCCTTCAGCCTGTCTAAAATGTTTAATTTTGAGAGAGTGAGATTCTAAAGAATCCCCGTAGTAACAAATCGATCAAAATATGTACAATAATAATGCATGTAAGCAAATCATTATCCACAACAAGCAACTATAACGACAATGGTTAGTATGACTCATATCATCCCTTACGATTACTCACGCTGAATTGCTCACGCTGCATTGCATCACAACAATCCACACAATACATTTCACCACAGCTGGGATACATATAATGCGTTTCATACGCAAGCCATACAGGCAAGATACACATAGCCCATGGCTGGATTCACAAACTCCGCCCCACTGGTCGGATACACAAAATCCATGTCGATTACGACGACAGTTCAATGGCCGACCTAGAGATGACCACTGTCACTCCCTATACGGCTCACGCTGACCTGCTCCCGCCGTAATGGACCATGGCACACATTTCACAAATTCAACAATAAGTTATGCATGCCAAAACATCATACATAATGTGAGAGAAGAGTCACAACCTTGATCCTTCCGTGCGTGTCCTAACACCGGTCTCTCCCGAGTAGGGCAAATGTCAAATCCTATATTCACAATTAGGGACGAAGCGTTATACTCTATTTAAAGATTTAATTCACTTCATAATACTTAATTGGTTATCATTATTGTTCTTTTAGAGTCATTAAATACCCCTAACAAAACATCTAAAGGGTAGGAAGAACTATCCTAAAGATCCCCTTTTGGAAGCACAAAAACTCATTTTTCACTACTTCACCTCGAGTGAAAATGGTATCACTCGAGCACTGGTACGGAAATCACTGAAGCACAAGAAAGTGAGGATAGGAAGTGCTTGCCCGAGAGCACAAGAACTTTCACAGAAAAGGATCACTCGAGCACAAAAGGCTTTACTCGAGCATTGTACGGACATCACCTCAAGCACAAGGAAGTGATGACAGAAAGCACATGCCCGAGAGCACAAAAATTTTCAAAGAAGAGGATCACTCGAGCACAAAATCCCTTACTCGAGTGATGTTCTTCCCTCACTCGAGCACACTTACTCTCACTCGAGCATGATTATCAGAAACCATAAAACGTAGAAGGTATGACAGCATTTCCAAAAATTATAAACTACTTCAAATGGCATGAAACTTAGATAGATAGATTAGTTTCCCTTACCTCTTTCACTTTTCCAAAGACACTTTTGATTCTCCAACAATCAGATTTTCGTGTGGCACAAAACAACACCAAATGGCCAAACTATAAACACCAAAATGAAGCTCATCACTCAAGGATCAACAATTATGAATGGTGATTGAGCAATGGAGGGCATTTACTTACCCAAAGATAAAGCTTTTCCTTCTTCCTTTCTTCCTTTTCAATGGCCGAAAGAGAGAGAATGAGAGAGGTGAGATGGAGTGAAGAAATAAAACAATGATACTCCCTCCATGACTTCAGCAAAAAGAGAGGAGAGGAAGAGAGAGAAAATAATATTTTATCCCATTTGACTTTCTCCCATACTCACTCGCAACTTCCACCTTGACACATGTCACACTACCATTGGCTCTTACAAAGGTAAACACCCAATTAGCCACTTAATCCCTCCATTAGCCATTTAATTACACATCTCATTTTTTCCTCTTAGCTAGTAATTAATTTCTCCCTTAATTACCAACTCACGGCCAAAAATTCCATTCTTCCAATTTTTCACTAATTATGACATATTAATTAATATTGCCATAAAACACATAATAATTCCAATTATATTTATAATTATCCACAATAATCATGATTATCCCTTAATCAAAAATTGGGATATTACAGCAAACATGTTGTGTTCCTAACTCCTGATACTGAGAAGAAATTCACATTAGGAAATGTCACTCTAGAAGTTTCAAAACATAGCAATCTTGCCCCATACCGTTAAAACACTAATGTTGACAATTAAAAAATTGACATTGACTGTTAACTTTTTAATAGTAAAGGCCAACATTGCTCCATTTTAATACTTCTGGGGCAACATTGAATGTATAAAAAATTTTCAGGGTGACATTGCTCCTTAGTGAAAACTTTCAGAACAAATTTGCACTTTCACTATTTTCGCTAATTACTTGCTGTTGGACTTTGGGTCCAAATCTGCCATTGATGGGTTGGACTATTTGATTATGAAACAAGTAGCCTTATCAAATAAAAAATAAATAAGCATTAATTATGGATTTGTTAATTGAGAAATAAGTAATTGTATATTAGGAAGTTAATTCTTGATTAATTTCTTGATTATTACTTAGAAGGCAAGTGGGAGTGCACGTAAATTCATAATTAGTGGTCTCTCTAGACCCATATAAATAAGATGTACCTTTCTCAGTTGAACCTCACACTTGCCATTGAGCTATCTGGCAATCTCTCTTCTCTCCTACCATTTTTCTTGTTCTGGTGATCTGCTGTGCCGATTCTAATTAGGCTCTAGTAGTTTAATAATTGCGTAAGCATTATTATGTTCGAGTTATGGAGCATTGGAGCTTTGACCCATACATATCCAAACGTGGATTCATCTAGTACACAAGTCTCTTCTCTCTCCTTATTTTCCCTCATTGGTATATGAGCAAGCTATTCCTAAGGCTTTGATTATTCTATGTGAATAAGCACATGATATAATTTGTTTAGATATGCCCATTTTTTTCCCATTGTGCTATCTCATATATATGTGAATATATGATTTTTTTTAATATATGCATGATTTCTCCTCCTCCTCCTCTTCTATTATTTGCATGCATGTGTGTGTGTGTGTGTGTCTATGATGTCTCTCTTTTTCATAATGATATACGCATGGTCTTGGGCTGAGCATACATTTTTCCTATCATAGTATGCAAATATGTTTTTGCGTGTATATGCCTGATCCTATATGTTTTTGGCTTTAAACTTTATACATTTTGTTGGAAAAATATTAATTAAAAGGAGATTAGGCATACATAGACGAATCCATATTCGGATTCGGGTCAAAAGCTCCAATACTCCATACTTGTGTCCACACAATTATTAGACTATTAGAGCCTAATTGTGATTTGCATAGCAGATCACCATAATGAGAAAGATGGTAGGAGAGAAGAGAATTGCTAGAAAACTCAATGGCGGGGTGAATTGCAATTGAGGAGGCACACCCTATTTATAGTGGTTTATAGAGACCACTAATTAGGAAACGTGTGCACTCCTTCTTGCCCTCCAAGACAATAATTAATTGTCTCTTAATTAATTCCCTAATTATGGTGATTTGTTCCTCTTTAAACAAATCCATAATTATTGCTGAATTATTCTCCAATATGCATTTTATGCTGATTTTATTCTTATTTGATTAGGCTACTTATTTCCTAATCAAATAGTCCGGCCCATTTAGGGCGGACTTGGACCCAAAGTCCAACATCTCCCACTCACACTTGATGGGCCTCCCATCGTGCGTGCATTACTCTTTCTTGTTTCATACTTGGCGTCTGTCGCGACTGCGTGGGCAAAAACGTCTTTAAGATTTGGTGCTTGTGATACTAGAAATCCTTTATATCGGATCAGCATCTTTATATATAACCGTAAGCTATATGTTCATTGCCTCATATGCCCCAGATTCTCCCATACATATTACTCATGGCATATCTAATCCCTCTCGAGTTAATATGTTGATTAACTCAGATTGCCTTCTAGCACATAGTATCCGAACTTACTAGCTACACATAGAGCTAGTAAGGGGTCGACCACAGATACTAGTACACCTTATGTATCTAGGAGTTAATCTTCCTTTTTGACTAAACATTAGTCTATCTTGACTTGGTCGCTTTCCTAGTTTTCACTCGTCTGACCGAATCAAGTGTGATCATGGAGCTTCAGCTAAAGTAGCTATCACCAAAACAAGCTTTCATGATTTCGTGGAAGGATTCTTCCTTCCTGGGACTCACACTGTGGTGAACTAGGGATCTTTCACCTACATCCTGTGTTGTAGTATAACTCTCAAGCACATGCAGTATGAATTGCATGCTATGGTGAATGGTTTGAGGTGTACGTCAATTTCTTTATCTTCACTGTATAGACATTAGTTCCAAAATGTACTCAACATTCAAACCAGAACTTTCTTTTTCACAATATCTCTTTTACAGTCTCATTTGTGAAAAAAGAGTTCTTTGCCTGGCTATAGGTCTATATTCATGCTTTGATCCATTTTCTGTGTATATGCCCCATATGGATCTCATCTCAATCTAACTGAGGTAACTCAAATGCAAAGATTCTTCTCAACCATCTCATGGTGATCATTTGCTCGTCTTACCTTCCCATGCCCCCGCAAAACATAGGAAGATGGTTGTTCGTGTGAGTGAACCAACCTCTTTTGACCTGTAGGACATACAAAACTGTATACCTTTATGTATTTACTCATAACATACATACCATTTCTTTTATCTTCATATAAAAGAAGTTCACGACCTTATATTTTATTTGCACCCCTAGATTTTCACTAACTCAATGAAAATCAAGCTATGGGCTCAATAAGGGGATCTACCAACATTCTATCAGTAGAAGGTCATTGAACTATCGCTTTCCCTCTTTGAAAGCATATCTCTCATAGAGATGTATCAAAAAGTATGTTTCGCCTTGCTGTGATACTTAGATCCTCATCATAAGATGTTATCATTTAGATCCTTCTATCCACCATTCATTCCCAATCTCTCATAGGAATTACTTTAGCCATATGGCACTTTGAATGATGGTATAACACGCCCTGCGTTCTATTTCCATGGATAACAGGAAAAAAATACTTTGTATATTTCCTTACTCCATCACCATTTGTCTAGGTCTTGTATTGGAGTATCCTTTCAAAAAGGAAAGTTGTTGTCTTCACAACTTAATCCATGGTTATTCTCATAACCCATTTCACAGCAGGACCAAAAACAACTTCCAAATCTGACCAAAAACATTTGGTCTTATGTACACCAATGTGTACATTCATATTACCAACTATAGTCTCACATGGGACTCTATCAACCTTTCTTATGTTAGATTCCTTATAGGACATGTAACCTCTTTAGGTTTATACCCTTGACTATAGGGGTGTCCATAGGTTTGCAGTTTGACATCCTTGGATGCCTAAAGATCACACTTGTACATGTCTTAGGTAGCAAAGACTGTATATTCCTTGTGCAATCTCTGTTTACCTTGTCATTCAAGATATTTGTTCAACCCATGACTTTCTCAACTTAGAATTTACGGATTCTCTCATCCTTTATTCCTTTGACTCCCTTGACACTTTTTTCATATGTCATTTGACAAAGGATGACTTCACAAAGAATCATCACTAGACCGTTTGGGACTTATGTAGTTTTCTTCGATTATTTCGAAGTTGGTGAGGCTTTCACCTTGTGAAAAACCTCATATACTATTATTTGGGTGATTGTTTCTACGAAGCCCTTAAGCTGCTTCATGTAGAGTTTATCATCCAATTTCCAAAATTCCAAATTGGAAGGTGGTCTTTACATAATCTTGATGCAATTTTCAAGACTAAGCTTGTTGTCATAGCCAAAGTTCAGAGTTAAAACGCACAATGGACAACCTTCCATTGTATTACTCCTTAGCCACTAAGTGTTTTAGGTTCTACATGCTCCCAACATATTTGAGAATCTACTTGTTCCCAATCGCCTCTTGGCTAGGTGACAATTACCCAAACATGTATTTGGCTTAAAAGGAATCCAAAACCTACTGCATGACACTTTGTAATTCATCTTAGCAAGTCCTTCTAGTGTCTTTCAGACACTTATAGGTACTTATCATCACCTTCTAAATGATGAAGAGAGCACTCAATCTATTAGGGAATCTATCCCTTATAGTCATTCGCTAGATGACAATTTGCTCCGAGGTGGATTTCATAGGATTCTTTTCCTATGTATGAGTGAGGTAATTCTCTCGTAACTTACCTCTTACCTCTTTCATTGTGAAAATGGTCTCAATCCTCCCACTCGGATAAGTGAACTTAGGAACACTTGGTTATTCCTTGTCACTTGTGAACCCTTAAAGAGATTTATTGTGATTAATGCTCATTTGCTGCTAGGAAATCTGGGTTTTATGAACGTTGTGTCCCATGGTTTTCTATCAGTCACTGCACCGTCATCATTTTCACTAATGAAGACGTGTCATGTCAAATTCTCATGTCATCTCACAAAGAGATACCTTGTATATCTTGACCTCAATCTTCCTTACTTATAGGAAGAATTGTGAATATAAAGTTGATGACCCGTATAGTCTTAACGAGCTTGGCCCTGGTCTAAGGCCCATCCACAATTCATAGGGTAAGGTCGTGACTGATATAGAGGGCATTTGGTTAAGTGTGAATATAATAGCTATGAATCCACCTACCAACATATGGCTGATAGTCTCATTGATGCCATTATGTTAATAACCAAATCAAGGAGAGGTCTATTTCTCCATTTCAACAACTCTATTATGTTGAAGGGTTCTAGGTATTGATAGTTGCCTAACAATGCCTTTCTTGTAGACAAAGCAGCTTGAACTAATCACATGGGTGTCTTTAACCCATGTTAATTCAAAAGGTCTTATCCCTTTAGTTTAACTGATTCCTGACTAGTTCAACCATTATCTACCAGCTTCACACTCGCCAAAAAATCAAGTAAATATTACTATATTTTGAGTAAACGTCCACAATGTTAACGAAACACTTAAGCTGTTTGTGTTTTGCCCTCACGTTCATTGGTTTACTAACATCATAATTTGCCAATTGCAGTGGATTTTCTCAAAAATGTTTCTTTGTCTTTCTTGCCAGGTAGAATGAGTTCTCCACTTATTCATAAGGGTATTAAACCTTTAGCACACGTTGTTCAGCAAATATTCTTTTGCTAATTTGATCATTACCTTTGACCAAGGTGTACATGTGGCAAGAAATGGGATCTTTTATCCCTAGAAAAGAAACATCAAAATCCAACAAAGGATTTGAGAATCATAGTCCCATCGATCCTTAACTAAAGAGATAGCAAAGATGTGATTCTGTCGGTTGCAATTGCATAGAGTGAGTCGTGGGTGGTTTATTTATGCAGAGTTAACGTGCAAGTTCCAATCCCTTGATTCTATCTCTTTGTTGCTTTGCATTTGACATGAAGGCATATGCTTCTCTAAAATATCCACAACTCATGTGGATCACTACTTTTATAACCCTTAAGGATTATGAATGTAGCTTTTCATCTTTGTAGAAACCATTTGACCTCCTCTAGATCAAGTTTACCTCATAGGTTTCTTGCTCTTAGGCTTAGAGGATGAATCCTCCCACTCTTTAGCTAAGTTCGTCTGACTGATGGATCTTGAATCCTTCAGTCTTTCACACTCAAGTTCAATGTGGCGAATCACATTACTGAAGGTTACAATATGCATATTAGAGGCAATCTTTACTTTTGTATACGCTCACTCACTGGAAGACATGGCTTACTCCCACTCACTGGGAGACATAGCTTCCTCCCACTCACTGGGAGATGTCTTATCACAACATACACTTGTTGTTTGTTAGAAAGAACTTGGCATTTAGTTTGTCTCAACTTCTTAGTTTGACATCTGCCTTAATTGTTGCCTAAACAACATGTTAGGACTTAGTACACTATGTTAAAACTTAACTTAGTTTTAACTTTATAGAAGAAGATCACCTATTCCACTATCTTCCAACACTATCCACACGGCTTGGATAAGGTTACATTGCTCATATCATCATAGGTTTGAGCAATATTGTTTTTTCTATGCTTGATAGCATAAACCTCTTGTATCCTTCAGTTGCTTCAACCTTTAAATGCTGAAGACTAGTTGGTAGGATGTCACTGACATCTCATTCTTCTTGAATGAAAGAGATTTGAGAGTTTTTAACTCCACAGATATCTCTATTGAGCTTGTCTTTATAAGCTCAGTCAAATAGACTTGATCATAATTGGTCACTCAGACGATCATGGTATACAAATCTTAGTTGTTCAAATAAGACAAAGGATAATTAGATAATAAGTTTACTAGTTTCATGTTCAAGAGACAACTATGTTGACTCCCATCCTAATCATACTAGTTAGCTCATCACCCTTTTAACCACATTCTTTATTTGAACACTTTCCCCTTTGGATTTCTAGACACATTCCAGAAAAAACTCCAACTCAATCAAAGAGCAGTTATGTTAACAAGATAATAACACAATATCATCTAACTAGCATGAATGTTTAAGAAAACAAGAAGAGAATATACTGAATTCAATTCTAAAAACAAAAAGAGAATTTAATCTTAAATTCAATAGAAAAAACAAGAACATTCAAAAGTTTAAGCCTCATATCATTGTCTCTTAACTAGGTTCTCCTTCTCATAGGCCCTTCTGACCATATTAACTTATGTAGCGTGTTGTTCAGCTCCTCTTTGCCATGTTTACATCCACTTACTTGGATATAATTACAGCATACCTCCCACTTGATGAGATGATTTTCACATCTCATCTGTCTTGTCTTTTGTCACAACATATGTGATAAAAAGTTAACTTTCAGAAGTCATTGCTTCAATCCAAGTGGATCAATGTGGTTAGAAGCATGGGAAGACTTATTATTATTCAATAATTATTGAATAATTTTAAGTTGCTGCAATTTTTCAGGTTTTTATCTCTAAAAGTTTGAGTCAATGTTGGATAGGATTTTATATTCAAAAACTCATTTGAATAATCCCTTACTTTTAAAGAATTATGCAGCATTAACCTTATGTTGTAATTGAAATACTCTTAATAAGTAAGTCAACCTATCCCAAAAATAATAGAACCAACATTGATTCAATTCCAACGTTTTTGGGACCCTCTAAGTGCACATAAGCACCTTTTTGACTCAAATTATATCCAAAATTGAAGCTCTCAAATTTAGGGATTTTTAGGAACCAACCACGTCTCAATCGGAGGTCCCACACGCTCTCACGCGCCCCTATAAGGTTTCTGGATGGAAAAATCCTAAAAAATTGGAAAATTCCAGCGTTGGCCACTCTCGGCGGTGGCGCGTGACGTACACGCGCCGCCTTTCGGCCTTCCGCTAGCGCCACGCACCAGCTCCCAAGACTCCATGCACCGTCCTCTCTCCGACGGTGCTTGCCACATGTCAAAAAGAGACCCCAGTGGGCCCCACGCGCCATATGCCCTTTCCCTTTTTTTTTGGGTCAACCGTCAATGAATGACTGTTGACCTGTCAACGTTGACTGGTCAACTATGACCCGTCACCGCTGACGTGTTGATGACGTGGCGCTGACGTTCTTGGTCAACGTGGCTGGTCAACGAATGACTTGGCCTCGTTGACCTATGCTGATGTGGCATTTGGCGCTGACGTGGCGACCTCTCATTTGCGCCATATGGCATTGGTTGACCGATAGCGTGGCGTTGACTGCCACGTCATCGTCTTCAACCTCCAGCCGGGTCAATCCGACCCGGTTGGAGCTCCGACGGGTCATCGCGACCCGCCAATTTCAGGAGGCCATATCTCCCTTGTTTTAGCTCCATTTTTCGCGTTCTTGGTGTCATTGGAATCGTAGTACAGCGAACTACAAATCCATGGCATTTATTTGATCTTAAAACCTTTGTTTCATTGATCAAATCATGAGTGAAGTTGCGGTGGTGACTAACGACCCGCGAACTTCTTTCCTTTGTTTCTCCCTCATCCGAACTCTGTTTGACGCATTCTAAGCATTGTTGGAATCATCTCTTCGAGATCAACACATTCATGTCCTTACTTTGGGCAAAAACACCAAGTTTCAAACACCCAATTTTTCTTGACGTTGTCGGCGCGACGTAATTCGATCAGATATGTGTCTCTGTTTATCTCAAAAGCTTTCCTAGCCTTTAAGGGTTAAAGGCTCTTGTTTTTGGTTCCACATAGGTCCCAAAAAAACTCACCTTTAATATGAACGAAGAGGAAACGAAGCAGAGAAAGGAAAGATAAAATGGTGCCATGAAAAATATGTATAGAGGAGCACGCATGTTTCATATGTCGCATATGTATATAAATAGAAACAAGTATGCAGATTCATTCATGGAACTATAAAGGCACATGTATATCATTCTATACGTACACTCAGATGCAAAATTTTTGAAGCATATAGTAACAACGTTTTGCATTTCTGAAATTCATAACAAATGATAAAATCATATGATCATATGAGAGAAAAAAATGCTCGAGACAGCATAAAGAATATCATCATATGATAGCAAAGCAGAAAAAATCATCTCATATTGGCACTCAAAAAATCATACCCAGAATTATGATTTTGCGCAGTGGAAAAAATAAGCATGATGAAACATAAAATTATTCACATAGAATAATCACAGCCACAGGATCAACGTGCTCTGATGCCAATACTGGAAAAATATTAACTAAAAGGAGATTAGGCGTACCTAGACGACTCCATGTTCAGATCCAGGTCAAAAGCTCCAATACTCCATACTTGTGCCTACACAATTATTAGACTACTAGAGCCTAATTGTGATTTTCACAACAGATCACCAGAACCAGAAAGATGGTAGGAGAGAAGAGAATTGCCAGAAAATTCAATGGCGGGGTGAATTGCAATTGAGGAGGCACACCCTATTTATAGTGGTTTATGGAGGCCATTAATTAGGAAACGTGTGTACTCCTTTTTGCCCTCCAAGACAACAATTAGTTGTCTCTCAATTAATTCCCTAATTATGGATATGGTGATTTGTTCCTCTTTTAACAAATCCATAATTATTACTGAATTATTCCCCAATCTGCATTTTATGTTGATTTTATTCTTATTTGATTAGGCTACTTATTTCCTAATCAAATAGTCCGGCCCATCAAGGGCGGACTTGGACCCAAAGTCCAACACATTTGTATTTCTGCTGCATTTTGGGTCTCTTAATGTTACTTGCGCGAACATGTGAAGCTAATATAGATACTGCTTGAGAATTTGATTTAAAGCTTCTTTTACCTCTAACTTTTGGAATGTGCGTTTTTATTTTGGATCAAGTTATCTCTTTTTTTCCTTTATGTGCCAAGTGTGATCCTTTATGTGCATGAGTTCTATACCAGCGTTTTGGGTCATATGATATTGCAATGAATATCTATGTTGCTTTCCTCTTCTCCTTACTTCTTCGATCTGATTAAAGTTGTGTGTTTTGGAACCTGTGTGGAATAAAAAACAAGAGACTTTAACCCTAAAAGCTATAATGACTCTTACAACATAGAGAAATCACTTCCAAATAACGTTATGGAGTGCCATCGACGTTGGTGAAAAATTGGGCTTATGAGACTGAGTGTTTTTGCCCAAGGTGAGATCATAGGTGTGTAGATCTTGAAGAAATGATGCCAACGACACTTAGAATGTGTTAAATAGAGTTCGGATGAGGGAGAAATAAAGGAGCAAAGTTGGCAGATTGATCGCTAAAATAGACATTTATAGATCAAATAAAAGCCATGGATCTATAGTTTATTCAGCGACAAATCCAACAACATTAAGAAAGGAAAAAATAGAGTTAAAATAAGGAAGATATAAATTTCTGTAGTGTGCGGGTTGCGATGACCCCCCGGATCTCCAACCAGGTCAAGTTGACCTGGTTAAAGGTTGAAGATGATGATGTGGTAGTCATCAGGCATATCATCAATCAACTAAAGCACGTGGCACCAATATGTTGGAAATTGTGCCCTAAGGGCCAATCATTGTACTTTGAACATTATTAATTTAATGAAATTTCTCTATTGTGTTATCATATTATTTGCATGTTAACTGTGATAATTGTATCCTTAGATAAATCATAAAGATTGTCCTAAAATGTCCCTGGTCGGTCATCTATTCAGGAGTAAAGATGAAACAAGACTAGTATGACTTTGATAAGATATGTAGATACGAATCAAAGTCATAGGCACTTGTAAGAGTACAAGGTGCTGAACCGACCCACTATGAGAAAGCTACATGGATCAAGTCATAAGCTTTTCTTGTGTATAACTACGTCAAAATGCCCTTAGACCTTAGGTCATCATGGATTCCTACATGAGAGTTGCTAAGCTTTGAACTAGTCAAAAGTCACTTTTGACCAGGTGATGATAAAGGCTACGATCGGGCTTGGTGGTTTTTCATGCAGAGGAATATGAATGATCAAGATGGAATTTGTCCATCACATTAGTAGAGAGATATTATTGGACCCCTCGATAAGTGAGTTTGAGAAATGTATGGCCATACTACAATGAAAAGGAGTTTCCATTTCTATTGTCAGACTACTTAGGAATCAAGAAAGTAATTATCAGGAACAAGAGGATGACATTATCCATGCCTCATCCTTGACCAATATATTGTGTGACAAAAGGGACATGACATGGTTGTATGATAGGTTGCATCGTGTTAACGATCCTCATATGAATTGGGTAGTTGTAAGGTCATGCTAGAGGCCGCTTACAACTTGTAGGTTAGTACAGTTATTTGCCCACTGCCAACTTCATACGGGCCTATAGAGTCACATACAAAAATGACCCAAAACGAGATAATGATTAATCTAGGGTGGATGAATTTTATATTTATATATATATAATATAAAAAAATCGTTAATAATATCATATATATATATATATGTATTTTCTAAATACGTATTATATATAATATATGATATTATTATATTATGTTAGTTTTAAATTTAATTTTATTAAGATAAATTAGATTTAATAACTAACATGATAGAGATATAATATCTTAGATTTAATTTATGAAGATAAATTAAATCTAATGGCTCTTTATTTAGATTAAATAAATAGGTTAAATTAAAACTGTTAGATAAATTTAATTTAAACTGAATTTATTTAATTAGTTCATCAAGATAATTAATTTTTAATTAATTTCAAAATTAATAAAGATTAATTTTGAAATTCGAATATAGCCCTTATAGGTTATAAACATTATAGAGCATATATACTCATACATGGATGAGAATTTAGAGCCGCAAGGGAAACCCTATGAGACATTGGAGGCACTAGCACGTAGTCTGTGTTAGAGAGCATTCATGTGAATACCGGTAGAGGGGGCAGACCTAACGTGTTGGCTCCTAGAGATCGAAAACCCTGAATTGAAAAAGGTACAAATCTTTCTAACTCGGTTTAAACACTGTTGATAGATCCTCGATTAGGATCGGCGAAAACTTTAAAATTTTTCCGCTTTGCCTGTTGATCCTAACACAATAAGCATGTGTCATATCAGCATTCTATGACATGTCATAAAGTCCTTGCCATTAAACAACGTAAGGCCACATCATCTGTTGACTAGCCACGTAGACTAAGGCATGTCAACACCACGGCATAACACATCATAGGTCACGGTCAAGGAAGTAGAGCTTAGGAAGACGGTGCATGTTGCCAGACGATGGCTTGCAAGGCTGAGAGTTGGGACCTTCGATTTAAACACGGTTTATTCCTAAAACTCCCTAAATTCGAGAGCTTCAATGTGATACATAATTTGCATATGTTTGAGGCATGTTTGGATCTAATTTGAGTCAAGAAAGTTTTGTTTTACTCTTGGAGGTTCTTCAAAAATGTTTTAATTGAATCTACATTGAGTATATTTTTTTTTTTTGGGATAAGTTGGTTTACTTGTTAAGAATATTTCAGCTCCAATATAAGGTTAATTTTGAAAGATTCTTTAAAATAGAAAATTAGTTTTCAGTTTTAAGAAAGTTGAATTATATTCGATCTGTTGCATATTGTATGCAATTTTGAAATATGTTTCGGTTTTGAGAAAGTCAAACCTATGCGATTTGTTTCTGTTTCGCGATTTCTGTTTTTGATTGGATTAGAAATTGGAATTCTCGTCATTCTTGGTTTCGAATTGGTTGAAGATCACGGCATACGGACACATTAGGGTCTCTAATCAAATTTTGGGATCCAAAATCTTGGAGAAGAACTAGGTCTATGTTCGGATATCTATTTGGGTTGTAGGGATTCAAAATATAGGAAAGACAATTCGGATCAGAAGCATTCTGGGTTGTTTTAGAAACTTGGCCTAAATCTTATGAATTGGATTGAAACAAATATGTTAAAAATTGGGCCAGAAATTTTTAAATATTTTAAATTTTCTTATGAATTGGACTAAAACAAATATTTCTTTTCTTATTTAGAGAAGTTCTCTCATTGGCTTGGGAGAATTTTAGGTTAGGTAAGCCATGTTGTGTCATGTTTAAATTATGCTTTTGATTAGATCATTGCATGAATACTTTTGCATTTATATGTATTTATTTGTATGAGATACGATCATGATTGCATTCATATAAACATAACTAGTTAATTAAGCCCTCTAAATCAAATATTAAGTTATAATGCCGTCAATTAATGAATACTTGTAAAAACCTAGATCGCTCAATTGTGGAAACCACCAAAGTGGATGCACTTGAGTTATCTTTATGAGACAAACATGAGTAATGGTGCTACTCATAATATTTATTATTGTTTTGACTTAATTGAGATTAACAAAATAGTTTTGAATCTCATGGCGTTAGATGGGATTAATAATGCCAGATTATATGATGATCAAATTCCATAAAGATCTAAGAGTTACATGTGATGTAATTGGTAAATAGGTTACCTACCTAAATAACTTGAATTTAAGTGTCTTGCCAAAGTGAACTTAAGTTTAAGCCAAATATGGATCTTAGCCCACTAATTATTATATTAAGGGTCGTTAATTTAGTGGGAGATTACTAACTAACTTTGCATATTTTAATTGTAGAATCATGTCGACTAGTAATATTGCTACACTATCGTTGCGATCGGTCCTTGAGAAGGACAAACTTTCTTGAGGGTTCAGGAACTAGAGAATTGTTCTCAAGCAGGAAAGAAAGGCTTATGGCCTAGATCAACCTATTCTTGAGGAGCCTGTAGCCAATGCTCCAAGAGCTCAGAGAGATGCTTACACGAAGCAAAAGGATGACTCTGTGGATGTAGGATACCTGATGCTTGCCACTACGGTTTCAGAGCTTTAAAGAGATCTGGAGCTGATGGAGGCTCATGAGATGATTGTCCATCTCAAGGAAATGTTCTAACAACAGCAAGGCAAGAAAGGTATGAGACCACAAAGGCCTTACATTCCTACAAGATGGCTGAAGATGCATCAGTTAGTACTCATATGTTAAAGATGAAAGGCTATATTGATCACCTTGAGAGGCTTGGATTTCCCATGAGCCAGGAGTTAGCTACGAATTTGATCTTGAACTCACTCCCGAAGAGTTATGACCAGTTTGTCATGAACTACAACATGAATAACATGGAGAAATCAATTTCTGAGCTGCATGAGATGCCAAAACTGCTGAACAAAGCATTAAGAAAAAGCCCAGTACTATTTTGATGGTTCAAAAAGGAAAGGGTATGAAAAAGAAAGGGAAGGGCAAATGGAAGGGTAATGGCTCAGGTGGTAAGACTGATGAGTCAAATAAGCCTGAAACTAAGCATGTACCCAAGAAGGCAAAGCCTCCAAAGGAAGGAGTCTGCTACTTTACAATGAACCCGGTCATTGGAAGAGGAATTGCAAACTCTACCTCGAAGATCTGAAAAAGAACAAGGATAGCGGGGCAATCGCTTTAGGTTTTTATGTTATAGACATTCATTTTCCTACTTCCTCTACATGGGTATTAGATACTGCATGTGGTTCTCACATTTATACAAATGTGCAGGGTCTAAAGGACAGTAGAAAGTTGAAGAAGGGCGAGGTGGACCTACGAGTTGGAAACAGGGTAAGAGTTGTTGCATTAGCCATAGGCACTAATGAATTAGTTCTGCCCAGTGGGCTTTTGTTAGTTTTGAACAATTGCTAGCTATTATGTTCTTGCTTTGAGTAGTAACATTATTTCTCTTTCTTATTTGGATAAGGAAGGTTATACTTCCATTGCTAGGATGATAAATATTCTATTTATCGTAATGACATTTTCTATGCTAATGGTGATTTGCATGTTGGTCATTATATATTAAATTTGGAACATTCTAATAATGGGAATATCTATAACGTAACTATTAAAAGGATAAAATCAAATGATTTGAATCCAACCAACCTATGGCATTGTCGTCTAGGCCATATAAATGAGAAACGCATTTCCAAACTCCATCAAGAGGGATTTATTAACTCATTTGATTTTGAATCATATGATACATGCAAATCTTGCTTATTAGGAAAGATGGCAAAGGCATCTTTTACTGGGCATAGTGAGAGGGCCACTGAATTATTGGGCCTCATACATATAGATGTATGTGGACCATTAAATACAGCTGCCAAAGAAGGTTATGTCTACTTCATTACATTTATGGACGAATTTAGTAGATATGACTATATAAATCTAATGAAACATAAATATGAATCTTTTGAAATGTTCAAAATATTCAAAAATGAAGTACAAAACCAACTTAGAAAAACAATTAAAGCACTTTGATCTGATTGAGGTGGTGAATATTTAAGCCAAGAGTTTATTGACCATCTTAGGAGTGGTGGGATAATCTCACAATTGACTCCTCCAGGAACACCACAATGGAATGGCGTTTCGGAACGGAGGAATTGAACACTATTAGATATGGTTCGATCTATGATGAGTCAAATAGATCTTCCACCATCCTTTTGGGGACATGCCCTAGGGATAGCTGCGTTTACACTAAATCATGTTCCATCTAAATCAATTGAAAAGACACCATATAAGATATAAACTGGAAAGAAACCAAGGTTATCTTTCTCAAGATATGGGGATGTGAGGTATATGTTAAGTAATAAGCTTATAATAAATTAGCGCCCAGATCCTCAAAATTCCTTTTCATGGGGTATCGTAAAGAAATGAAATAATACTATGTCTACAATCCCACCGATAACAAAGTGTTTGTTATTCGAAATGGTAAATTTCTAGAAAGAGAGTTTGTCAGTAAAACAACCAGTAGGAGCAAGGTACATCTCGAAGAAATTTGAGAGTCATAAGATAGTATAGAACCACAGATGGAAATTAGAGAAGACTCACAACAAGTTACTGAGCCTCCTCAAGTAACACAAGGTCTACGAAGATCTTATAGGACATGGCATCAGCCTCAGAGATATGGATTTTTGATTACTAAAAGCTGTGATGTGTTGCTCATTGAACAAAATGAGCCAACCACCAATCGAGATGCCATAGTGGGACCAAACTCCGAGAAATGGTTAAATGCCATGAAGTCTTAAACGTAATCCATGTACAACTGAGTATAGACCTTAGTTGATCCACCTGAAGGTGTAAACACCATCGGGTGGAAATGGGTTTTCAAGGAGAAAACTGACATGGATAACAATGTAAATGTCTTCAAGGCACGACAGGTTGCAAAAGGATTCACTCAAACTCTTGGTGTAGACTATGATGAAACCTTTTTCCCAGTTGCAATGGCAAAATCAATCAAAATCCTTCATGCCATTGCAGCATATTATGACTATGAAATATGGCAGATGGACGTTAAAACAACCTTCCTTAATAGAAAGCTGCTTAAGGATGTGCACATGATACAACCTAAAGGTTTTGTGTGTCCAGAGGATTATAGTAAAGTTTGCAAGCTTCAAAGATCCATTTATGGATTAAAGCAAGCATCTCAGAGCTAGAATCATTGTTTTGATGAAGTAGCCAAAGAGTTTGGATTCATTCAAAATATCGATGAACCTTGTGTTTACAAGAAGGTTAGTGGAAGCAAAGTTGTATTTCTAGTGCTTTATGTAGATGACATCCTACTTATTGGGAATGACATTCCTACCTTGCAAAATGTCAAGTTTTGGTTAGAAAAGTCCTTTTCAATGAAAGACTTAGGTGAAGCCACATACATCCTAGGGATTAGGATCTATAGGGATAGATCCAAAAGATAATTAAGCCTAAGTTAGAGCACATACATAGACAAGATACTGCATATGTTTAGTATGCAAGATTCAAAAAGGGGTTACATGCCCATGTCTCATGGCATCCATCTTAGCAAGGATCTATGTCCTAGTACACCTGATCAGCGAGATCACATGAGTAAGGTTCTATGTGCCTTGGCCATTGGACCCATCATGTATGCCATGTTATGTACTCGACCAGATGTCTCATTGCCTTAAGTATGGCTAGCAGATATCAACAAGATCCTGGTGAGGGTCATTGGACTGTCGTCAAGAATATCCTAAAGTACTTAAGAAGGACTAAGGACTTATTTTTGGTCTTGGTGGATTGGATGATGAGCTCTGTATAACCAGTTACACAAATACAAGTTTCCAAAATGACCATGCTATAATTAAAAAATTATAACCACATCTATAGGTCATGTAAACTCTTGACAATTCCCTCAAGAAATTAGCATTGTAGTTACACGGGAGGGCAGGACCAAACTTTAGAGAATGTGTGACACAAGTACCTTGAAACTTAATCTTTAGAAGAGCAAGTTTGCAATGATTCAAGTTGTTGGATTATCCCTACTCCACCCTTGGTGGATTAGGGCCCAAGCCCAATTCAAGTGGAGCTATCATGTAAATAAGAAGAAACATAGGTCTAGAGAGGGAGTTTTTCCTTTAGGTTTATTTTTTTTTTTTTTTTGATGAAAGAAATCAGCTAAGCAATATTACTTTCCCATGTCAGAACGTAAAACATCTACTAAGAAATCTGGTGGTGTCATGAACGTAACCACCCCAGGGGGTAAAGCCATGGCTTCCTTTGCCAAAACATCAGCAGCATAATTCATCTCTCGATTACACCACTCAACAAGCAATTCCCAGTCCTTCTCCATCCACTCCCTAATCTAATGAGTAGGGAGGTTTCATAATGTTTATCTGCCCATCCACCAGCAAGTAGCTCCACAATCTCAAGGCAATCAATCTCAATGACTACTCTCTTCCAGTTTGAATCCCAGGCTCGCTTTATGCCCCATAGTACAGCCCATAATTCAGCATGAAGGCTACTCCCTCTCCCTAGATAAAATGGGTTTGAGGGAGTTAGTTTGATAGAGCCAATGAATAACTTCTGTGTAACCTCTCTCAGTTTGCTTCATCTCTCTTCTGTCAGGTGTGTTTGCTGTGAAGCAAAGCTGAGTAGCTATGTGCCAATTGTTCAATATTTGACGAATAATACATTTGGGACCGTGTGACAGGAAAGTTATAAAATTATATATGCGTGTGTATATATATTAAAAGATATAGAACACAGGTGAGAAGAGGCTTTGCATTTTTTTTCCCCAGAATAAGTTTAACAAAGAAAAATCATAGTTAGAAGTAACATGACCGCACAATATATTATCAATTTTTTTTTTTTTGTTATAGTTAAATAACATGATCATGAAAAGTAAAGCTAAGAACTGGCCAAAAAAAAAAAAAAAGTAAAGCTAAGAGACTCCCTTTCCCAAAATTCCATGGAAATTGTTATACTCCTGCCATCACAACTTGAAACTAACCATGGCCTTTACTATATTAATTCTTTCTACACTAAACAACTCCTAAAATGAAATATAATTAGTGTAGGTCCTACATGAAACATCATTCTGAGTCTAAAAGGTGTCTTGTATTATTAAGCTTGTTAATCCCAAAAGCAAAATCAGGCCCACACTGGCAGATATTGGAACTCATAGATAGAGTTATAGGTCCAATGCTATTTGCCCAATTTATTATTAACTTATCATTCATTCAATGGGCCAGTGTTCATCTGGTATTACGTGTTTGGTAAAGCAGTTGACTCACAGTATTCATTGTTCTTCACTCAAATTTGAGCCCTTCCCTGTATTAATTTTCACTTTCAATATAAAAAGAAAATAAAAGCTCAGAAATTTGTAACGACAAAAACAAAATGAGTCACGAATTAATTTCAAAGCATTTCTCAGAATAATGGCCCCAAATTTGAAAATCCAAAAAAAAAATTAAAAAAATAAAATAGAAGTTAGTAATTCAATGTTGGTTAAAAAACAAAAAAAAAAATATTCGACATTTTGAATGCCTAAACATCTAATCAATGGATTCCCATATAAATAAAAAATCAAAATTTCCTTCTACCAAACGCAACCTTTATTATACGTAGGACTTTCTGTGAGTGGTATCCTTGGAATTGAAGTCTTTTTCTTATTTGGCATATGTTAAAGTCTTTGTTTGTTACTATTCAAAATGGACCAATCCTTTTGTCCAAGAAAGCAAACATTTTGCGGCTTCTTCAACAAGAAATGCATATTGATTGAGCGGAGAAAAACCTATCAAAAGACAAACATTGCTGCAAACTAATGGATCACACAGAAAAAACAGAAACAATAAATCAAAGAGGAAGATGACCAAGTTGTGCTTTTGGGAACATGCGTTTGCGCCTACTGTAAAAGGGTTGAACTAGCCCTCAAACTCAAAGGCATACCCTTACAAATATGTGGAGGAAGACTTTTCAAACAAAAGCGAGTTATTGTTGAACTATCATTTGACAAAAAAAAAATCCAGTGCTCTTGCACACTGATAAGGCAATAGTTGACTCACTTGTCATTCTGGAGTACATCGATGAAATTTGGGAATCACACTCCCAAACTCTTTTCTCATGATCCTCATCAAACTGGTGTTCACTTCTAGCTTAACTACGTACCATGATCAAAAAGTGAGTTTCACTTCCATAACCTATGTTAAAATCCTCTTCAATGAGTAATATTCTGTTACAAGCACACGTCTAAAGGGATTGCTTATCCTAAAAGACTGGCCTATTGGAAGGAAAGGCCTATTAAATTTATAAGTCATATCCCACTTTAAGATTCCTCGACATTGGACTCATAACGTATTCCTTTGAAGGAATTGGAAAATGAATTGGTGCGTCAAAATACCAATATTTTAAAATTCTAATAAAAAATGATTTTTTTTTTTTCAAATCATTCCAGCTACCTACCCCATCATACGATCAAAAGGGAAAGAAAGAGAAAGCAATTGAGAACTTGAATGAGTTTTTTAGAGTTTTTATTGAAGGGATGAATTATGATTTTGCTGAGGAATTCCTTTACTCTAAGGGCGAGACTTCGGGAATACCGGACGTTATGGTGAGAGCAAACTCTAACAACTACAAGGCCATCAAGGAATCCACAAAAATGGAGGTGATTTGTCCCCAAAAGAACTTCTAGTTTCAGTTTCTCTTGTGGGAGAATGCCCTAAACAAACAATCCTCTTGACAAGTTGGTGGCCAAGTTGATAGAGAAATTCGACACTCTCAGCTAAATCTTCTTGTTCTAATCACAAAATTTCTATACTCTAATGCTATTTGTATGCACTACTACAAAAAACCAAATCTGTGGCGCTTATAATTGCAGTAGCTGTGGCGCTTGCGAAATGCCACCTATCTTAACGCTACTAAAAAAAGCTGTGGCGCTTGGAAGCGCCACAACATTTTAAAATTTTTTTTTAAAAAAAATACCCTCTTGTGGCGCTTGTTTGAGGAAGTGCCACAGGAGGGGAGCAAGCGCCACAGTAGGGGGGGTCCTACTGTGGCGCTTGCTCAAGCAAGCGCCACAGGAGGCCCCCCTCCTGTGGCACTTGCTTGAGAAAGCGCCACAATAGGGTCCTTTTTTTTTTTCTTTTTTCTTCTTCTTCTTCTTTTTTTTCCTGTGGCTCTTTTTTATGCTTTCTGATTGTGAAGTTTTATATAAAATGAGTGGATTTCGTGTTTATCATCTCCACAAATTGTCAATCTTTCTATTTTATATTTCAACCTATTATATATATATATATATAATTTTCATATTTAAAATTCAAGTTCCCCAACAATAATGTTCTTACATTAATACTCTCCAAAGCTAACATAAAAAATATCACAATACAAGAACTTGATATGTGAACATAGTACATCAACAATTAATTAAGTAAATTAAAAGATTACTAAAAAACGCAAGCTTGTCGGCAAAAAAATTTAAACAAAGCAAAAAGGCAAATGAAACAAGCTAGGCTTTCATTCTTTCCTATTAAATTAGGAACAAAAAGGCAAACGTTATATTACGGTTTATCTTGACTAAAAAAAAATTTAAACAAAGCAAGCTAGAATGAAATAGTCTTCTTCTTACAAATCTATTAATTGACCAGCGCAGGAAGTGGGAGACCACGTTGGTGATGCTAGCTTGAGTGACGAGTGAGCGTGTGGGTGTGTTTTTTAGTGTGAAGATGATAGGAAATGGAGGGAGGGGGCCGACGGATCCACTAAGAAGATGAGAAAGGGAAAGTAGTTTAATGGAGGAGAGAGAGTTAAATAATTAAAGTGGAGTAATAGTCAAAAAGAGAAGGAATAGGAGACGGACACAGGACTACTACGCGGGAAATGAAATAATTAAGAGAAACACTATCAATTTGAATTTTTTTTTTTTTTAGAAAAGTAGGCAAGTGTGGCGCCTAAATAAATAGGTGCCACACTTTGCCACAAATCAGCTGTGGCGCCTAATGCATTAGGCGCCACAGCTGATCAAGTATTATCATGTGTGGCGCCTATTTATTTAGGCGCCACACATGCCCACCTTTTTTAAAAAAAAAAAATAATGCTGCAGCTGTGGCGCTTGGTGGGTTAGGCGCCACAGCTGCTTTAATGTGGCACCTACGTAGACAGGCGTCACACTAGGCCTCCTCAATTGTGGCACTTAATCTATTAGGCGCCACAGCTAGTACCCAAAATTTAAAAAAAAAATTATAAAGGTAAAAAAAAAAAAAAAGAGAAGCTGTGGCACTTATTTAAAGAAGTGCCACAAAATGTGCGCCACCTTTTATTCTTTTTGTAGTAGTGATGTCAAACCAATAAATTTTGCACCTATTGTTTTGTGCATCACATACACTATTGGTCAGTAGCTGCTATTTGTAATATTATGAGGTTTGCTCATCCCATGACCTTTCTGTTTATGTTTATTATGCATACAGTTTGATTCTTGGGAGATGAAAGGCCCATAACTTATTTCCACATTTTTCAAAGTGCTTGAGCGCAGTTCGGTGGGCACGCAGGAATAGCAAAAATATACTGATATTATTGAAACAATATTGCTTGATTATATTATAGGAGTTCTCCATAGGGGTTTGTCCCACTACTAAAAAATGCAAAGCTGTATCGCTTATAATTATATTGCATTAGCTATGGCGCTAGAGAAATGCTGCAATTTGGACGCCACTAAAAAAAGCTATGGCGCTTGGATATCTAACAATAATAACATTTATTTAAAATAGAATTAGAGGATTTACAATTAAAATCATTATTATTGAAATGTTGAAACTTGTTTAAAATAATTTTCCTTTCACTTGTATCATTTCGGTCTAAAATGTATTATATATATATATATATTTATATAACATTTATTTTTTTCACATTATATTTAACATTCAATTTTAATAGTATTTTTTTAAAAGTATATAAAAATAAATTAATTTTTATTATTTTACTATAAATTATGTTAATCAACACTTTAGCATGTCGGAGGAGTTTCGTCATTACTACAAGTATAATTCATTACTTACTATCTTTAACGTAGAAAAGCTTCTTTTATGACTAGCTCAGAATTAATATATATACTAACGAAATTAAAATTCTAACCTTCTTTTTTCAAATCTCAATAGTTATATAAATGAGTGAAATTATCATATATATTTAAAAAAACCCAAAAGCTAAAAAAAACGCAAGCTAGCTATATCACAGTACAATAACTTATTAATTGATATGTAAACACATGCAGTACATCAGCAATTAAGTAATTAAATGCCATGATTAATAAAAAATGCAAGCTAGCTAGTTGCCGAAAAAAATAAAACGAAGCATGCTATCATATAAAAAGAACTTGAAAAAACATATAAATTAAAAGAGTATAGACACTTACAAATCGATTAATTGACCACATCAGCGCAGGGAGTGGGGGACCACATTGGTGATGCAAGCTTGAGTGAAGAGGATGATAAAATGTAAGCTGTGGAGTGAAGTGGGGACAATTAGAGTAGGGTTTAAAAGAGGAAAAGAGACAGAGTGTAGGAAGAAAAGGGAACAACGTAACTGATGGGGACAGGACTGGGGACGGACGACACCAAACAAAAAGGGAAAAAGGAACCAAGAGAATTAGATGAAGAAGACGTGTGTGTGTGTGTGTGTTTTTTTTTTTTGTGTAGAAGTGGAGAAGGGGGGGACCATGTCGGTGCATGATGACGATGGAAAAGGAAGGTGTGGGAAATTGAAAGGTAAAGTAAAGTTAAAGAAAGAGAGAGGAGATAATGTGGGGAAATCTGATTTGCGGGAAGTTGATTTTTTATCCACTTCCTAGCCAATCGTGGCGCCTGCCCACATGGCCAAGACCAGCTGTGGCGTCTGGTCACAGCTGGGTCAATTGGGCCAAGTATAGGCAGGCGCCACACTTAGCCCCCACCAACTATAGTGCCTGATACATTAGGCACCACAGCTGGTGCCCAAAATTAAAAAAAAATAGAAAATAGAAGGAAGTTATAGCACTTCTTTAAAGAATGGCCACAAAATGTGCGTCACCTTTCAACCTTTTTGTAGTAGTGTCCATAATAATTAAAGACCTTAAAATAATAAAAAGGCTTGTAGATAACCAACGGTCTTGATTGATCGGCATAAGAACCATCAGTTCCCTGTAAGTATACCTTTGCCCCTTGAGATGTTGCCTATTGTTAAAAACTTTATATATTTAAGAGAAGGATGAGATTTGAAAGAATCTCAGTAGTAACATGCAATCAGTCATATAAAATGTGACAGATAAATGTCATATACCATGTAATGCAACATAACAATAACACATAGCATATAACACTTACATAGTATATGAGAGAAAGAGTTACTACTTGGAATTGCCCTTTCATACTTTACTTGTCCGTTCAAAATCTTGGTTCTGACACAGGCTATTGCAAATTCCTATAAATTAAAGTTACAAGTAACTGGTTATTACTTGAACTATTACTTCTTTTAATCACAGTTTGTTGGTTATTTATCACAGTTTCAACAATTTCTGCATAGTATAACTCTGCACAATGCAGTTTCATAGTTTTCCAGAAAACTGACAGATTTTTAGTCAACTTTGGAAAATCATAATTTATTCTAGAAAATTCCAAATTGGCTGGATCCAAAACCTATGTACAGATCTCTAAGTATATTTTGATGAAAAAATACCTAGGGCTAGTCACTATTATCACATTTTTCCTAGAAATTTGCCAAACTTCCCCTGTTCCATATTGCATTCAAGAAATAGGGCACAACTTTGAAAAATCATATCTCTTAATCTACTTATCCAAAAATCATGTTCTACCCACCAAATTAAATCTCTACATGTCTACTCTAATCTTGCAAATTTCATAATATTTAGACTTCGTTTGACTAACGAATTTCATTGCACAATAACATTGCCTTCAGTGAAATAATTGAACAGTATTTACTTTGAACTTCAATAAATTGTAGATTTGCATACAATCATCCAAAAATTATGAACACAATTTTCCCTTCTAAATCCATTGGAATAATCAAAATTACCAAATTCCAACTCCTTCTACATGTTCGGTATATGATCAAAACTTCGAAAGATTTAGGGGAAAATGTGTTTTTGTGATTTCTTCGAACCAATCACCTCCTTTTCACCTCTAATCACTTATTTAACCACTTAAACACCAATTAAACAAATTCAGAAACCATGAAAACAAAGCCAATCAACCAACAAATAATCACCACAACAACATAATCAAGGTTCTTAAGATTAACTTGTGATTTCTCCACTTTCTCTCTCTAGCTGTGCAACCTCTCTTTCTCTTTACTCTAGCTTTAACTTGCTTCAAGCAATGTTCATGAAGATATGAAGGTTAGAAGAGGTATTAAAAGAACTAGGAGGCATAAACTCCAAGATTACAACTTCTTACCTTGGATTTTTGGCTTGAGTTCACTCTTCTTGCTTGTTCTTGAGCTCTCAACTTTCAAATAGCTCTCTCTCTAGTTCAGCTCAGCTGAAAATGAGACTCAAGAAGGAAAGAGAAAACTTATAAAAATATCGCCTTCATCTTTTTAGTTTTATTGTATTTTATGGCAATTTTAACACATGCCATTTAACTTGATATAATCATCTTTTCTCTTCCGTCATACACTTGGCTGAAAATGGGCTTCAACAGGGAGTAATATTTGATCCTTATTTATAATATATTTCCTCCTCCACTTATTTAGTTATTGAGTTGCAATTGTTGACTCATTGCCATCATTTTTTTTACCTCCTCTCAAAAATCAATCTAAATACATATAAATACTCAACTAATTATTTTTCCCCTCCTTTATCTCTTTTTGGATGAATTAGAGCTCTAGAGAAGGGAAAAATAATTAGCTTCCTATTTTATTGGTAAATTACCATTTTGCCCATACATTTTTTGACTTTTACCCAAGCTGGCAGAATTTTGCTCAAATTTTGAAAATTCATATATTTATTTATATAGATCCAATTGATGTGGTTCCAAAGACTATGTGACCCTTATTAAGTCTACTTTAAAGAAAAAACATAGCCCTTAGCTAGCTAAAAGCTCATAATTCCCAGAATTATCGTTTTTGGACGTTGCCACAAAAACTCTGCAGTTTTACTGGGCTAACGTCAAAAATCCTTAACTCATTGTGTATAACTCCAAATGACTTATATGGCCTATCAAATTAAAGCTTGATAAGTCTACTTTCATTCTAAAAAATATCATAGGCATTGGATATCATTTGCCTATTTAAAAATATCACACAATTAGACTGCCACACAAGAAAAATACACTAGCAGCAAAGTTTACATTCCTGGGACTCTTGCTAAATTAGGGCTTAGTAGTCCACTTGATTCAAGCCTATTCTCAAGCCTCTAATCCCAAAATTCAGCATATTACAAGTGAACCACTAGAAGATCCCAAGGAAATAATATAATTACCAAAAAGTCTTACAACAAGCGAGCAAATAATCATATTTTCAAACAATATATAATCTTTGTAAAACAAAAGACTAGTTTACATGTTAGTTGAATTTCAAATATTTTGACTTAAATATTTTTTATTAACCAATCATATTTTCATAGTGTTTTATTTTAAAAGTTCTATAAGTGCAAAAATTTATCAATATATCATCAAATATGGTTTCGGGAAGCTGATCTTAAGCCACAACTCATTATCAGTGTAATATCTTGAATTTTGGACTAGAGGCTTGAGAATAAGCCTAAATCAAGTGGACTTCTAAGCCCCGATTTAGCAAGAGTTCTAGGATGCAAACTCTACTACCAGTGTATTTTTCTTGCATAACAGTCTAGTTATGTGACATTTTTAAAAAGGTAAATGATGTCTAATGCCTATGATATTTTCGACAATGAAAGTAGACTTATCAATATTTAATTTGATAGGTCATATAGGTCATTTGGAGATGTACACAAAGAGTTATGTATTTTTGAAGTTAGCCTAGTGAAACTAGCAAGTTTCTATGACAGCATCCAAAAATGAAAATTCTAGGAATTATGGGCTTCTATTTGGCTAAAGAATATAGTTTTTCTTAAAAATAGACTTAATAAGGGTCACATAGTCTTTAAAACCATACCAATTGGACATTTGTACAATTACCTATTAATTTTCAAAGTTTGATGAAAGTTATGCCATATTTCCAGTAAAGTGCAAAATGGAAAAAATGTATGGGCAAAATAGTCATTTGACTAAATTAAATCCACAACCCATATTTTTCCCATTTTCAAGAGGTGGGACGTTCAAAAGAGAGGCAAGAAAGGGATTAAGTACTTGGTTTATATTATGCTAAAATATAGAAGAATTGTGGCCAAGGTAAAATGGGTTGAAAAGTCAACAGTTGTAGGCTAATGTTGAAACATTTGAGGAGGCAATATTATGATATTTTAAGAAGTCAATTTAGTTATTTTGGGGCCTCCATTCACATCACGTTTTGGCATGAAGCAAAGGGAATAATGATTGAACTGTAAATGTCATTAGTTGGAGTATTTTGGTCAAGCAAAAGTGAACTTTGAAAAGTCAAGGGCAAGAGTAATAAAAGGATCTCTTACATGGTTATCACAAGACTTGAATGAAGTCAAATTAGGAGAATTATTTGGTCTCTTTGTTCAGCCATTTATATTCCATTTTGAAGGGAGGAAAGAGAGAACAATTATGATCAAATAAAAGTAGATAAGGCTTGATAAATTCGTATGTGCAAAAAAGATAATAAACTAATATATTTTGAGGAGGTGTAAGAGATATTTTTAAGAGCAATTAAGCTCTTCCAAGACTCCATCTTTTTGGCCAACACTAGAAAATAAAGAGAGAGAGAGAGAGAGAGAGAGAGAGAGAGAGTTAGACAAAAGTGAGAGGAGCAAACAGTACTGAAGTGGTTCAAGTTCAAGATTAAGGTAAGTTAGTTGTAAGATTCAAGTGTTCTTGCCTTCTAGCTTGTGTAATGCCTTCTCTAACCTCTATATCTTCATGAATTCCATATGTAGCAAGCAAGATCAAGAGGAAATGAGCAGAGGGAGCCATGGTTTAGACAGAGAAAATTAAGGAAAATCAAGGTGACCACAAGAACTTGTTATCTCTTGGTTCTTGTTACTTGTTGTTGGTGGTTGATTGGATTTGTGGCTTTGTTTCATGAGTAGGGGTTATGCTTTCCAAATATGGATTAATTATGTGTATGAGGTGTTTAATGAGTTAAACATGGGATTAGAGGTTAAAAGAAGGAGGTTTATGGATTAACACATGTATTCCTTCACAATTTTCTCTTCTAAATCCAATGGAATAATCAAAATTACAAAATTCTAACTCTAACACCATGAATAGTAGCTAGATGAAGATCATGAAGGATTAGGGAAAATGTGTTCTTTTGATGATTTTTGGATGTTAGTATGAAAATATGGAAATGAGAGGAATTGAAGGGAAATGTTGTTTGATTTGTTTCACTGGAGGCAGTCTAATTATGCAATGAATTTCATGGGGCAAACCTAGTCCAAATGTTATGAAACTTTATAGGATTAAATTAGACATCTAGAGCTTTAATTTGATAGGTTGATCATGATTTTTGGACTAGTACATTAAAAGACATGAATTTTTGAAGTTATGCCATGTTTCTGGAAGGAAATCTAGAACAGGGGAAGTTTGACGATTTCTAGGAACAATGTGGCTGTAGTGGTCAGACTTAAGTATTTTTATACAAAAGTACAGTTAAAAATCTTCACATAGGCTTTGGACTGTAACACCCCAAATTTTATTCACTAATATGCATTGTGATTATTTGAAATATTCAATGAAATGGAGTGGTGAATATTCATGATCTTGGAATTTAAGTCGTTAGTAAATTTTCATTTTCATGAAAATTGGACTAGAACAAGTTATGAAATTAATTCTTGGGTTTTCCAAAAAGCCCAAAATTGTAGTCCAAAATGAAAGAATAGTAAAGCACATTATTTGGTCCAATATTAATGTTGATTTTGGCCATGGATGAGGAAAAAGAAATAGCTCCAAAAATTAAATCCAAAAATGTAATGGAAAAATCATAAATTTGCCAACAAATCATAAGATTAATTATTTTCTAATTAATTAAAGTTAAATTCAATTAATTAAGGAAAATAAAGGATGAATATATATTTGGAACATTTTTTGTCAAATAAATCAAGGTTTGAAAAGTCAAGGTGAACTTGTGCATAAATTAATTAAAGAGATTGTGGAAAATGTTGGAAAAATCACTATTTCCCTTATTCTTTGTCAATTAAATTGGAAGGGAAAAATAATTATTTGGATTATGATATGCCAAGTGTCATTAATCCAAGCCAAGAGAAATAAACAATGATTGATTAAGTTTAGCACATGTGAAATTAGATTAAAATGCAATATAGTGTACATGTAGCTAAGGCATATGTAATGAAGCCCAGTTGGGTCATAAAAAGGGGAGCCTAGGTGTCATTTGGGCTAACCAAAGGGGAAGAGAAATTTGTTCAATTTTAAATGAAGTTATGACACGAATTAGATAAAGATAAGCACAAGTATAATTATGTCATAATATTCTAATTTTTGAATAATAATAATTAGGGAAAAATAAGAGGATATTTTATGACGCTTTTGCTTCATCTTTCTATCCTCATTTCTGTCCCCAAGAGTAAGAGAGATAGAGAAAGAGAAAACTCAAGAGCTAGAGAGAATGAGGAGCAAAAGGAAGCAAAAATCTCAAGGTAAGCCTTGTTGATCTTGTGTTCAAGCTTCCTTTCTTGAATAATAGCTTCCCTAATCTCTTAATCTTCATGGAAATAATGGCTTAAAAAGCAAAAATTTCAAGGTTGAGGGGAAAGGAAGGAGACGTCCTAGAGAGAGAAACACCAAGAATCAAGAAGTAACTTCAAAAATATCAAATCCTTGGTGCATTGATGTTGTTGTGATTCTTGGCTTGCTTTGTGGTTTGTGGTTGATTTTGTAAATTTAGAAAGTGTAAACCCTAAGGGGTTATGCTGCAAAAATTTCCTCAAATATTGTTTAGTATGTGTTTAAAAGGTTTAATAAGGGATTAGGAGTAAAAAGGAGTAAGCTTAAGGTGTTGAAACACAAAGTTGCATTTTCCCCTTTTCCCCTTCTATGTTTTGGCCAAAGTTGTTTAAAGGGGTAGGAGCTAGAATTTCATTAATCTGATAATTTCATTGTGTTCAGGAGGGAAAATTGTGTAGGGTTGATGTTGATCACTTTGTGAGAAAAGCCCTAGAAAGTGAAAATACAAAAATACCCCTAAAACCCTAAATAGGGGCTAGCAAGGGCAAAACTGTCATTTGGCAGTGATTTTACAAAAATTGAGGTCAACAATAGATTCTACACACAATAGCCCGAGTCAAAATTTCTGAAAAAGTACGGTCGGACAGGGTCCCTAGGGGCATTTTGGTAATTTTCAGCTTTGAACTAATATAACCAACAGAAAACACTTTGGAAGAGTCTAGAGTGGTACATGAATGAGTTTTAACCTATTTGTGTATATTTGGATTTTTAGGACAGATTGTTGAGCCAAGCCGTTGACATGAAATTCGAGGGACTTATTTTCTGTTATAAAAAGGGACAAAAGCTAGTAACTTTATCTCTCAAACACTATGTGAATGTTGATATGTTGTATGTTGCTATATTATGTGATATGAACACGTGCCTGGGGCACATTAGCTAGTTGTGGTCTGGGACTCAACAAGGTACACAAATAAGTAGGGATTCCAAACAGTCATTTGGCCCTGAGCATTGTGTACACACACGATATGGTATGGATTTTTCATTTTACATTATATAGTGCATTACATATTTAATTTGTGCATTTTATATGATTTATTGTATGTTACTACTGAGATTCTTTGAATCTCACCCTTTTTCAAATAAATAAATATTCCAGTAGAAGTTAGTGGCTTAAACGACAAAACAACAAATATGGGCTGTTAAGGTGTGTGGATCCCGAGATAGGAGCTGTTTGGTTATATTAGTTTAATTTTAATATTTTGAACAATTTGTATATATTCTATCAAACCCTGCGGGGAGACTCTTGTATGTAAACAAGTACTTTTTATTAATATATTTATACTATTTATGTATATCTATGGAACTCTGCCTTTAACACTTTACGCATATCGAAATATTAAGGGGTTTGATAATATTAATGTTAGAATATTAGATTTATACTCCCTCCGGTCCTAATTATAAGACAAAGTTGACTTTTTTGGAAAAATTAAGGAAGCCAATTAAATTACTTTAGAATATTTTTATTTTTTTCTTCAAACTAATTAATTGACTAATAAACTGATATATAATCTAAAGATACTAAAAATATAAATACTATAAAGTGATTTAATTGGCTTTCTTAATTTCTCCAAAAAAGTCAACTTTGTCTTATAATTAGGACTGAAGGGAGTATAATTTATGAGGTTGTGATAGGATCTAGTGCATGCCTGGTATCACTTATGAAAGGCTTATAAGTGTTTATGCACATAAATCGAGACAACACTCATCTCACATACTTACCTTATATATTGTAATGTCTTTATTTCCTTGTAAGTGTTTCAAAGAATATATAAAATCTAAGATGGGAAGCAGCTCCAGAAATCATTTTTTTATGAAATCAGATTATGGGATGACTTTGTACTATTTGTCCCTTTCCTCTGTTACACATATTTTATCATTTTTTTTTCTTCCTCCTTTCATGTTACACTTATTTTTGCATCACTTCATGCTTTTTTAAGATATCAATAGTGCTTTTCCCCTATTGATTATATCTTTTGAAAAAGGTTGCTCTACATTTGAATGAAGGTATTCAATAGAAATCATACCTTCATTCACTCTACGTTTGTTGATATATATATATATATATATTTTCATTCTTGCTCTCTAATTTTAATTTTTAGCAATCTTGCATATCGAACTAGTTTGTTTGAGATCAATTAAACTTCAAGCAAAGTTAGTTTTGCTTTTTGTTTAAAAAATCTATTTTTTTACTAGGAGAATGCTTTTTTCATAGATGATTATAGGAAAAAGCGAAGATGATAAAGTGAAGACTTTTGATTATATATTGATATAGGTTTTTTCTTCCTTTTTTTGACCAGCTGTTTTAATCAGTGGTTTTATCTTCCATATAGGTTGTAATGTAGGCTTATAAATGTTGATGGTAACATTTTCAACTTAGTTTGACTTGGTTGTGAGAAAACATGTTCACTTGGTAAAAAAACAGAAAAAAAAGTCCACATCTATGCCATTAATGCAGCTTATAATACTGATGAGCAACCAATTTTCTTTTCTTTTATATAATGCCAATATGATGTTTCCTTCTAAAAATGTTAGAAAGCAATTCTGAAACTAAGTAAAGTGAGTAGGAAAGGGGAGATTGGCTTACCTGTCTGCAATGTCTAAAGTATTTTTTCAGTAAAAGCCCAAAATGTAATGTTTTCCCTATACTTTTGCTATATTTTGGTATGGGTTGTACACTAAGGTTATGAGTTTCAGTTTCTGACTCTTTGTGACATTAGTAAGCATAAAATACATGAAATTAAAAAAAAAGTGACTATTTTTTGGGGAAAGGCATATCTTCACATGGAGGTTGGATTGCAACCAGTAGACATGAACATTAGGTTTCTCAGTATATCATGTGAATATGTTTAATCTAAATTTGAATTTAAAAGTATTTTAGAAAGGTTGATTTCTCAAAATATTTGGTTGTTGCAATTTCAAAAATATTTTCTTCAAGCCTATAATTTCCATGCAAATATGGACTAATTGGAAAAGGCGTATATGTAATGTGTTAGTTGGTTTTGTTTGAAAGTAATCTCTCTTTATCTATACTGCCAGATGGATAAGAAACCTAGCTTGAAAACATTTTAGCCTTATGTGTGTATTGTATGTGTCTTTAGACTCGGTACAAGACCCATAAAAAGTTAGTTGGCAGCATTGAAAAGATCTTTATATAGGTGTTGTTTAGGAGCCTAGCCCTGACATGCGGCAAGCCTGGAGAAATGCATATATTATGTATAATTCCCTCTTTTGTGAAAGACATATTCTTCTATTGAAGATATCCATAAAAGTTGGCAATAGCAGTGCACATATGAAGGCATTCTAGCTACAACAAAAACCATATGAAACATGGCAAAAGCTGATGGCACTACAAACTAAACCTTTACACTTTATGAAGGGAACTATTTGTTTGAATCTTATTCAAAGATCATTATAAAAAATAACCTTTCCTTCTATAGAGTTTTGTAGGATTAATAGGTGGCGGTAGTGTTTCATTTGAAAGAAAATTGTCTAGCAATTATTTACAAAGTTCCCGTTTGCTTTTAGGTTATATAGTTCTTGCTTTTGTAGCTTTGATAATTGTTGTAATAAAGTGAATGTGGGGGTGCAAGAACAAAATAAAAAATGTTGTGTACAAGGAGTTATCTAGAAATCTTAAAGCATCATCTTATTGAGTAGTACCATTCTTTAAGTTATATTAGATGGATCTTTTTTCTTGAAACTTAACTTTAGTTGCATATGACATAATTATCAGTCATGCTGAAATTCTCAAATGTTGAAAATGATTTGACATTAAAAGTGTGAAATATCACATTAATCTTGTCCTATAAACTATCCTAAACAGTAACCCCATGTATTTTGTACTTGACACTAATAGCCAAATAGCAGTTAGTAGTCTCAAACAAAAGAATATATGAAAAGGGATTAGGGGATTAGAACATGAGCAAAAAAGGAGGATTGTCCATAATAGGTGGAGTAGTTGATTAGAAGCTCCTTGCGCATCCACAAAAGTAATTGATTATAAGGTGGGAGTTTTCAACACCGGTTTCCATTTTGATAATTGAAGAGTAATAAAGGCAGAATTCCATGGGCATATAGAAAAGTGCAATTATACTAATAAAAGTATTCATTTACAACCCTAAAGTCATTCATTGATGAAATACAAAATACAGTGGAAGTTCTAAAAATTATAGGATTCCCCAAAATATCTTAAACATAAACTAATTATAACCACCAGCTTGACCTTGCCTCAAGACATGTGTCAATCACTTCTCTTTATCTGCACCTTTCATCCCACTAGCACCCGCTGATATGTTTATTTAAATAAAAAGGGTGAGATTCTGAAGAATCCCAGTAGAAACATGCTATCGTTCATAGACAATGTGAAAAGGAAATAAGATATGCGCCAAGATATGGACCAATTAATGAAAAACATAAACACATCATCATCATTATGTATACATGCATAGGGCCCAACCCCTCAATCTATACTAGTTGGACTCCTACTAACTCCCAGTGTAAGTACAACCCGACACTAAATGCCCCTCTTTAGGCAAACCATGTTGATTAATAAAACACATTTACAAACAATGGCATCCACACAATCACATAACTATGGCATGATGTATGAAGGATAATGTTCCTACCTCAAAGTTCTTTCAATCCCTTTTTAGTGTGCCTCATAAAATGTGTCGTTTCTGGCTTCTGACTCAGTCCTAAAATATTAAATGTACAAGAAATAGATCATAACCTATCCAAGTATCATTTTAGACTCTTCCATAGTGTTTCTTGTGGTTATATTAGTCTATGGTGAAAATTTACCAAAATACCCCTGATAGATATATTTTTATTAATTAATCTTAGGCTTTTGTGGGACTTAATTGAATATTTTGGGCATAATCAAGTATTAGTGTGAGATTTTAGTGAAAGAATAATTTGAAAATTAAAGTGGTTAAATTGTTATATTTTTAATTAATATTTGTTATTCCCATTATTCTTTAATTGTGAGCAAAAGATATTACCTTTGTGAATATAATTTTGTAGGTGATGATGTGGCATAACTTAAGCGGTCAAGATCAAAGATGTTATTTTGGAGCTTAATGAAGGACAAAAGTGGAACATCACAAGTGCATAATTTATTTTCACATTTTTTCTAAGAGGAGGTTAAATGAGTAAGGGCATTGTTTGGTAGTTGTAATTTTGTACCTAATGCCAAAATAGATTCTTGCCTCTTATCTAAACATGGCCTAACTCATTTAACCTAGTGAATTAAAGAGAGAAAAGGAAGTGAGGACCATTGTGGAAGGAAGAGGCGGCTGGATTAAAGAGAAAATAGCTGAACCGAAATGGTTGAAGGAGAAAAGAGCACAGTTGGACTGATTAAATGAAGAAAGGGTAGCAGTTTTTTACTGAGTTGAGAGAATGACGTGAAGATGGGAATAATTGAAGAAGAACAAAGATAGCTGGACTGATTTGATGAGCTAAACCAAATTGTAGAAATAGAGAAGACATGCAGCCGAAATTGTTGACCGGTTGGAATTAAAAAGCTAGCTGAACCGATTGGAGAAAGAAAAACATGAGATAGGAAGGGACGAAGACCGAGTGTGAAAGAGTGTGGAGCTATGGAAATAAAGGGAGGAAGCATCGGATGAAAAGAAAGGGGTGGGGAGCCAAAAGCAAGAAAGGAAGAGGTGGTGGCTATTAAGGAAATTGAAGGGGATTTGGACTAGAATTGGAGAGTCATTTCAGTGAAGCAAGCTGCTGCGTTTCATGGCCAATTATCCCTTCATTCTTCAAGTTTCTTCCTCCTCTTCCATGAGTAGCTAAAGTGTTGGTGATTTCCTTGAGTTGGGTAATGGTTTGAGCTTCTAAACTTCAATGGAATTCCTTAAGCTCTCTTTCTATTTCATAATTGTATGGCTTGGTAAAGTATGTGATTATGATCTAGATTGTTCTATGCCAAGTGAATAAACTTGGTGGTTGAGGTAGGAGTTGATTAATTAAGCTTTGTATGATTCAAATTAGGAGTAGGTTGAGTTGTTTATTCCAACTTGGTTAAGTGGATTGTAAATGACTAAACTGAATGCTGTGAACTTTTGTAATAGTAATTACAAGCTAGAATTTGAAGTTGATTATTCATCTCCTTGAGTCTTAATTATTTGGTGATATTCATTTAATTGCTTCGATAGAATGAGTTAAATGATTATTGTAAGAATGGAGCTAGTGGTATCTTAGTTCCATCCTCTTAACTCATTATGGAATTCATATTATTAGCAAGCAAGGAAGACTAAAACCTCAACTCAAGAGAATCCCATTTCATTATTATATTAGTTAATTGAATTTATCTTGTTATTAGTGTTAATTTCAATTCCTTTTGCTTCTTTATCTTGAAAACTAAAAAATACAAAAATATTGCTTTAGCTTAGATTATTTTATTAGTTTAAAAATCAAATTCTCAAAATGATTTCTCACAACTTGAAGGTTTATTTTATTACTTTAATACTTAGAAACTTGGACATTAATCTCCTCACAAGAACGACCTAGGTTGAGCTACTACGCTACATTTTCAAACCTAGTTTTATTTTGTGAACTCACATGACATGGGTTTATCAACCCCGGGGACCTTGGCCCCACCGTACCCGACCAGATGACACGTTTTCCCAAAATTTGACTAGGCTATCCTAATGTATTTTCACTCAAGGAATCCATTTCTGGGCTTGAAATCACTAAATTCAGTGTCAATTATGAAAATACCCTTGACAACCCTGATTTAGGGTTTTATGGGCGTTTTCGTAATTATTCTTTTTCAGCCTTTTCCGAAAAAGTGACCAACTGTAACCCCACCTATTTTTGCCTATTGAATCCAATGGAACCATATATTTCATGAAACTCCAGCTCCTTCCCTCTAAAACAGTGTTGGCTGAAATATTAGTCAAAAAATGGAAAAATCCTCTTTTGTGTTTTAGCTTCTTTTTTTTTTTTTTTTGCCAAATGTTTTAGCTTCTTAAGCTTGTACTTTTCCACTTCTAATCCTTTATTAACTCATTTAAATGCATCTTAACCATGATTCAAAGAAGTTTGGGTAGTATAACCCCTTAGGGTTAGGACTTTCCAAATTTACAAACTTGCCAAAAATCACCAAAACCAACAACAACCATCAAAAACAACTTCATACTTATATAGATCTAATGTTTGTGAAGTTACCTATTGAGTTCTTGGATTTTCTCTCTCTAGGTGTCCTCTCCTCTCTCTCCTGAGCTCAAGATGTGACTTCAAAATCATGGATTCCATGAAGAGAAAGGTTTAGAGAAGGTCTTCCATGCATGCTTACAAGAAAAAGGCTTAAGAAGCAATGTCTTACCTTAAGCTTTCTCTCTTTCTCTCTAGATCTCCAAGACTTCTTCAAAGCTCTCTCCCCCTTTTCTTTTCTTTTCTTGGCCGAAATGAGCAAAGGGAAGGGAAGAGAAAGTGTTTTAATGAAATGCCTCTTCTTTCTTGTGAGCCCTTGATTTCCAAGATTCACTACTATAGAATATATATATTACTACCCTAAAGGACGTCCCTTTTTTAAAAAGGGACCCCAAAAATATAACCGGTGGCATATTCATAATTAATAGTGAGAATTGCATAAAATAAAAAACAAAAAAAATTACTTTAGACGTCCTCAATCTAAATAAGGAGGTCTAAAATCACATTTTAGACGTACCTACTTGTAGTGGGGACGTCTAAAGCCACATTTTAGATGTCCCTACTTGCAATGGGGACGTCTAAAGTTAAATATTTTTTTTTTAAAATTAGGGACACCCTTTAGCATCCCTAATATATATTAGGGACGCCAAAGGGCATCCCTGTATCATTAGGGATGCAAATGGTTTCCCTAATTTAATTTTTTTTTAAAATTAGGGACACCATTTGGTGTCCCTAATATATATTAGGGATGCCAAAGGGCATCTTGTATCATCAGGGATGCCATTTCGGCGTCCCTAATATATATTAGGGACGCTAAAGGCCATTCTGGCGTCCCTACTATATATTAGGGATGCCAAATGGGTCCATAATTTAAAAAAACATTAAAACTTTAGACGTCCCCAATCTATATAGGGACGTCTTTAGACTTCCCTATATAGATTGGGGATGTCTAAAATAAAAAATAAAATAACTGGACAACTTTAGGCGTCCCTAAATCGAATTGGGGACGTAAAAAACAATTCAAATTTATACTGACAATCTTTATTTGTCAGTTTTACTGTCATTTTTATACTACTCTTACTCTCATCTTTCTCTTCCCATCGCTGCAAACACAAGGAGAGCTACTGTCGCCACACCTTTTAACTCTTGCTTCTTCTTCTTTATATGCTCTTTTTACTTTTACTTCTTACTTTTATCTTCTTTATCTTTTTTCTTTGGGTTTCCCTTCTATTTTATCTTCAAACTCGTATTGTTATGATTCGTAGATCAAGACCCTGAAATATGCTTCATGGCCATGTTCCTGCCGAGAAAACAAGATTCGTCTCTCCCTGTTGCTCTTCTCTATTCATTATTACGTGAAAATGAATTTCAATAATAGAAGAAGGTAAGTTTTTTGCAATGGATTCCTCTCATTGTTTTCATATTCTGCCTATGAGATTTTAGCTTTGGAGTTATTATTGTGTAGATTTTGGATTTGGAGTTCATATACTAGATTTGTAATTTTATTGATGATGATATGTAATTTTTGGTTTTAAACACTGTTTAGTCCAGATATGTAATATAAATGATTTTTTAAAAAAACACTTTAGACGTCCCTAGTTTAAAGTAAGGACGTCTAAAGTTTGACTTCAGACATCCTTACTTTAAACAGGAGACGTCTAAAGTGTCCCTAAAACTTTAGACGTTCCCAGTTTTAAGTGGGAACGTCTAAAGTCTAGCCTATGGACGTCCCTTGTTTTACGGACGTTGTTGATAATTTTTTCTACTTCACTCAGATAGACGTCCCCCTGTTTTGAGGCGTTAAAAAGCCTAAAAATGGGACATTAAAAGCGTTTTTTGTAGTAGTGATTACATCTTGTTATGACACTTGGCAAATGTCTCATCTCCTTCTAACTATGTCATTAGGCTTCCTATTAGATTTGAACTAATTTTCCTCCTCTTGGTTAGCATCAAAAACCGTCCCCCTCTTTGCTCTTCTAACCAAATGAGTTTTCCTCCAACTACACCAACATTGCACTCAACCATGTACTCAAGTAGTGTACTATTATCACCATTCCTTGTCCAAGAAGCAATACGCAATTGCAATTAGACATGTGCTCTTGGAAAATAAATTATAAACTAATCTCATTCCATAGGATAATGACACTCATCATATTTAATTTCATTAATCAATTTTTCCCTCCATTTTCCTTGTGTTGGACGAAATTTGGAAGAATAGGGAAATAAATTGTTTTCAACATTTCCATAATTCAAATAAATGAGTTATGCATAATTCTTTCTAATTTCACAATTATTGATTTATTCTACCAAGAATATTCCAATTATACATTTTTCTTTATTTTCCTTAATTAATTGAAATTAACTTCAATTAATTGGAAAATAGTTAATCTTGGGCTAAATTGGCAAAATTATGATTTTGCTATTACCTTTTTAATTTAATTCCTTTCTTGAATTAATTTTCCCATTTTTTCTCATGAATATGAATATTTCAAAATTCATAAGTTCCAAATTTCATGAATATTCAACATTTTATTAAATTTCTTGAATAATTACAATATATTTTTGGTGAATATAAAATTTGGGGTGTTATAGGAGTGTGTATGAGAAAACTAAGACCAATGTTGTTTATAAGAAGATATTTTAAAATATGTATATACTATTACATTTTAATGTATCAAGTAAGAGAAAGCATGCAAGCATATCTTGTTGATACACTGTTGTCATATATGTTACAGTAGATTCATAATGTGTCTTTAATTTAATTCTGAGATATTTGTTAGGCATACAATATGTGAGTTGTTTTATTGATTAGGATTAAGATGAAATAAACCCATGAAGAATAAGCTTCTTAGGCATTGCGTGGGGAGTACACACTATAAAGTCTATGTAGTGTCTTTAATATTTAAGAAAGACTATAGTTAAAGATTGTATAACGTTAAAAAAAAAACCCAAATAACAGGAATATCATTGCGGTTTTTTGTTTTTCATTTTTAAAATATCATGATACTTTTTTTAAAGGTTGGGTTATATTTTTATATATGAACATGGAATAAATAGATTTAACTTAAACTCATGAAACAAGAATATCATCGCGGTTTTTTGTTTTTCATTTTTAAAATATCATGATACTTTTTTTAAAGGTTGGTTTATATTTTTATATATGAACATATTCTGGTGGAATAAATAGATTTACTTAAACTCATGAAACAAAATAAGTGGTGGCGGTGGTGGTGGTGGAATAAATAGATTTAACTTAAACTCATGAAACAAGAATATCATTGCGGGTTTTTTTGTTTTTCATTTTTAAAATATCATGATACTTTTTTGAAAGGTTGGGTTATATTTTTATATACGAACATATTTTGGTGGAATAAATAGATTTAACTTAAACTCATGAAACAAAATAAGTGGTGGTGGTGGTATTTATTTTTTATCAATTATCAATTATCCATACAATGTCAGAGTGAATTATGATCATCATTGGCAATAAAATATTATTAATTTTAAATCTTTATATGCTTGGGGAAGAACTTAATTATAAGATATGGTCCTAATAAAATGTTCCCATGATCATATATGCATCTCGAGAGGATGGATTGAAATAGTTGGGCATAAAAGTAAAAGTGGGTCTAAAAACTTTGCATCTATCATGAAATTTAAATGTATCATATGAGGGTAATGCAAATAAGGATATATTGTTGGGATGGTATAGTGATTTTTTGAAATATCTTTGATTATGAGATATTTGTCCAATATGATAGGTGCTGAGTTGTTTTTTTTTTTTTGTTGGAATTAAAATGAATGACTCCAAATTTACAATCTTCTCAGATGGAAAAGCATACAAATATTGTGTGCAATACAACAACATAATTAAAAATCTTGATACACAATCCTATTGAGTTGTATTTATTATAAAATTTTATGAAGAAGAATTTATCATTGCCAAACACTTCCTCTGGTCCTATTTATAAGCAACTTTTTCCTTGATTGCACAAAACGAACTGGTAGTTAAAAGTAATAAGTGTGTCAAAAATGTCATGTTTTTCCATATATGCCCATATTTATGAAAAGAGCATAACAGAGAGAATATATAGAAAGTATGAGAGATAATGAGTATAAGATATGAGAGATAATGAGTATTTAATAAAGGTAAAATAGGAAAAAGAAGCTTATATTTTCAGACCAAAAGTGAAAGTTGCTTATAAAAGAGATCAGTCTTATGAGACATAAAGTTGTTTATAAATAGAACCAAAGGGAGCAGTAATTACGATGTAGCTATAATTATTTATGGTTCAAATAAAATAGTATAACTAATAAAGTATGAAATAAATGAAAAATGTATTAATATGTAAAAGCTCCACGTGCAACACACAGATAGCACATGCTTGTTAAATGAACACTTTGTATTACATGCAAGCTCTGCTCTTCAAGCTTATCCTTTTCTGTTGGACTTTGGGTCTAAGTTTGCCCTTGATGGGCTGGACTATTTGATTAGGAAATAAGTAGCCTAATCAAATAAGAATAAAATCAGCATAAAATGCAGATTGGGGAATAATTAGTAATAATTATGGATTTGTTAATTAAGGAACAAATCACCATAATTAGAGAATTAATTGAGAATCAATTAATTGCTGTCTTGGAGGGCAAGAAGGTGTGCACACGTTTCCTAATTAGTGGCCTCCATAAACCACTATAAATAGGGTGTGCCTCTTCAATTGCAACTCGCCCCGCCATTGAGTTTTTGTGGCAATTCCCTTCTCTCCAACCATGTTTCTGGTTCTGGTGATCTGTTGTGCAAATCACAATTAGGCTCTAGTAGTCTAATAATTGTGTGGGCACAAGTACGGAGTATTGGAGCTTTGACTTGGATCCGAACATGGATTTGTTCAGGTACACCTAATCTCCTTTTCGTTATATTTTTCTTACATTGGCATCAGAGCGTGTTGATCTTGTGGCTGTGATTATTCTATGTGAATAATTTTTTAATGTCATCATTCTTATTATTTTTCCGCTGCGCAAAATCATAATTCTGGGTATGATTTATTTTGGGTGTCAATATGTGTGACTTTCCGCTGTGCAATCATATATATAAGAAAATAAGATCTTTATATATGTATGTGTCATCTGGCGTTGCTGTTTTTCCCAGACATGTGTCCGAATATCATTTCAAATTGTATGAACACGTTTCTTCGATTTTTTTTCTGTCTCTGCCTCCATATATATATATCTGTATAATAAACATATATAATTTTTTGGTTTTGCATGAGTTCTTAAATCCCTGTTCTTCATATATTCATGCAATAACATGCTTTTTTCCTTCTCTCACATGATTTTCGAATATGAATGGTGACTATTTTCTCTTTGGGACCTATGTGGAACCAAAAACAAGAGACTTTTAACTCTCAAGGGTTAGAAGAGCCTTTGAAACCCAGAGGACAAACATCCATGTCGGTTTACATAGTGTCGTCAACGTCGAGAAAAAATTGGGTGTTTGAAACTCGGTGTTTTTGCCTAAAGTAAGGACATGGATGTGTAGAGCTTGAAGAGACAATTCCAACGATGCTTAGAACGCGTCAAACGGAGTTTAGATGAGGGAGAAACGAAGAAAAGAAGTTGGTGGGTTGTTAGTCGCCGCCGCCACTTCACTCGAGATTTGATGTTTTAAGATCAAATACATGCCATGGATTTGTAGTTCGTTGAACTACGATTCCAATGACACCAAGAACATAAAAAACGGAGCTAAAACGAGGGAGGTATGGCCTCCCGAAGTTGGCCGGTCATGATGACCCGTCGGAGCTCCAACCGGGTCGAGCTGACCCGGCTGGAGGTTGAAGATGATGATGTGGCAGTCAACGCCACGTCATCGGTCAACCAATGACACGTGGTGCCAATGAGCGATCGCCACGTCAGGGCCAAGCAGCACGTCAGCATCAGTCAACGAGGCCACGTCATCCATTGACTAGCCACGTTGACCGAGACACGTCAGAGGTGACGGGTCAAGGTTGACCGGTCAACGGTCAACAATCATTCATTGACTGTTGACAAAAAAACAAGAAATTGACAAGTGGCACGTGGGGCCCACTGGGACCTCCATTTGAAATGTGGCAAGCACCGTCAGAGAGAGGACGGCGCATGGAGTCGTTTGAGTTGGCGCGTGTATGTCACACGCCACCGCCGAGAGTGGCCAACGCTGGAATTTTCCAATTTTTTAGGATTTTTTGATCCAGAGACCTTCTAGGGGCGCGTGACAGGGCGTGGGACCTCTAATTGAGACGCGGTTGGTTTCTAAAAATCTCTAAATTTGAGAGCTTCAATTTGATATATAATTTGCATATATTTGAAGCACGTTTGGATCTGTTTTGAGTCAAAAAGGTACTTGTATCCACCTAGAGATTCCCAAAAATGTTGGAATTGAATCAATGATGGTTTTATTGTTTTTGGGATAGGTTGATTTTTTTTAAGAGTATTTTTTAGTTGCAACATAAGGTTAAATGCTGAAAGATTCTTTAAAAGTAAGGGATTAATCAAATGAGTTTTTGAATATAAAATCCTATCCAACCTTGACTCAAACTCTTAGAGATAAAACCTGAAAATTGCAGCAACCTGAAATTGTTCAATAATTATTGAATAATAACAAGTCTTCCTATGTTTTTAGCCATATTGATTCAATTGGGATTGAATCAGTGACTTCTAAAAGTTAACCTTTTATCACATATGTTGTGACAAAGGACAAGACAGATAGAGATGTGAGAGTCATCTCATCAAGTGGGAGGTATGTTGCAAATATATCCAAGTAAGTGGATGTAAACATGGCAAAGAGGAGCTGAACATTATAGCTAGACGCTACATAAGTTAATGTGGTCAGAAGGGCCTATGAGAAGGAGAACCTAGTTAAGAGACAATGATATAAGGCTTAAATTTTTGAATGTTCTTGTTTTTCCATTGAATTTAAGATTAAATTCTCTGTTTCTTTTTAGAATTGAATTCAGTATATTCTCTTCTTGTTTTCTTGAACATTCATGCTAGTTAGATGATATTGTGTTATTATCTTGTTAATATAACTGCTCTTTGATTGAGTGGGAGTTTTTCTGGAATGTATCTAGAAATCCAAAGGGGAAGGTGTTCAATGAAGACTATGGTTAAAAGGGTGATGAGCTAACTAGTATGATTGGAATAGGAGTCAACATAGTTGTCTCCTGAACATGAAACTAGTGAACTTATTATCTAATTATCCTTTGTCTTATTTGAACAAATAAGATTTGTATACCATAATCGTCTAAGTGACCAATTATGACCAAGTCTATTTGACTGAGCTTATGAGGACAAGCTCAATAGAGATATCTGTGGAGCTAAAAACTCTCAAATCTCTTTTTATTCAAGAAGAATGAGATGTCAGGGACATCCTACTAACTAGTCTTCAGCATTTAAAGGTTGAAGCAACCGAAGGATACAAAATGTTTATGCTATCAAGTATAGAAAGAACAATATTGCTTAAACTTATGTTGGTATGAGCAATGTAACCTTATCCAAGCCATGTGGATAGTGTTGGAAGATAGTGCAAATAAGTGATCTACTTCCATAAAGTTAAAACTAAGTTAAGTTTTAACATAGTGTACTAAGTCCTAACATGTTGTTTACACAACACTTGAGGCAGATGTCAAACTAAGAAGTTGAGACAAACTAAATGCCAAGTTCTTTCTAACAAACAACAAGTATATGTGTTGTGTTAAGACATCTCCCAGTGAGTGGGAGGAAGCTATGTCTCCCAGTGAGTGGGCATATATGAAAGTAAAGATTGCCTCTGATATGCATATTGTAACCTTCAGCAATGTGATTCGCCATATTGAACTTGAGTGTGAAAGACTGAAGGATTCAAGATCCATCAGTTAGACGAACTTAGCTAAAGAGTGGGAGGATTCATCCTCTAAGCCCAAAGGCAAGAAATCTATGAGGTAAACTTAATCTAGAGGAGGTCAAATGGTTTCTACAAAGATGAAAAGCTACATTCATAACCCTTAAGGTTTATAAAAGTAGCGATCCACATGAGTTGTGGATATTTTAGAGAAGCATATGGCTTCATGTCAAAAGCAAAGCAACAAAGAGATAGAATCAAGGGATTGAAACTTGCACGTTAACTCTGCATAGATAAACCACCCTGATCACTCTATGCAATTACAACTAACAGAATCACATCTTTGCTATCTCTTTAGTTAAGGATTGATGGGACTATGATTCTCAAATCCTTTGTTGGATTTTGATGTTTCTTTTCTAGGGATAAAAGATTCCATTTCTTGCCACATGTACACCTTGATCAAAGGGAATGATCAAACTAGCAAAAGAGTATTTGCTAAACAATGTGTGCTAAAGGGTTAATACCCTTATGAATAAGTTGAAAACTTATTCTACCCGGCAAGAAAGACAAAGAAACATTTTTTGAGAATATCCACTGCAATTGGTAAATTATGACGTTAGTGAACCATTGAACGTGAGGGCAAAACACAAAGAGCTTGGTGTTTGATTAACATTGTGGACGTTGACTCAAAATACAGTAATGTTTACTTGATTTTTGGCAAATGTGAAGCTGTTAGATAATGGCTAATCTAGTCAGGAATCAGTTAAACTAAAAGAATAAAACCTTTTGAACTAACAAGGGTTAAAGACACCCATGTGATTAGTTCAAGCTATTTTGTGTGCAAGTAAGGCATTGTTAGGCAACTATCAATACCTAGAACCCTTCAACATAATAGAGTTATTGAAATGGAGAGATAGACCTCTCCTTGATTTGGTTGTGAACATAATGGCATCAATAAGGCTATCAGCCATATGTTGGTAGGTAGACTTGCAACTATTATATTCACACTTAATCAAATGCCTTCTATGTCAGTCACGACCTTACCCTTAAATCGTGGATGAGACTTAGACTAAGACTAAGCTCGTTAAGACCATAAGGGTCATCAACTTTATATTCATAATTCTTCATATGAGTAAGGAAGATTAGGGCTAAGGTATACAAGGTATCTCTTTGTGAGATGACATGAGAATTTGACATGACACGTCTTCATTAGTGAAAATGATGGCGGTTCAGTGACTGAGAGAAAACCGTGGGACATAAAGTTCATAAAACCCATATTTCCTAGCAGGAAATGAGCATTAATCACAATAAATCTCTTTAAGAGGTTCACAAGTGATAAGGAATAACCAAGTGTTCCTAAATTCACTAATCCGAGTGGGAGGATTGAGACCATTTTCACGACGAAAGAGGTAAGAGGTAAGTTATGAGTGAATTACCTCACTCATACATAGGAAAAGAATCCTATGAAATCTATCTCAGAGCAAATTATCATCTAGCGAATGACTATAAGGGGATAAATTCCCTAATGGATTGAGTGCTCTCTTCATCATTTAGGAGGTGATGATAACTACCTATAAGTGTCTGAAAGACACTAGAATGACCTGCTAAGATGAATTGCAAAGTGTCATGCAGGAGGATTTGGATTCTTTTTGAGCCAAGTATATGTTTTAGGCAATTTATTGCCTAGCCAAGAGGTGATTGGGAACAAGTAGATTCTCAAATCTGTTGAGGGCATATAAAACCTAAAACATTTAGTGGCTAAGGGGTAATACAATTGAAGGTTGTCCATTGTGCATTTTAACTCTGAACTTTGGCTATGACAACAAGCTTAGTCTTGAAATTGCATCAAGATTATGTAAAGACCACCTTCCAATTTGGAATTTTGGAAATTGGATGATGAACTCTACATGAAGCAGCTTAAAGGCTTCATAGAAACAATAACCCAAATAGTAGTATATGAGGGTTTCACAAGGTGAAAGCCTCACCAACTTTGAAATAATCGAAAAACACTACATAAGTCCCAAACGGTCTAGTGATGATTCTTTGTGAAGTCATCCTTTGTCAAATGACATATGAAACAAGTGTCAAGGGAGTCAAAGGAATATAGGATGAGAGAATCCTTAAATTTTGAGTTGAGAAAGTCATGGGTTGAACAAATATCTTGAATGACAAGGTAAACAGAGATTGCATAAGGAATATACAGTCTTTGCTACCTAAGACATGTACAAGTGTGATCTTTAGGCATCCAAGGATGTCAAACTGCAAACCTATGGACACCCCTGAAGTCAAGGGCATAAACCTAAAGAGGTTACATGTCCTATAAGGAATCCAACATAAGAAAGGTTGATAGAGTCCCATGTGAGACTATAGTTGGTAATATGAATGTACACATTGGTGACATAAGACCAAATGGTTTTTGGTCAGACTTGGAAGTTGTTTTTGGTCTTTCTGTGAAATGGGTTATGAGAATAACCATGGATTAAGTTGTCAAGACAACAACTTTCCTTCTGAAAGCATACTCCAATACAGGACCTAGGTAAATGGTGATGGAGTAAGGAAATATACAAAGTATTTTTTCCTGTTATCCATGGAAATAGAATGCAGAGTATGTTCTGCCATCATTCAAAGTGTCATATGGCTAAAGTACTTCCTTTGAGAGATTGGGAATGAATGGTGGATAGAAGGATCCAAGAGATAACATCTTATGATGAGGATCCTAAGTATCACAGCAAGGCGAAACATACTTTTTGATATATCTCTATAAGAGATATGCTTTCAAAGAGGGAAAGCGACAGTTCAATGACCTTCTACTGACAGAATGTTGGAAGATCCCCTTAATGAGCCCATAGCTTGATTTTCATTGAGTTAGTGAAAATCTTGGGGCGTGAATAAAATGTAAGGTCGTGAACTTGTTTTATATGAAGATAAAAGAAATAGTATGTATGTTATGAGTAAATACATATAAGGTATACAAGTTTGTATGTCATACAGGTCAGAAAAGGTTGGTTCACTCACACAAACAACTATCTTCCCATGTTTTACGGGGGCATGGGAAGGTAAGATGAGCAAATGATTGCCATGAGATGGTTAAGAAGAATCTTTCTGTTTGAGTTGGCTCGGTTAGACTGAGATGAGATCTACATGTGTGCATATACACAGAAAATGGATCGAAGCATGAATATAAACCTGTAGCTAGGCAAAGAACTCTTTTTCACAAATGAGATTGTAAAAGAGATATTGTGAAAAAGAAAGTTCTAGGTTCAAATGTTGAGTACATCTTGGAACTAATGTCTGTATGGTGAAAGATAAAGAAATCGACGTACACGTCAAACCATTCACCGTAGCATGCAATTCATACTGCATGTGCTTGGGAGTTAAACTGTAACACAGGATGTGGGTGAAAGATCCCTAGTTCACCACAGTGTGAGTCCCAGGAAGGAAGAATCCTTCCACGATGCCTTTAAGACTTAGGCAACATCATGAAAGCTTGGTTTGGTGACAGCTACTTTAGCTGAAGCTCCATGATCACACTCGATTTGGTCAGACGAGTGAAAACTAGGAAAGCGACCAAGTCAAGATGGACTGATGATTAGTCAAAAAGGAAAATTTACTCCTAGATACATAAGATGTGCTAATATCTCTGGTCGACCCCTTACTAGCTTTATGTGTAGCTAGTAAGTGTGGATACTATGTGCGTAAAAGGCAATCTGAGTTAATCAACATATTAATATCGAGAGGGATTCACCAATACAAAAAAGGTGTTTTAGACCGACCCATTTAGACTAGTTGTAGTGGATGCATGTCTAAAAGAAATGTGCAGTGGCATTTTCGTTATTATAAACAAGTTGGGAGACCGGTTATTATAATAATCGGTCTAAAAAGATTATTTAGATCAGTTCTATTATAACCGGTCTAAAAAAATTATTGATTTTATTTTTTAGACCGGTTACTAAGAGAATCGGTCTAAAATATATTTTTTTAGACCGGTTAAGAGGATAACCGGTCTAAAAAAAGGTTTTTAAGACCGGTTGCCTAACATCCGGTCTTAAAAGTCCACTTTTAAGACTGGTTGTTAGGCAACGAGTCTTAAAAGTCCACTTTTAAGACCGGTTATCCTCTTAACCGATCTAAAAAATGTTCCCAATTTACTTTCACGCCGTGCCTCATTAGCTCACACTCCCACCTCTTCCAATCTGAAATCGATCCCTTCCATTCTGAATCACCCAAGCAACTTTGTTCCCAATCTTTTCTCTCCTCAGCGCGAGTCCCCATCCCTTACCTTATCCCATTCTGAATCGAGTCCATCGTTGCTCTTCGGCCACTGTACTGTCATACATTGCTTCAGCTGCTCGTGGGTGCTGTCGTCCCTGCTTATTCACTACATTTCTGGGACATCTTCGTCTTCAATTTCTTTTTTGAGGTATGTTCCTCCTCTGTTCTGAGCAAACACCATTATGTTCCTCCTCTATTCTATTGTTGAATGTGAATGCACATTAGGTGTTTGATAAAATGTTTGAAAGGAGAAATTAAAGACATTTATATTCGGTATAAGCTGTCTTGTCCGTGAGGTTTGCGATTGTCTGTAAGCTAAGCCTCAAGTTCATATCTAGTTTGCTTCTGTTGGACTTTCTTTTTTCCCCTCGTCCCGTTTTATGTATTGCTTGTCTAACTGGTTTGCTTTTGAAAGGGGTTTTCTTATTTTTATGTTAAAAGTATAATCTGGTGTGCGAGCTTTTATGTTGTGAATTGGCTTGTTGATAGCAGTAGATGTGTTGTTGAGCGTGCCTTTGCTTGAAATTATTACACCTTTGGATCTTGGACAAGTTAAATCTTTACCAGCCGAGGCTTCGGGATGTCAATATATGTATGAAACAATTGCAGATTTTTGTTAATGTATAACTATTTAATATCTTTTCTTGAGCTTCTTGTCAGTTCATGGGAGTATGTCATTGTGTTTGAGCGCCATACCTTAACTTTCAATTTGAAATTGCTAGTGCAATGGTTTTCTCTAATTTCATGAAGGTTGAAACTGAAAGGAATGAACTCAAGCGCATTTTTAAAGTGTTTTCTGTCAGGTTTTTCAATATAACAGTGACACGGGTAGGAACTTTTCTTAACTAGTCAATAATGTGGTGTTGAGTTATAAAAGTTGCTATGGGTTATATTTTTATTTTTATTTAAAGAGCTTAAAAGTAAACAACAACAGGGCTTTGTACCAATGCTTACAAAAATAAGGGAACATTTCCAATATATCATTTTATCATTCTTTAATTTTTAAAGATGCAAAAAAAAAAAAATTGCTGCCAGTGTACCAAGTATGCACCAACAGGTGTTGGTGTTAGTAGAAAAGGCTGTCTGCTTAATTATGAGGTGTCGAGTTGAATTATGTATAATTGCAAAGAAACATTTTTGGTTGAGTTACACTCAAATGAACCTAACAAAATTTAAATCTAATACAATCATGAATGTTTCTTTCTCTGTGTAAATATATTCCCAACAATTACCTTTGACCTTGTCTCAAGTTTTCCGGCCATGCATATCTTGAAAAAACCTTTTAAGAACGCTTTTAAATCATTAATTTATTATTGTTTGTAAGCTTGTAACTTCAAAGATCCGTTTGTTTGACCTGCTTTTGATATTTGCATCATATTGACTACATTATATGTTTGATTTTTTAAGTTTACCAATCAGTTTCATTGATTTAAAATGCTAACTGGATAATGAGTTTAAATTGTAACAAAATATATGTTTAAAGTTTAACTTGTAATTATATAATATTTTAATATTTTAAAAGATTTAATGTTAAAATGTTTAAATCATTTGTTTGGGTTTATTTAGAATATTTTTTAATTTATTCATTTTAAATTAAAGATTAATACGACAACCTTTGGTTGTATATAAATGGTTACCATTCAAATTTTGTTCAGTAGGTGTTTTCCATTAATGAGACTTATGATGTTATTCTTTATGTTATGTTTCCTCTCTGCTTTCCCTAGCCCAATGATTCTGAGATGAAGTTAAAAAAACTGGATCCTTTTGATCTGTACTGGCATTTGAATGGCATGTATGCAGATCAAAATACACCGGACTTGTCCGGGAGAGCTAGATGATGTGGTGAAGCAGCTAGAAGAAGCAACGGGTTCAGTGACCATTGGTCAAATCGGTCGGAAAGTGATTATATACAGGCCTAGTCTCACAAAATTGAAGGCAGAAGAGAAGAAGAAACAAGCTCGAAAAGTGTTTCTAAGAAAACAGCTAAAGCCAAAATTGGTAAGCAAGTTAAGGGCTTAGCTTTCATTTTCCTATTTACACTTGTCCCTTGCGACATTTCCCTAATAGTATAATGATTTTTCGCAATGATATATATATATATATATATTTATTGATGGATGGAAGTATACATATGCAAATATGTGTGTGTGTGTGTATTGATTGATGAAAGGCTTGTTGTAGATCACGAGCAGGGCTTAGCCTTTTATTATTTCTGTTTGAGTAATGAATTCTTCATTCTTTTATGATGAATAAAATATAGGAACATAAATAATTGGGAAGGATAGGAATATATCATATATATATATAGGTAATGATCCGGGTGCTATATTAATCATTATTGGTTTTTTGGCCATTCACATTCAATATGCATGAATGGGGTTGAGATCTAACTTCTTTAACCCCATTCATATAAATTTGTGGCCAAAATGTTTCTTATATTTCAAATAAGTAAAAAAGTCAACACTCTTGTTTATGCTTGAAGAAAAAAGATGACCCATTCTTATCATACTCTTACCTTTTCCAGGGGAAAAAGTAGAAAACAAAAAAAAGGTGTTGGAATATATGGATCGTAGTTGGATACAAGCTAAAAGGACGAGTGTTGAATATGATGTTGGGGTAAGGGGTTTTTTAGACTTTGCAAAAAGAAATGCCGATGATGATAGTGGGATGTTTTATTGCCCTTGTGTAAAATGTTTGAATGAGAAGCGATTAAGTGCTGTAGATATATATACACATTTAATTTGTGAAGGGTTTTGTAAGACGTATGTAGTATGCGTATGGCATGGTGAACAATTAGAAATGCCACGTGCATCTCAACAGGGGGAAGTGACTTGTGATGATAATGACACGGATATGGATGATCGGATAGAGGATATTATTCGTGATGTAGGAGAAGAGGCTTTTGAACAATCACATGCATATGGTAATATGTGCAGTGATGCTGAGAAGTCGCTATACCCGAGGTGTAAAAAATACCAATTGCTGAATGTTGTATTGAAATTGGTAAGCTTGAAAGAACGGCATGGATAGAGCGACAAGAGTTTTTCAGAAACGCTTGAGGCCTTTAAAGATATGCTTCCTGATGATAATGTGTTGCCTTGTCGATACTATGATGCTAAGAAAATACTGTGTCCACTAGGGATGAAGTATAAAAAGATCCATGCTTGCCTTAATGATTGCATATTGTATAGAAAAGATCATGAAGAGAAGGAGCAATGTCCGATATGTGAAACTCTGAGGTATAAATCAAATAAGGGCCTTGCAAAAGTGTTGTGGTATCTTCCAATCATTCCAAGGTTCAAGCGCCTATTTGCTAATGAAATTGATGCCAAAAATTTGAGATGGCATGCAGATGAGCGGATTTCTGATGGAAAGCTTCGACATCCAGCTGATTCTTCTCAATGGCAAAAAATCGATCAATTATTTCCTAGCTTCGATAAAGAACCTAGGAATCTCAGGCTTGGGCTTAGCACAGATGGTATGAATCCTTATGGTAGCCTAAGCAGTATACATAGTTCATGGCCTGTTCTATTGGTAATTTACAACTTATCTCGTTTGTTATCTATGAAACAAAAGTACATTATGTTGTCTATGTTGATTTTGGGACCAAAGCAACCCAGAAATGACATAAATGTTTACCTAGAACCCTTGATCGAAGACTTGAAAGAGTTGTGGGATAAAGGTGTTGATGTTTTTTATGCGAACAAGAAGGAGACTTTTAATATGCGAGCAATGATCTTTTATACTATAAATGACTTCCCTACATATGGGAACTTGTCAGGATATAGCGTTAAAGGCCATAAAGCTTGTCCAATATGTGAAGAAGGCACATGCTACCATCAACTTCAACATGGAAGAAAGACGGTTTACCTTGGCCATAGGCGATTTCTAAGACGAAGCCACCCTTATCGTAGATTAAAAAAATCTTTTTTCGGTAGCCAAGAGTTTGAAGATGCTCCAGAGGCATTGACTGGGGAGAAAATTTATGAAAATGTGAAAAATATTAATACTATGTTTGGTAAGTCATCAAAGAGTAGAAATGAGAAAAATATATGGAAAAAAAGGTCCGTCTTCTTCGATCTTCTATATTGGCGCAATCTTGACGTCAGACAGTGTATTGATTTCATGCATGTGGAGAAGAACGTATGTGATAGTATTGTTGGGACACTGCTCAACATACAAGGAAGTTCTAAGGATAGCGTGAAGGCAAGATTAGACTTGCAAGAAATGGGAATACGAGAAGATTTACATCTAAGGCCATACGGTAATAGAACTTTTTGTCCTCCAGCTGCTCATACTTTGTCTAAGGTTGAGAAAAGAAGCTTTTGTGAGTGTTTACATGGCGCTAAAGTTCCCTCAGGGTTTTGTTCAAATTTTAAAAAGCTTGTATCGATGAAAGACTTGAAGTTAATAGGGCTAAAGTCTCATGATTGTCATGTCTTAATGCAACAACTACTCCCAGTAGCTATTCGAGGCATTGCCGAATATGATCTTCAACACATATTGACTAGACTTTGTTTCTTCTTCAATGCCATTTGTTGTAAAGTCATTGACACGGAAAGATTGAAGGAATTGGAAAATGAAGGATATATGATCTTATGCCAGCTTGAGAAGCTTTTTCTTCCTTCCTTTTTTGATATCATGGTACACTTGATTGTTCATCTAGTGAGAGAGATAAAGTTGTGTGGCCCTATCTATTTCTGGTGGATGTACCCAATCGAAAGAACTATGAAAATACTAAAAGGGTATGTGAAGAACCCCAATCGGCCTAAAGCATCTATTGTTCAAAAATATGTTTCTGAAGAAGCTATGGAATTTTGTCAACATTATTTGTCAAATGTATGACATATTGGCGGAGAAGAATGTGTTTCTGATACAATAAATTGGTTAGCATGTGGTCCTGAAGTTGATGTCATAAGTTGGACTTCATTTGTGATCAATGGTTATACCTTTTACACGAAGTACCTAGATGATAAGAGCACAGTCCAGAACAGTGGTGTTGTATTAGTGGCTGAATCTATGCACTTCTCTAGTTCGAAAGATAAGAACCCTACATTGGCTGCCATACCTTATTATGGGGTGATTGAAGAGATTTGGGTGGTTGACTATGTTAAAATTAGATTTCCCATTTTTAAATGCAAGTGGGTTGATGTCAATAATGGTGTGAAGATCGATAGGTTATGATTTACATTAGTAGATCTTAATAGTAGAAGTTTTGGAGATGAACCTTTCATTATGGCAGATCAGGCGCAACAAGTGTTCTATATCACTGATCAGGAAAATAAAATGTGGTCTGTAGCTCTCCAAGGAAAAAGGGTCACTGATATTAACGAGAAAAGTCACTCAAATTATGATCTTTTGAGACTCCTTCTTTTTTCAGGGGTCTACCAGAACTGAACGAAAAAGATAAAGCAAATAATGCACATGGCATAAGAAATGATCATCACGTGGGAATATGGGAGGATATCTCTTTATGATACTACTTTGACCTTAACTAACTAAAGTAATTATGATTATGATTTATATCCGAAGAATATGTTTAGTTATTTTATCGATATAGTCTTCACATGTCATAGCTTAGGATTTATCTTTCTTTGTTGTCGTTACAAGCAAATGACGAATCCCCAGCGTCCTAGTGCAGAGGATCAACCACCTCCTACACCTCTGAGTCAGCCACCTAGTGCTCAGCAGAGTCAACCAGCTAGTATTAACCAGGGTGAGCCTAGCAATGCTCCGAGCCAGGGTCATAGTGAGCGCAGTAGTTAGTCTGTACGGAGGGGTAGACGTGGCACACAGTTGACAGATGTTTCCTTCAGTCGGAGTGCAGGCCAAAAGATACTGATTGAGTTTGATAGACATTGGAAACTAATTGGGCCAATGCACAACGATATAGGAGTTTCGTCGGCCTCCTTGCACGCAACAAACCGAGCATCTTGATAGAGGAGTGGAGAAATGTCGATGCAATGGTGAAGAAGCATATTTGGGACACTATTCAGGTATACAATTCTCTTCTGTATGTAATTAATTATTATCAAATGTCACAAATTTGTCACTTACTCCTTCAATGCATGTATTTCAGCTCACCTACGACGCTCCACAGAGTGAGATCTTGTACAACAAGACGATGACGTATTGTTATGAGCGCTGGAGCAAGTTTAAGACAAATGTGACCAACAATTACATTCATATTATGGTGAAAGATGGTTAGCCTCGTCCTAATCCGTGCGGCCAGTATACATTTCTTGATCAAGCGACTTGGCAAGAATTTTTTAGGCTTCGGACTACTCCAGAATCTTTGGTTAGTTGACTTATTTTTCGTTTTATTTACTTAGCAATTATCTTAATTAATTATAACACTTTCCTTTTGTATCATTTCTTATTCGCAGGCAAAAAGGAAAAAAGCACAAGAGAGTGGTAGAAAGAATGATTGCCCTCATACAATGTCTCGTGGGGGTTATGCAAAGGCTGAAAGAGACTTGTTGGCGGCCAAACGGAAGATTTTGGAAGAAGCATCTCAATCCGATCCTTCTCTTCTTCTTTCTCTGACATCTCCGATTCGTCGAGAAGAAAAATGGCAATTTGCCCACCAAAAGAGGAGTGGGACTTATACGAGTGAACAATCTCGTATAGTAGGTGAAAGAATTGTAAGTATATATCGTTATTGTAATTAGTTACATAAGAAACGTACATTATTACTTATGTTTGTTATTTTAAATTATCTTACAGGATGAACTTAGAAAACAACAAGTTGAGGGCTCTTTTTAAGTCAGAGGGCAGGAATGATATTCTAACAGTTGCTATTGGTAAACATGAGCATCCAGGCTGTGTCAGGGGAGTTGGAGGAGGGGTAGGGATACGGGATTACTTTGGAGCCCTCGTATGCCATTCCTCAAACATCGTGACTAGGGAGGAATTGGAGACTATGTTGGCCATTGCAAGAGCAGAAGCAAAGGCCAAGGTTGAAGCATCATTTGATGCACTATTAGAGACCCAGTTGAGCAAGATGAAAGACAAAATGATAGTGTTTATGAGCTCAAGACAAGATACCAGTGCTCCCCAGCCACAATCGATTGATCCTAATAAGTAGAGCACTAAAGGTAGTTTGTTGCAACATCGGGCAGTCATCAGAGGGTCCTAACCCAGAAATTACCGAGCTTTGTGATCTTTTTGTCGAGGATCCTCTGAGACGGTTAGTTGCACAGAGTAGTGTGCATAACCTGGGATCAACTGTCCACCACCGATAAATGGAAGGTGATCAAGTCTGAGTGTCAGTTGACAAGGTGATTATTGCAGATGCACCTGTCCCTATCCCTTCTGATGAATTCAAGATCGTTAGCGATGTCTTGGGCACGTTCATCTTGTGGCCAACGAACCTTGTTTCTGGTCGACCTGAGGAAAGTCCGATCAAAGCCCCACCAAGTCCAGTTCCCTTCACTTAGCAAGAAGTTTCACAGCTTCCATTGAATATCATGCAACAAGTGATTCTGATGGATATGGTACATCCTTCAAAACAAGAGAGTGGCCTATGGATTCAGTTGTTGGATAGTCAGGAGTGACACGCTATCTTGAGAGGGATGATTTGATGTCCCTGGTAGCTCCTGGACAAAATCTTACGATTGGGATTGTCCAACTGTTCTTAATGTAAGTAGCTTCTGCAATTCAAAGTAAATATTTTAAAAGTTTCACCTTTTACCTTTTATTTATGTGCTTGCATTATTGTAGGTACATGCATCGTAGGTTGGTCTCCTCTGGCAAAAGCAAAAAATTTGGATACTTATGCCCCCATCACTTCCAAGAGAAAGGGACCACTGCTGCTGTAGAGATAGATACTTGTCAGAGAGGCTTAGTGAAACTGGAACTGAGTGTTTCTTGGCTCCATATGTGCATAGGTAAGAAACAAACTGATATTTTATAATTTATATAATGTTTTATGCTTGCTTAATATTCTTCTGTTTTTTTCAGTGATCATTGGCAGTTGCTTCTTCTATGCAAGAGTAGTTACACTGTCATCCTCTTATGTTCCCTCCACTTCAAACAAGGGAATGATTTGAAAAAGACAATGAATTTGTTAGTTTTCTTGCATTATTACCTTTTGTATGCAAAGTTTATGGAATTTGTGTAAAACCAATAACCTTTGTCATTGTGATGATCATAAGGCTATGCGGACATTCCTACACAGTACTTGTGGTAAGCATGTTCGTGACTTAAAGGACCCTACATGGATCATGCCAAAGGTTAGTACATATAGATTTGTTTAAAGAATGTAATAAGACATGCCTTTATATTTGTTTTAATGATATCATGTTTTTTCTCAGAGCCGTAGGCAACCAAAGGGGTCCAACTTATGTGGTTTTCTATGTTGAGACACATTTACAATATTATCACTCTAGGCATGACTGATTTTACTCAAGAGGTAAATTTATATTTCAGAACTTTTGTTTTACTTTATTGTTTTTAAGTTACTAAGTCAATGTTTCGTATGGTTTTGGTGTTACAGATGTTTGATCTTACTGATCCCTTTCCTGAAGAAGATATTGATTTCATTCGCACATGTTGTGCTGAATTCATCCATGAGCTATTACAAAAATAGTGAGTTTTTGAATCAAACATTACATTGTACATTATTGTTCTCATATGTATTGCTAACAACGTTACTTATTTCATCAAAAAGGTAACTGGAGACTCGAAAAAAGATGCATTATGATTATGATCTTGCTATGACCCAGTTTATGAATAATTTTAGAAGTTGTTGCTACTTGTTAGTAGGTAACTCTCACATTTAGTTGTCTCAAACAATTAGTTCTGGTAGCTTTGCATAAATCTTATAGTGATTAAACGAAAGCGATTAGTTGAAAGACAATTTAGATGTTAAAAGACTAAAACATGTTAATCAAAAAACTAATGAGATAGTTTTTTATTCATGAACGACCAATGAAGACAATTAGTTTTGGCCCATGGATCGTTTTTTATTCATGAACGACCAATGAAAAAAAAACTAATGAGACTTCATTAAAAATCAGGTGATGTTATAAAGAGCTGAAAAAAAAAAGAAAAAATTACATGGACATAATTAAAAATAGGTGAAACTATAAGGACCATGTAAAAAGGGGGGGAAACTACAAGGGCCTGATTAATAATCAGGTGAATCAGTAGGGACTTGTAGATCAATTATATCCCTAGTTTACTCTTGTTGAATTGTGATGGTTGTGTCCTGGTGTTTTTGTATCTATATGATGGGTTAATTGTGGCAAGATATTGCTCCTAGAATAAGATTCTTGATGAATCATATTATTGCTTAAACTTAAACCTGTTAAATGTTCATGTATATAAGATTCAGGAAAATGATACTCAATTTAATGCCTTAATTAATACAGAATGCTTGATTATTTGGGTTTTCGTACATGACATAATTGACGCCAATGGCTATTTGAAGCAAAGAGGAATTAAGGTCAGTGTCAGCTGAAGCAATGATCTCATGAACATGGTTCAGCAAACTTAAAATCTGGCTGATCACAATTATCTGATTGAGAATTATCACCTGTATATTTATCTTGATAATTCTATTCAAAATTGATAATTGTGAAAGAGAAAATCTCAAAGTAAAATTAGGTAGAAGAAAGGTTAATGTCATTTTGCTTTTGTTGGTTCTTGGGTGTTTGCTCTATTTCATTCTCTAATTCTTAAAATTATTTACACGTTTTTTATGGCATGTTCATTTCTTTGCTTGGTTCTTTTCCCAGAAACTTCATGTTTGGTGTAGGCAACCAAAGGGACACTGGGGACTAGGGAAGGTACAATCAACTTCAAAAGGAGAAGCTTTTGTTTTACTGCTGTCATTTGATCATCCTTACTGTCTAATTGCAAATGAATCATCAATGTATGACTATACTGGCTTGTATGAACATTAATTTGTTGCTGCTATAGACTGCTGCTTTTGAATTTTGAAATTGAAATAAGTGATTGTTATGTATTGCTGTTAAAATTGGAGCATTCTATGCGTGTACATATAATAAAAGGGGTGTTTTAAAAAAAATGAAGCTTTAAGACCGGTTGTAGTCACAACCGGTCTTAAAAAGTACTTTAAGACTGGTTGTGGGAACAACCGGTCTTAAATGTCCCACAACCGGTCTTAAATGTCTGACCTTTAAGACCGGTTGTGGGCACAACCGGTCTTAGATGTGGATTTTTAAGACCGGTTGTGTTTTAAGACCAGTTATAACAACCGGTCTAAAAAATAACAGACTTTTTAGACCTGCTGTATCAAGACCTAATATAGAACCGGTCTAAAAAGTTATTTTTAACCGGTCTAAAAAGTCATTTTTCTGCTAGTGATTAGATATGCCATGAGTAATATGTATGGGAGAATATGGGGCATATGAGGCAATGAATATATGGCTTACGGTTATATCTAAAGGGTGTCCTTGGATGCTGATCCGATATAAGGGATTTCTAGTATCACAAGCACCAAATCTTAAAGACGTTTTTGCCCACGCAGTCACGGCAGATGCCAAGTATGAAACAAGAAAGAGAAATGCACGCATGATGGGAGGCCCATCAAGTGCTAGTGGGAGATGTTGGACTTTGGGTCCAAGTCCGCCCTTGATGGGCCGGACTATTTGATTAGGAAATAAGTAGCCTAACCAAATAAGAATAGAATCAGCATAATGCATATGGGGAATAATTCAATAATAATTATGGATTTGTTAATTAAGGAACAAATCACCATAATTAGGGAATTAATTGAGAATCAATTAATTGCGTCTTTGAGGGCAAGAAGGTGTGTACACGTTCCCTAATTAATGGCCTGCATAAACTACTATAAATAGGGTGTGCCTCCTCAATTGCAATTCACCCCGCCATTGAGTTTTCTGGCAATTCCCTTCTCTCCTACCATTTTTCTGGTTCTGGTGATCTGCTGTACAAATCACCATTAGGCTCTAGTAGTCTAATAATTGTGTAGGCACAAGTACGGAGTATTGGAGCTTTGACCCGGATCCGGACATATGGATTCGTCCAAGTACACCTAATCTACTTTTAGTTATATTTTTCTTACATTTTCCTTCGGGATGGTCAAGACCATATCCACGATGGCTTGCCCTTCAACTAAGAAGGTTCAAATAATCCTAGAAAAGCAACAAATATACAAACACTTCAATACATTATAATAAAGAAGTTCTAGTACTCATAGAAAGTTAAATAGAATAAACCTTTCTTTGACAATATCTCCACACAAAACTTCACCATATACATGGTTTACATCCCTTCTATTGCTAGGTAATGTTAAGTGAATATGCAATTGTTGAATTGCTTTAATTATGATAATAATAAAATTATAACGCAAAAAAAATTCCTTAACCAAACACACACACACACACACACATACAGAGCTCATACAGTCTTGACAATCCATTCAAGAAATTAAGATAATTGTTACAAGACCCAAGACAATAAAATCTGGCAAATAGAAGTCATACATTCAAGAATATCGTAAAACAGGCTAGTATCAAACATCAAAGAGTGTGTGACAAATGTCATCCTTCACAGTCTGGCTTTTTGAAGAGGAAATTTGCAATAATATACTAATCAGGATTTTGAAATTGAAAAAATCCATGCTGAAAAAGGTAATCTTAATTTGGAACCTAATAATGCTTGAATTTGAAATAATTTTAAGGACTGAATACTATATATATATGTTTGTCACCAAAGAGGGAAAATTTAGTTCTACCAAGAATCCATATCTTTAAAGAAACAAAGACCAAAAAAATTCAAATCTTTAAGAGGTTTCACTCCAGCAAATCACTCATCACAATTATAATACTACATCCAGTACTTAATAATTACCCAACTAAATTATTTTGTACTCAAAATTAAGCCAAAGCAAAGAAGGTAATCAAGCCAACAATATTATTAAAATCTTACAAACTAGATATATCCTAAATTTAATAAAGTAGGACATGACGGACATATTGATTTGAAAACTTGTCTTTGTTCCACGTCACAAAAAAGAATTGTGAGCTTCAGTTTATAAATATAAGCCAAATGGTAGACAAGTTTGTGACAAAAACATAACTGGATCTCAGTCCAGGATACTTCGTTTAATGTTTCGCCAACTCATCATGTACAAAATTCTGCATCTTTAATCAAAGAACCTATATTAGGTGATATATATAACTAGCAGTTGCTGAGGACCAGGAGTCCCAATTGGAGCACAAAAGAGTATTTGTGAACCCGGAATTCCCAAATTTATTAACTGGGATACATATAAATTAATTCCATTTCCTAGATTTTTCTATGAATAAAACATGGATTGAGTATTAGCCCTTACTATTGTGGATATGTTAAGCTTGTTAGAGCAAAAAACAAATTAAGGCTTAGTAGAAGGTCCAATTTTGCTTGCCTCTATTATTTTTAATTTGCTCAGCTTGGCCGCATTGTCAATGTTTTGGTTGAGGAGGCGGCTTATTCTAAGTATATATTCATTGCATTCAAATATCGAAAATTAGTCACAAATTTGATAGCATTTCATAAAGTGGGCTCCACTCAGTAATTTAATGTTCTTTAAAACTTACAAACCAAAATTTGTTTGCATGTTGAATGCTGAAATATTTTGGAAATGGTTACTATATGATTAAAAAAAATTACAATTTTTGGGTACCAAAAGTCTTTGTTCTTTACAATTAAAAAAATGGATATCTTTATGTCTAAGAAAGCACACATTCTGCTGCATCTTCCTTAAATGTCTAGTAAACTGAGCAGAGTATAACTTCTCAAAAACCAAGGGCACAGCTGTAAACTCAAACTATACAAAACAACTCAGATAATTAATAGAAGAGACAACTGGAAAGTTGTGCTTTTGGGAGCACGGGCAAGCCCCTACTTCACAAGGGTTACAGTAACCCTTGAACCCTACAAATATATGGAGGAATATTTAGCAGACAAGTTCCAATGCTTTTGCTCAATGTCCGAGCAATAGCTGAATCACTTATCATCCTTGAGTCTTCGAATCACAACCCCCAAATTATTGCCTCATGATCCTTATCACATTTTATGAAGAAAAAGTGAGTATCACATCCCTATCTTACCTTACAATCCTTATTTTGAAAAAATTTCAAGCACTGGTACACCAAAAGCTTGGGTTTTTAGATTCTGCGAATGATTTTGTTAACATATCATTCCCTGATGAAGGAGACACTACCTCCTCATAACAAGTTGTTGGCCAATTAAATAAATTTAGCAGCTGTTGTTTTTGTATTTTCAATATTGTTGATTAGCTATAACAGATTTTATTAGCATCAGTAATTGTTTGTATATTATAAGGATTGCTCATTGCAGTAAAATAATAAAAGAATTTCGGGCATACCTGGAATCCGATTGACTCGCTAAAGTATCCAAATGAAACTGAAGCACCGATGCGGACTTCGAATACTTTACTCAACAAATACACCAAAGAACTTCGAATACTTTACACAACAAATACACCAAAGAGAGAAAGAGAATAGATCATTCTTATGAGAGAACTTACTAAAAAAGAGAACTGTTATTTTTTGTGTGATATATTATTCAAATTATCTACTCCCTCAACCCATGTCCTTTATATAGTATTCGTATAGACACATGGGAAGAGATATAATCCTTCAACGTACAGTTACATGAGAATAAATAAAACTCTTGAACTATAAAGGAAAAACTCTCTTTTTGACCCATATTTCTTCATATTTATACAATAGCCCAAATTTGTATTGGGCTTGGGCCCTAATCCACTAAGTGCTAATTAATATATTTCAACAAATAAGAAATTAGTTTGGTCAACAGATGAGAGATCTGCTTGTTGTTTTGAATGCATATCATTTGATTCTTTTTCTTCCACGTCTACCTACAAACCATATGTGTGATCTCCTTGTTTGTGGCTATAACCATTTGAGGTGGTCGAAACTTTGTTCTCTTATAGTTCACAAACCTCGAGGGGGAATATGTAATTGATGTTGTTCATATTGAAGGATCACATTAAAGCACATGTAAAAATACTAATATTATTGTTCCTTAAGAATAAAAGAGAATACAAAGAGGCCTTTATATAGAAAAATTAATTGACTAACCCTAAACCTAAAATCGTGTAAAAGCCCTCTCTTATATTGACTTGTAGCAGAATATTAATGGGTGTTTTAGTGGGCACAACATTAATAACAAAAATATACTGATATTATTGATACAATATACTTGATTGTATACAGAATTCCTATACAGGGTATAGTATTGTACTATAAATTACAAACCTTAAGAATAAAAAGAAAGGTGTTCAGATAACCAACTGCTTTGCTTGAACTATCCGGAATCTTCAGTTGGCGGAAATTATGATTCTGCCCTTTGAGCCGTTTTGTGCTACTGTATACTTTATACATTTATGAAAAGAGTGAGATTCGAAAGAATCTTAGTAGTAACAAACTATCAATCATATAAAATATCATAAATAAATATGCCAAGTGTAACACCCAAAATTTTATATTCACTAAATATATTGTAATTATTTGAAAAATTCAATAAAATGGTGAATATTCATAAATTTAGAATTTATAAATTTTATAAATGTTCATTTTAATGAGAAATTAGGCAAAAATAATTATGGAATTAATTTGGGTAATTTTAAAAGCCCAATATTAAAGTTCAAAAATGGAGAATTAATAGAGAAAATATTTAGTCCAACATATTTATGGAAATTTTCTAAATAAAAAGAAGAAAAGAAATTGGATTAAAAAGGTAATGACAAAATCTTAATTTTGCCAATTTAGCAGAAAATTAATTATTTTCTGATTAATTAAAGTTAATTTCAATTAATTAAGGAAAATAAGAGGGAAAAATATATTTAGAATTTGTTGGTCAATTTAATATGAATTTATGAAAAATTTGAGCAAAAAGTGCAATTCTGACCAAAATTGAGACATTACGTATATACGTAACTGGAGTAAGATGTGAAGCCAATTGAGACCATAGGGAGGGACCAAATATTAGGTTGGCTTAATCACATGATTACATATACATAGGGTTTATGTACATCAAATTGGATTTTATGAATTTAGGAAAATTAAACAAATTATTATAATATTATGAGATATTATAATATAAGCTTCCTCTCCTTCCTCTTGGACACAAACTGACACCACTTCAGCTTGAAGGAGAAAGGAAGTGCAGCAATTTTCTAGAGAGAGAAAGGGAAGAGATCTTCTAGGGTAAGCCGAATTCTTCGATAATTTAGCTCCTTACACGTATAACTTCGATCCTAAGCTACTCCTCCATGTTCTTTAAGGTTTGGAAGCTCAAAATTTATTGTTGAACACCTATGGTTTTCAGCAAAGTCAAGAAAAAGCTAGTAAGAGCTTAAGGTAACTTCCAAACTCTTGTATATTGACCATCTAGCTGTTGTGGACAATTTAATCGGTGAAATTTTGCCGGATTATCATAAGCTTTAAAAATGGAAAATAGGTGTGTAGGGCTATTATGCTGCCCAAATTGGTACTAAATGAAAGTTATAACCTAATGGAATAGTCAATAAAGCGGTTAGGAGTAAAAAGTTTTACGGAGCCGAAATTACAAAACCCCAATTTTCTTCGGAGTACTGCTCAATTTTGGCTTGGGCTGTTAGAGGGCCTTAGAGTTGGATTTTCAATGATGTGACTGTTCCATTGAGTTTAAGAAGGAAAATTAGGTGGGCTTACAGTTGGTTACTTTTTCAGAAAAGCCCGATAAAGCATAATTATGAAAATGCCCTTGAAACACTGAAATAGGGGCTGTCAAGTGTATTTTTATATTTAACAACGAATTTGGTAATTTTGAGTTTGGAAATGGAGTTTTTGGATGAGAATTTGGTATTTTTATATAAAAGTACCGCCGGGTCGGGTATGGCAGGGTCGGGTCAGGGTCCCGGGGGCATTTTAGTAAATTTTCACCATAAGCTAATATAACCAAAATAAACACTATGGAAGTTTTTAAAATGATACATGGATAGGATTTAACCTATTTCTTGTACATTTGATGTCTTAGAATCAAGTTGGAAGCCTGTAATTGGCACGTTTTACGAAGCGGACCATTTGAGACTAGGAAAAGGTTCAGGTAGGGACTACTATCTCTCATATACTATTTGACTATTTGTATGATACGTGTTACTATATTTTGTGACTTGAACAAGTGCTAGAGGCACATGACCTAGTTGTGGTCTAGGACCTAGTTAAGGTACACTAGTTTTCCTAGTTGTAGTCAAACACTCGGCTGAGGTATATGTAGGAGTTTCAACTGGTCGATTGGCCCTAAATTTTGTATACAACATGAATGACATGAATTTTGATTTTACATGATATGGTGCATTGTATATTTAATTTTCACATTTTATATGTTGATCGTATGTTTTTACTGGGTTTCCTTGGAATCTCACCCATTTTTCTAAATAAAAATGTCTCAGCGGGTGCCAGCGGCTCGAAAGGCAAGGACACAGACACGGAAAATTGACAGGCACATTTTTTGAGACATAGACAGTGGTTATATAGTCTGTATTTGGTACGTTTTGGAATATTTTGTACATAAATGTAAATATTATAGAATGTTGCACTGTTGATTCTGGTGTGTAAATAAATACTTTTATCAATATATTTGTACTCTTCCGTATACCTGAGGAATATAGTCTCTATTACTCTGTACATATCGAAATGGAAACAGGTATTGACACTAAGCACCAAATCTTGTAACAGAACCATGACACTATGTATGCACCATATGTGTCAGTGTATCAAAGCTGGGTCTTAGACCACAACTAGGTAATGTGTGTGTTCACTATTCATATCACAGAATATGGTATACACAAAGCATATAAACACTTATATAGTGTATGAGAGATAGGTTACTATATGGAATGTCCTTTCCTTGCCTGACTATCGGTCCAAAACTGTCTGTCCGGCTCGGGCCATAGGTATATCCTAAAATTCCAAATTTAGGATAAATGAGTTATTACTCATACATAAATCACTCTGCATTCAATGTGTTGGTTATCTTGACTCAAAATCACATTTTGACCATTTTAGTCTTAGGAACCTTTTCTAAGCCGTTTTGTACTCAGTCTAACTGTTCTTTTCCAAAAATTATGACCCGGGCTTATCCTACATATTTTCATCCAAGGAATCCATTTTTGTTAAATTCCAGATTTACCCTTGGCAGCTACTATGTTAGTGTTTTAGGGGTAAAATTGTCATTTCACTCCCTAAAGCCTTTATACTCCATATTATACATGTTTCCTACATAATTTTTCATGCTAAACACAATGGAATCATCAAATTGATGAAATTACAACTCTTTCTAGACGAAATAGCCCCTACCTAAATCTGAAAAATTAAGGGAAAATCATGTTTTCTTGATTTCAAACCACATACCTCATTCTTTTCACTCCTAATGCCATGTTTAACCATTTAAACACCAATTGCACATGATTATAATGAATTTGAGCAGCACCTCCCCTTAGAGTTTGGTCTTCCCAAAATCAAAAACCAAGCAAAACAAACCAAAAAACCAACTACAACAACATCAACAAGTATATATCATAAAGAATCAACAAGATAATAAAGGTTCTTGAGATTACCTTATGATTACTCCACTTTCTCTCTCTAACCATGGTTGTTCCCTCCCTCTAACCTCTTGATTTTGAGGTTGCTCCATGGATATTTCAAGAAGGAATATAGGTTAGAGAGTGTTATCAAGAAGAAGAAGCCAAGAACAAGTGGATTTCAACAACTTACCATGATCTTTGCCTCTTGAACTCTTTGTTTCTCTTTGTTCTTCATGCCTTTTGTGTAGAGCTCTCTCTCTCTCTCTCTCTCTCTCTCTCTAATTTTAGCTGGCTCAACCGAAATATGAAGCTTGAGAAAGAGATAAACCCTTATAAAAATATCCTCTTCATCCTTTTTGTTTATTGTATTTTATATTGCCTTTTCTTACATGTCTTTTAAATTGGTCATCATCTCTTTTTTCCTTTAGCCATTTTACTTGGCCGACATTAAGCTTTAGGAGGGAGTAATAATATGTATTCAATTATTTCCTTTATCCTCTTCTACATCCTCTTCCACACAAATTTAATTAGAGTTGCGAATGTTGACTTATTGCCATCATTTTTTTCCTTTGACCTTTCTCCCAAAATTTGCTCCAAATAAATATAAATGCCTAATTAATTATCTTTCCCTTCTCCTATCTATTTTTTAATAAAATTGAAGGTATTTTTCTGGATAAAATAATATTCTTTTGATTAATATGGAAAATTACCATTTTGCCCATACACTTTGTGATTTTCTCCCAAAACTGGTAGAATTTTCACCCAATTTTGAAAATTTATATCTTTTTTTTTAGACATTCAATTGAGGTGATTTCAAAGGCTACTTAACCCTTTTTTGTCTAGTTTCAAGAAAAAAAAAATATAGCCTTTAGCAACTAGAAGCTCAAAATTTCTAGAATTTAAATCTTTGGACGTTATCATAGAAATTAGCTAGTTTTACTTGGCTAACTTCAAAAATTCATAACTCTTTCTGTACAACTCCAAATGACCTATATGATCTATCAAATTAAAGCTTGACAAGTCTATTCATACAGGAAAATATATAGGCATTAGACATAATTTTTCTATTCAAAAATGTCACACAAACTAGATTGATACCTAAGAAGGATCCAATGGTAAGCATGGGTGAAGGAATACTTCCTAATGGAGCCTGTATAACCAAACCACTAGGTTTCAGTGGCAAACACTTCTCTTTTTGGAAATCAAAGTTCAGAGTATTTGTAGTGACTATAGAATACAGATTATGGGACATGATTGAAAGTAGGAATCATCAACTTATGAAAATTGTAGATTCATAAAAGGTTCCTAAGATGCCATCAGAATTTGTTAAGAATAACAAGAAATTCATCACACTCAACAGCAAGGAAATTCTAATGATTTAAAGTGCCTTGAGTCAAAATGAGTACTTCAGGACCTGCACACTTCCAATGGCTAAAGAAATTGGGAAGCGTTGGAAATAGCTCACAAAGGAATGTTGGGAATAAAAGAAAACGAGATCAATACTCTGATTACTAAATTTGATTTACTTCAAATGAAATCAGATGAGTCAATAGCTAAATTTGAACTTAGATATACTCATCTTGTTAATTAACTTGCAGCACTTGGGAAAGTCTATGATCAACATACCCAAATAAGAAAGATACTGAACATACTTTCAAAAGAATGGGAGGTCAAAGTCACTACAATAGACAAAGCAAAAGGCGAATCAATGTAATCAGTCGCTTCTCTATTTGGAAGACTCTCAAAATATGAAAGCAAAATAAAGTTTAAACGAGAACTAGAAGATATTGGAGAAAAGAAGAAGAAAGACCTTGCACTAAAAGCGAAAGAAGAAACTGAAGATGATAAAGAAGATTTTAAAGATGAAGAAATGGGTCAAATAATAAAACGATTTAGAAAATTTTACAAGAAAGGCTAGGGATTCAGAAATCTTCAAAAAGGAGGAAAAGGTAGTAAGGATAACATCATTTGCTATGAATATGGAAAAACAGGACATATCAAGTCAGAATGTCCAAAGCTGATGTAGAAAAGCAAAGAAAAGAGACAAAGCAAGTTCTTTAATAAAAAGAAAGCTTTTGTATCTGCTATATGGGGAGACAGATCTTTGACAAAGATAGCAATGAAGAAGAAGTTGCTAATATCTGTCTAGTTACTCAAGAAGAAACAGAAGAAGAAGTAACTGATTCTGATCCTACCTATAATGAATTACATTCTGAATTCATAAAAGCAGTTAAAGAACTAGTTAGTTTCAAAAGGAAAAAAAAAGTTCTTGAAGAAGAACTTAAAAATAATTTAGAAAAAGATTGCGAAAAATGTTCTTCCTTGAAAAAGAAAAACACTGATCTCACATGAACTCTTGAAAAATTCACCAAAGGGAGTGAGAAGCTAAGTGTGATTTTAAAAGCTCAACAATTTGTAAATGACCGATTTGGTATTGGATATGATCCAAAAAAAAAATAAAAAGAAAGGAAGAAAGAAAGCAGAAGGTAAAACATATTTGAATCATTTTCAACATTTGAGTTATACATCAAATCCTTTTGCATTTTTAATTATTGCAACAGAAAAGGTCATTATACTCCATCATGTATTCATAAAAAGAAAGGAAACATAGGAAATTACAAATGAGTACCTAAAGGTTCATATGTTTAGAAAATAATTTGTACTAACCCAAAAGGACCCAAAAAGATGTGGGTACCTAAGACTTATCAAACTTGATTGTAGATATGTCTTAAAGCATCCAAAAACAACAAATGGTACACAGACGGTGGATGGTCCAGACATATGATTGGTGATTTTGAAAGTTTTACCACATTACAACCTAAGGAAAGGTAGAAAGATAAAATTTGGAGGAAATCAATCCGGAAAGATAGTAGGAATTGTGTTAGAACTGGCTATCACCCAAGAGGGAGGTGAATTGGGTGTATGATAAAGTATTAAGAACTTTGGAAATCTTTTCGCATCTTAACAAAAGCGGAAAGTATGAAGGTAATAAATTATAAATCAACAGTTAGATTAAATAATATATGCTGGAAATATAAGAGCATAGGGAAGAGAATATGTAAACTGTGATTTATCCTGGTTCGGTCCAATCTGTGATGGCCTATATCCAATCCTCAGGCCCCTCCTGAGATTTTCAAATCCACTATCTTCTTGTTTAATCTGGGCACAAGAAAAGCCTTTACAATCCCACAAGTTTAGCTGGGTACTTGTGAAACCTTTTACAAATCTCTCACTGAAATACTCCCCCTTACGGCAAGTCTTATGAGCAGAGCAATCCTGAAGATCTTCCTCTCCTGTTTACTAGTGCAAGTCTTAAGAGCAGCAACATTCTCTCCTACCTATACCCCTGTAAGTCTTATGAGCAGCAACATTCTCTACTGCTTGCACCTCATAAGTCTTACGAGCAAAATGTCTTACTGGAAATTCTCTCTACAGCTTCCCCTATAAGGAAATCAACCCTCTCAAGGTCCCTCTACCTTGAGATCATTTCAAAAATACAGATAAAATTGTTTACAGACTCTCTCATAGAGTAGATATAACACTCACTGAAGTACAATACAAATAATCACTTTCTCAATGATAAGTAATATAGGAACTGAAAAACAGAGAGTGTTTGAGTAGAAGCAGAGGATTCATATTTCTATCATTTTTCTCATAGTTGCTCACTCTCTCAGTTACCCATAGACTTTGAATGCTCTCTCATTTATAGTTGATGAAGATGATGACCGTTGTGAGCATTCGTCCGTTGGAGTCCTATTGCTTTGTTTGACCATTATGTGTATTTGAACAACTAGCCACTGTCCATTGTAGAGCAGAGCATCCCGTTGAAGAGTGAGATGTTTCATTATGAGCTGTATGTCATGTTGTGGAGCGTTGGCATTTTTTACATTCGTTCATGGTGGGTCAATCTTTTGTCGTGGTAGGTGTCCAATATTCGGTGTGTAATGATGCCACCCACCATAATTGACTCTCTCATTTGAAAATGTAATTTGAATGTTAAATTTCCTATTTCACACCGCAAAATGCTTAATCACTAATATGATGAAGTGTTAGTCATGGGTATATTGGATCATTGGTCAACAGCTAAATTTCTGGCTTCTAGGACTCATCATGTTGAGTGACAATATTTTCCATAAATAACCTCCGTTCTTGAAGATGCAATCCAAATGTTTAATCTCCTATTTTACACTTGAAATATATGTTAGTTAACATTTAGGAATAATAACAAGTGAAAATATAATGAATGTATAACATTTAACCACGTTTGGATTGATGTCTATGAGAGTCTGAACTTTATGCATTTTGGTTATGTCAGGACTTCACTCGAGTTCAGTATTGCTCACTCGAGTGCATTTCATATTTTCACATTCTGGCTTCCTCTGGGGCAAACACTTTCTGCTCTTCACTCGCAGGACTCAAGTGCAATTCTGGACATCACTCGAGTGCAACATCTCTTACTCGAGTGCACTTCTTGTTTTCACTTACATCTTCTTCTCGAGTTAACACTTTCATGTCAACACTTGCATGACTCGAGTGCAATTATGATCCTCACTCAAGTGTGCTATTCAATGCTTGAGTGTTGCTAAATTTCTCCATACTTCAGCTACTTTTGGACAACACTCGCATGAAATTTTTCAAGAGTGCGTTTTTGGACTCGCGGGTGATGTGGGGCGACGTCAAACTCAATTTATTTATTTGATTCTAAATATGAAGAATGATGTACCATAAGAAAGCTCTTGTCATATACATTCCAATGCAAGAAGAATCAACTCTAAACTCCTTGTATTCTGCAAGTTATGATCAAAAGAGTGTCTATCGCATTAGACTGCACAAGCATCAACTTCCAGAAGGCATAGCTCCTAGAATATAAGTTCAAATTAGGCAAATTACCTATCAATAGAAATGTCTTGGAGTTGAGGTTTATATGGCATTAGTTTCATCTCAATCTGATGTGTCAGTTTTGAGTTATGCTCAAAATACCAAACCTATCTTGAAAAGTGATGATGATTTCACTATCAACTTCCACGGATTATATCTCTTTCATCAGAGCTTCTTTAAATATGATCTTGGTGTACATTTTTCATGTTTTAAGTCTTCGTTCATCTGCACTAGTTTCGGGTCAATCCGACATGTGGTTTGAGAGATATGGCCTAAATACCAGACCTCTATCAAGCTGAACGTAAAACAGAGTAGAACAGAGTAGCCCCGACACTCGAGTGTGTTCATCTCGTGCTCGAGGGCAACACCTTTAGCACTCGAGTGTTGAGCTCACACTCAAGTAAAACTCCTCTAGAGGTGCCATAACTTATATATAAGTCATCTTAGCTTCATATTAACATATTCCAACCATCATTTGATCATAGAAGCCTCTGATATCATCATAGAAACCTCCAGTATCACTTTTAACAGCTTAAACCTTGATACTCTCACTAGATCTTGTAATTTATTCTTTATTCAAAATCTTTCTTCTTGATTTCCTTCTTGATGATCATTCTCCATAACCTAACAAGACAATTTCTTTATTTTCTTGATTATCTCCAATCTTTGCTTGACTAATCTACAAGGTATGCAACATTAAATATAATAATTAGTCAAAGTATTATATAAAATTTTTGCTCTTATGATCTGACATTTATATTTGACATCATCAAAACTAATCATATCTAACAAATTGGTGAAATAAAAAATGACAAAGGAATACAAGTCAAAGATGTATATTACGTTGAAGGCTTATGTCACAACTAGCTGAGCATAAGTCAAAGTGCAGATAAAGATAACTGGCTAATATTTGACACAGAGGACTGTCTAATTATAAACAAGAAAGATTTGCAATTAGATAAGAAGAATCTCAAGGCAAAGTTCAGAGCAAAAAGGGAAGAGGCAAGCTCATGTCAACATGTACTAACTAGGCAAACTTCTTAAAAAGGATGTAATACTCGGTTTACCCAAAGTGAGTTTCAAAAATGATTTGATCTGTGACGCATGTCAAAAGGGTAAACAAACTAAATCATCTTTCAAATTGAAAAATGAGATTACAACAAATAGACTACTTCAATTGCTACATATGGATTTGGTTGGTCCAGTGAGAGTTAAAAGTCTTGGTGGCAACCTATATTGATTAGTCATTGTTGGTGATTTTTCTAGACTTGTATGTGCTATTTTCCTATCATCGAAGGATGAAGCCTTCATAGAATTTATATTCTTTGCCATAAAAGTGCAAAATGAGAAAGGTATATCCATTGTAGGTATCAGGATAGATCATAGTGGAGAATTTGAAAATCAAGCATTTGAAGATTACTATGACACTAATGGCATTTATCACAATTTCTTCGCTCCAAGGGCACCTCAACAAAATGGAGTCGTGGAATGAAAGAATAGAGTACTTACTGAAATGGCTAGAGCAATGTTGAATGAAAAGAACGTGTCTTAAGTTTTATGTGTGGATGCAATGAGCATAACATGCTACATTTCAAATAGAGCCTATATCAGAACAAAACTTGGAAGGACACCATATGAACTATACAAAGGAAGGAAGCCTAATCTTGTTCATTTGCACATCTTTGGCTGTAAGTATTTTACTTATAATAACGGAAAAGATAACCTAGGAAAATTTGAATCTAAATCAGATAAAGGAATATTCCTAGGCCATTCTAACCGAAGCAAAGCATACAGAGTTTTTAATAAATGAACATGTGTTGTTGAAGAATCAATTCATGTTGTATTTGGTGAATTTGAATCTTTTGACAAAATTATTGATGATGAGTAGGAAATTATTTTAAATCAAGAGAATAGTCAATCTAATTCTAAACCTTTCATTCTAGAGGTTGACCAAACCAAGGAAGAAGATCAACTAGTAGGACAATCTAGAGCCTAGAAATATAACAAAAGTCATCCCCTAGACTAAGTCATAGGAGATGTGAGTGAAAGTGTGAACACTAGAAACACAATTTTTAATAAAGTTAGTTTTCTACATTCATTTCTAAAATAGAACCTTCTAACATTGAAAAATCCCTATCAGACAATGATTGGGTAATAGCAATACAAGAAGAACTTAATAGTTTGAAAGAAATCAAGTTTGGGATTTGGTACCCCGACCTAAGGAACATCCGATCATTGGCACAAAATGGCCATTCAAGATCAAACTCGATGAATATGCAATTATTGTCAGAAATAAGGCAAGATTGGTTGCCAAAGGCTTTAATCAAGAAGAAGGAATCGATTACGAGGAACCATATGCTCCAGTGGCTGGATGTTGGAAATTGTGCCCAAAGGGCCAATCATTGTACTTTGAACATTATTAACTTAATGAAATTTCTCCATTCTGTTATGATATTATTTGCATGTTAACTGTGATAATTGTACCCTTGGATAATTCATAAAGATTGTCCTAAAATGACCCTAGTTGGTCAACTATGCGGTAGTAGAGATGAAACAAGAGCAGTATGACTTTGATAAGATATGGAGATGCGATTCAAAGTCTTAGGCACTTGTAAGAGTACAAGGTGCTGGACTGACCCACTATGAGAAAGCTACATGGATCAAGTCATAAGCTTTTCTCATGTATAACCACGTCACAATGCCCTTTGACCAGAGGTCATCATGGATTCCTACATGAGAGTTGCTAAGCTTTGAACTAGTCAAAAGTCACCTTTGACCGGGTGATGATAAAAGGCTATAATTGGGTTTGGTGGTTTTTCATACAGAGGAATATGAATGATCAAGATGAAATTTGTCCCTCACATTAGTAGAGAGATATTACTGGGCCCCTCGATGAGTAAGTCTGAGAAATGTATGGCCATACTATAATGGAAAGGAGTTTCCATTTCTATTGTCAGACTACTCAGGAATCGAGAAAGTAATAGTCAGGAATAAGAGGATGACGTTATCCATGCCTCATCCTTGACTGATATATCATGTGACAAAAGGGACGTGACATGGTTGTATGATAGGTTGCATCGTGTTAATGATCCTCATATGAATTGGGTAGTCGTGATGGCTTGCTAGAGGCCGCTTGCGACTTGTGGGTTAGTACAGTTATTGACCCACTGCCAACTTCATATGGGCCTATAGGGTCGCACACAAGAATGGCCCAACACAAGATAATGTTTAATTAGGGTGGAGGAATTTTATATTTATATATATATGTATATATGTAATATAAAAATTCATTAATAATATTATATATATATATTTTTTCGAAATACATATTATATATATATATATGTATATATATTATGATATTATTATATTGTGTTAGTTTTAAATTTAATTTATTAAGATAAGTTAAATCTAATAACTAACATGATAGATATATGGTATCTCAGATTTAATTTATGAAGATAACTTGAATCTAATGGCTCTTTATTTGGATTAAATAAATAGGTTAAATTAAAACTGTTGGACAGATTTAATTTAAACTGAATTTATTTAATTAGCTCATCAAGATAATTAATAGTTAATTAATTTCAAAATTAATTATGATTAATTTTGAAATTTGAAAATAGCTCTCATAGGTTATAAACTTGATAGAGCAGATATACTTAGAAACACACGAGAATTGAGAGCCGCAAGGGAAACCCTAGGAGACATTAGAGGCACTAGCACGCAGTCTTGGTTGGAGAGCATTCATGTGGATACCGGTAGAGGGAGCGGACCTGACGTGTTGGCTCCTAGAGATCGTGAAAACCCTAAATTATAAAAGGTATGAATCCTTCCAACTTGGTTTAAATGTCATTGATAGATCCTCGATTAGGATCGGTGAAAATTTTTAAAATTCTTCCGCTGTGCCTGCCGATCCTAACACTAGATTGGAAGCTATATGAGTTCTCTTAACCTTTGCATGCATCAAAGGATTCAAATTGTATCAAATGGATATAAAAAGTATATTTTTAAATAGATATATTATGGAGGAAGTATATATTGATCAACCTCCAGGTTTTGAAGACGTAACTAAGTCTGACCGTGTTTTCAAACTAAGGAAAGCTTTATACAGTTTGAAACATGCCCGAGAGCATGGTATGGAAGAGTTAGTAAATATCTCATCGATCAAGGTTTTGTATGAGGAAAAGTTGATACAAAACTTTTTATAAAATGAAAACAAGATGATATTTTAATTTTGTAAATATATGTTGATGATATAGTTTTTGGTGCTACTAATGAAACCTTGTGCACGGAATTTTCTGAGAAAATATAGGGGGAGTTTGAGATGTCAATGATGGGAGAATTGAATTTCTTTCTCGGTTTGTAAATCAAAAAAAAGAAAGAATGGAATTTTCATATCTCAAATAAAGTACTTGAAAGAGTTATTGAAGAAATATGAAATGGGGACATGCCTATAAGTTCAACCACATTGCTTGATGCTGATGTAAAGGGAAAAGATTACATCACAAGATATAGAGGAATGATTGGATCATTACTCTATCTTACTGTAAGCAAACCTGACATACAATTCAATGTGGGTATTGTGCAAGATATCAATCAGCACCAAAGGAATCACATGCTGAAACAGTGAAATGAATCTTTAGATACCTCACTGATATAGCAGAATTAGGTCTCTGGTATCCTAAAAGAAGAAATAATTATTTATTTGCATACTCAGATTTTGATCATGGAAGATACAAGAAAGATAGAAAGAGTACCAGTGGAGAAAGCTAGTTTCTTGGAGGTTCACTCATGTCATGGTTTAGTAAAAAAACAAAATACAATGTCTCTTTCGTCAACAAAAGTCGAGTATGTTGTAGCATCAAGTTGTTGTGCACAAGTGTTATGGTTGAAGCAACAACTACAAGATCTTTGTATTTGAAGGAGATACCTATATACTATGACAACATTAGCATAATAAGCTTGGTAAAGAATCCAATTCAACACTCAAAAACCAAGAATTGATGTTAGACATCATTTCATCGGAGATCATGTCTAAAAGCAAGATGTCAAAGTGATATTCATTCCAACTCATCTTTAACTAGCTGATATCCTACAAAACCTCTTGCAAAAGATCAATTCTTATATATTTGAAGAGAATTGGGAATAGTAAATCCCAATGAATTATAAGTTATTTAGTGTTAACAAAATGTTACATGATGTTATTCATTATTATTTTGAAGATTACTAACTTAAGCATAAGAGTTTCTAGCAATTTGTTTTGCAGGGATTTGAAAGTTTGCTTTGGGGTATGAAAAATAGAGCTTAATAGAGTATAATATCACTCAGGGGACAACTTCAAGTAACCTACATTACACGAGTGATAACTAGAAGTGATAATAGGCATCACTTGAGTAACCACTCGAGTGATGACCTTGAAAATGAGGCAGAGAAGCATTAATTCAGAATAAAATGGCATAACAGCTGAAAGTGAACAGTCAAGAGCTGAAAAGATTGATCCCTTGAGTAGCTACTCGAGTGATACCTTAGAGTCACCCGAGTTAGCCCTCGAGTGATCATGATAGCATATCATAAATCAACCTTGTTTCAATCTAAATATCCCTTAAAGTACCATAAAATTATCATGGGCATATTCATGGGCAATTACAATATTATTCATGCAAGGTATGCATTTAAGTTTGTTCAATTTTTAAATTTTTGGTATAATCATTCGAGTAGCTACTTGAGTGATGCCTCAAGATCAATCAAGTAGCCTCTCGAGTAATGTTGGGCACTAGGGCTTTATATGTCGCAACACAGTCATTTTTCTCAAAATCTCCTATAGTGATTCTCCTAATGCTCTTCTAAAAAGTTTTCACAAACATATTTTAAGCCTATTTTTGTCAAAACCCAATGACTTTTTGTCTTCAAAAACCTCTTTGATTTCTCAAAATCGGTTGCCCTATTTGTGCCATCATCGGCAATCATTTTTTTAGAAATTCTTCTCTTTTCTCAAGCACTATGGCCAAAACCAAATCTCCCCATCCTAACACTCTGATTGTGTCTTCTGAATCACACCAACCATCTGATTCACCTTCATCCTCCTAGGTAAGAAACAGAAATTGAATCCGAAACCTAAAGCTAAACCAAAGCCTCAAGTCAAACCCAAAGTCAAGGGAGTTGTGATCAAGGAACCTATTGCCACAAGAACTCAATATAAGAAGGCTATTCCTCCTGGTAAAGGAAAAGGGACTAAAGTGCTATGTCCACCTTCTTCTGATTCATCTAACACTCCCTCCTTCTCTGAAAAACCATCCAAAAAGCCCAAGTTTGAAAGAAAACTTGCCTAAGCAGTGGCAAGTATACTAGATAAGGCTCACAAATCTAGAGAAGGTAAGCAAGGCCAATCTTCAAAGGAACCATAAGAGAGGGAAGAGGAAATCACATTTCCTCCGAAAGGATTCAATGTGAAAAAGCTTGAGGAATCACATAAATACATAGATTACTTTTCAAGAAGAAAAGAGTGCAAGATACACTTTATTGACCCCAAGCTTCTTCAAGAGGTATTGAAATTCAATCTTATGCCTTATCTTGAATCCTATATGCCTTGGCTTTTAGTTAAACTTCCATTTTATACCAAGATAGTGAGGTATTGCTATTACAATTTAGAACCTGTCATTATGCCCTTCGAGATGCTTTGGAAGAAGAAATGGTTTCTAAGGTTTGAGGACAAGAAATCTTAATCTCACCCTGCAAAATAAACACCTGGTTAGGGATAGAGGACTTACTTGAAGATATTTATTCTACCATTGACTCGAGCTAGTTGTTTTCAATTCTAATGCCTGGTGAGATAGTGTGACCTCTCAGTTTTAACTTGAGTGATATGTGTGATCTTCACCGAGTACTATGGTATATCTATTCTAGAGCCATAGTAAAGAAATCAAACAATTACACTCATTTTACTGAGAGAGATTTCAGAAAATTTGCTTCTTTTCGTCTCCAGGAGAAAAAGGACTTGGTTGAAGGAAGAATAACCACTCTGATGCCTTATCCTCAGCTTATATCCTTATTCTTGAAAAAGAATAAGATCTGGTACTTGGAGAAGAATGAACCTATTGAGAGGTTAACTTCAGTAAGATAAAATCAAATAGGGAAGTTGCACATTGACATTCCCTTGAAGAAGCCACTTGAGTTTGGTCCTAAGACGAAAAAGACTGAGGCTGGCTCTAGTAGGTTGGATGATACTCAATCACCTGCTCCTACTTTTACTTCTACTCTATCATTCCTTGGATCCGTATTGCAGACATTTTTGGAGAATATCCTTAAGGGCTTTTATGTGGATATAGCCAACACCAATGCGAAACTTATAAATTACATAACCAGAAAGATAGGAGAACTTGTAGAGATTATGGATAAGAGACATGAGGAGATGTTGGCAGAACAACAAGCTCAGGGTGAACTTCTGAGATCACTTCATGCCTGACTTGATGCTATGGCACCTAGTTCATCCACTCCTGGTCCATCTATGCCTACTACTTCTACGCCTGGACCTTCTTATATCCCTCTTCCTATCTTACCTATCACCATCCCAAGAAACCTCCTATTCTCTATGCTTGACCTAGAAACATCTAAGACTATTCACATCACCATTGATGACTCATCCCTCCAGCCTAGCCAGTTCTGCCTGAGTTAGTACCCACACCTATTGCCTTACCTACAGGTACTGAGGAGGTGATTATTTCTTCCAGTGATCATCAGTCACATACTGGTATAGAGGAGGTAGAGCTTACTTCTCTCATCCCATCACCATAGAACCTTCCAAAGCATCTTATTATGAATCCTCCTTTGGTATTTCCTGACCTTGAACCATCATCTTCAGATTCTTATAGTTCGAGTGATTCACATGGCTCTTGATTTACACCTCTTCCTGTGAATCCCATTTCTTTAGTCCAGCCATCTAGTCCTAGTCTTTCTCTTGTTTAATTCCTTCCTTTGTGATGAAGACAAAAAGGGGGAGAAGAACTAGAAGTGAGTTTTTTTAGAAATGACATTAGTATTGCACATATAGCATAGACTTATGGATGTATTGGGATTTAGGGAGCTTTTGATAGTACATTGATTTGTGATTAGCTATGTAATGAATTTTATTAATTTCTTATAAACTGATGGATTTCTATTTGTGTATGGAAGATGGTTACAGGACTTAACTCATTCTTGTTTTAGAAATTTCAAAATCACAGAACGTGAATCCAAAATGTTTTCAAAAATATTAAGAGTCTCATAAACATTGAATTTGAAATTATAGGGAACTAAAAGATGATAAAAAAAGGTTCAAATAAAAGATTGTAAAACATAGGTTTGAACTTAAAATCATTTTCATATAAATTCCAAGTCATTTAAAGTTAAAAGAAGATTTTTGCCAATGATATTTGAAAGAAACTCAAGAATTTTAAATGCATATGATCTTAAAGAAAAGTCACAAATGCTTTCAAACACCTTATTTAAAAATCATCAAGTTTTGTAATTATCAAAAAGGGGGAGAATGTTAGATCCACATGTTTTGATGATAACAAAGATTGGATTGATTCTACAAAAATTCTTGATTATGAACAAAAGACATTTGAACAAAGGAACTAAGTCTTTGAGGGCAGGAAAAACCATTACTCAAGTAGGCGCTCAAGTAATGAAGAAGAATAGGAATTCACAGAACAGGAGAAAGAAGCACTAGCAGATTTCAAAGAAGGTTACTTGAGGGATAACTTGAGCAATAAATCCCCATTACTCTAGTAACCACTCGAGTAATGATGTTCCAGAGCTCTCTGTCAAGATTTGCATGGACTTACTCGAGGGACTACTTGAGTAATATAGTCAATGAGCTCTCTACCAAGTTTTTGGTGGTGTCACTCAAGTAGTCACTCGAGTAATGACAAGTGATCACTCGAGGGACCCCTCGAGTGACCAGGTAAGTTTCCAAGCAGTGAAGACTCTATCAATATTTTGCTAAGACCACTTGAGTAATGCTTCTGAATTACTCTAGTAACTACTCCAGTGGTCTAGTCAGAAGTGTTTAACTTAAGTCTCTGATAAGTTTTTCAATGGATCAGTGGTGTAGCCACTCGAGTAATGGATAACAATCACTCCAGTAGCCACTCTAGTGATCAGGTCAAAGTCGTTGACTTAACTCTCTACCAAGATTTTTAAGGGCTCACTCGAGTAGCCACTCAAGTAAATGAAGCATGATCACTCGAGTAGCCACTCGAGTCATACAGTATAGAGAGTATGATTTTAATCTGCTGTTCATTGATTTGTTATCCACATGATTAATCTTTCATTGTATTAGTTTCCTAAATGTATTTTCGTAAAATAATAAAGAGATCATACATTGAGAGAAAAGTCAAACATATCTTTCGCAATGTCTGAAACCCTCACCTACCATAAACCGCTAGTTTTTCAAATTTGAAAAATGGCCAAACGAAGCTGTGAGTCTAACGGATGTGTTTGAAATGCTTCCTATGGATATTACAATTCACCTATATACATGAAGCATTCAACGAAGAACAGAACACAAGAACTGAGAACATTTAAACTCACATCAATCAATATATTCTTAGTGCTCTATTTTCTTATATTCACTCTTTGTACTTCAGTAATTATCTATTTGCTGTATGAGAGATATTTTCATTACAAACTCAATATTTGTTATTAAGACAACTTAAGGTTGTGGAACCTTAAGTTGGGGATTTGATTGCAACGTGTAAGGGGGAGCGAGTATCTAGTAAAGGAACTTGCTGTGTACTGAGATGCCAAGAACCCACTGAATCTTGGAAGATATAGTAAAACTCTCAGAGAATCTTTGAGGACTGGACATAGTTTAAAGTGGTGGCCCAACCAGTATAACTCCTGGTGTACACTTCGGTGATATTTCTCCTAGGTCTTTACTAGCTTTAAATTTCCAATCAATTTTTATATTTGAAACGAAATTTCTGATATCATCCAATTCACCCCCCTTGGGTTAAACGCTTGCACTAACTGGTTATAACTCCTAAATGGACTACTATATTTCTCCTTTTTTCGTGTATTTTTTGTTGTATATTTATGTTTTAGAATTTAATATTCAAGTTTTATGTAGTATTTATAAGGTTTTTATTCTAGTTTTATGTAATGTTAATTTATTTTTATTTTGTTTTTAATTTCATACTGAGCTAAATTTCTCTTTTCCTAGGGTGATGACGTAGCTTACTAATGATGGATTGAATCTTAACTTATTAAATCTAGTTTTAATTTCTCCTTCATGATTGGGTTTTAATTACTATTCTTAATGCTTTTGATTGATTGGCCATCTTTTGAATGATTTCAATATGTATGTTGAGACCAGAAGGAGATGCATGTGTGTAAATCCTATAATTTAAACCATGACTTGCATATAAAATAGGAATATATTCATATGAGTTGTGTAGTCTTACTGAGTTCCATAAAGCTTAATGCATAATTAATTACTTAAATTCATATAGGAATATATTAGATTATCAATTAATTATAGAATTGTTTGACCTTGGAAGAGGCTACTAATTAAATTAGGGAAACTCGACTATCATTCATGTGGAATAAATTAGGCTATAATAGATAAGTGATTCAATATAAAATATGTTAAGTGAAATATGACCCTTAGGGCTTTTTCTCATAGTTGTTTTCATATTATTTGCACTCATATTTAATCACTTTCTATTTCGTACTTCCCATCACGAATTTATCAATAAACTAAATAGAGTTAAAATTACCTATTTGGTACTTAGTGATCAATCCTCGTGGGAACGATACTCTACTCAATTCTATATTACTTGATTACAACAGTGTACACTTGCACTATTTAATAGATTATCTACACACCTAACACATGCTCATAGCTTTAACTGGTCGTTTGACGGGAAGATCAACGTTAGTGATGAAGACCCTCAGTTACTAAGCACAACTCAAACCAGCGGAGCGGAATCTTATTACATTTCTTTTTTCTTCATTTTTTTTCTTCTCTTTTTTTCTTCTCTTTAAGGTAACCTACCATACTTTCACAATGACCCAATTCCTAATTTTATACATGGTCTTCCATCCAAAAAAGATATAATGCAATGCTCTTCAACTTCTAAGACATTTAATAGGGTATATATTTTTTTTGTGTTTTTTTATGGCTGTAGGTGTAGATAAAATGGAAAAAAATATAGGCTCAAAGGGGCGAAACAATGGATACATGTATGAAAAGGGTAGCCTTTTTGGCTTATCTGTCTAAAATAAAATGAATGCCTTTATCATCTTTATGAATACACATGCATCAAATGTGGCCTCAAATAAGATTTAAGTCAAGTTATAGGTCAAGTAAAGAGATAGGGGTGTTGGAAATTGTGCCCTAAGGGCCAATCATTGTACTTTGAACATTATTAACTTAATGAAATTTCTCCATTCTGTTATCATATTATTTGCATGCTAACTGTGATAATTGTACCCTTGGATAATTCATAAAGATTGTCCTAAAATGACCCTAGTTGGTCAACTATGCGGTAGTAGAGATGAAACAAGAGCAGTATGACTTTGATAAGATATGGAGATACGATTCAAAGTCTTAGGCACTTGTAAGAGTACAAGGTGCTGGAACAACCCACTATGAGAAAGCTACATGGATCAAGTCATAAGCTTTTCTCATGTATAACCACGTCACAATGCCCTTAGACATGAGGTCATCATGGATTCCTATATGAGAGTTGCTAAGCTTTGAACTAGTCAAAAGTCACTTTTGACCGGGTGATGATAAAGGCTACGATCGGGCTTGATGGTTTTTCATGCAGAGGAATATGAATGATCAAGATGGAATTGTCCCTCACATTAGTAGAGAGATATTACTGGGCCCCTTGATGAGTGAGTCTGAGAAATGTATGGCCATACTATGATAAAAGGAGTTTTTGTCTCTATTATTAGGCTACTTAGGAATCGAGAAAGTAATGGTCAGGAACAAGAGGATGACATTATCCATGCCTTATCATTGATCGATATATCGTGTGACAAAAGGGACGTGACATGGTTGTATGATAGGTTGCATCGTGATAACGATCCTCATATGAATTGGGTAGTCGTAATGTCTTGTTAGAGGCCGCTTTCGACTTTTGGGTTAGTATAGTTATTGGCCCACTGCCAACTTCATATGGGTCTACAGGTCGCACACAACAATGGCCCAACATTAGATAATGTTTAATTTAGGGTGACGAATTTTATATTTATATATATAATATAAAATTCATCAATAATATTATATAGATATATATATTTTCGAAATATATATCTTATATATATTATAAGATATTATTATAGTGTTAGTTTTAAATTTAATTTATTAAGATATATTAAATTTAATAACTAACATGATAGAGATATAGTATCTCAGATTTAATTTATGAAGATAAATTAAATCTAATGGCTCTTTATTTGGATTAAATAAATAGGTTAAATTAAAACTGTTGGACAGATTTAATTCAAACTGAATTTATTTAATTAGCTCATCAAGATAATTAATAGTTAATTAATTTTCAAATTAATGATGATTAATTTTGAAATTTGAAAATAGCTCTCATAGGTTAAAACTTGATAGAGTAGATATACTCAGAAACACATGAGAATTGAGAGCCGCAAGGGAAACCCTATGAGGCATTAGAGGCGCTAGCATGTAGTCTCGGTTGGAGAGCATTCGTATGGATACCGGTAGAGGGAGCGGACCTGACGTGTTGGCTCCTAGAGATCGTGAAAACTCTGAATCATCAAAAAGGTATGAATCCTTCCAACTTGGTTTAAATGCCGTTGATAGATCCTCGATTAGGATCGGTGAAAATTTTAAAGTTCTTCCACTGTGCCTACCATTCTAACAAGGGGATACCCATTGAAAAAAATGTATTAAGCTCAAAATGTCACTAGGTCTAGATGATTAATAGCCTAAATCCACCAAAATCAAATTCATTGCCCCTTAATCTATTAACTCAAAACATGATCAATCACTTTTGAAATAAATAATGCATCATACTAAAGTTACTTAAACCTTGCAATTTTCACAATCAAAATAGTTGATCCCTCCCCTACACTTAAACACTGCATTGTCCTCAATGCAAAACAGTTATAGCAAAGAACAAAGACAAGTAATATGTAGCACTACTCAACTCAGTAATATGAGAATGCAAAATGAAAGAGCGAATTAAGGAATATAACCAGGGCCTATATGGTGTCTCATAATGCAGCAACCTCCACTACTTGAGTGTAGAATCCTTTATATAACAACTTTAAGCAGTGTCTATTGATGACAAAACATTTTCCACTTAGCTCCCTTTTGATCTTTACAGCACCATAAAGAAAAACATCAGTAACAATGAAGGGTCCCTCCCATCTAGAGCAAAGCTTTCCATCTATGAGTTTCAATTGAGAAACATAGAGTAAAACTTTTTGGCTCATTTGAAATTCTCTCTACATAATGAGTTTGTTATGGACTGCTTTAGTTCTTTCCTTATAAATCTTGGCTTTCTCATAAGCTTCCCTTCTTAAATCTTCAAGTTCCTGCAGGTGCAACTTTCTTTTAAAACCGGCACTAGCAAGATCAAGGTTGCACCATTTTATTGCCCAGTATGCCTTGTATTCCACCTCTGCTGGTAAATGACATGTTTTGCTATAGACAATCCTATATGGAGACATGTCAATAGGACTCTTTATGTTGTGCCATACATCTAAAGTACATCATTAAGCCTTTTACTCCAATCCTTCTAGTTGGGTTACACCGTCTTTTCTAAAATGAGCTTGATTTCTCTATTAGAGAGTTCTGCTTGATCATTTGTTTGAGGGTGGTATGGGGTGGCCACCCTATGTATCATACCATACTCACTAAGTAAGCTCTGCAAACTCCGATTGCAAAAATGAGTTCCTTAATTGCTAATGATAGCTTTGGGAATGCCAAACCTGCAAAGAATGTAAGACCAAACAAAGGAAACTACTATAGAAGAGTCATTAGTATGAGTGGGGATTGCCTCAGCCCACTTTGACACATAATTCATAGCCAACAGGATGTATAGATAACCAAATAAAGTAGGAAGAGGTCCCATGAAATCAATTCCCTAAACATCAAAGACTTCATAAAATAATAATGCTTGTTGGGGCATCTCATGCTTCCTAGAAATATTACCCACAAATTGACACCTAGAACACTTCTTTCAAAATTCATGGGCATTATGAAATAGCCTAGGCTAGAACAATCCACTTTCTAAAACTTTTCTAGCAGTATGCTTAGCATTAAAATGTCCCCCACATACAAGAGTATGGCAAAATGTTAAGACAAACTCAAATTCATTATCAGGAATGCATCACCTAACAATTTGTTCACTACAAATATGCCACAAGTAAGGATTATCCTATATGTTAGATCCCATATGTTTTGATGATAACAAAGATTGGATTAATAATATGGAAGGATTTGACAACAAATAAATGGATTTGAACAAAGTAGCATAGCATCACTTGGAGTCAGCACTGAAGTAATCAACAATTTTTAAGAAGGCTTACTCGAGTAGCCACTCGGGTAACAGAAGCCATTACTTGAGTAGCCACTTGAGTAAGCAAATAGGATTTCATCCAGTGAGGCACTGCCAAATTTTGAACAAAGTTACTCGAGGGACTACTCGGGTAATCTGAAAAGTTATATAGACCATTACTCAAGTAGCCACTCGAGTAACAAGATTTTCACAGTAGCCACTCGAGTAACCAGGTTCAAAATCTTCCAATGACTTTCAGCCAAGAAATACAGCACATCACTCGAGTAACCAGTGAGAAATAGCATTACTTAAGGGACAACCCGAGTAATTTGTAGAGTTATTTGAAGTGCCACTCGAGTAGCTACTCGAGTAACCATATAGTAAACTCTCGACCAAGAATCTGATGCCATTACTCGAGGGAGTAATCGAGTAATCTGCCAGGTTATTTGAAAGCCACTCGAGGGACCACTCGAGTAAGGTGTGAAGAAAAATGATGCCAAGTCGAGTAAGCAATTTACCACAGTGATCACCCGAGTAGTCTGTAAAGGTAAAGACATGGCCACTCGAGTAATCAGGTATTCTTAAGGTTTGTAATATATCACTCCTTGTCTTACCTGAGTAATTTCTGATGCAAAATGTTGATATGCTCACTGCCATATTTTTGACATGTTTACTTGAGGGACCACTCGAGTAACAAACTTGATCACTCAAGTAGCTACTCGAGTAAGGCAGGTCAGAAATTTATTTTCATCAAATATCTCTTGATTTGTTATCTATATGATTAACTCTTCATTATATTAGTATTTTAAGTACATTTGCAGAGAAACAATGAAAGAGTATGACAGATTTGAGAAGTCAAATAAAAGTCTAAACGTTCACCTAACGCTACCTACCGCCAACGAATAGTTTTCAAATATGAAGAATAGTCAACCGTTGCTGCACGACTCTAACGGACAAGTTTGAAATTGCTTCCAATGGACACTACAAATCATCTATATACATATGGAGCATTCAAAGAGAAGAAACCAAGGAGACACGAACTGAGAACACACATCGATTAATACACTTAGTGCTTTGCTTTCATATACTCATTCATTTGTACTTCAGAAATTATATATTTGCTCTGTGAGAGAGTTTTTCATTTCAAACTCAATATTTGTTATTGAGACAACTTAAGGTAGTGGAACCTTTAGTTGGGGATTTGATTGCAACGTGTAAGGGAGAGCGAGTGTTTAGGTGTCAGAACTTGCTGTGTACTGAGGTGCCAAGAACCCACTGAATCTTGGAGAATATAGTGAAACTCTCAAAGACTCTCTGAGGACTGGACGTAGGTTAAAGTGGTTGTGGCCGAACCAGTATAACTCCCGATGTACACTACAGTGATATTTCTCCTTACTCTTAACTGTTTTTAATATTCCGTAAATTTCCTTTTATGCAGTGAAATTTTTGGAATCACCTAATTCACCCCCTCTTGGGTGAAATTCTTGAACTAACACTATATATAGAATTTAGTGTCTCTCTTAAACTTATTCAATTAATGTTTATTCATGTCAGCTGGTAAAATAGATGCAACTAGATAATTTGCAATATCATCATACTAAGGGGTAGAAACAACAACCTCACAAAGCCTTTGATTAGGAAAATATCTAAGGGTAAAGATGTTATCATAGGTGATTCAATTCTACTCAAGTGATTAGTTACCATATTTGCTACACCATTCTTATCACAAATCTTCACATCAAACTCTCGTTTCAATATCACCCACCTAATGAGTTGAGGTTTGGAGTCCAGTTTCTTGAACAAGTATTTAATAGCTGAGTGAGCTATAAAGATAGTCACCTTCATGTAAAGGATGTAGGATCAAAATTTCTCTAGCCCAAAGATGATTACAAATAGCTCTTTCTCTATGGTAGTGTAGTTAGCCTGAGCAGCATCTAATGTTCAAGATGCATAGGCTATGATATGTTATCTCTTCTCTACTCTCTGGGCAAGAACTGCACCTAATGCATAGTCTAAAGAATCACACAAGAGCTCAAATGAAAGGCTACAATTAGGTGGCTGAATGATAGGGGGTGTAGTGATTATTTTCATTAACTCATCCTATGCATGCCTATAAGCATAATCAAAAACAAAACCCACATCTGTATGTAATAAACGAGACAGTGACAATGCTATTTTACTAAAATTCTAGAAAAATCTTCTATAAAATCTAGCATGCCCAAGAAAAGAGCATACATCTTTCACACAAAAAGGATATAGAAGAGATAAAATAATATCAATATTAGCTTTATCAACTTCAATACCATCATGTGAAACAACATGGCCTAAAACAATTCCTTTCTTCACCATGAAATGGCAATTTTCAAAATTCAACATAGGATTATATTGAATGTATCTTTCCAAAATCTTGTCGAAACTAGCTAAGCATATATGAGAAGAATCACCATAAACAGTGAAATCATCCATGGAAACTTCCATGCAATGCCAAAGAAATCAGAGAATATGGAAACCATGCAATGTTGAAAAGTGCTTGGTGCATTGCATAAGCTGAATGGCATAGGTCTATATGTAAAGGTTCTAAATGTACATGTGAATGTGGTCTTATCCTGATCCTCGGGGCAAAAGAAATCTGGAAATATCAAGAAAAACCATTCAAAAAGTAGTAATGTGATATATCAGTAAGTCTTTCTAACATTTGACCTAAAAAGGGAAGGCGGTAGTGATCCTTTCTAGTTATAGAGTTCAATTTTCTATAGTCAATACATATTTTCCAGCTATTTTGTACACTAATCAGAACTAGCTCACCTCATCATTACGAACAATAGTAATACTAATTTTCTTAGGCACTACTTGAACTGGACTTATCCACTAGCAAAAAGAAATAGGGTAGATTATACCTACAGAAAGAAGTTTGAAGACCTCTTTCTTTACCACATCAAGGATCAATGGATTGAGTTATCTCTATGGCTGTTGTACAACTTTGGCACCATTTTCTAGTAGGATCTGATGCATGCACACATCTGGGCTAATTCTAGGGATATCAATGAGAGTCCATCCAATAGCTTTCATCCATCGCCTAAGTACCTCTAGGAGGTGGGTTTCCTCGTTAGCAGCTATGTCACTCTCTACAATCATAGGAAGTATCTCGTCCTTGCCCAAATAGGCATACTTCAATGAGTTTGGAAGTGGCATTAACTCAAAGGATGGAGCTTGCGCAATTGAAGGTATGAGCAACTTCAAATCAACATCAGTCAATTAGAAACCTGCATAACAGATTCATGGACAGAAGAGAAAAATTTCCCACCTTAGGGAGTATTAGTAGAAATTGCAAGAGTAGAAGAGTAAATAAACATATCACAATCAACAGCAATAGTCCCACCAGTTGCACTCATGTCAGAGATAAAATTAGAATTAGAAATCGTCCTATAAAAAACATGATCAATGCCAATCAATAACTTAGAGTCAAGTAGTGAAGATATATGAACTTTATTCATGACATCAATAACACTAAGTAACTGAGCAAATCTATTAGAATCAATAGGAATAGTAGATGCATGATCACTAGAATCACTAATGCTACAAATAGGTACAGAAGCAGCATGTCTAAAATGTCTCATAACCTCAATATCATCAGTGAAAATATCAATATTAGTAATATAAAGATCAACACATGTATCACAACTACCAATTTCAGTACATAAACAAGATAGAGTATCATCTAAATAGGCAATATCATAGGATCTACTAAGCATGCTATCTTTAAGATCTACAGCAAAATCATCCACAATAACATCAATAACATTAACATCTATCTCAGCATAATTATGAGGGGATGTCTCATAAATTCAAGCACATCAAATCTAATAGTTTCACCAGTAAATTCCAGAGTAAGGCTACCAGCATGCACATCTATCATAGCTCTAGCAGTTTTAAGTAAGGGTATGCCTAACATTAAAGATGAATGTCCCTTCTGCCTAAACTACCATCAACAATATCAAGAACATAGAAGTCTACAAGGAATATGAAATCTTTTACCTTAACCAAGATGTCCTCCAAAATGCCTTCTGGGACTATGCCACGTCTATCAGCAAGGGATGCAATAAGATTTATGGGCTTAAGCTCTATACCTTTGAGTTGATTTAAGACTAATTTTGGTATAACGTTGATAGCTACTCCCAAATTTGCTAAGGCATATGAGAATTCAATATCACTAATAATACAAGGTATGAGAAAGCAACTGAGATCCTTTCATTTTACTGACATTGGCATTTGATAAAGCAAGGAGACAACTGCCCCTAAGTCAACCTTGCCTTCATGCTTAAATTTCCTCTTTTTATTATGCAACTCTTTCAAGAACTTTGCATATTTAGGCACTTGTATGACTAAGTCAACTAGTAGAACATTGATTACCACCTTCTTAAAGATATCATAGACTTCATTAAACATCTTAGCTTCCTTTTTTCTCCTTTTAGCCTTAGCTACAACAGTAGGAAAGGGCAGGTCCACTTGATCACTTGCTTTCCTTCATTATCCATTTCTTGTTCTTCATGAGGTACCACTTGTGTTTTTGATAAAGTGGATGGATCCTGTGATATGGAAGTGGAAGGAGAGGTATCAACAACTTCCTTATATTTTGAAGTACTCGTGGTAACATGATTTGCAGAGGGGATTATCTTTTTACGTCGGTGAGATATAGCATTAGCTCCACCAATATTAAGATTCTACTGAATTCCAACATTTGGATTGGTTACCACTTAAGATGGGAGCTTTCCTGAACCTTGACTTTATACATTACTGGGTGCATTAGATAATTGACTGATTTGAGTTTGAAGAGCTTGAATTTCCTATCTATGTTACAAATTCCTTTGTTGTTGTTCCTTATCTTTCTGGTCAAACTTGTCCATTAGGATTTTCATCATATCATCCATCTTGCTCTTTAACTTTGAACCCGCATCATGGACTGGCATTGGTTGTCTAACTTGGTGAAACATCTTACCATTAGAATTTCTACTTTGATTGAATTGTGCTTGCTGAGCTTGGCAATTTCTATATCGAAGATTTGGATGGTCATGCCATCCAGGATTATATGTATTGGAGTAAGGCTCATATTTGTTTCCACCTTGAGTCATAGGCTTAGAAGGATATATTGCACTATAAGATTCGGCTCCGTCATTCATGTAAGGGCAAGAGTTAGTACCATAAGTGGCTAAAGAGCAAATAGAACAAAGTGGCCCTATTAAAGTAAAAGAGTCAGGAAGTGGGGTAAGAGAAGTAGAGGGTTCCATAGAATTAGCTATATTAGAAGAATTTCTCTTGTAAGACATAGCCATCTTTTCCATAGCAGATGAAAGCCTATCAATTTTGCTCTTTAGGTGAGACTCAGAATTAGAAGAGAGTAGTCCCACTTCATTAACTTTGACTTGTTGACTAGAGCCAAATTGTTGGCTACTCTCAGCTTTCCTTTCAATCAATTCTCAAGCATGATTAATAGTCAAGTGAAGAAGAGCACCACCAGTAGCCGAATCTAATAAATCTCTTTCCAGAGGTAAGAGACCTACATAGAAGTATTAATCAATAATGTATCAAGAATCTGATGGTGGGGACAACTAGAACATAGCATTTTAAAACACTCCAGATATTCATATAAGGATTCCTCAACCATTTGTTGACATCCACATATGTCCTTCCTAATAGATGAAGTATAAGAGGCTAGGAAATAATTTTCCAAGAACAATTTTTTCAATTAGTTCCATAAAGTAATGAATCTAAGAGGGAATCGAAGCAACCAACTTTTAGCATATCATTCTAAAGTAAATGGGAAGGCACACATCTTAATTTGATCTTTAGTCACACCAATAGGTTTCATAGTTGTGCAAACCATGTGAAACATTTTCAAGTGATTGTATGCTTCCTCACCTGAAGGCCATTAAATTTTGGAAGTAAGTGAATTAATCCAGATTTCAACTCAAAATTCGCATTAATATCCAAATAATTGATGCACCAATTTTAAAAATGAAAATAAGGTGAAACCAATTCTTTAATGGTCATAATAGGATCAACAATATGAGCATTTGCATTTGTATTAGCATTAGCATTAACATTCCCATCAGCATTAACAACAATATTATTATCATCCATATTCAAATTAGAATCAGAAGAATTAATAATGGCCTCAACAAAGGAACTACTACCTATAAGAGTATTAGTTCTAGTTCTTCTTCTTGGTGAAATAAACAACTACCTAAGAAGTCACCCTAAAACTCAAACCTAAAGCCTAACCATTTCTCCCCGGTAATGGTGCCAAAATTGATGTGTGCTTCTGTAGTTAAAGCAATCAATAAAACTAGGTCCTAATTAATTATGTAGTTTAGGATTAACCTAGGTCATTCTCCCAAGGATCAAATTATGGGTTTTCTTTAGGATTGATTTTTAAGTGACAAAAGATGCAATGGAGTGGACCTAAACTAGAATGCAAGACACTACTATCTAAATGCAATTAAACTAATTGAATGCACTAATGCAATTGACCTAAAACCTATTGAGAATGACACTAATCTATATGAATTTGAATGCAATTTTTTTGGGGTTTTGTTTATAAAGAGGAATTAAAGTTCAAAGTAAGAGATTGATTAAAAGCAAGACAAACAATAAAGATTTAATTCAGTTGTGATGATGAAGGGGACAACTTAGGATTCACATGGAATTAGCTTTCTTAGCCCAAATTAATTAATTAGACCTAAGGGAGGTTGATGAAAGATTGGATTTAATAAATTTAATCACCTAATAGAATATGGGAAATCCTCAAACTCAATAACACTTATTCTATAAACCCCTCTCTTATATTGACTTGCAGTGAAATATTAATACATGGTTTGGTGGGCACAACAGGAACAACAAAAATGTACTGATATTATTGATACAATATACTTGATTGTGTACAAAATTCCCATATAGGATATTGTATTATAAATTACAGACCTTAAAAATAATAAAAGGTCTTTAGATAACCAACTGTCCTTCTTGAATTGTCCAAAACCTTTGTTTTCGGTAATACGTTTCCGCCCTTTTACCCTTTGCATGCTGTACAAAACTATATGACTGTATAGAAAGAGTGAGATTCAAAAGAATCTTAGTAGTAACAGACTATCAATCATATAAAATGTCATAAATCAATATGTCGTGCACCAAATCATACAACAGAACCATGACATTGTATATGCACCCTACGTGTTAGTGTACCACAGTTGACCCTTGAACCACAACTAGGTATTGAGTGTGTTTACTATTCATATTACAAAATATGGTATACACAAAGTATATAAACACTCACATAGAGTATGAGAGATAGGTTACTACCTGAAATGTCCTTTCCTTGCCTGTCAGTCCAAATTTCTCTGTTTGGCTTGGGCTATCAGTATATCTTAAAATTCCAAATTTAGGATAAGTGAGTTATTACTCATTCATAAATCACTCTAAATTCATCGTGTTGGTTATCTTGACTCAAAATCACCTTTTGACCATTTTACCCTTAGGAACCTAGTCTAAGCCCCTTTATACCCAATCTAACTATACTTTTTCAAAAAAAATGACTCAGGCTATTCCTACATAATCTCACCCAAGGAATCTATTTTTTGACCTTGGAATTACCAAATTTACTACCAAAAGATAAAAATGCCCTTGGCAGCCCTTAGTTAGGGTTTTAGGGTAATGTTGCCATTTCACATTCTAATGCTTTTTACACTTCATGATCAACATGAACCATACATAAATTTCCCTTCTAAACACAATAAAATCATCAAAAACACCAAAATTCAGTTAAAACTCTCTGCAAATTGAATTTTCTTGATTTATTCCTTTAAACTCCTTCCTTTCGACTCCTAATCACATATTTAACTCCTTAAACACTCATGCATCATGATTAGTAGAAATTTGGGTGACATAACCCCTTAGGGTTTCATCATCCCAAATCACAAAATCCAACCATACAAAGCCATAAATCAACCATAACATCAACTACAACCTTAAATCCATCAAGTTAATCAAGGTGTATGGTTTACCTTTGTTTTCTCCTTCTCTCTCTAAAACAATCCCTCTCTGCTCCTTCTTGCTCTTGCTTTTTCCTTGCTTCAAGCCATAATCATAGAGATATTAGATTTAAAAGAGGTAAGCTAGGTTTTTAGCAAGCAAATTCACAAGAAAACCATCTCCTTACCTTAGATTGCTTGGAACCCTAGCTTATTGTTCTTATTCTTGAACTCACTTTCGTATGACTCTTTCTCTCTCTCTCCCTCCTTGTTTAGCCGAAAATGAAGGCTTAAGAATGATGATAAGCCTTTTAAAATCAATATCCTACCCCCTCCTCAAGTTATTATATTTTATTCCTTTTTTTATATCACATGTCCAATTAATTAAACCATCATCATCTTTTCTCTTTCTTTACAATACTTGGCCAAAAATGAAGATTGGGAAGGAGTAATAATATATTTTCATTTTTCCTCTTCCACCTATTTATTATAAGTTGAAATTGTTGACTTTATATCATCTTTTTTAAAATTTGACCTTAATCAAAAAAATTAATGATAAATATCCAAAAATAATTTTCCCTTCTTATGCCAGCCCATTTGGACGAAAATGAGTGTGTGTGCTGATGAAAATAATTTTCTTTGTCTTAATATGGTAAATTACCATTTTGCCCATACATTTTTGTGATTTTCACCTAAATCTAATAGCAATTTCACTCAACTTTGAAAATTTATATCTTTATTTGTAGACATTCAATTGAGATGCTTCTAAAGGCTACTTTCCCTTATTGAGTCTAGTTTCAAGAAAAAATATAGCCTTTAGCCAACTAGAAGCTCAACATTCCTAGAATTTAAATCTTTGGACGTTGTCTGAGAAATTGGCTAGTTTCACTGGGTTGACTTCAAAAATTCATAACTCGTTGTGTATAGCTTCAAATAACCTATATGACCTATCAAATTAAAGCTTGATAAGTCTACTTTCGTTTTGGAAAAACTTCACAATTTTTTGAAACTTCACTATCAATCAAAACCACATGACAAACTCACTTCCTCACAGGAAAGTTTTACTAGTAGCATAATCTAACTTTTACAAGTTATGCTATAAGCATACTCATGTTGAGTGTAACTACTAATTGCCTTGTTTTCTCATTTTCTGTGCTCTTTAATTCATCATTTATTCCCTTTAATGCCTCAAAGGTATAAGGAATTTTGGTGACCGAAATTTGGGATATTTCATGTTCCACTAAAAAACTCATTGAAATAAGCGGGGGTTAATTAAATCCATTAAAACTAGTCAAAATAGTTTAAGATTGTTTTGGGAATTATGTTCCCAATTGTCTAATTAAAGAATTTGACAATTAAGTAACCTAATTAAACAATCAAGAAATTAAACCCAAATTGACAATTAAATTAATAATGAAAACTCAATTAAGAATTCAATTGACAATCTAAAGGTTTGCAAAAAATAATCCCAACAATCATCAAAGCACAAATATTCCAAAATATCAATTTAATCCAAAAGGAATATGTTTACTATCTAAAACTAGATTGTTCTCAATTAATACAACTCAAAATCATTTAAAACTAAATAATCTCAAGTCTTGAATCGAAAAGATAAAAGGAAGGTCACTCCCTTGTGGTTTTCAATTATAAGCTCCTAGGCTCTAGCTTCCTCCACACTCTTCCCAAGCTACCTCCCCACTCTTCCAAAATTTGAGCAATAAGTCACAACCATCAAAAGAATTTGTGAAATATCAGTTGATAATTGATTAATGGCCATAGGACCCGTGTGGAGAAATAATAGTAATTGTGTGAAGCAAGGTCTCTTGGTACCCGTCAATGGTCTGTCCTAATAGAAATAATAATAATTGTGTGAATGCGTTTCTCTAGAGATAATTGTGTTTTCAGGCTTAGTATTCTGCTATAGAAATGTAACCAAATGAAGATGACCTAAGTAAGGTAAACCGTTCTAGTCATATTCTCATTTTATGTGCTTGGATTTAAAAGCTTAATAGACAAATAAATGTCAGTAGGTGAAACAGAAAATCATTCCTGTGCGTGCTTCTCTTACGTTGGTTAAGCACTTAAGCCTTCATATTTGATATTAAATAAATGCTTAGTGACTGACTTTATGGGTTTCAAGTACGTAGTTTAGTTTTATTTCATTGCTTTTAACACCGAACCATTGGTTTCATAATTATTGTAATTATATGTGTATTATTAATAGGGAATTAAATTATTGTTTATTATCATTATTTATGTTATAATATTGTTTCACGTGGTGGATTTTACTCCTTCACGTTGAAAGGTTTTGTGGTTTTGATTAATGGATACATTAATTGGATTTTAATTATTGCTAACCTCCTAAAATGTTTTCTCTCTATAAATAATTATTTCAGTGTGACAAATCATATTGAATTTTAAGGTTTACGTCTCTATGATTAATAAATATATGGTATGTATATGCCAGAGAAATTGAGTTTACTGTGCGTGCCACTAAGTATATACATGCACAACTACAAAAACATGATTCCATGATACTAAACAACAATAGTTTTCAGAAAACAGATGTAAAAAGGTTCTAGCTAACCTTTCAACGGCCGTTTTTATCAAAACGGTTGTTGAAGGCCGTGTTTCAATGACCATTATTGGAAACGGTCATTGGAAGTAAGGGTACAACTACCGTTTCTAATAACGGTCATTGTATCTAACATACAACGACCGTTATCTAAAGCGGTCATTGTAACTCAGCTCTACAATGACCGTTTTTAGAGAACGGACATTGTAACTGAAGCCTAAAATCCCCTCTACGCCATCTGTTCCTCATTTTCCCCTTTTGCTTTTCAATTCGCGACTCCTTCTCCAACCCAATCTCTGACTACCCTCCCTTACTTTTCCTCACAGCTTGTTCCTTGCAAGTCGCAAGTCACAAGTAGGCTAGCTATTTTGTCTCTCTGGTGCATCCTTCTCCCTCCCCCTCTCACCCCGCCACAGTCATCATCATCCTCTATTAGTGTGGGTATGTAGCTACCCTATTTTTCATTTTTGGTTCAGGTGTGTTGTCTTCACTTCTCAGTCCTCTGTTCATCTAGGTTCTATAGTTCCCCTCTGTTACCTTTTGGTTCAGGTTAGCCACACAACATATATTTTACCTTCCTTTTCTTTTTGTTGCACAGAACATGTATTTGTGCTTAAGTTAATTGCTTAGTTTGTCAAATTGCTTGAAGTTCTAATGGAGGTGAATAATATAGCACCCACTAGGATAAATACAATTGCAATTCATCATCATCATCACATGGAGGCAAAACTATAGGTATGGTTTTTAATACATCACCAATTACATAGTCCTTCATATATTTCTCAATTACCTCTTGCTGAGGTCTTGTGGTACATTTCTCAATTAAAGGGCCACTCTTATCAATCCAATTATCCTTCTAGAAATTAACCTTCTTTCTGTTAGATTCCAAGTTTTGATGAAACAAAAGGTAATTGTATGCAAAGTATGTTTTTACAAGTCTAAAGAATGATTACAAAGTTACCAAATGCATATGGCAAAGTTTTGTAATGTCTGCTATCAGCTTTTGCTGATGCACTCGAGCAATAGAGCTAGAACTTGAGCATGAAGTTATGTTGCACTCGAGCATATGCGAGTATTGGACAGAAAGTGTTTGCCCAGAGCAAATTGCTATCAGATCTACTGATACACTTGAGCATCAGGCTCTTTTACACTCAAGCACATGCAAGTGTTGGACAAGAAGTGTTTGGCCGAGAGCAATTACTGTCATTTTTACTGATGCACTCGAGAACTATAACCAACACTCGAGTATGAAGCTAGCTTGCACTCGAGCACTAGCGAGTGAGGACTGTGAGTGTTTGGCCGAGAGTCATGAAGAACAGAGAAGCACAAGCATACCCGAGTGAGAGTTCATATGCCCGAGTGATACATCAGCACTAGCGAGTGAGAAATCTAACTCTCCCAATTTTGATGCAAGTGCTGAAGATAAGAGTATATTACAGAAGAATATTCTTCTCACTCAAGTAGGAGTATGTATGCTTGAGTAAGGGCCCACATCACCTGCGAGTGCAAAATCACACTCTTGCTAAAATGGTATGCAAGTGTTGTCCAGAGACGCGACTCTTAGTGTAAAATATAAGGACACTTGAGCAGGAGGAGTTATGCTCGAGTGAGGACCCACATCACTCGCAAGTGTGAAAATGTACTCTCTCAAATCATGTAGAAGTGCAAGTACAAAATTGAAGCAAAAGAAGAAACTATGGTAGTTCACTCGAGTGAGCCCCCTCAGTGCTCGAGTGAGACTCTGCTAGAAGCCAAAACGCACTAGTTTTACAGTGTTCAATCCGAATATGGTTTAATGATATTTATTCATCATATTTTCACTTATTATTATATAACATCATTTAACATGTATCATAAGTGTGATACAGGAGTTTGAATGTTTGAATTATAAACACACTGAAGAAGTCAAACAACGACAGATAGCATCATTACGACCATCCAAACACGTACCTACCGCGTTCAAACATTTCAAACATACGCATGTCGTTCCACAGTAACATGCCCCACTCCACAATAATCATTATTCAAATGGGAAAACTCGAACTCGAACTCGCACACCTATAAATACAGAGTTCTAGATATCATCAATAACAACTAGGTGCAAAAATTAACATAAGCAAATTCATGAGTCTCTGTTACTCTCATTTTCTCAGTATTCATATCGTTCTTCAGTATTTATCATATTTGCTCTGTAAGAGAGTTTGTATACACTTCAAATTCTATTTTCATTTCATCTCAAGGTATTGGGACCTTGAGAGGGTAGATATCCTTACGAGAGAAGCAGTTGAGAGAATTCCTAGTAAAACTTTCTACTCATAAGACTTACAAGATACAAGTAGTAGAGAATGTTGCTTCTCGTAAGACTTACAATGGTGTAAGCACAAGAGAATGTTGTTCCTCATAAGACTTGTATACATAAGCAAGAGGGAAAGGTCATTGGTTTTTTTCTGCACGTAAGACTTGTCGTAAAGGGGAGAGAAATTTCTTAGTGTTAGAATATTTCACCTCGTAGTCTATTCGTAGACGATTGTTGTTTTGTGGCATTCTGAGAGCCCATTGAATCTTGGAAGCATAGTGAAAATCTCAGTAGGTCTTGATCTCTGAGGACTGGACGTAGGCCTGGTTTTTGGGTCGAACCAGTATAATTCTCTGTGTACTAATTCTCTTAACTCTACTCTATCTACAACTATTGTCATATCACCATATCAAACGAAAAAAATTTATCACATCACCCAATTCACCCCCTCTTGGGAGAAGCTTGCCTCTTTTATTTGGTATCAGAGCAAGGTCTTCTCCGAGGAGCCTAACAGCTTGAGAAGGATCCGATAAATGGAAACAATGGGTGAAAACATTCTTCCAGATGGAGCTTCAATCACTAGACCTCCTGGTTTTGCTAGAGAACATTTTTTCGTTCTGGAAAGCTAAGTTCAAAGTGTTCATGATGGCTAACGTGTACGGTTTATGGAATGTAATACAAGATGGTAACTATGTTCCAATGAAGAAAATCGAAGATAGAGTCGTTAGAAGAGCCCAGAGGAGTTTGATAAAGATGACAAAAGGTTAGTAACATTAAATAGTAAAGCTATTTTAAAGATACAGAGTGCTCTCAGTCAGAAGGAATATTTCTGAATCTGCACTCTACCAACAGCTAAAGATATGTGGGATGCTCTTGAAATCGCTCATGAAGGTACATCTGGAATCAAAGAAAATAGAGTTAATACTCTAATTACAGAGTATGATCTATTTTGTATGAAATGTGGAGAAGGAATATCAGAATTCGAACTCAGGTACACTCATCTTGTTAATTAACTATCTGCACTTGGAAAATCTTTTGACCAAAATTCCCAGGTAAGAAAGATTCTTAATATTCTTACGAAAGAATGAGAAGCTAAGGTGACAATTATCGAAGAAGCTAAAGGAGAGTCAATGAGATCCGTAGCCGCTCTCTTTTGTAGCCTTTCTGAGTATGAAGGAAAGATGAGATTCAAGAAGGAACTAGATAAGTTCGATGATAAAAAGAAAAGAGGAGTTGCACTTAAAGCTATCAAGGAAGAAGAATCTTCCATAAATGAAGATGTTCCTAATGATGATGATATGGGAATGATCATGAGAAAATTCAAGAAGTTCTATAGAAGAGGTCAAAAGAACTTCAAAAATTATCAAGGTAGACCAAGCAAGAAAGAAAACAAGGAGCAACAGATAGTATGCTATGAATGTGGGAAGCCTGGACACATCAAATCTGAATGCTTCAAAAACAAAGACAAAAAGAAGCAGAAAAAGAAAGCATAATATCATCTATCTGGGGTGATAGTTCGTCGGATGAAGAAAGTGATGATGACGAAGTGGCAAATCTATGCTTGGTAGCCAAAGAAGAAGAATCGAATTCTGAGGTAAGTGATTCTCAACCTACTTATGATGAGTTATTATCTGAATATAATGCATTGCATACATAATTCATCAAGGTAGCTAAAGAAATGGTTAGTTACAAGAAGAAAGTAAAGGAATTAGAAAATACTGTCATATCATTATGTAAAGTATGTGAAGAGAAAGATAAGAAAATAAGAGATTTAACAAAAACGGTGGAAAAATTTACTAAAGGAAGTGAAACTCTTAAAGTTATTCTAAATTCTCAGAAAGTTTCCTTTGATAAATCTAGAATTGGATATAAGTCTGATCATGATAAAAATAGAGGAAATAAGAAAAATATCAGTAGAACTTATCTCAAATATTTCAAGAATTCTGTGCATACATCAAATCCATTCGCATCATGTAGCTATTGTAAGAGGAAAGGACATTATACTTCATCATGTTCTTTTAGACAAGGTCAAGTTATTGGCACGTATAAATGGGTTCCGAAAGGGACACATGTATTACATACTAACCACAAAGGACCCAAGAAAGTGTGGGTACCTAAAACTTGATCACCTTATTCTACGTTTGTCTCAAAGCATCACGAGCAAACAAGTTGTATATTGATACTAGATGCTCGAGACACATGATTGGTGATAAAAATAAGTTCACCATGCTGGAAACCAGAAAAGGAGGAAAGGTAACGTTTGGAGGTAATCAATCTGGACGTATTGCTAGAATTGGTGAAGTGGAAAAATCCGTTGGTGTTCAAATCAACGATGTATATTACGTTGAAGGATTATGCCACAACCTGTTGAGTGTAAGTTAAAGCATTAACAAAGATAACTAGGTGATCTTTGATTCAAAAGAATGCTTGATAGTAAACAAGAAAGATCTACCGCTTAACAAAGAATCTATCAAGGAAAAAATCCAAGCTCAAAGGGACGGTAACTGTTATACTATTGATTTAAATTAAAATTCTTCTGAAAATTGTTTTCTTAGCAGATTAGAGGAAAGTTGGTTATGGCATAAGCGTCTGGCTCATGTTAATATGAACCAACTTGACAAACTAATTAGAAAAGATTTAGTTGTTGGTCTTCCTAAACTAAAATTCAAAGATAATATGATTTGTGAAGCATGTCAAAAAGGCAAACAAACTAAATTTTCATTCAAAACAAAGTATGAGATTTCTACTTCCAAACCTTTACAATTACTTCATATGGATTTGGTAGGTCCAGCAAGAGTAAAAAGTTTTGTAGGAAATCTATATACTTTAGCAGTTGTTGATGATTTTACAAGATTTGCATGGACTATATTTATTGCTTCAAAAGATGAAACATTTGTCAAATTTATTACGTTTGCTAAGAAGGTCCAAAATGAGAAAGGTATTTCTATTATCTCTATTAGGACAGACCATGGAGGAGAATTTGATAATCAACTCTTTGAAGACTACTGCAACAATAAAGTAATAGATCACAACTTTTCTCCACCTAGAACACCCCAGCAAAATGGAGTAGCAGAAAGGAAGAACAGAGTCCTCACAGAAATGGCAAGAGCAATACTTAATGAAAAAGAAATGTCACAAGTGTTCTGGGCACATGCAATGAGTACTGCATGCTACATTACAAATCGAGCATACATTCGCAAGTCACTTGGAAAGACACCATATGAACTCTACAAAGGAAGAAAGCCAAATCTTGCTCATTTACACATATTCAGATGCAAGTGCTTGATTCACAACAATGGTAAAGAAAACTTGGGTAAATTTGATTCAAAGTTTGACCAATGTTTATTTCTAGGATATTCTAATAGAAGTAAAGCATATAGAGTTTTTAATAAAAGAACATGTACAGTTGAAGAATCTATTCATGTTGTGTTTGATGAACTTGACTCTCAGACAAAACATGTTGAAAAGAAGAAATGGATTTGATAAAGAAAAACAAAAATATTTCAAAACAGAATGATTTTGAAACAAATGATTTTCAAAATATAGAAGATGTCGATGATCATGCTCATCCAAAAAGCATGGAGACATATTAAAGTTCATCCAATTGATCAAGTAATTGGAGATATTCACAAAGGTGTCAAAAGCAGAAATAGAATTCTCAATGAGGTAACTTTTTCTGCTTTTATTTCTAAAATTGAACCTTCTAATATAGAAGAAGCTTTATCTGACAATGATTGGGTGATTGCTATGCAAGAAGAATTAAATCAATTCCAAAGAAATCAAGTTTAGGATTTGGTTCCTCAACCCAAAGATCATATGGTTATAGGGACCAAATGGGTTTTCAAAAACAAACTTGATGAATCAACAATCATTGTGAGAAATAAAACAAGATTGGTGGCCAAAGGCTATAATCAAGAAGAAGGTATTGATTATGAGGAAACATATGCTCCAGTGGCAAGATTTGAAGCAATACGAGTACTCTTAGCTTTTGCTTGCATTAAAGGTTTTAAACTTTATCAAATAGATGTGAAAAGTGCTTTTCTAAATTGTTATATTATAGAGGAAGTATATGTAGAACAACCTCCTGGTTTTGAAGATGAAACAAATCTTGATCATCTTTTCAAACTTAAGAAAGCTTTATATGGTTTGAAACAAGCATCTAGAGCTTGGTATGAAAGAATAAGCAAGTTTCTTCTTGATCAAAACTTTGTCAGAGGAAAAGTGGATACAACTATTTTCATCAAACATAACAAAGATGATATTCTAATTGTTCAAATTTATGTTGATGATATTATTTTTGGTGCTACTAACGAATCTATGTGTCAAGAATTTTCTAAGATTATGCAGGAGAGTTTGAGACGTCCATGATGGGAGATTTAAACTTCTTTCTTGGACTTCAAATCAAGCAAAAGAAGAATGGGATATTTGTGTCTCAAACAAAGTATTTGAAAGAGTTGTTGAAGAAGTATGGATTGGATAATGCTAATGGAGCTGATATTCCAATGAGTTCTACAATGTTGTTGGATGCTGATGTAAAAGGTCCTAGTTTTAACATCACTAAATATAGAGGAACGATTGGTTCATTACTCTATCTTACAGCAAGCAGGCCAAATATTCAGTTCAGTATTGGAATGTGTGCGAGGTATCAATCTGCTCCTAAGGTATCACATGCAGAGACAGTGAAAAGAATCTTCATATACCTAGGAGACACTTCAGAACTTGGATTATGGTATCCAAAAAGAGGAAATGAATATTTAATGGCATATTCAGATTCAGATCATGGAGGATATAAAACTAACAGGAAAAGTACTAGTGGTCAATGTCAATTCCTTGGAGGCTCTCTGGTATCATGGTTCAGCAAGAAGCAGAACACAGTTTCATTATCCTCAGCTGAAGCTGAATATATAGCTGTAGCAAGTTGTTGTTCTCAAGTATGATAGTTGAAACAACAACTTCAAGATTTGGGGATATACTTAAATGAGATTCCAATTTATTGTGACAACACTAGCACCATAAGCTTGGCCAAGAATCCTATGCAACATTCAAGGACCAAACACATAGACATCCGACATTATTTCATTCGAGATCACGTGCAAAAGATGGATGTCAAAGTAGAATTCATACCAACACACCTTCAACTTGCTGACATATTCACAAAGCCAATAGCTAAAGATCAATTCCTATATATTCGAAGAGAATTGGGAATGGTTAATCCCAATGAGTTGTAAGTTTTCTTGTTAATGTTTATGTTTAAATGAGTTTTTGATGATAACCATATTGCCTTTGGCATCGGAGTATTAGAAATTGTTTTTGCAGGCTTGTCACTCAAGCACAGGAAGTGTCACTCGAGTGACACGCTCATACTCACTCGAGTCAGTCAACACTGCTCGAGTACAGAACTATTAAATATACTATGTTTCTAAGCATGTAAAACAGGGGTTAACAGAGGAGATAAAACTACCAAGAGATTATCAGAAGTGCAACAGTTATAATTGTTCTCACTCGGGTGAGAGAGATCCTCACTCGAGCATGGTATGAACATACTTGTAGTGAAGCAAGAGAACTCGAGTAGAAGGAAGGAATTCTTACAAGTGCTTATTCAAAGCATGGTTACTCAAATGATTTTGGAGAATTTGAGTACAAAGATGAAAAATATAGCAAGAAATATTTAAACCAGGTACGCTTTTACATGTTTTATCAAATTTCTCTGAAAGTCACTCGAGCACAGTATGATCACACTTGAGCATAGTATGAATAACATTCGAGCACTAGGGTTATTGCTCGAGTGTTGGAACTTATATCAGTTACGCGAAAGCTCAGATTGTCATACTTCCTCCTCTCACTCAAAGCGTTGTGTCACTCGAAGGTCGCCTCCCTTCACCTCCAATCGTTACCCATCAATTAAACATCTTCTTTGCTTCAAAATCACCATTACAACTCTTCAATATTCTTTATAAGGTGAGATTTATTCTCAAAGTTTCTCATTTCGTGCCCTAACTCTCTGAAACTTTCTCATTCAATCTTCAGTAAATTTGTGATTCTTGTTGTTTTCATTTTGTTTCTAAATGGCTAGAACTAAGATTCCTGTTGTCGCCCAAAGATCTTATTTACCCTCTCCCACTCATTCTGCTACTAGTTCTTCAGGAACTTCAGTAACAACACCTTCATCTCCTATAATGTCTTCTACACCAACACCTCCTCTTAAACCCAAAACCTAAAAGAGAACTCCGGCCAAGAAACCTCATCCTAAGTCTCAAATAGCTAAGAAGGATCAACCTCCACAAAAGAAACCAAAGGGTGTGGTTTTCAAAGAACCATTGATTACTCGGTCTCAATCCAAAGAAGTCAAAGGAAGAGGAAAGAAGAAGGACACTGAGCAACCACAACAATCTTCTTCTTCCTCCGATGACACTTTCAATATGCAACTCCGGGAAGCAATGGAGAGGTCAAAACTTGACACATTGGTTGGTAAAATTGCCTCTCAAGCCGGTGCCTCAAGTTCACACCATGTTGGTCAGTCCAGTACGGCTGCTTCAGGGGTACCTTCTACATCACAGGCTCCAGAGGAAGAACAGGTCACAAGTCCTCCTGAAGGTTTCAATGTTAAGGAACTAAAGCTACTAAAACAGAAGGTATATGATACTGAGTTTGCACATAGACATTTTTGCCCTATAATATATGTGGACTTAGATTATCTGAAGAAGAATTGTCATTTGGATTTATATCCTTATCTTGGATTTTATGCTCCCTGGTTGAATATTTACATTCCTTATTCACCCTCTATTGTGAAAACTTTTTATTGCAACATGAAAACCCACAACATACTTTCTAAGACTGGAGAATTGATTGAGGAAGCAATATCTACCACTGTTAGAGATCAATTCATTATGATATATGCTAGTATCATAAATGATTTACTTGGGTATGTTACACCACTTCCAGATCCACCCACTCTTTCAGCCAATGAAGCCTTCCAGCTTTTAAGACCAAATGACCCAATAGGTCCTCTTAACTTTAAACCTATTGATATACCTGATTCTCATCGAGTCCTTCACTACATATACTCTCGTAGCATGGTTAACAAGTCCAAGAATTATACTCATTTTGCTTAGAGAGATTACTATTTGCTGGCGTCCTTCCTAGCTGGACAACAAAGAAATGTGGGGGAGATTATTTTTAGTGAGATGAGAAGATTTTGATTTTCTTCATCAAAATCTACGACTATACCATACCCTCAACTTGTATCCCTCATTCTCATGAAAAACAAAATATGGTATTTGGAAGGAACTGGGAGGGTAATCATTCCAAGGTTTGGCAAGACTCAACTGACTCACATGAGTATCAATCTTCCAGTGAGTCAAACTAGGCTACATCTCAGAGAGAAGCCACTCCATCAAGAGGTGATAAGGCTCAGTCCTCTACAAAAAGTCAGGTTCCCCCTCCATCTTTCCTAAATGTATCACTTTCTACTCATATGACTGAAGTGATCAATCAAGCTATGTCTGGTTTAAAAAAGGAATTGATGACTGAGTATGAGAAGTTGGTGGACAAAATGGAGTTACAAGTCTTAAAGTTGGTAGACAAGGCTAATACCAAATTTGACTTGATGTTCAAGACTCAAGATGATATGTCTGGAAGAATCACTAATATGGAGATCTTCTTATGCTCTCACTTTCTAGCTACATCTTCTGAGGTGCCACCTGAGACCACTCCTGCCTCGACTTCACCTCCTCATCCACAGACACATGTTCTCTTCATCGATCTAGATTCTAATGTTGATAGTTTATAATGACTATTTTAATAAAAACAGTCATTGTAATTCTTGTATGTCTAAGATACAACGTCTGTTTTAGCAAAATAGTCATTGTAACTCTGTTACTATGACTGTTTAACAACAGTCGTCTTTTCTTGAATTTTCAACGACACTCTCATAAACATCCCCCTGAAAACAGTCATCTTAAAGGGAGTAAAAATGGTCATTAAAAGTGTCTTCTACAATAGTGATGGTACCATGTAAAACCCAAAAGCTAAGGTTTATCAATTCTGGGATTACATACGCATACATGTTAGACTTGGCATATTCAATTAAATTTATTTTGTGAAATGGCGTATTTACTATGTACCTATTTAAGCGGTGACTTTCATCTAATTTATTACAGAAATTGGATATGTTTATAAGCTTTATTAAGGATTCACATGTGAAATCCCAAATTATTAACAAAATTACATGAAATTTTCTAACTAAATTAAAATGGAAGGGGATTATATGGTGAGATTATAATTTAGTTAGAATTGTTGTTGGAAAATTGCTGATATAATTTGAGATACTTAAAAGTGTGGGGGTGCCTAACATGTGAGGATACCATATAAATTTTAAAGATGCAAATTAATTTTTAGCCTCATTTAATAAATCCAAGTGTTGTTATTCAAAATAAATTACATTAAGGCTTTATTATTTGCTATTTTAAAATTAATTAAGTGGAAGTTTTGTTATTTGCTCTTAAGAGCAAATTTTTTGAATGATAAAAATTTTGTGTTGTTTAAAATAAGCATTATGTGGTATGAAAATTTCATCATTTATCTATGACAGATAAAGATGTGATTGTATAATTTGAGGCTATATAATTATCTTGATGTAAGAATATATATACGTGAATATTTCTTATTATGCTAACACTGTTTGAAGTAGTTTAGCAGCTCAATCTGGGTATGCACAAATTTTTAAGAATTTGTTGCATTAATGAATGTTAATCTATGTGATGTAGCTTTTGATACATGGTAGTTGAGCATATATAAATACGTAGTCCTATGAGGGAAATTAAATATTTAAGTGCTACCATAGATATTTGAATCATGTACGATGAATTCCTATTGTATATTAGCTGAATTTTAGTTTCATTTGAGAAAATCTAGTACTAGCCAAATTTAAAACGTTATATGAGTCAGAGTTTAGGATATGGACCCATCCCAATAAGAACCTGTCCTAGAAAGACTTGAAATTATAGATAGGTTAACAAATGGGAAATCAGATAAATAATGGATAAAAGAAAAATAGTGATCATGAAACTGGAACCCAATGAACACGCATTCTAGAAAACACGAAGTATATGAAACTTAGCAACTAAAGTAAACAATGGCTCAAGAAATTCCAAGCATATATAACAAGCATAAGAGTATATCACTCTCTTATGCCATTTAGAATTACATCAAGAATACATAAACAAAAAGTATAAATACTTGTTAAACAAAATTATTATTCATAACTCCATAACCCATCTTCCTACAAATAGCATATGGAAGGGATATTGATGACCCAATAAACTAACTCAAACTAAAACTCTTAACTCACTAGGACTCTTCTAAAAATAATATTTTAACCTAAACAACCCAAAAGACAATGATTGATATGATTAAGAATAAATAAATATTTTGGAGATATTTCAATTAGTTTTTTTGAAATATCTGATTGGTGTCTAAAGGTTTAACAAATAGATTTATTAATGAAGGATATTGGGAATACTATATATTTAAGGATGTAAAAGGATATTAGATTATTGAAAATAATCTTATTTGTAAATGGTTAAGGCTCAATGGATAATAAATATACTTTAAAATTGGGTAAATCAGATCATGGATGACAATATGATTATAGGAATCTAAAATCTGATCATGGAAGACAATATGATTCATGGAGATAATATTATGGGCTTTTAAAGTAAAATATTAATAACCTAATAATAATAAATAAATCCTAATATGCCATTAATAATATTTTTTGAGCAAACAATATGCCATTAATAATTAAACAACACCTAAAACACTACTTAATGACTCCTGGCTCATGGCCTTGTTAAAAACAAAAACAAAAATTACAAAATAAATAGAAAAATGTTGACTTATAAAAAATAGGGAACACTAATTTAGAGGTTCTTATAGTTTTCATGAATTTTGAATCTGGTCCTTAGACTTTTTCACTTTTTATTAGATCCTTTAGTTTTACACCATTATACCTATTAGACCCTAACTTCCAAATCTGTTAAATAATGCCAAACAGAGTTCAAAATTGTCATTAAAAAGCTCCCAATGTCCTGACCTATCTCCTTCCACTGCAATTACAAGCTCTTCCCACTGCAATATGTGATATCTTGAATTTTAGGATTTGAGGCTTGCGAATAAGCCTGAACCAAGTGAACTTCTAAGCCCCAGTTTAGCATGAGTCCCAGGAATGAGTATTGGCTGCTAGTGAAAATTTCCTATGAGGGAGTGACATTGTTATATAATTTTGGATGACCAAATGATGATAAAAAATTATGAAATGTTACCAAATGAAAGTAGACATCCTGAGCTTTAATTTGATAGTTGGATAATTTTTTGAGTTATATGTAAAAAGTTATGCATTTTTGAAGTTAGCCTGGGAAAACTTACCATTTTTTGAAACAACGTTCAAAGATTTTAATTATGGGAATTGTGAACTTCTAGTTGGCTAAAGGATATACTTTTCCTTGAAACTAGAATCAATAAGGGTTCATAGCCTTTGGAATTACTCCAATTGAAGTTCTACAAATAAAGTTATGATTTTTTAAAGTTTAGGCAGAAAATCTACCAGAATTTGCCATTAATCCAAAAATGAAAAAAATGTGATGACAAATGTTGTAATTATGAGATAAATGGAGAAAAGAAAATTGGACTAATTAAAGGACCCTTCTAGGCATGAATATGGGTTGAATATGATGGAAATATTAGTTCAATTTCAATTGAACATTATGTCATAACTTAGGTTAAGATAAGGTCAAAGACCTTTTTGTCATAAAATCTAATTTTCTTGTAATAATTAAATAAGGTAAATAGGAGATATTTATCAATATTTCCCTTACATGTCCTTTAATTTCTGTCAGCCATCCATGAACAAGAGAGAGAAAAGGTGAGAGCTTGAAACCTAGAGAGAAGGAGGAAGAAATTCACAAGGTAAGCTTGATATCTCTTGTGATTTGGCTTCTAATTTGTGTAATCCTTGTCCTAAGCTTCTCTTCTCCATTATTTGGTGGGTTTAGCAAGCAAAATTTCAAGATTTAAGGAGGCAGGAATTTCACCTAGACAGAGAAAGGAGGAGAAAACCCAAGGTGACTTTAAAAACCTTTGAATCCTTATTGCTATTGATGTTGTTGGTGGATTTGTGGTTGATTTGACTTGATTTGTAAAGTTGGGAAGTGTTAGCCCTAAGGGGTTATGCTGCCTAAATTTCCTCAAATCTTAGGTATTAAGTGTTTAAATGGTTAATCAAATGATTAAGAGTATAAAGGAATAAGGATTTGAAGTTAAAAATCAAAGATTTCATTTTCTCCTTTTTTTGACTTAACTTTTGGCTAGGGCTGATTGGAGGGGTTAGAGTTGGATTATCAATAATCTGATAATTCCAGTGCGTTCAGGAGGGAAAATTAGTTAGGGTTAGTGTTGAACACTTTTTCAGAAAAAGCCCTAGAAAGCGAAATGACCAAAATGCCCCTGAAATCTTAATTAGGGGCTGCCAAGGACAAAACTATCATTTGGCAGTGATATTGTGAAAACCAAAGCTGAAAATGCATTCCTTGGGAAAAAAATATATAAGAATAGGTTGGGTCAAAATTTCTAGAAAAATACAGTCGGACATGGTACGATGGGGCCAGGACTGGTCCCCAGGGGCATTTTGGTAATTTTCAGCTTTGAACTAATATAACTAACAAAAACATGATAGAGGAGTCTAAAACAGTACATGAATGGGTTTTAACCTAATTCTTGTACATTTGGGATTTTAGGATCGGACAATAGCCCGAGCCGGACACAGAATATTAGACTGATAGAAAGGTACAAAGATGGACTTAGAGACCAAAGGTAGGGGACTTACCTTATTTGCATGTATATGATATCTCTGCTTCTGTAGTAATGTATGTGATTACTTTATTTGATTGTGTAGAATATATCTGAATAATGTAGCTCTGTTTCTGTTTATATTGTGGCCATAGTTATGTTGCATGAAACATTAAGCATGTAGAAATGTCCTTATGAGGCATGCATTTAGATAAAGCAAACATGTTATGCATATAGCATCTATCATGCATGCATTATGGTAACTGTTTTCTACTGAGATTCTCTCGAATCTCACCTTCTCCTACCAACAATTTAGATAGGTGAATACAGAAGGTATGCAGAGATCAAAGAAGAGAACTACATGAGAGGAATGTAGTGGTGGAATGAAGATGGGAAGACGTCTCCATTTCACTGTGATAGGTTTAAACACCCAAGTAGCCTTGTGTGTCTATATTGATTGTAATTATCATGTACGAACCCTATGAGAAATTTCTGTAATCATGTACATATTATCAGTATATTTATACCATTTCCTGTGTTACCCACCAAACGATGATTAATATTCTACTGCAAGTCAAAATAAGTAAGGGTATTACACATTAGTCATTCATTGACATCTTCCCCTTCCCCACCTCCAAAGTTGTAGAAGAAATGAATTGCTTTTTTGAATCTAAAACATTCGAGCATCATGATTACTTAGGTTACAAGCATGAGCATGATCAAAATCGCCTGGATGTGAGTTATGACAAGCAGAGAAGCAATTGAGGATGCCAACTATGCTAATCAATGGGAAGGGGGTTGAACTACTTTTTGGATATAAAAGGAAAAAAATCTGCTATATTTCTTTGTTGACTCCTCTAGTACAATGTGATCTATTTCTATCTAGTTTTAGGGATTGTTGAGTGGTTAGACTCTACTTCAAAGAGTTGAAGCAGATAAAGTACAAATTTTTTTTAGCTTTAGTAGTTGAAAAAAATGGCTAACCATAGAATAAATATGCATATAAAGGATTTGGGGTCTTTAATGTTTAGGTTGAGCTTTATTTTGCATATGGATTAGAGGGAGAACTCCATAGGGCATGTGTGGAAGGTGGCACATTTAGGGCTTGTCAGTGAGGATGTGCTAGCAGAGACGTGAGAGATTCATTCTTGCAGTTATGGGGAAAGGAGGCAAATCTAAACATGGGTAGCTTTCTAGTGGTAATTTTTAACTCTATCGGTCATTATTTAACAGATTTGGGAAATATAACAATGCAAAATTAAAGGTCTTTATAAAAAGGGGAAAAACGTCTAAGGACCTAATTCATAATCCATGAAAATTATAAGGACCTCCAAATTGGTTTTCCCTAAAAAATAAACAAACTTTAGTTAGCTTAATCTTCAAGTGATAGCTTCTTGACTAATCTTAAGAAAATTGACAGAACTGCTGTAACACCCATATTTTGAAAGCATATAGATGGCATGAGTGTAGTAATATCTTTAAAAAGGAGACCAGTAATCTTTTGTAAACAGCGGAAGTCCCAACTTCAAGAAGAGTGTGGAGCTGCACTTGAATGGGTTTTCAAAAATCTTTTCAAAAATCATTTTCAGATTGGGTCTCATATTATTTTATGATTTATTTTAAGCCATCCGTTTCAGGTTCATTTCTTCATATCAGAGTGTTTACTAATAAGTTCTCTGCTGAAACCCAAGCTACTATGTTTAATTAACGGCCCTAGGTGGACGGCTGTCCACTACTGGTATGAATGACGTTGCGCGTTCGCTTATATACAAGCGCAAACATACATGTCAGTACGAGACTGACCACACTTAAATACAAATTACATACAATCTCCAAAATATATAACTAACAGAAAACTAAATTCTAAGTCCTTTGCTTTATTCGCCCGTGTTTACCTTCTTGCCTGAGGAACTACTTGCCCGAGCTGAAAATTTGTTTTGGAAAAATAGGGTGAGATTCAATGAATCTCAGTAGTAACAGATATCACTCATATAAAATGCACATATATCATGCCATGTCAACCAAAGTTACAGTACAATCAACATATTCAACATTCAGAGATAAATTCACAATATGCAGAAAGCATAAAGTTACCAATTCAAGGACAATCGTCCCTTGCCACAGCGCTGGGAAATTCTACTGGGCCTTAGCCCTTCTCATCTGAATGCTTAAATTCACAATGGTACAAACATGCATATAACATATCACATAGTATGTGAGGGATAAGTTACTACCTGACAATTTTTCCAAATCTTGATCTTGATTGACGTGCTTTGAACGTCCTGGGCAAGTGTCAAATCCTATAAATTATAATTTACGGGCAATGAGTTATTTCTTAGTCCAACTCTTCATAAATTATTCTCTTATGTTGGTTACCATTAGGGTCACTACATTAGGCCCAATATGAAGCTAATGAGCTCAAGCTACTCCAAATGCTTAACTTAACTCTTAAATGTCCAATTTTATTACTAAAACTCTTTGCTTTGAATTTTCGCACAATTACCAAAAGCTGGCAGATTTTTCACTGAACTTTGAAAAATCATAACTAATTCTAGAAAAATCGAATTAAGGTGATCCAAAATTCTATATAACCCTTATTAAGTCTATTTTAAGGGAAAAATACTTTCAGTAGCTGAAAAACCGTGCACACTTCCCAATTTTTCGTTTTCTCCCTTCTGCCAGAAAATCTGACCAGTTTTAATGGTCTACTTCAAAAATTCATAACTCCTAGTATACTTATCGAAATCCTTCATAATACCTATCAAATTAAAGGTATATAAGTGTACTTTAATTCTGAAAAATATCATAATCAACAGATGAAGTTTGGACAGTGAAAGTTTCGCCACAACAAAACTGCCAGACAAAAACGCACACTGGCAACTTTGTTGCACAAGTAGACTTAATTTCCAATTTTTGATTCTTTAAACCAGTATGTCAAAAATTATAACCAGAGCTTATTCCCACACAATTTTTCGTGTAGAATCCAATGGAAAGCTCAAAAATACCAAAATCAAATTATTTCTACCAGATTTAGCCCCCAACCGAAATCTGCCTCCCAAAACAACAAAAATTCCACTTTGTGATTTTAACTACCAACAAGTCTAATACTTCTCCAAACATCATATATCACCTTATATATGATTAAAACATCTTCCTTCTTCAAAAACACCCCTTGAATGAAATACATGGGTGGTTGAAGAGCTAAGAAAAACTCAATGAAATCACAAAGTATTCGATTCAAAAGAAAGCCTATGCTTACCTCTTCGCGTTTCTACAAGTGGTTCGGTATTCTGGCGGCACTCTGGTAGACTAATTGGCACAAAACACCTCAGATGAGAAATCTAAGACCATAGAATTGAAGCTTATAGTGAGTAGAGAAAGTTTCCTGAAGGACTTACCGGACAATAACGGTGATTCAGGGTTGAAATCGGCTCCGGTAGTTAAGAAAACTCACTATTCACTCCTCCTTCTCTCTTCTTGTGTTCTTAAGCTTAAGAAATCTGATTTCTCTTTCTCTTTCCATGCTTGCACGAAATTTTGCCATTTAATTAGGCATGGATGGTTGTGATTTAATCACATAAAATGATCTCATCTCATCTTGCCACATGTCTCAAGTTTAAGGCTTAAAAGTGCCACGTGTCATGCAACCATTTATCTTCCACTTTTCTCTTTCTTCGGTGGGTCATAAATGGTCAGGGGAAGGGAAGGCCTGACAATTTCCCCGGACTCCTGGGTTCGGTGCTCGACTCATAAAGTAAGCAACCCGGCCGGAGACCGGTGAATTCCCCGGACTCAGACGCTAGATGGCGTACTCCGGAGATGACAACACAAAAGGCTTAAAGTGGGTGTAATAATGTGTAATGATGAGGGACACATGACACCCCCTCATTTGGCCAACACAAAAACATGTTTTTACTTTGTAATAATTTCGGGACACTTGTCATTTCCTTATTTGGCCAACATGAAAGATGCGTCATCATGAGTCATAATGAGCTGTCATTACATACTTTACTGAAGTTCTTTTTAATAAAATTGCTCCATCGGTGCATTACCTGGAATTCCATGTGGGACCCACGTGGAACCATGGCACGCATATCGAGGCACGTCACGGAATGCCCGAATTCCTCCGATCTCGCAACTGACACCCCTGAACCCTGCAGCCACCGACGAACTTTGCTCCGACTTCTTACACTTGTATTTTTACAATATTGACTTCTCGATTTCTGTAAATGACACAATGGATATCTGGGAATTCCGAAAGTAACTCTACCTTTAATTGTAAATACCGATATTTATTTTATTCAACTAATTCCATATTTACATGTTTTTAGTATTGCAAAATTTGGTATATTACAATTCTTCCCCCGTACAAGAAATTTCGTCCCCGAAATTTGTTACACATCCAAAGACATAAATTCCGGGTAACGTTTCTTCATATCCTCTAGTAATTTATGTTCTCGTACCATCATAACTGCCACCTGCATCGCCTTCCTAGTAAGAGCATCGGCAACAACATTCGCTTTCCCTGGATGATATTTAATCTCCAGGTTATAGTCTTTCAACAACTCCATCCATCTTCGCTGCCGCATATTAAGTTCTTTTTGATCATGTAAATATTTGAGACTTTTGTGATCGCAGTATAATTCTATAGTGGTACCATACAGATAATGCCGCCATATCTTCAAAGCAAACCTGATTGCTGCAAGTTCCAAATCATGAGTGGGGTAATTCAATTCATGAGTCTTCAGCTGTCGAGAGGCATACACCACTACTCTGCCTTGTTGCATAAGGACACATCCCAATCCCTGTTTACTAGCATCGCTATACACCACAAAGGTTTCACGGGGATCTGGGATAATCAATACTGGAGTGGTTGTCAATCTCTCCTTCAGCTGTATGAAGCTCTTTTCACATCGTTCATCCCACACAAATGATTGGTTCTTTCTTGTGAGCTTTGTCAATGGTAAGGCAATTCTGGAAAAATTCTGTATGAATCTGCGATAGTAACCGGCAAGACCCAAAAAACTGCGTATTTCTGTAACAGTTTCAGGCCTCTTCCAGTTTAACACTGCTTCTACTTTACTAGGATCAACAGAGACCCCTTCTTCTGAAATCACATGACCCAAAAATTTGACTTCTGACAGCCAAAATTCACATTTACTGAGTTTGGCAAAGAGTTGTTTTTCCTTCAAAATGCTCAGCACGATCCTCAGATGCTCCTCATGCTCTTCTGTATTTTTTGAATAAATCAGGATGTCGTCAATGAAGACTACCACAAACTGATCCAAGTGTTTACGAAAGATCCGGTTCATGTAGTCCATAAACACGGCAGGTGCATTAGTCAGGCCAAATGGCATCACTAAAAATTCATAGTGGCCATATCTGGTCCTGAAAGCTGTTTTTGGTATATCTTCAGCCTTTACTCGCAGCTGATGATAACCTGATCTCAGGTCAATCTTCGAGAACACACTAGATCCAGAAAATTGATCAAGGAAATCGTCAATTCGGGGAAAGTGGATATTTATTCTTTACAGTCACCTTGTTCAACTCTCTGTAGTCAATACATAGCCTTAGGCTTCCATCCTTCTTTCTGACAAACAATACTGGTGCTCCCCATGGTGAAACACAGGGTCAGATGAATCCTTTCTCCAGAAGTTCTTCAATTTGCTTCTTTAGTTCCATCATTTCATTTGGTACCATTCTATAAGGTGCTTTGGATACAGATCCAGCTCCTGGTGCGATTTCAATGTTGAACTCTACTTCTCTTTCTGGAGGCAACCCAATAATATCTTCTGAGAAGACCTCAGGGAATTCATTCACGATAGGTACATTTTCAAGAGTTAAATTTATCTCTGCCTGAACAGAGAAAAATACTATATACCCTTGACACCCTTTCCCTAGGCATTTTTTAGCTTCAGCCATAAAGAGAAGGTTTAGGTTTAGACTAGCATCAAATTTTGTTTGCGGTCAACCAGTTTAGACCCAATATGACTTCCAGTTGTTGGAGTGGCAAACAAATTAAATCTATTACAGATTCATACCTCTCAACATCTATAGCACAACTTAGACATATATCAGCAGTCACAGTTTTGACACCCATAGGTGTCGATATAGTCAAGTCATATGGCAATTTCTAGATGCTTAGTCCCAATCGTATAGCACAATCATATGAAATGAAAGAATTACTAGCACCCGAGTTAAACAATGCGTGCAAAGTATTACCATGGAGGAGGATAGTACCTTGGATCATCTCTGGTGATTTTTGGGCCTCCTCATGCGTCATGGCAAAAACTCTACCCTGGTTCTATGACCTAGGCTCAGCTGCTCGCTGTGGACAATCTTTGATAAAGTGTCCAGGCTTTTTACAAGCATGACAAATCAGCTGCCCTTCACAAGATCTACCCGGGTGTGTCTTACAGCAATGAGGACATGGTTGTTATGTTTGAGGACCTTGATAGCCTTTCTTCTCAGATTGAAAGGGTTTTTTGTCATTTCCCTTAGAAAAGGATCCTTGCCCCTTTCGTTTTTGAGAGTATTCCCCTGACTAGATCCATCTCGATTATTCACAGTTTTTCTCATATAGGTTCCTTACTTGCCCGAAAAATGCTATATATCGAATCATGGAGGAAATAAATTCATCGAACCTTAGCAAGTATAATTCCTTAAAGCATTCCCATAGCTTATGGTCTAGGAGTAGGTCAAAGAATAACTGAATCATCGGGGCTGTAGACTCAGTATCAGAATCGGCACCCTGAAAATTCTCATCATTCTCGGAATCACTAGTATCGCCAATAGATGGCTTTATGCTAGGACAAGCCTGCCTAGCCTTTATTATTATTGTCGTATGGTTGGGAACTCTTTTCCTTTCCGTACGCCGCACTCTTCGTCCATTCCCTCCACAATGCTCCCCTTTATAAATGACTACATAAAGTTTACCCTCGGTATACGATGCTTTAGGGAAGGCTGGTTAATAGACGAGGGTGAACTACTTCTTTGTCTTTTCCTATCAGACATGGTTCCAATCATAAAGCAACTAACCAAGGGTTGGAATTTATGAATTGTACTTACATAAGCAGAGAACTTTATCCTAGAGCCAAGAACTTATGCTCTGATACCAAAAATGTAACACCCATATTTTGAAAGCATATAGATGGCATGAGTGTAGTAATATCTTTAAAAAGGAGACCAGTAATCTTTTGTAAACAGCGGAAGTCCCAACTTCAAGAAGAGTGTGGAGCTGCACTTGAATGGGTTTTCAAAAATCTTTTCAAAAATCATTTTCAGATTGGGTCTCATATTATTTTATGATTTATTTTAAGCCATCCGTTTCAGGTTCATTTCTTCATATCAGAGTGTTTACTAATAAGTTCTCTGCTGAAACCCAAGCTACTATGTTTAATTAACGGCCCTAGGTGGACGGCTGTCCACTACTGGTATGAATGACGTTGCGCGTTCGCTTATATACAAGCGCAAACATACATGTCAGTACGAGACTGACCACACTTAAATACAAATTACATACAATCTCCAAAATATATAACTAACAGAAAACTAAATTCTAAGTCCTTTGCTTTATTCGCCCGTGTTTACCTTCTTGCCTGAGGAACTACTTGCCCGAGCTGAAAATTTGTTTTGGAAAAATAGGGTGAGATTCAATGAATCTCAGTAGTAACAGATATCACTCATATAAAATGCACATATATCATGCCATGTCAACCAAAGTTACAGTACAATCAACATATTCAACATTCAGAGATAAATTCACAATATGCAGAAAGCATAAAGTTACCAATTCAAGGACAATCGTCCCTTGCCACAGCGCTGGGAAATTCTACTGGGCCTTAGCCCTTCTCATCTGAATGCTTAAATTCACAATGGTACAAACATGCATATAACATATCACATAGTATGTGAGGGATAAGTTACTACCTGACAATTTTTCCAAATCTTGATCTTGATTGACGTGCTTTGAACGTCCTGGGCAAGTGTCAAATCCTATAAATTATAATTTACGGGCAATGAGTTATTTCTTAGTCCAACTCTTCATAAATTATTCTCTTATGTTGGTTACCATTAGGGTCACTACATTAGGCCCAATATGAAGCTAATGAGCTCAAGCTACTCCAAATGCTTAACTTAACTCTTAAATGTCCAATTTTATTACTAAAACTCTTTGCTTTGAATTTTCGCACAATTACCAAAAGCTGGCAGATTTTTCACTGAACTTTGAAAAATCATAACTAATTCTAGAAAAATCGAATTAAGGTGATCCAAAATTCTATATAACCCTTATTAAGTCTATTTTAAGGGAAAAATACTTTCAGTAGCTGAAAAACCGTGCACACTTCCCAATTTTTCGTTTTCTCCCTTCTGCCAGAAAATCTGACCAGTTTTAATGGTCTACTTCAAAAATTCATAACTCCTAGTATACTTATCGAAATCCTTCATAATACCTATCAAATTAAAGGTATATAAGTGTACTTTAATTCTGAAAAATATCATAATCAACAGATGAAGTTTGGACAGTGAAAGTTTCGCCACAACAAAACTGCCAGACAAAAACGCACACTGGCAACTTTGTTGCACAAGTAGACTTAATTTCCAATTTTTGATTCTTTAAACCAGTATGTCAAAAATTATAACCAGAGCTTATTCCCACACAATTTTTCGTGTAGAATCCAATGGAAAGCTCAAAAATACCAAAATCAAATTATTTCTACCAGATTTAGCCCCCAACCGAAATCTGCCTCCCAAAACAACAAAAATTCCACTTTGTGATTTTAACTACCAACAAGTCTAATACTTCTCCAAACATCATATATCACCTTATATATGATTAAAACATCTTCCTTCTTCAAAAACACCCCTTGAATGAAATACATGGGTGGTTGAAGAGCTAAGAAAAACTCAATGAAATCACAAAGTATTCGATTCAAAAGAAAGCCTATGCTTACCTCTTCGCGTTTCTACAAGTGGTTCGGTATTCTGGCGGCACTCTGGTAGACTAATTGGCACAAAACACCTCAGATGAGAAATCTAAGACCATAGAATTGAAGCTTATAGTGAGTAGAGAAAGTTTCCTGAAGGACTTACCGGACAATAACGGTGATTCAGGGTTGAAATCGGCTCCGGTAGTTAAGAAAACTCACTATTCACTCCTCCTTCTCTCTTCTTGTGTTCTTAAGCTTAAGAAATCTGATTTCTCTTTCTCTTTCCATGCTTGCACGAAATTTTGCCATTTAATTAGGCATGGATGGTTGTGATTTAATCACATAAAATGATCTCATCTCATCTTGCCACATGTCTCAAGTTTAAGGCTTAAAAGTGCCACGTGTCATGCAACCATTTATCTTCCACTTTTCTCTTTCTTCGGTGGGTCATAAATGGTCAGGGGAAGGGAAGGCCTGACAATTTCCCCGGACTCCTGGGTTCGGTGCTCGACTCATAAAGTAAGCAACCCGGCCGGAGACCGGTGAATTCCCCGGACTCAGACGCTAGATGGCGTACTCCGGAGATGACAACACAAAAGGCTTAAAGTGGGTGTAATAATGTGTAATGATGAGGGACACATGACACCCCCTCATTTGGCCAACACAAAAACATGTTTTTACTTTGTAATAATTTCGGGACACTTGTCATTTCCTTATTTGGCCAACATGAAAGATGCGTCATCATGAGTCATAATGAGCTGTCATTACATACTTTACTGAAGTTCTTTTTAATAAAATTGCTCCATCGGTGCATTACCTGGAATTCCATGTGGGACCCACGTGGAACCATGGCACGCATATCGAGGCACGTCACGGAATGCCCGAATTCCTCCGATCTCGCAACTGACACCCCTGAACCCTGCAGCCACCGACGAACTTTGCTCCGACTTCTTACACTTGTATTTTTACAATATTGACTTCTCGATTTCTGTAAATGACACAATGGATATCTGGGAATTCCGAAAGTAACTCTACCTTTAATTGTAAATACCGATATTTATTTTATTCAACTAATTCCATATTTACATGTTTTTAGTATTGCAAAATTTGGTATATTACAATTCTTCCCCCGTACAAGAAATTTCGTCCCCGAAATTTGTTACACATCCAAAGACATAAATTCCGGGTAACGTTTCTTCATATCCTCTAGTAATTTATGTTCTCGTACCATCATAACTGCCACCTGCATCGCCTTCCTAGTAAGAGCATCGGCAACAACATTCGCTTTCCCTGGATGATATTTAATCTCCAGGTTATAGTCTTTCAACAACTCCATCCATCTTCGCTGCCGCATATTAAGTTCTTTTTGATCATGTAAATATTTGAGACTTTTGTGATCGCAGTATAATTCTATAGTGGTACCATACAGATAATGCCGCCATATCTTCAAAGCAAACCTGATTGCTGCAAGTTCCAAATCATGAGTGGGGTAATTCAATTCATGAGTCTTCAGCTGTCGAGAGGCATACACCACTACTCTGCCTTGTTGCATAAGGACACATCCCAATCCCTGTTTACTAGCATCGCTATACACCACAAAGGTTTCACGGGGATCTGGGATAATCAATACTGGAGTGGTTGTCAATCTCTCCTTCAGCTGTATGAAGCTCTTTTCACATCGTTCATCCCACACAAATGATTGGTTCTTTCTTGTGAGCTTTGTCAATGGTAAGGCAATTCTGGAAAAATTCTGTATGAATCTGCGATAGTAACCGGCAAGACCCAAAAAACTGCGTATTTCTGTAACAGTTTCAGGCCTCTTCCAGTTTAACACTGCTTCTACTTTACTAGGATCAACAGAGACCCCTTCTTCTGAAATCACATGACCCAAAAATTTGACTTCTGACAGCCAAAATTCACATTTACTGAGTTTGGCAAAGAGTTGTTTTTCCTTCAAAATGCTCAGCACGATCCTCAGATGCTCCTCATGCTCTTCTGTATTTTTTGAATAAATCAGGATGTCGTCAATGAAGACTACCACAAACTGATCCAAGTGTTTACGAAAGATCCGGTTCATGTAGTCCATAAACACGGCAGGTGCATTAGTCAGGCCAAATGGCATCACTAAAAATTCATAGTGGCCATATCTGGTCCTGAAAGCTGTTTTTGGTATATCTTCAGCCTTTACTCGCAGCTGATGATAACCTGATCTCAGGTCAATCTTCGAGAACACACTAGATCCAGAAAATTGATCAAGGAAATCGTCAATTCGGGGAAAGTGGATATTTATTCTTTACAGTCACCTTGTTCAACTCTCTGTAGTCAATACATAGCCTTAGGCTTCCATCCTTCTTTCTGACAAACAATACTGGTGCTCCCCATGGTGAAACACAGGGTCAGATGAATCCTTTCTCCAGAAGTTCTTCAATTTGCTTCTTTAGTTCCATCATTTCATTTGGTACCATTCTATAAGGTGCTTTGGATACAGATCCAGCTCCTGGTGCGATTTCAATGTTGAACTCTACTTCTCTTTCTGGAGGCAACCCAATAATATCTTCTGAGAAGACCTCAGGGAATTCATTCACGATAGGTACATTTTCAAGAGTTAAATTTATCTCTGCCTGAACAGAGAAAAATACTATATACCCTTGACACCCTTTCCCTAGGCATTTTTTAGCTTCAGCCATAAAGAGAAGGTTTAGGTTTAGACTAGCATCAAATTTTGTTTGCGGTCAACCAGTTTAGACCCAATATGACTTCCAGTTGTTGGAGTGGCAAACAAATTAAATCTATTACAGATTCATACCTCTCAACATCTATAGCACAACTTAGACATATATCAGCAGTCACAGTTTTGACACCCATAGGTGTCGATATAGTCAAGTCATATGGCAATTTCTAGATGCTTAGTCCCAATCGTATAGCACAATCATATGAAATGAAAGAATTACTAGCACCCGAGTTAAACAATGCGTGCAAAGTATTACCATGGAGGAGGATAGTACCTTGGATCATCTCTGGTGATTTTTGGGCCTCCTCATGCGTCATGGCAAAAACTCTACCCTGGTTCTATGACCTAGGCTCAGCTGCTCGCTGTGGACAATCTTTGATAAAGTGTCCAGGCTTTTTACAAGCATGACAAATCAGCTGCCCTTCACAAGATCTACCCGGGTGTGTCTTACAGCAATGAGGACATGGTTGTTATGTTTGAGGACCTTGATAGCCTTTCTTCTCAGATTGAAAGGGTTTTTTGTCATTTCCCTTAGAAAAGGATCCTTGCCCCTTTCGTTTTTGAGAGTATTCCCCTGACTAGATCCATCTCGATTATTCACAGTTTTTCTCATATAGGTTCCTTACTTGCCCGAAAAATGCTATATATCGAATCATGGAGGAAATAAATTCATCGAACCTTAGCAAGTATAATTCCTTAAAGCATTCCCATAGCTTATGGTCTAGGAGTAGGTCAAAGAATAACTGAATCATCGGGGCTGTAGACTCAGTATCAGAATCGGCACCCTGAAAATTCTCATCATTCTCGGAATCACTAGTATCGCCAATAGATGGCTTTATGCTAGGACAAGCCTGCCTAGCCTTTATTATTATTGTCGTATGGTTGGGAACTCTTTTCCTTTCCGTACGCCGCACTCTTCGTCCATTCCCTCCACAATGCTCCCCTTTATAAATGACTACATAAAGTTTACCCTCGGTATACGATGCTTTAGGGAAGGCTGGTTAATAGACGAGGGTGAACTACTTCTTTGTCTTTTCCTATCAGACATGGTTCCAATCATAAAGCAACTAACCAAGGGTTGGAATTTATGAATTGTACTTACATAAGCAGAGAACTTTATCCTAGAGCCAAGAACTTATGCTCTGATACCAAAAATGTAACACCCATATTTTGAAAGCATATAGATGGCATGAGTGTAGTAATATCTTTAAAAAGGAGACCAGTAATCTTTTGTAAACAGCGGAAGTCCCAACTTCAAGAAGAGTGTGGAGCTGCACTTGAATGGGTTTTCAAAAATCTTTTCAAAAATCATTTTCAGATTGGGTCTCATATTATTTTATGATTTATTTTAAGCCATCCGTTTCAGGTTCATTTCTTCATATCAGAGTGTTTACTAATAAGTTCTCTGCTGAAACCCAAGCTACTATGTTTAATTAACGGCCCTAGGTGGACGGCTGTCCACTACTGGTATGAATGACGTTGCGCGTTCGCTTATATACAAGCGCAAACATACATGTCAGTACGAGACTGACCACACTTAAATACAAATTACATACAATCTCCAAAATATATAACTAACAGAAAACTAAATTCTAAGTCCTTTGCTTTATTCGCCCGTGTTTACCTTCTTGCCTGAGGAACTACTTGCCCGAGCTGAAAATTTGTTTTGGAAAAATAGGGTGAGATTCAATGAATCTCAGTAGTAACAGATATCACTCATATAAAATGCACATATATCATGCCATGTCAACCAAAGTTACAGTACAATCAACATATTCAACATTCAGAGATAAATTCACAATATGCAGAAAGCATAAAGTTACCAATTCAAGGACAATCGTCCCTTGCCACAGCGCTGGGAAATTCTACTGGGCCTTAGCCCTTCTCATCTGAATGCTTAAATTCACAATGGTACAAACATGCATATAACATATCACATAGTATGTGAGGGATAAGTTACTACCTGACAATTTTTCCAAATCTTGATCTTGATTGACGTGCTTTGAACGTCCTGGGCAAGTGTCAAATCCTATAAATTATAATTTACGGGCAATGAGTTATTTCTTAGTCCAACTCTTCATAAATTATTCTCTTATGTTGGTTACCATTAGGGTCACTACATTAGGCCCAATATGAAGCTAATGAGCTCAAGCTACTCCAAATGCTTAACTTAACTCTTAAATGTCCAATTTTATTACTAAAACTCTTTGCTTTGAATTTTCGCACAATTACCAAAAGCTGGCAGATTTTTCACTGAACTTTGAAAAATCATAACTAATTCTAGAAAAATCGAATTAAGGTGATCCAAAATTCTATATAACCCTTATTAAGTCTATTTTAAGGGAAAAATACTTTCAGTAGCTGAAAAACCGTGCACACTTCCCAATTTTTCGTTTTCTCCCTTCTGCCAGAAAATCTGACCAGTTTTAATGGTCTACTTCAAAAATTCATAACTCCTAGTATACTTATCGAAATCCTTCATAATACCTATCAAATTAAAGGTATATAAGTGTACTTTAATTCTGAAAAATATCATAATCAACAGATGAAGTTTGGACAGTGAAAGTTTCGCCACAACAAAACTGCCAGACAAAAACGCACACTGGCAACTTTGTTGCACAAGTAGACTTAATTTCCAATTTTTGATTCTTTAAACCAGTATGTCAAAAATTATAACCAGAGCTTATTCCCACACAATTTTTCGTGTAGAATCCAATGGAAAGCTCAAAAATACCAAAATCAAATTATTTCTACCAGATTTAGCCCCCAACCGAAATCTGCCTCCCAAAACAACAAAAATTCCACTTTGTGATTTTAACTACCAACAAGTCTAATACTTCTCCAAACATCATATATCACCTTATATATGATTAAAACATCTTCCTTCTTCAAAAACACCCCTTGAATGAAATACATGGGTGGTTGAAGAGCTAAGAAAAACTCAATGAAATCACAAAGTATTCGATTCAAAAGAAAGCCTATGCTTACCTCTTCGCGTTTCTACAAGTGGTTCGGTATTCTGGCGGCACTCTGGTAGACTAATTGGCACAAAACACCTCAGATGAGAAATCTAAGACCATAGAATTGAAGCTTATAGTGAGTAGAGAAAGTTTCCTGAAGGACTTACCGGACAATAACGGTGATTCAGGGTTGAAATCGGCTCCGGTAGTTAAGAAAACTCACTATTCACTCCTCCTTCTCTCTTCTTGTGTTCTTAAGCTTAAGAAATCTGATTTCTCTTTCTCTTTCCATGCTTGCACGAAATTTTGCCATTTAATTAGGCATGGATGGTTGTGATTTAATCACATAAAATGATCTCATCTCATCTTGCCACATGTCTCAAGTTTAAGGCTTAAAAGTGCCACGTGTCATGCAACCATTTATCTTCCACTTTTCTCTTTCTTCGGTGGGTCATAAATGGTCAGGGGAAGGGAAGGCCTGACAATTTCCCCGGACTCCTGGGTTCGGTGCTCGACTCATAAAGTAAGCAACCCGGCCGGAGACCGGTGAATTCCCCGGACTCAGACGCTAGATGGCGTACTCCGGAGATGACAACACAAAAGGCTTAAAGTGGGTGTAATAATGTGTAATGATGAGGGACACATGACACCCCCTCATTTGGCCAACACAAAAACATGTTTTTACTTTGTAATAATTTCGGGACACTTGTCATTTCCTTATTTGGCCAACATGAAAGATGCGTCATCATGAGTCATAATGAGCTGTCATTACATACTTTACTGAAGTTCTTTTTAATAAAATTGCTCCATCGGTGCATTACCTGGAATTCCATGTGGGACCCACGTGGAACCATGGCACGCATATCGAGGCACGTCACGGAATGCCCGAATTCCTCCGATCTCGCAACTGACACCCCTGAACCCTGCAGCCACCGACGAACTTTGCTCCGACTTCTTACACTTGTATTTTTACAATATTGACTTCTCGATTTCTGTAAATGACACAATGGATATCTGGGAATTCCGAAAGTAACTCTACCTTTAATTGTAAATACCGATATTTATTTTATTCAACTAATTCCATATTTACATGTTTTTAGTATTGCAAAATTTGGTATATTACAACTGCCCTTTAGGTTTGCATCATTCTGCCCCTCTTAAAAAAGAGTCTTCCTCGACTCTTGCAAATCTTTAAGGCATGTTTAAGACTTAGTGATTAGGTTATTGATCTCTTGTTGCACCTGCAAAAAGTGATATAAACCTGTTGGCAAAAAAAAGTAATTAAAGCTCTTAATTTTAGTTAAAATTTTTTTCTATTTTGCGGCCCTTTTCTTCAACTTATTTGCTGCCTTTTTTCAATATTTTTATAGGTATGAATTTGAATGCCAAGTAATATGGGCCTACTAGACAACTTGCCCTAGGAACCTAGAAATTACATTTAGAATTCATACCCACAAACTTAAAAAAAAAAAAAGCAAAGTCATTAGAAAAAAAGTGATCATAAAACTTGGAACCCAATGCACACGCATTCCAGAAATAACTGGGTATACTAACTCTGCAACCAAAGGAAACAATAGCTCAAGAAACTCTAAGTATAACAAGCACAAGAGTATATCACTCTCTTATGCCATTTAGTATTCCATCAAGAACACATTACTGACACATATAAATACTTTTTAAACAAAGTTATTATCCAAGACTCTATAACTTATCCTCTTAAAAATAGCATACATAGAAGGGATATTTATAACCCAATAAACTAACTCAAACTAAAGCTCTTACTCACTAGGACTTTTCTAAAAATAATATTTTAATCTAAACAGCCTAAGAGAAAATGAAAGATAATGATAGATATGATTAGGAATAAATAAATATATTAAGGATATTTCAATTATATTATTTGAACAATCTGTTTGGTGCAAAGTGTTTAACAAATAACCGATTAATTAATGAAGGATATTGTATATATTACATATTTAAGGATATGAAAGAATATTAGATTATTGAAACAAATCTAATTTGTAAATAGTTAAATATCAATGGATAATAAATATATTTTAAAGTGGAATAAATCAGATCATGGATGACAATCTTATTAGAGGAATCTAGAATCTGATCATAGAAGACAATCTGATTCATGGAGATAATATTATGGGCTTTTAAATTAAAATATTAATAACCTAATAATAATAAATAACTCCTAATATGCCATTAAGAATAGATGGCACCTTAAACACTACTTAATGACTCTTGGCTCATGGCCTTATTAAAAAAATTACAAAATAAATAGAAGAATGTTGACTTATAAAAAATAAACAAACTCTAGTTAGCTTGATCTACAGGTAATAGCTTCTCGACTAATCTTAAGCAAATTGATAAAATTGCCTTTTAGGTTTGCATCAGTTTATTAATTTGAAGATAGCTGAAATTGGAGTATAAGTTATTGAAAATGTCTTAGCAAATATATTGGTGTGAAATTGACACTTAGAGTCGATGAGTTATGATTGCAAAATGGCAATCACCATTCTAGAGGGGAAAATGGTGCAACAAGATATCGTTTGAGATACTATATGAATAAGCATGCTTAATGTAATATCCCGAAGTTTGGGCCTAGCATGCTTAATAGTGCAAGATGACTGCTACGCCTATCTTGGCAAGAGTCCCATGAATGTTTGAGAAATAGAATGACTCTCAGTGACTGTATTAACCGGCCCTCCGAGTAGAAAGTGACTCTCCAGATTGTATAAGGGCTCGATATATGGAAGTCATCCGATAGAATATACTAATGCAAAGTGCATTTTGGAACACATAGGCGCCATTGGGTTGGGCAACATGAGTGTATGAACTATAGTATCCTAAACTTTAGCAAGGGGTCACATGCCCCAGAAAAAAAGTGTAATAGTGATAGAGACTACTTTGGGAATTAAGTAAGGCAATTAGTACCAACTAATTGAAGGAAAGTGCCTAAACCCTTTATCTAAAGCTAGAAATGATATAAAACCTGATTTGGATAAAAAATAAGAGGGAATGGCGCCTTAGAAGAAGAAAATGAAAAGAAAAGAAAGACCTAATGGAAAACTAATTAATATTGCCATGATCAAGTTCAAAAGAGACAATTGCCAATTAATTTTAAGGTTAAAATTGGAAATCAAAATGAAGGGCTAGGATTTTTCCTTGAAAAGTAAGAGTAATCATGAGGATGGAAAAGCAAATTAACCTCCCTCTCTCATAAGCAACAATGTGATCAAGGGCAAAAAGGGAAGAAAGGAAGAGTTGGTCAAAGTGTCAAACCCCTTTTTAAGAAGACTAATAGACCTTGGAAATCAGGCCAAGCCCATTGGGTCAGCCTATTTAAGCCTGAGCCCGTTCAGGGCCGGGCTTATGATTTAGAGACTCCAGAAGGAGTCAGGCCTAAAAGGGTCGACCCTGCAGGGAAACAGGGCTAACTATTTTTGTCACACTTTTATCTTATTTTCACCTTTTTCAAAGTATTTACAGAAAATAATGCATAGTTCGATGGGCAACACAAGAATAGCATAAATATATTGATAATATATGCATGGTTACAGAAACTTTCTATAGGGGTTGATACATAATAATTACCACTAATGTAGCTACATAGGGCTACTTGGGTGTCTAAACCCATCCCAATAAGATAGAGACATCTTCCCGTCTTTGTTCCACCACTACAATCCTCTTGTGTAGTTATCTTCTCTGATCTCTGTGTTCTATATTCACTTGTCTAAATTGTTGGTAGGGGAGGGTGTGATTCAATAAAATCTCAGTAGGAAACAATACCAATATACATGTAGGATAAGTGCTTAATGCATGACATGCTTGCATAACTTAAACTCATGTTGACACCATGACATATTTGTGTGCTCAATGTTTCAAACAACATACTTATGGTCATAGCATAAATAGAAACAGAGCTTCAATTATTCATATATGTTTCACATAATCAAGCAAAGCAATAACATGCGTCAATACACCAACACAAATATCAAATACACATAGGAGAGGTAAGTTCCCTACACTACTACAAAAAACATTTTTAACATCCCTTTTTTAGGCCTTTTAATGTCTAAAAACAAGGGGACGTCTATGTGAGTGATGTAGTGAAAATTGGTAAAAACGTCTGTAGATAAAAGAACGTCTAAGGCCTGGACTTTAGACGTCCCCATTTTAAAAAGGGACATCTAATGTAATACCCCGAATTTTAAGACTTGAGGCTAGAGAATAAGCCTAAGATTAGTGGACTGCTAAGCCCTGGTTTAGCAGGATCCTAAATTGTGATTAAGAGAAAATGACTCCAAAAGTGGAAGTGGTTAGTGATAAATGAACCCTTTTGGAGAATCCGATGTGATTTGAGTTTAGGATGTGGTTTATATGTGATGTGAGCAGCGCCGAAACCCTGTATTTGAGTTCAATTATGGATTAACCTCTAAATTGACTTAAAATAGAGGGGAGGGCACATTGTGAAAGAAAATGAATGAGAAAATGTGTTTGGTGGTGATTCCAAGGGAATTACCATAATCAGGGGCAAAACGGTAAAGTTACCGACCAATTGATCAGTTACCGAAGAGGAAACTCATTGGTAACTTCAAGATCAATAGTTAGGATTGATTTGTGTTGAGATCAAGGGGTGGAATCACATGTGTGTGAGTTTATGTGAGCTCATGTGAGGTTTGTCAAGATGGTGACACTTGGCACTTTGTGAGCCCTTGGATGAGGTCAAAGTGTCAAACCTCATTTTCCCTCTCTCCTCTCTTTATTTGGTCAGTTTTGTTATCCCAAAAAACTGATCCTCACTTCATCATCTTCATCTTCATCTCTCTCTCTCTTTTTCTCCATTTTCGCCAAGGACAAGGGGAGGAAAGAGAAAACTAGAGGTGAGATTTTGGTTGGTTTATGGTCCTCTAATGCTCTAATGTCCTTCTATAATCTTGTTCATAGTGATGAGAGCTTCATCTCTATGGTTTTAGATTCTTGATTGGAGGTGTTTGAGAGCTTGAGCAAAAGTGGAAAGATGGAGAATCAAGAAATTGGTTTGGGAAAGAGGAAGAGGTGAGCATTTGCTTCCTTTTGATATAAGTTTTGTGATTTGTGGATGAGTTTAATGAATTTCGAATTTTGCCCTGATTTTCTTGTGATTTTGGATTGGTTGAATTGGATGTTGTTTTATGTTGAAGATGGCGCCATGTTGTGGTATTTGGTCATTGGAATTGATTTGGGAACTTGAATTGGAAGAGTTGTGATGTTGTGGTTTGAATTGTGATTTGTGTGACATGTTGTGGTAACATGTCAATATGATTTGAATTTGATTGATTTGGTGTTTCCAATGGATTCCTTGTGCAAATTTATGTGGAAATGGTATTTGGTGTGAATTTGGGAACCATTGGAATCATTGGTGCAAAACTGAAAATCTGTCCCTTGAAGTTCTGTTCTGAACAGTCTGCTTGTGTGGACGTTTTGACTGGGCAAATGATGTCTTAAAATTATGAACCTTTCCAGTCTTAAAGTTCACATCCCAAGCTTCAAAATGGACACATAATTTGTGCCATTTCGTTTTGTTTTCTGTGAGTTATGGCTGTCCAAAGTTAGAGGTCAAAAATGAAATTTGTTTTGGGACAGTCTTGAGTTTTGGGGAATTCTGTATTTATGTGGTGATTTACATTATTGGCCAATATTTTTCCTGTATATAGGACTTGAATAGCTTTCATTTGGCTTTGGGATCACCTCATTTCAATTTTTGTGGAATTAATTATGAGTTTTGGAAGTTCAGCCAAGAAACTGGATTTTCTTGGCCACGGCCCAAATGTTTCTGGGCAGTTTTTGGCCGTGGCCAGTGGATTTGTGGGCCACGGCCAACCCCCAAAAATCAGCATTTTGGACTTTTAAAAGGTTATCTTTGGTCAAATGTTTCCCAAGTCTTTAGGCATATGTTTAGGCTTTGATTAGCCACCTAAAGGTCGTGAATGATAACCAACTTAAGTGTTTGAGAGTTAAGGAATTGGAAAAAGGAATAACCCTATGTCCTTGCTTTGGTTATAGGGTTGATGTTCGCCCTGGTGGTGGTTCGATGTTTGTTTTTTTCATGAGCAGCTGTGCTGGAGCTTACGTGGAAAGAGTGTAGGGAACTTACCTCTTTTGCTTGTATATGATATTGTGTTAATGTGTTGATGCATGTTATTGCTTTGCTTGATTATGTGGAACATATATGATGTTTGAAGCTCTGTTTCTTTTTATGCTATGGCCATGAGTGTGTTGTTGAAACATTGAGCATGCAGATGTGTCATGGTATGGACATGTGATATGTATTGCAAGCATGTCATGCATTATACACTTATCATACATGCATTTTGGTATTTGTTTCCTACTGAGATTCTCTCGAATCTCACCCTCCGCTATCAACATTGTAGACAGGGAAGGAAGAGCAAGGATGGTGCAGGCATTCAAGGACGGTGAAGACTCCTTAGAGTATTTGAGTTTGGTAGTTGGTTATCATAGATGTTGGGATAATTATATATAATATGGATGTATATTTGAGTATGTATTCAGATATGTATTTGAGAAGACTTTATGTAATCCCCATATGAGGGCTTGTAGGGGTGAATACGCCTTGTAAGGCTTTGAGTTAATAAATGGAACCCGGGAGTGGCCGGGATGATATTGTTGTATACTATGATATTTGTATAAATGTGATATTCGTCGTGATGTAATTGTATTCAAAATTGAATATGAGACCAGGTAAATTTAGATTTCGAAAGTCATATGTGAAAACCCTATCGTGAAGATGAGATTTTAAATAAGTTTTGTTTCTTATTGGTCTCTATTTCATTTTAATCGCGTATTTCAGATATAATTATGGCAGGGGGTTACATCTAAAGTGCCACATTGACACTTTAGATGTCCCCATTTTAAATTCGGGACATCTAAAGTGCCTTTTTTTGAAAAAAAAAATCATTTATAGTATAGATCTGGACTAAACAATATTTAAAACCAGAAATCACAAATCATCGTCAATAAAATTACAGATCTAGTATCTGAAATCCAAATCCAAAATATACACAATAATAACTCCAAAGTCGAAATCTCATAGGTAGAAGATGAAAACAATAAGAGGAATTAGTTGCAAAAAAACTTATCTCCTTCCATTATTGAAATTCATTTTCTCATAATAATGAATGGAGAAGAGCGACAAGGAGAGATGAACCTCATTTTGTCGGTGGGAACATGGCCATAAAGCATGTTTTAGGGTCTCAATCTATAAGCCATAACAACATGAGTTAGAAGATAAAATAAAAGGGAAACCCAAAGAAAAAATAGAAAGAAGATAAAATAATAAAAAATGGTAAGAAAACATAATAGATATGGATCGAGGTGAAACAAAGAGAGAGAAAGGAAGAAGCAAGCATATAAAGAAGAAGAAGCAAGAGTTAAAAGGTGTGGCAGTAGTGGCTCTCCTTGTGTTTGTAGCGATGGGAAGAGAAAGATGAGTATAAGAGTAGTATAAAACTGACAGTAAAGCTGACAAATAAATTCAAGACTATCAGTATAAATTTGAATTATTTTTGGCTTCCCTAGTTAATTTAGGGATGCCTAATGTTGTCCAGCTATTTTTTCTTATTTTTTATTTTACTTTAGACGTACCCACTCTAAATAGGGACGTCTAAGGTTTAAATTTTGAATTTTTTTTTAAATTGAGGACCCCTTTTGGCGTCCCTAATATATATTAGGACGCCAAAGGGCATCCCTGGTATGATCAAGGACGTCACAATGGCATCCCTCTTATAATATCAGGAACACCAAAATGGCGCCCCTGATGACAATGGCGTCCCTAATATTATTAGGGGCGCTATTGTGGTATCCTTGATAATACCAAGGACACCCTTTGGCATCCCTAATATATTAGGGATGCCAAAGGGTATCCCTAATTTAAAAAAAAATTAACTTTAGATGTCCCCAATCCAAATAGGGACGTCTTAAGTATTTTGTTTTACTTTATGTAAGCCTACTTTAGGCGTCCGCAGTGGATTTGGAGATGCCTTAAGTGAGGTTTAGGCGTCCCCACTGGCACTAGTTATATTTTTGGTGTCCCTTTTTGAAAAAGGGACGTCCTTTAGGGTTGTAATATATATTCTATAGTAGTGCTACCTTAACCCTTTCTTGCCTCATAACTTGTGCTTTGTAAAGCGTGCCACCAACTGACTCTTAACTTAGTCCTGAAAAGTCAAATGTACAAGAATCATGTTAAAACCCATTCATGTACTATTTCAGGTACTTTCATAGTGTTCCTAATGGTTATATAAGCCTATTATGAAAATTTACCAAAATGCCCCCATGGACCTAGCCCGACCTCGTCGTAACCGGTCCAACCGTACTTTTCTGAAAATTATGACCTAGGATATTCTAACTTTTTTCACTCAAGGAATCAATTTTCGGAATTGAAATTATCAAATTCACTACCAAAAGGCCATAATGCGCTTGGCAGCACCTATTTCAGGGTTTCAGAGGCGTTTTCGAAATTATGGTTTTAGGGCTTTTCTGGAAAAGTGTTCAACTATAGCTCCACCTAATTTTTTATCTTGAACACAATGGAATCATCAAATTATCAGAAACCTAGCTTAACCCCTCCAAACAGTACTGGCTAAAACCTGAAATTCTCAGGGATAAATTTGGATTTTTGAGTTTTGACCCTATAAACTTGATCTTAAAACTATCATTTTGACTCAAGTTTGGCAGCACAACATTCGGGACACAAAATTTCCCAAATTCTATAATTAAAGCAATTTAATCATAAATTCACTGATTAAATCATCCACATCAGCCATAATAACCAAAGATTGAAGTTTAGGAAGTCACCTTAGCTTCTGTCTGGCTTTTCATTTCTTGGCTGAACCCTAGCCTCCTCTTAACATTGAATTTTGAGCTTCAAACACCTTGAATCATGTAGAAGATAAGCTTAAAAGAAAATTTATACACGTTTGGAACTAAATCACCAAAGAAATCACTTAACTTTGTGATCTTTTGCACCTTCTCTCTCTAGAAACTCAAACAAGATCTCCCTCTCTTCTCTTGCTGCTAGAAGTCAGAAATGGGAAGGAAGAGATGATGAAATTGTTTTATAATATATCCCATAATTATTTAATTTCCTTCATTTTTGGATTTTCTAGCAGATTTTCTGCCCAATCTTGGAAACATTATAACTAATTTTGTAGACATCGTATTAGAGTGAATCCAAAGGCTATAGAATCCTTATTGAGTTTAGTTTCAAGGAATAATATATTTCTTTACCAATTAGAAGCACAAAATTCCCAAAATTAATTTCTTTGGATGTTGTTACAAGAAATCTATAGCTTTTCTGGGCTAAATTCAAAAATTATAATATTTTGTATATAGCTCTAATTGATTTATATAACCTATAAAACTACGGCTTAGGATGTCTACTTTCATCCTGTAAAATTTCATAGTTTGAGCTCATCATTTGGTCTTCTAAAATCCCATGACAATCTTACTACCTCACTTGAAGCAATGAAACGACATGCACTTGCAATTTCAATAAATTCCACTTTTGTATACAAATTTCTCATACTCATTAATTCACCATTTTATTACCTTGAATACCTCAATGATATAAGAAACGTTAAGAAATAGATTTGGGACACCTGCTAAACCGAGGTATGGTAACCCACTTAATTCAGGCTTATTCTCTAGCCTCTGATCCCAAAATTCGGGATATTAAACTTTTAGGTCCGTTTAGTTTTTTTAAAAATAAATTAATATATGTAATATCACTATATCAAATTATCAATATGAGAGACATCTAAGTACCTTATAGAGTTTTAGTAACAGGCTAACACTTATTAAATGGTTTGATTTATTTGATTTTCTACAATGGTTTATTCATTTAAACTTTAAAAAAATAAGCTAATTTGGACATTAGATGATTATTTTAATTAGAAATTTATGATTTTTAAAAATAATGTATCTCAATTTAAAGCAAAATAATAACTAAATTTTAAAATTTGAAAATAAGTTGTATTTGAATTAAAATAAGTTTAGGCCCAAGCCCGTGAAGAGTCGGACCTGTAGGACCACGACCTTTATAAATTGAGGGTTTTATAGGAGTCAGTCCTAAATGGGCTAGCTCATTTAGGCCTAAGCCCATGAAGGACCGACTCATTTTCTGGCTATAAAGACTAATGTTCAACTTGAGCTCATACACATATGATCAATTGGTCAACATATTTTTCCCCTATTCCCTTAAGCAATTCGGTCAAAGTGCAAGAAAGAGAAAAGAGAGTTTGATTAAATAAACTCTCACCTTTTTAAGCAAGATGGGATAGCTAGGACAAAACAAGAAGAAGAAAAGTCAACAAGTCTTCTACCTTCTCCAACTTAGAGAGTTGACCAACAAGTAAGATTTCAAGAGAGAAATTGGTCAACATATTTCATCCTCTTTGATTGAAAAGTTGGCGAAGGACAAGAAGAAAGAAAGAAAGAAAGAAAGAGTGAATCTCAAATTAACCCAACCATCTTGGTTTAATTAACTAGCCACTTTTTCAATACACCATAACAAGTTGACATATTACCTCATCTTTCTCCACACACTCCAATTTCATCTAAACACTTAAGAGCATGAGGATAAATCATCAATCAATATATTTCCTCATCCTCAAACACCCAAAGTCGGCCAAAGAGAAAAAAAGAAAGAAAAAATAAAAAGGAGAGAGAAAGGAGCAAGGTAAGGCTTCTTGCTCAATTTTCACCCTCCGAATCACCTTTCTAGCTTTAAGTGCCTTCACAAACATTGTCCCTCCCACTAAGAGCTACATTTCTATAATTTTTTTTTTCTCAAGGAGAGGGTTTTGAGCTGCCAAGAAAGTGTTAAAATTGGAGAAACTAATAACAAGCCATAGAAAGTTAAAGAGGTAAGCTTAAGCTTTGATTTGAGCTTAGCATCTTGAGATTTGGCTAGGCTTTTGAGATTTTATGGAAATGGTAAGCTTAGGGAATTGATGATGCTAAGAGCATAACCATGATGATTAGTAAGGCTTAATGATGATTTATGATGGGTCTTGTGGTTAGAATGGCAAGAAAATCAACTTATGGTGATTACGATCAACTTTCGGCCAACCCTAAAACCCTAGGAAGGAATTGGATTTTTATAAATTTAAGTTTAAATATGGATTCTCCATACAAAATTTTGTAAGATCAAGGTACTGATATGATTTTAGGATGATTGGATAGTAAAACCTAAAAATTGGAACTTAGGTATAGTGCTGCCAGAATGTGGTTTCTGGGAGGCAGACTGCCTGTGACATGTTTTTAATTAATCAAATATCATCTAATGGCAATAAAACTTTCCAAATTGATATTAGATATCCTAAGCTTTAAAATGATATATAGAATGCATTGATTGGATGTCTAGAAAGTAAGTTATGAATGTTTAAAATTTAGGCATTGAATCTAGAATGAATTATGGACCAGTGAGTTTGGTCAAGGACTTTTGGAATTTAACCCCTATAATTGTCAGAGGGTGATATTTTTCCCATACAATTAACTTAAAGAGCTTCGAATAGGGATTTGAACCACCTCATTTAGAGTTCTAGAGATTAAGTAATGAATTTTTGAAGTTGACCAATAAAAACTAGCAACTAGGGTGATAGCAGATCTTTAAAGTTCTTGAAGAGACAAACCAAGTGCAATGGTTTGTAGTCATGGCTCTAATGAGTTAATGCCAAACCCTTAATATTTCGACCTTCATTAAAGTATTTGACCACTGTTAAACAAGCAAATATAAATAGCATATATATATTGATATAAAGTACTTGGTTATATTACAGGATATGTACATAATACTTACAAATCACAAAAAAAAATAATAAAATCTACAGATAACCAGCGTCCTGCTTGAGCTGAACCAGAACCTTCAATTGCCGTTATATACATTTTTGCCCTTAGAGCTGCTTCCTTCAGCTGGATAAATTATACATTTATGGAAAGGGTGAGATTCAAACGAATCCTAAAAGTAACATGCTATTAATAATATAAAATGCTATGAATAAATATGCAATGCGCCACATAGTATAATAGAAAATTCCTACTGTAACATGTTTGTGCACACTGTTCAGGGCCAACTGACTGTTAGACCCCTACTTGTCTGTCTACCTCAGCTGGCTTCTAGACCACAACTAGGTATTGTTCATATTGTATGTATTATAGTTGGGTCCCACTTGGTCGGCTAGTACTTGTGCTTTTCCTATCAGGTAATACTTGTTCTTTTCCCACACCACATCTAGATATTATGCCCCAGTCACTGTTCATATCATAGAACATGGCATACATACTATTAGATATTGTGCCCAAGGGATTAATCATTATACTTTAAACATTATTAATTTAATGAATGGTCTCCATTATGTTATCATATTATTAGCATGTTCACTGGGATAAATATATCATTGGATAAATCATAAAGATTGTCCAAAATATCATTGGTCCGTCATCTATGGGGAGTAGAGATGAAATAAGACCAATATGTGTAACCCCCTGCCTTATAAACCGTAATTATGATTTGAAATATGTAATTAAAATGGTTTAGAGACCAACGGATAATCAATACTCATTTTGAATCCCATATTTTCAAGTTAGAGTTTTCACAAATATCTTTTGAAATCCAATTACCCTGGTCTCATATTCATATCTCGAATATAACTACCCTACGCAGTTAAGTCACATTCATACATATTAGAGTGTACAGCAAAATTCCCGACAAACTTTGTGTAATATCCCGAATTTTGGGATTGGAGGCTTGGGAATAAGCCTAAATTAAGTGGACTACTAAGCCCTAAATTTAGTAGAAGCCCAAATTTATCCCCTAATGATTCTTATATCTTTGGGGTATTAAGAAAGTAAAATGGTGAACTTTGGAGAATATAATTATGTTTTCGGTGAAATCGCCTATGAGGTAGTGAGCTTGTCATATGATTTTGAATGATCAAATGATGATAAAAAATTATGATATTTTACAAGATGAAAGTAGACATCCTAAGCTTTAATTTGATAGGTCATATGAATCAATTAGAGCTATATACAAAAAGACGTGAATTTTTGAAGTCAGCACAGAAAAACTGTGAAATTTCTGGAACAATATGCAAAGATTTAAATTCTGGGAATTTTATGATTCCATAAAGAAAAATTCTATATTTTCCCTTGAAACTAGACTCAATAAGGGTTCTATAGGCTTTGGAATCACTCCAATTCGATTTTTCTAGAATTACTTATGATTTTTCAAAGTTTGGGCAGAAAAACTGCCAGAAAATCCGAAAATAGAGAAAAATGTAATGGCAAACTTGTAATTTTGCCAAACAAGTGCTAAATTAATTATTTTCCCATTAATTGAAGTTAATTTAATTAATTAAGGATAATAAAGTTGAAAAAAATATTTAGAATATTTTGGTCAATTAAATATGAATTTATGGAAAATTTGAGCAAAAAGTGCGATTTTGACCAAAATTGAGACTTTACGTGTATACGTAACCGGAACAAGTTGTGAAGCCAATTGAGACTATAGGGAGGGAAACCTAGGAGTCTCCTGCATGTTGTAAAAAGAAGGAAATATTGGTTGGGCTTCATGACTCAATTTCATGTACATAGGAAGAAATCTCCTGAATGAGTGAGAGAACGTTTGAGATGTCTAGAGTGAGAAAGAGGAAGAAATCTCACAAGGTAAGCCGATTCCTCCAACGATTTAGCTCCTAACACGTATAACTCCAATCTTAAGCTACTCCTTTATATTTTTTTTAAGGTTTGGAAGTTCAAAATCTATTGTATAACACTTAGGGTTTCAGCCACCTTGAGTAAAAGCTAGTGGGAGCTTGAGGTAACTTCCAAACTCTTGCATATTGACTATTCTGGCTATTATAGACAATTTAATCGGTGAAATTTCGCCGGATTGTCTTTGGTTCTAAAAATGGAAAATGGGTTTGTGGGGCTGTTATGCTGCCCAAATTGATACTAAAGGGTAGTTGTAACCTAATGGAATAGTCAATAAAGTGGTTAGGAGTAGAAAGGAACGTGTTTACGGAGCCGAAACCGAAAAACCCCAATTTTCCCCTTAAAACCTATATATTTCGGTCAGCATTATAAATTGGTCTTAGAGTTGGAGTTTCAATGATTTAATGGTTCCATTGAGTTTAGGAGCGAAAATTAGGTGGGGTTACAGTTGGGCACTTTTTCGGAAAAGGCCAAGAAAGCATAATTACGAAAATGCCCCTAAAATACTGAAATAAGGGCTGCCAAGGGCAATTTCATCTTTTGGCAGTGAATTAGGTAATTCCGAGTCTGAAAATGGATTCCTTGGGCGAAAATATGTTAGGATAGCCCAGGTTAGAATTTTGAGAAAAGTACAGCCGGACTGGGTACAATGGGGCCGGGTCCCCTGGGGTATTTTAGTAATTTTTCAAGATAGACTCATATAACCCCCAGAAACACTATGGAAGTGTCTAAATAGTATATTTGACATTGTAGGATCGAATATGGAGCTCCGAGCTGTTGGCACGCAAATCGAGGAGAAAGATTTGGAGGTAGGGGACTTACCTTACCTGCATGTATTTGATATCTTTGCTTGTGTAATGATGTATGTGATTGCTTTACTTGATTGTGTAGAGCATATTTGAATAAATGAAGCTCTGTTTCTATTTTCGCTGTGGCCATAGTCTTGTTGTATGAAACATTGAGCATGCATAAATGTCATTATGGGGCATAAACCTAGATAAAGCTAACATGTCATACACATAGCATCAATCATGCATGCATTATGGTATATATTTCCTATTGAGATTCTCTCGAATCTCACCCTCCCCTACCAACAATTCAGACAGGAGACGACAGAAGATATGCAAACAAAAATGTAGAGTACCGTATGAGGGGATTACAGTAGTGGAACGAAGATGGGAAGAAGTCTCCGTTTCACTGGGATGAGTTTAGACACCCTAGTAGCCTTGTGCGGCTACCTTAATCGTAAGTATCATGTACGAACCCCTATAGGAAATTTCTGTAATTGAGTACTTTTTATCAGTATAGTTATGCTATTCTTGTGTTGCCTACCGAACCGCATATCGTTTTCCGTGAATACTCTGATAAAGGTAAAATTGAGATAAGGGCGTGACACTTTGGGTTTCATACCTTTACTAAAGGGTATACAAGGCGCATTCGCCAATTCACAGTTTCCTATATAGGGGATTACACAATATCAATCCAAAATTACATCTGAAACATATACAGTAATCCAAACCAGAATTGACAACCAACTACCAACATTACATTCTTAACGGAGTCTTAGCCGCCTTTCGTTGTTTGTTTCCCCTTTAGAGCCACTTGCCCTGCCTGAAGGTTAGTCAATGGAAAGAATGAGATTCAAAAGAATCCCAGTAGTAACAAATTACTCATACCACATATAATCACATAGCATGCAAGTAAATCATCAAGCAGCACAGTAGCAGAGACACAACATACACAAGCTGTCACATATACGCATTGCCTCCACGGCATTCACATTTACAATGGTATATCAATGGCAAGGGTAGAGATAACTAGCGTCACTCCTTACGACTGCTCAAGTTGACATGCGCAATGGCATAATATACACCATTTTTACCACAATACACTAGGCAATTCATCCATTCCAAAATCACACTAAAATCAGGGCAAAATCCATAATTTCCTAAACTCAACCAATGATCTTAATACTTCGGTCAAAATGCCATAATTACTCACATCTTCCTCTTCCTAAGGCTAGTTCCTTAATTCCTCTACCTTCCAATTTCTTCAAGCACTCGAACACCTTCTTTTACAAATCTAAAATCGTAGAGATGAAGGTCTTATCACCATGAGCAACATTATAGAAGAGTATTTGAGCTAAAGAGGACACCAAGCAAGCAAAATCTCACCTTTTCCTTTCTCTTTCCTCCTTGAACTTGCACGGAAATAGAGTATGGAAGAGAGAGAGATGAGATGAAGATGAAGAATCAGATTTTTGGGATATGAAGGGTCTCTTGGCCGACTTAAAGGGAGAGAGGAGAGAGGAATGAGTGGTTGAAATGTTGACTTGATCCATAGCTCACATGATGACACTTGTCATGATCTTGCAATATCTCCCATGTGACACATAAGCGCACAAGCACATGATTCCACCCTCTTGACCAATTGAGCACTAATCAGAACCATTAATCTTTGAGGTACCATTAAGTTTCCTCTTCAGAAATTGACCAATTAGTTGGTAACTTTCCTTTTTTCCATTTTGCTTGTGATTATGGTAATTCTCACTGAATTACCACCAAACACATTTATTATTCCATTTCACCATAATATACGCCCTCCCTCTATTCCAATTTAATTTAGATCTTAATCCACAATTGAACTTAAATACAGAGTTTAGGCACTGCTCATAACACATTTGAAGTCATTACCCCTTAATCACTTTTTGGGATATTATAGTATGATTTTGATAAAATATGGAGATACGAATCAAAGTCTTATGCACTTGTAAGAGTACAAGGTGCTAGACCGACCTGTTATGAGAAAGTTGCATGGATCAAGTCAAAATCTTATCTCATGTATAACCACATCACAATGCCCTTTAACCTGAGGTTTGGTGGTTTGAACTGTCAAAATTCACCCTTGACTGGGTGATAATAAAAGCTATGATAGGGCTTGGCAGTTTTTCATGCAGAGGAATATGAATGGTCAATATGGAATTCATCCCTCATATTAGTAGAGAATATTACTGGGCCCTCGATGAGTGAGTTTGAGAAATGTGTGGCCATACTATGATAGAAAGGAGTTTCCATTTCTATTGTAAGACTACTCAGGAATTAGGAAAATAATGATCAGGAACAGGAGGATGACATCATCCATGCCTCATCCTTGACTGAAATATCATGTGACAAAAGGGACGTGACATAGTTGTATGATAGGATGCATTGTGTTAACGATCCTTATATAAATTGGGTAGTCGTAATGTCTTGCTAGAGCCTGCTTGTGACTTATAGGTTAGTACAGTTATTGGCCCACTACCAACTCGTATGGGCCTACAGGGTTGCACACAAGAATGGCCAAACATGAGATAATATTTAATCTAGGGTGGATAAATTTTATATTTATATATATAATATAAAATTGATGGAAAAGAAAATTAATAATATTATAATATATGTACTTTTGAAATACATATTTATGTATATATATGATAATATTATTATATTGTGTTAGTTTTAAATTTAGTTTTATCATATAAATTAAATTTAATAACTAACGTAATAGAGACATAATATCTCAAATTTAATTTATAAGGATAAATTAAATCTATTGGCTCTTTATTCGGATTAAATAAATAGGATAAATTAAAACTATTGGACAGATTTAATTAAACCGAATCCATTTAATTAGCTTATCAAGATAATTAAGGGTTAATTAATTTTAAAATTCATCAAGATTAATTTTGAAATTCTAATATAGTCCTCATGTGTGATAAAAATGATGGAGCAGAAAAAATCATTAACAGATGTGAGTTTAGAGCCACAAGGAAACCTGAGAAGACATTAGAGGCAGTAGCACATGGTTCGTGTTGGAGTAGCATTCGTGTGGATATCGATAGAGGGAGCTGATTGACGTATTCTCTCAATGTATTTCTTTCCTTATTTAGGGAAGTCCTCTCATTCGCTTATAAGGATTTTAGGTTAGGTAAGCCATGTTTTGTCACGTTTAAATCACTACTACAAAAAATGCTTTTAATGTCCCTTTTTTAGGCATTTTAACGTTTAAAAATGGGGGGACATCTATCTGAGCGACGTAGTAAAAATTGGTAATAATGTTCGTAAAACAAGGACATATAAAGGTTAGACTTTAGACGTCCCCACTTCAAACTAGGAACATCTAAAGTGCCGTAGATGCTATTTTAGACGTCCCTAGTTTGAAGTGGGGACATCTAAAGGTCTACCTTTAGACGTCCCCACTTCATATTGGGGACATCTAAAGTGAGTCCCTTACACTTTAGACGTCCCCATTTTGAAGTGGGGACATGTAAAGTAATGTCTAAAGTGTTAATTACGTCTCTTTTTATTTACAAACGTTAAAAGTATTCTTTTCCTTTTTAAATGGCCTTTTATATATACTTCACTATACAACAAATTTATACTACAGAAATAGGATCGAAGAAATATTGCATAAACCATAATGAAAACAACATCAACAGTTTAGCACTATCTAATAAAAATGTTATCCAACAATCTAATACTATGTACAACAACAACTCTAATTATATGTATAATATATATAACCACCATAAAGTGTGTCAGAAAGCTATGTCCTACACAAAATACTACTTAATTAAATACTATAAATAAAAACTTTACAGTTCTATACGTTGAAGAAGATGTCCAGCCAAAAGGTCTCTAAACAAATTAATGTCTTCATATAAGTAGGTATCTTCATTATCAAATATCTGCAAATTAAAAAATAAGCTTAAGTCATAATGATGTCAATTATGAATATTTGTTAAAACCTAGATCACTTAATTGTAAGAGCCACTAATTGGATCTTTTGAGTTATCTTGATGAGATAAGTGTGAGTAATGGTGCTACTCACAATATTCATAATTGTTTTGACTTAATTGAGATTAACAAAATAGTTTTAGATCATAAGGCATTAGATGGGATTAAACATGGCGTATCATATGATGATCAAATCCCATGAACATCTAATTGGTAAAGAGGTTACCTACCTAAATAACTTTAATTTAAGCTTCATGCCAAAGCAGAGTTAAATTTAGGAAAAATATGGATCTTAACCCATTAATCATTATATTGTGGGTTGTTAATTTAGTGGCAGATTCTATCTAAAATTTGCAATTTTATTGTAGAATCACGTCAACTAGTAATATTGCTACACTATCGTTACGATCAATCCTTGATAAGGACAAACTTTCTTTACTGGTTTAGGAGCTTGAAAATTGTTCTCAAGCAGGAAAGAAAGTCTGATGTCCTTGATCATCCCATTCTTGAGGAGCCTATAGCCAATGCTCTAAGAGCTCAGAGAGAGGCTTACATGAAGCATAAGGATGACTCTGTGGATGTAGGTTGCTTGATGCTTGACACTATAGTTCCAGAGCTCCAAAGAGATCTTGAACTTATGGAGGCTTATGAGATGATTGTTCATCTCAAGGAAATGTTCTAGCAACAGGCAAGGCAAGAAACTTATGAGACCATAAGTGCCTTACATTCCTGCAAGATAACTGAAGGTGCTTCAGTTAGTTCTCATTTATTAAAGATGAAAGGCTATATTGATCATATTAAGAGGCTTGGAATTCCTATGAGCCAGGAGTTAGCTATGGATTTGATCTTGAACTCACTCCCAGGGAGTTATAACCAGTTTGTCATTAACTATAACATGAATAACATGGAGAAATCTATTTCTGAACTGTAGCAATGCTCAAAACTGCTGATCAGAGCATTAAGAAAAAGCCCAGCACTGTTTTAATGGTTCAGAAAGGAAAGGGTATGAAAAAGAAAGGGAAGGGCAAATGGAAGGGTAATGCTGAGGTAGTAAGACCAAAGAGTCAAACAAGCCCTAAATCAATCCTGCACCTAAGAAGGCAAAGCCTCCAACGCAAGGAGTCTGCTACTTCTACAATGAACCCGATCATTAGAAGAGGAATTGCAAACTTTACTTCTACATTCATTTTTCTACTTCCTCTAAATGGGTATTAGATACTGCATGTGGTTCTCACATTTGTACAAATATACAGGGTCTCAAGGAGAGTAAAAAGCTGAAGAAGGGTGAGGTAGACCTATGAGTTAGAAACAGAGCAAGATATGCTGCTTTAGCTATAGGCACTTATGAATTAGTTTTTCCCAGTGGGCTTTTGTTTGTTTTAAACAATTGCTATTATGTTCCTGCTTTGAGTAGTAACATTGTTTCTCTTTCTTATTTGGATAAGGAAGGTTATACTTCCATTACTAGGAATGGTAAATGTTCTATTTATCGTAATGACATTTTCTATGCTAATGGTGATTTTCATGTTGGTCATTATATATTAAATTTGGAACATTCTAATAATGGGAATATCTATAACGTTACTACTAAAAGGATAAAATCAAATTATTTGAATCCAACCTACTTGTGGCATTATCGTCTAGGCCATATAAATGAGAAACACATTTCCAAACTCCATCAAGATGGATTTCTTAACTCATTTGATTTTGAATCATATGATACATTCAAATCTTGCTTATTAGGAAAGATAGCAAAGGCATCTTTTACTGGGCATAGTGAGAGGGCCACTGAATTATTGGGCCTTATACATATAGATGTATGTAGACCATTAAATACAGCTACCAAAGAAGGTTATGTCTACTTTATTACATTTATAGATAACTCTAGTAGATATGGCTATATCTATCAATGAAAGATATCTGAATCTTTTGAAATGGTCAAAATATTCCAAAATGAAGTACAAAACCTACTTGGTAAAATAATTAAAGCACTTCGATATGATCAAAGTGGTGAATATTTGAGCCAATAGTTCATTAACCATCTTAGGAGTTATGGGATAATCGCACAATTGACTCCTCTAGGAACACCATAATGAAATGGTGTTTCTGTACGGAGGAATCTAATACTATTAGATATGGTTTGATCTATGATAAGTCAAACAGATCTTCCACCATCCTTTGAGGGACATGCCCTAGAGACACCTGTGTTCACACTAAATCATGTTCCATCTAAGGCAATTAAAAAGACACCATATGAGATATGGACTATAAAGAAACCAAGTTTATCTTTTCTCAAGATTTGGGGATGTGAGGTATATGTTAAGCAACAAGTCTCAAATAAATTAGTGTCCAGATCCTCAAATTACCTTTTTGTGGGGTATCCTAAGGAAACAAAAGGATACTATGTCTACAATCCCACTTATGACAAAGTATTTGTTATTCAAAATATGAAGTTTCTAGAAAGAGAGTTTATCTCTAAAAGAACCAGTAGGAGCAAGGTATAACTTGCAGAAGTTCAAGAGTCACAAGATAGTACTAAATCACAGATGGAAAATAGAGAATACTACAACAAGTTGCTGGGCCTCCTTAGTAACACATGGTCCACGTAGATCTGATAGGACACTGCATCAGCCTTAAAGATATGAATTTCTGATTATTCAAATCTGTGATGTGTTGCTCATTGAGCAAAATGAGCCAACCACCTATCGAGAAGCCATAGTGAGACCAAAATCTGAGAAATGCTAAATGCCATGATGTCAGAAATGCAATCCATATATGATAATTAGGTATGGACCTTAGTCAATCCACCTGAAGGTGTGAAAACCATCGGGTGCAAATGGGTTTTCAAGGAGAAAACTCACATGAACGTCAATATAAATGTCTTCATGGCATGACTGGTTGCAAAAGGATTCACTCAAACTTATGGTGTAGATTATAATGAAACCTTTTCCCCAGTTGCAATGGCCAAATCAATCAGAATCCTTCTTGCCATTATAGCATATTATGACTATGAAATATGACAGATGGACATCAAAACAGCCTTTCTTAATGGATAGTTGCTTGAGGATGTGTACATGACACAACCTGAATGTTTTGTGTATCCAACAACTCTGGTTAAGTTTGTAATCTTTAAAGATCCATTTATGGATTGAAGTAAGCATCCCAGTACTGGAATCATCATTTTGATAAAGTAGTCAAAGAGTTTATATTCATTCAAAACATCGATGAACCTTGTGTTTAAAAGAAGGTTAGTGGGAGTACAGTTGTATTTCTAGTGCTTTATGTAGATGACATCCTACTCATTGGAAATGACATTCCTAGCTTGTAGAGTGTCAAGTCTTGGTTAGGAAAGTCTATTTTAATGAAAGACTTAGGTGAAGCACATACTTCTTAGGGATTAGGTTCTATAGAGATAGATCCAAGATATTAATAGACCTAAGTCAGAGCATATACATGGACAAGATACTGCATAGGTTCAATATGCAGGATTCAAAAAAAGGGTTACATGCCCATGTCTTAAGGCATCCATCTTAGCAAAAATGTATGTCTTATTAAATTGTGTTTTCCTTTTTTCCTTTCTTTCTTCACCAAAATCCACACAATAAATTGGGCTAAGAATTATGCTCTTTCCTTCTCTATTTTGGGCTTAGTGTATTAGGCCTTTAAGGAACATAATTGCTCCTTTGTGTTTAAACTTAATGTTGTGTGTGACTACTAATTGCAATATATTTCCATTCTTTCCATTGTGTCAAAATTCACCATTTATTCCTCTTGATGCCACAAAGGTGCAAGGAATTTTGATAAATAAAATTTGGGATGTTACAGTTAATACATAATGTGGTTATCTATCTAGAGCTATAAGATGTCAAGGAAGAGCAAAGGGAGAGCTTTGCAAGAAGCTATAATGGTTGGAAGAAAAGGGAACAAGAGATGGAGTAAAAAACAAAAGGTAGTAAAACTTTCCTGACTTGCATTCACTTGATAAGTATGTTTATATATTGACTTGTTTAATTGCTTTGATGAATGATATGAAGCAGATATGAATGATTAAAGCTCTAGTTTTTCTTATGCTATGGCCGTAAGTGTAATGTGTAAAGCATTGAGCATGCAAGTATGTCATTATGCTAGCATGAATTTATGTAAGCAAGTATGTTATGCATTAAGCTTGTATCTTGTGTGCATAGTTAGCAATATTTGCTACTGATATTCTCTTGAATCTCACTCCCCCCTTACCCAACCATATAGGTGTGTTAAGGATAGATGAGGAATGTAGGAAGATGTGCAAGAAGAACATGTGATGTGGAACAAAGATTGAAATGTGTCAAATGATTATGTAATAAACTTAGCCACTTTGGTAGCCCATGTGGCAACACATGTGGTGTATAATTGTATATGAATAGACTAAGAATGAGAAGAGAAATCACCTGGTAATAATAAAAAGGAATTGAGTGATAATGAAGTTGTGAGCTACTAAAAGACGCTTCTGAAATATTTTGAGATTTTTAAAAAAACTTACTTAACTAGCAGTTCAAATCCTGTCTTGATGTTGGGATTTGAAATTATTTTTCCAAAGTAGTTTAGACTCATTGTGTAAAAGCTCATCTGATTGTGTGGGAGAATAAAGTATTACACTTTAGAATTATGGAGTTATCTTAATCAATTTTGTAAGGTCAAAAGTTGACCTACGGATCTATTAACAAAAACCCTGGAAAGAATTAAATTAGCTGAGGGGAATGGTACTAAAGCCAATCCAAAATCAACAATGATGGCAACCCAACCTTTATGATTGGTGATCCAATGAAGGAGGTTCAGTGGGTAAGAAAAAGTCATTGTTAGTTATGCTAGCACTAAAATAAATTATTAGTCACTTCTTATGGCATAAGAAAGTGCTAGAATGAATTTTGGTGAGGTTGAATAAAAGGTCTTAATGATTTTACAATCCTATGGGATGGTGTACTCATTGCAGGTATATTTCATGGAATCACCTCTACGAATGTGGAGTCCCTAGTAGAAAAATCACTTTTAAGACTAGTTAAAAATGACATTTTAGACTGGTTCTGGATGAGGTCTTAATAGAGTCGGTCTCAAAAGTATGCTACTTTTTAAACCCTTAAGGAACCGGTCTTAAAAAAAATTATTTTCAGACTGGTTATTTAAGAAACCAGTCTAAAAGGTTGAACCTTTTAAACAAGCTTTCTAAACAACTTTTTAGACCGCTTTTCTAAATAAATGGTCTAAAAAGTTTTAATTTTTAGACCGGTTGTCTAAAAAACCGGTTGTAAAGTAATACTTTTAAGACCGGTTTTTTAGACAAACCGGTCTTAAATGTACTTTTTAGACCGGTTGTGGAAATAACTGGTTTAAAAAGGTGATTTTTTTTTAAAAAAATTGTTCCATTTAAAATATTTACCTAGCAAGCCATTTCCCCTGTTAAAATATTCCACTCAACAAGTAGTCATTTCAATGACATCCAAATAAATTCTTCTCCTACACATTATAACAAACATCTTATACAGATTAATATTTTCCTTCAGTTTCCATCCTAGCAAATCAAGGAATTCACCAAGTTCAACTTCTACAATGAGGATTTAGTTTTTTAAGAAAGAGTCTTTACACAATAAGGTTAAAGAAGAAACTTTTACTTCACATTTCCTGAAGATATGGTTGTAAGAGGGGCATAGAAGATGTGTTCATATCATAGGTTCGGTTTCTTATTTGGTTCTAAAAGTTTGGTTACTTTTGGTAATGAATGGAATGGAGAGCGTCATTGTTAACTACATGCAAAACCACATTGAAAAAATTAATATAAGAATAATAAACTTCCTTAACAAATACATCACAAGATTAAAACTATCCCAAAAGAAACCACAATGATCAAGTTACTTGCACCACATACTAAAAATACAATTCCACTTAGAGCTAAATATTGATAGGCCAACTAAGTATGTACAATATGATACCTTAACCATTGAAGAGAATAGATAAAAACACAATTCAAACTTAATACCACCGTTTCCTCTCTCTTGATCACAATCATTCATAGGACCTTTATTTTCCTTCCTATCCTTCATTTTCCTGTGACGACATCAAAAAAAGTAGTTTTATATATACCAATAACAATATACATAATTCAAATATAGTTCATGATAATTATATTAGCTAACTAATATTCAAAGTAGTTGTATAAAGGGATATCCTCCCATATCCCTTCATAATGATCATTTCTTGTGTCGTGTTCATTTGCTACTTCATCTTCTTCGTTCAATTCTGGTAGACCCCTAGAAAAAGAAGGAGTCTCAAGAAGATCATTCATTGAACAACTTTCCTGATTGATGTCAACGACCTTTTTTCTCTGGAGAGCTATTGACCATATTTTATTTGCCTGATCGGCAATATAGAACACTTGTTTTTCTTGGTATGCCATAATAAAAGGTTCATCTCCAAAATTTCTACTAATTAGATCAACCAATGTAAATCCCAACTGATCAATCATCACACCATTGTTGACATCAACCTACTTGCGTGTGGAAATGGAAAATTTAATTTTAACATAATCAACTACCCAAATCTCTTCAATAACCCCATAATAAGGTATTGCTACCAATCTAGGGTTCTTATCTTTCAAACTAGAGAAGTGCATAGATTTAGCCACTAATATAACCCCTCTGTTCTAGATGTGCTCCTATCATCATGGGACTTCATGTAAAATGTATAACCATTGATCACATATGAAGTCCAAGTTATGACATCAACCTCAGGACCACATGCTAACCACTTAATTGTATCAGAAACATATTCTTCTCTGTCAACCTTTTGTTTGAACCAATGTGTAAAAGTTTTGTTATTCTCCCTAATTAACTTTTATACTGTCATTCGACTATTTTCTTTCTAGACAATTTCTTTATGAGCATTAATGTAATCTTGAATTTCATCAACATTATTTAAGATGTACAAGTGAACTTGTTGCAATTCATTAGGATCAACACTCTTTATTGTAGCCCCGCATCTACCCCCTTCTTCATCATGACGTTCAGGAAGCCCAATATGTCTTACATTTAATAAGAAATCTTGACAAAACTCTATGGCTTCTTGAGAAACAGATTTCAGAATAATAGATGCTTTAGGTCGATTTGCATTCTTCACATACCCTTTTAGGGTTTTCACAGTTCTTTCAATTGGGTACATCCACCGTAAATAGATAGGACCACACAACTTTATCTCCCTCTCTAGATGAACAATTAGATGTACCATGATGTCAAAGAAAGAAGGAAGAAAATGCTTCTCAAGCTAGCACAAGATCATATATCCTTTATTTTCCAGTTCATCCAATCTTTTACCTCAATGACTTTACTATAAATAACATTGAAGAAGAAACAAAGTCTAGTCAAAACATATTGAAGATCATATTCGACAATGGCTCGAATAGCTACTGGGAGTAGTTGTTGTATTAAGACATAACAATCATGAGACTTAAGCCTTATTAACTTAAAGTCTTTCATTAACACAAGTTTTCTAAAATTTGAAGAATACCCTGAAGGAACTTTAATGCAATGTAAACACTCACAAAATCTTCTTTTCCAATCCTTAGACAAAGTATGAGCAGCTGGAGGACAAAATGTTCTCTTACCATTTGGCTTTGGATGCAAGTCTTCTCTTATCCCCATTTCTTACAAATCTAATATTGCCTTCATGCCATCCTTAGAACTACCTTATATGTTAAGCAGTGTCCCAACAATACTATCATATACATTTTTCTCTACTTTCATGAAATCAATACAGTGTCTCACATCAAGATTGGGCTAATATGGAAGATTGAAAAAGACATACCTCTTTTTCCATTTATTTTTTTCATTACTATTCTTTGTAGTCTTACCAAAGATAAAATTGATATTTTTCACCTTTTCATAAACTTGCTCTCCAGTCAATGCCTTGGAGTATCTTCAAACTCTTGTACAACAAAAAAAGATTTCTTTAATCTACAATATAGGTGGCCTCGTCTAAGAAATCTCCTATGGCCAAGATAAACTGTCTTTCTTCTTTGTTGAAGTTGATGGTAGAATATTCCTTCTTCACAAATCAGACATTCTTTATGGCCTTTAACACTATATCCTGATTAGTTTCCATATCCAAGGAAGTAGTGTTTAGTACAAAAAACCAAGGCTCATATTTTAAAAACCTCCTTCTTGTTCGCATAAAAAACATCAACACCTTTGTCCCACAACTCTTTCAAGTCATTGATCAAGGGTTCTAGGTAAACATCTATGTCATTTTTGGGATGTTTTGGTCCTGAAACCAACATAGACAACATGATGTACTTTCATTTCATGCATAAATAGAGGAGAAAAGTTGTAAATTACCAACAAAACTGGCCTTCAACTATATATATTGCTCAGACTACCAAAAGGATTTATGCCATCCGTGCTAAGCCCAAGCCTAAGGTTCCTAGGTTCTTTGCCGAAGGTAGGAAATAATTGATTGATTTTCATCCATTGAGAAGAATCAGCCGGACGTTGAAGCTTTCCATCGGATATCCTGTCATCCATATGCAATATCAAATTTTTTGCATCATTTTCATTAGCAAACAATCGCTTGAACCTTAGTATGATTAGAAAATACCATAACACTTTTACAGGGGCGTTATTTGATTTGTACCTCAAGGTTTCACATATTGGACACTGTTGTTCCTCTTCATACTCTTTTCTATACAATATACAATCATTTAGGCATGCATGGATCTTTGATACTTCTTCCCTAGTGAACACAGTATTTTCTCAGCATTATAGTATCGATAAGGAAACACATTATTATCTGGAAACATATCATTAAAAGCCTCAAGCGTTTCTAAAAAACTCTTGTCACTCCATCTATGTTGTGCTTTCAAGCTTACCAATTTCAATACTACTTTCAACATTTGGTATTTTTAACACCCTGGGTAAAGCGGCACCTCAGCATCACTGCACAATTACTATATGCATGTGATTACTCAAAAGCCTATTCTCTTATATCATGAATAATATCCTTTATCCAATCATCCGTATCTGTTTCATTATCATCAAAGGCACTCCCTCCTGTTGAGATGAACTTGGCATTTCTAATTCTTCACTATGCCATTCCCATATTGTATAACTCTTACAAAATCGTTCACAAATTAAATGTGTATATATATTTACAACACTTAGTTGCTTCTCAATCAAACATACTACACAAGGGCAATAAAACTTCCCACTACCATCATCAGCATTTCTTTTAGCGAAGTCTAAAATCCCCCTCACCCATTATCATATTCAACACTCGTCCGTTTAGCTTTTATCCAACTATGATCTATATATATCTCAACACTTATAGCACCATATATTCAATAGTAAAAGGATTGACGAAAAATAACAACCATCGAGTTTTCGAGATTTCAAAAAATTTTAACATGCACCATTTGAAACTACTATTATTTCAACAAACCAATAACATTGATAATCAACCAATCACACTAAATTAAAACAGAACTTAGAATGGTATTGCTCTAAGCCAAATATCACAAGTCAGAGCATCTTATTTGCTTTTAGTCCAAAATAAGAAAAATGTATATGGTAATAAAGTCATCACACAGTTTTCCCTTTCACCTTAATTACTTTTTTCTACAATTATTTTATGTGAAACTATATTGTCAGAGTTAATATTGTTGAGAATAAGCAAATACAAGCTAAAAGTTGAGGGCTTTAATTAACAGAACACTAACTTGATTAAAGATCAAGGAGTGAGCTTCTTCCTAAAGTCTGGTGGTGTAGACTGAGGTTAAAATGAAGTCCTCAAATTCATGGCACTAACAAAAGGAAGTCACAACAGAGGGAAATGGTTAATGCGGAGAATAAAGGTGGCAGCGGAGGAGAGTGACAATGATCAAAGAACAACGATGATAACCACAACAATGACAGTGGTAATGATGGAGGAGAGTTGAGCAAATGAGAAATGGGGAGTGATGGAGGAGTTCAGAACATGCAGGGACAGAGCTCACAGAGAAATGGTGACAAGAGAAAAAAGGGTTCAGAGCGCAGGATCTGGGCTCGAGAGTAAAAATAGGGGCAAAACGCTCATCTTTTATACTAGTTTTACATAAAAACCAATCTTAAAAGGGTAAAAATAATAATTTTTAAATTTTTCATCTTTAAGACCAGTTTTATGAAAACTGGTCTTAAAGTTTTTATCTTTAAGTCTAATTATGATTAATAAATGGTCTTAAAAGTTTCAAATGTTTAATTTTTTAAATATTTTGATATTTGTAGACCGGTTTTATTTATAACCGGTCTAAATAAGTTTTTTAAGACCGGTTTTTTGGTGAACCGGTCTTAGAAGTTCTATATAATTACAAAACTGTCATGGGTCAAATTTTTAAGACCTTATCCACTATAACCGATTTAAATGTGGTGGTCTAAAAAAGGAATTTTGTACTAGTGAGTGGGGCTACTCATATAAGATCATGGAAATATTTCTAGAGCATTTGTTATGCACCAAGCACAAGCATGGTCATTTAACGTGCAAAATAGAGTTAACAGTGAAATGTAGGGGTATAATATAACTCTTAATGCCTTTAGTACACACTTAAGAGTTGTTGGTTTTAAGTTCATAGGACCACAAACATCAATGTGTGCTAAGTGTTATCAGTCTACGATTGGTTTTAAGTCCAAAGGATTACCAAATATAATAGATATATCTATGTGTGCAACTCAACTATTGGTATTCCTTTTTGACAATGTTGGGGATTGTTGGTGCTATTATATATTTGTAGGGGTGTCAAAATGGAAAATTCCTATATTGCTCAAGAGTGTGAAAGCATAAGAGTTTAAATATTAACTCGTGACCTTGAGCAATATGTGGGCAAATAGGAGGAATGGGCCACACGCTTAATATTGAGCCACATGGAAATCCAAAAATTTCCCTTATACGTGAGTTATATGTGGAATGAGCACCTTTTATGAAAAGCTTCTACAAAAATATAAAAACATTTTTTGGAATAAAAGTGCTTATCATAAACCGTCATAATTACTAGCCTATAATTATGGAATGTGGATGTTACAAAGTTTAAATTCAAAATTGCCAGCCTTAAGTATGGGTATGGTTGTGTTTTTTGAATTCTATAAACGAATGCTTAAATTATTTTAATTATATTGAATAGCTTTTAATGCAAAAACCTTGATGTTGATTTTCAAATAGTATAAATAGATTTCATGGGCAGGTTTTATTACAATTAACCTAATAACTTACGGCATTAAAGCATCTATTATTCTATAGCACATGAAACCACTCAATCAAAATAGTTTTGTAACTCTAAACGTATAACAATGGTATTGTGAAGGTCATTAAATTTTTTTATGGTGCTTTATAAGTTTCCTAACATCTCTTATTCATAAGTCTATATATGGAAGTGTTTGTAAGAGGTTCAGACATCCTGCTCTAGAGCTTTTGAGCTTTCACATCCACTACTAAGGTTCTACTTGCCTGTTGCCATTGAGTTATATTATATTTTGTTATTTTACTCACCCAGTTCTGTAGGAAGGATCCATTTTATCATGGGGAGTGCTACTTCTTATAAGCCAATAGTTTCATAATAGCTCTTAAGCATAGTGTCATTGGATAAGACTCAGATTATATAGTTTATTTGCAAGAGCTATGCCAACAATGGGTTTTATTTGAATTTATATATTATTGTGTTACTTAGCATTTTAATAAGATATCATTATGTTTATAATGTAGAGTGAACTTGAAATTGGCTTGTTGGACTTGAACTCTCTCAAGTTTAGTTCTTGAATCAAGAAGTTGAGGTAATCACTTTCCAATTTATCTTGTATGCTTGTTGAGGTGAATATAAGTGTATGTTGGTATTTTCAAACAATACAAGTTTATCATATAGTAATTTACATACAAACAACGTATATACATGAAATGTATATTTGTGAGTAAATGTTTTAGTTAAGTAGGCTTAAATTGTTTATCTTGTGATTATAAAGTTGATGATGCATAGCATTGATTGTTGAATATGAGATTAAATTATTGATGTTGAACTACAAATTAAAGTGTGTAGGATTGTGCTGAGTTGTGATTGTAGGAGGTTTGATTCTTTTAGATCACATGGAATAGTTGCCATTGTGTACACAGTGGATGATTTTAATATTTGTTGGTCCCTTAGTGTTACCCTTCCTTTGGCCAAGTTAAGGGTTAGCTCAAGGACATGACACCTTTCCATATTCCAAGAAATGGGAACCCATGGTCCAATATGGGCTTTATAGCTTTTGGCTAGGCTACACCTCATTATTAGAGAGCTTGGTGTAATCTCATCAAAGAGACGGATCCTATTATGTGTTAGTAGCTCATGGGTTCTTTCAACATTTATAAGGAGGTTAAAAGTTTGGTTGAGGGAGTTCTATGCATGTTGTATAATTTCTTAAACTATTATTATTTGTGAAAAACTTTTTATACTTTATGTTATGTGAACGTATATGTTGCCTGCTTTATTATCTTATAATCATTACATATTGCTAAATTGGAATTATGGTTACTAGGTCTATGTGACTCACTCTGTTGCTTTTATCATTTTTTAGGCAAGGTTTATTAATGAGATATATTTAGGGAAGGCTCTAAAGGTTTATGCTTGTAGTATGCCATAGTAAACCCTCCTTTTTTTGAAAATTATTTGTTGACTTTGTATATTATCACCCAGGGCCCATTCATACCCTAATGTAATCTATAAAATGGTTTTCAAACTTGTATGATTTGCATATTTTTCTTTACTCTGGTAGAGTTCTAATAAAGGAGGTATGAGGCAAGGGGTTTTAAATTGTGATTTTTATTATGGATCCATTTTTGTGAAACTTTGAGAAATGAAATTCTTCAAGAAGGTTTTGAATTATGATTAATGAGATTATATATATGGAAAATGATATTAGGCCTATTAGTAAAGTGTTTATGGGCTTTGAAACTACCCAAGTTCCATTTATCTTATTGTTGATTGATATGTGTACCATGAATCAAATGTTAAATACTTGTTAACCATGATAGACTAATGTCTTTCTTTTTCTACCATCTTTATGCCTTAAGTGGTTTAGGCAAATCTTTTCTTTTATGGTAAACTTGTATAGTTGGTTTCTTCTGTTTTTACCATAATAGCACTTAATATTTTAATAAGTTGCTTGAAATCATTAATTATATGGTAAATATGGAGAGTGTTTTAGGAGGGTGAACTTAGAATATTAATAAATTAGCATAGGTAATTTAGTCTAGATGTGGCATAAAGTTTCTCATCATCCTTCCAAAAAAACCCCAATTTTGAAGGTGAAGAGAGTTGGGATGAGGAAAAACACAAAATTTCCTACTCTCGCTGTAATGCCCCAACTTGTGATTAATGGCTAATTATGATCTTAAGGATGTAATTGTTGCTAAACTCATTATGAATGTGTGGTAATCAATGTTTAAGCTTATATTCATGTTCAATGGTGATTTGGTAAAGGTTATGATAATCAAGGGCAAAATTGGAAATTCATTTACCAATTGGTTTGTTACCGAAGAGGCAACTCATTGGTAAATTGTAGATAAATGGTTGGGATTACATATCAAGAGATTATGAGAGAGTGATCCAATGCTTGCATGAACATGGAAGGAGTTGGGAGGAGGAACAAGATCTTGACACTTGGCTTCATGTGAACCATAGATTAAGGTCAAAGTGTCAAAATTTGCTTTTCTCTTCCCTCTCTCATTTAGGACGCCTAATAACCAATTGAAGGGCCAAATTAGATCATCATCTTCACCAACTCATCTCTCCTCTCCTCCATTTTCGTTCATAGAAGGAAAGAGAAAGAGAAAAACCTAAGGTTAGTGCTCCAAATGACCATGAATGCTCAAATAATCTTTATTAACATTGTTCTAGGTGTTGAGAGAATTATTCCTATGGTTTTAGATTTTTGATTGGTGGTGATTGAAAGCTTGAGAAAATTTGGAAGTGGTGGAAATCAAGAATTAGTCTTGGGAAGAAGTTAAGGTAAGCCTTTGGAACCTTTTGACATATTTATTGTGGTCATTGGTTTAGCCTTGAGGATTTTGGATTTTTGCCCTGATTTTGGCTTAATTTCAAAATGTGTGTATTGGTTAGTGTTTAGTGTGAAATTGGTGTCATTGTCTTGGAGCATTTGAAATTGATTTGGAATGTTGGTTTGGATTGGTTTGCAATATGGTGGTTTAATTGAGTTCATGGTAAGACATGTGGTGGTCATTGTGTAACATGTCAATGGAGGTTGAATTGGGTTGTTTTGATGATTTCAATGGATTCCTTGTACAAATTTATGTGGGAATGGTATTTGATATGAATTTGGGAACCATTGGAAGCATTGGTGCAAAATTGAAATGTTGTCCATTGAAAGTTTATTCTGGGCAGTCAGGTTGTCTGGATGTTTTGAATTGGCAAATGGTGTCTAAAAATTCTGAAACTTTCCATATTTAAAGTTCACATTCCAAGCTTCAAAATGAATATAAATTTTGTGTCATTTCGTTTTTTGAGCTAAGAGAAATGACTGTCCTAAGTTTGGGATTAAAACTAGAATCTGTTTTGGAGTCGTGGTGAATTTCGTGTAATTCTGTACTTATGTGGTTATTTCCAGTAATGGCCAACATTTTTCCTAGGAAGAGTACTTAAATATATTTCATTTGGCTTTAGAATCACCTTATTTTGATGTTTCTAGAATTAGTTATGATTTTTCAAAGTTCCCTTGGCTGCAGCCATAAATTCTTGACTGCAGCGCAAAACTTTCTGTGCACGTTTTGGCCGCAGCCAGAAATTCTTGGCTGCAGCACAAAACTTTCTGTGCATGTTTTGGCCGCAGCCAGAGAATTCCTAGCTGCAGCCAAAATGCTTCTGTGCTGTTTTGGCCACAACCAGAGAATTCCTGGCTGCAGCCAAAACCCTATTTTCAGCATTTTGTGACTTTGCAAAGTAATTTCCAACCTAGTACTTTCTAATCCTTTTAGGTTCCCTTTGAGCTTGTTATAACCATTTGAGGGACTCATATGGAACCTATTTTAAGTCTTTGAAAGTAAGAATTGGGGGTAGGAAATTAATCCACCATTCTTGATTTTGTTTATAGGCTTTGACATTTGTCATACCCGCGAGCCCACTATGCCAAAGGACGTCAGGAAAGAACAAGGTAGTGACTTTTCTTTTGTACCATATGTGATGCATTGTATGTGTGTTATATCATTGCTTTGTGATAAATTTGTATGCTGCGACATTGTGAATATGTGTAAACACCATCATGCCAATAGTCCCTGAGTAGCTAACAACGGTTCGGGTTAGGACGGTGTGCCTTCCCGACGGAGAAAGGGGATGAGGATGTGGTGTGATATATGTGATTATGTGAGCTGAAAGGCTATTTGTGAAGGCCAACGGGCCATTTGTGAAAGCCAGATAGCTATATGAGCTATAAGGCTATGTGTATGCACTGCCACGCCAATAGTCCCTGAGTAGCTAACAACGGTTTGGGTTAGGACAGTGCGCCATCCCGGAGGAGAAAGGAGATGAGAGTGGAGTGTGATTTGTGCTGCTGCTGCTATATGATGATTTGCTTACATGTTGTGTGCTTATGTGTGGTATAAATGTTTTGTTACTACTGGGATTCTCTTGAATCTCATTCTTTCCTTTAACTAACCTTTCAGACAGGGCGAGTGGCTCTAAGGAGAAGCATACGACCCGGAGCGGTTAGAACCCTATAGGGACATTTATTTATTTTTGGATGTGTTGGTTAACCTGTTGGACAGGGAATTTGTAAATTATGTTTGGGTTGTAATTGGTAGTTGAATACAGTTGTGTAATCCCCTATATGGGAATTGTAAACCTTCTAGTGAATGAATGAAACCCGGGGGTTGCCGGGATTGCTATAAGATATTCTGATATGAATGAATGTAAATTAACTGCACAGGTGATTATATTCGATAATTGAACTTGAAACCAGAATAGGAAAGAAGTTTTGAAAATTTTGTAAAGTCCCTACTATAAAAGGGAGTTTTAAATGAATTTTGAACTATTTGATGGTCTCTAAACCAATTTAATTAAGTGATATCGAATTATAATTACGCTAATTTAGGCAGGGGTTTACATTTGCCGCCCTCCATTCTTCTCAACCAAACCATTTTCCCACTTTACAACCCTTCCCTCCCCTCCCCTCCCCTCCCCTCAACAAAGCCCCAACCAAACAAGGCTGAAGGGGGAAGGTTGAACAGGGAGATAATCAAGGGGGTTTGAGGAAGAACCAAGGGAGGGGGAGGGTTGGGAATTTTGAATGATGTTGGGAGAGAGGGAGTCTAATTGGTGACAAAGAAAGGAAAAGAGAACATGGAGGAGGTGCTAGTATACAAATTTCAAAACCCTAGCAATTTTGAATTGTATTTAATTAATTAAAAGGAAGCCAGACACATAGGATTAAAAGAGTTTAAGATGTCATATTTTCATTTGTTGGAATAGATGACATGGTCCACTGGGTGAATGCAAGAATTTCTATTAAAAACATACATGTGTGACCATTGGAGATTATTGGCTCAGTTGCACTATGCTTGGATGGAGGGAATACTAGAGGAAAAGAATATTAGGAGGGAAAACTACCAAAAATAGCAATTTGTTTACCAATTTTAAAAGTTTTTATTCTTAATATTTCATACCCTATCTTTCACTCATCAATCTCTCTATCTAAACAAAGTCTTAGGCCCTATTTGGTACACAAGCCTAAATTTTTATGTATTATGAATGGATTTGGGATGGGATAAGGATATAAGTTTTAAAATGATGTTTGGTATAGAATAATATTTGGAGGGATTACAAATATTCATTTTATTTAGTAATCATTCATAACTAATTAAAAGACTATAACATCTGTAATAATAAATAAAAATAATTAAAATGGCCCCACTCCCAACCCCCTCTCTCGGCTTGCTTTGCTTCACAAGAGCTCTCCCCCTCCTCCCTCATCCACCAACCTCAAAACCTCCATCGATGATGATGTAGTGGTCACCCATTTTTTATGGGTCTGGTTTGCGAGCTCTCGTTGATCCTTTTTCAATCCACAACTCTCTTCTTTATTGATTTGGTTCCAGTTCCTTCCCCCATCAAATAAGAAGAGTCTTGAGGGAGGAGACATTGGTCAACGACCAGCAGTAGCTGCAATGGCGTTGATCTTGAAATTTAGATTGGTGCGTTTGTGCCGTTGCAAGAAAGTGCCATGCGTCTTGTGTTTGGATTGGGTAGATTTGGCTTCGAAGTTGTGATTTTGAGAAAATCTATTTGAGATGGGAAATACTATATATGATCATACCAAACCTTCTCCTTCGTTGAGTCAAAACAAGTGTTACTTAAAGTTATTAAAAGACAAAAATTGAGAAGAACATGATGAAGGGTCAAATAAACTAGATTTGAACTGAAAGGCCCATGCAATAAAGACAAGGTAAGTAAGAGCGAGGATATAAAGGGATAAATCCTAATTCAATTTATTTATTTATTTTGGCCAAATGAATTTAGGTTAAAATTAAGGTACTTTTGGTCAAAAATTATTATAAACAAAAATATTTTTATCACTAGAATTTGCAACCCCAAAATGAAAAAGCAATACTTGAGGGGAAGTGGCTTTAGTCGAATCCCACTTTTGTGGTATTGTCTATTCTTGTCTATTATTAATACAAAGTACCAAATGATACAATTAGACAAATCCCTTATTTAATCTCAATCCCAATTTCAACCCCCTAGTCCTACGTACCAAACAAGGTTTTAGAACCTAGAGAACCCTTTAACCATACTAGAAACACTAACATTTTAAATATCATTTAATATTCAGTTGAGGATAAAAATACCTATAAAATTTTTTCAAATATGTGTTTGGCGCCATAACCTTTTCTTATATGCAAAAAAATCCACTATGATGAGAGGGATAAAAAATGGCACATCCATTAAGGGTGTGTTTGGTTTGAGGGGAGGGCAGGGGAGCGGAGCGGAGGAAGGGAATAGGAGGGTGGGTAAATTATCTTTTTAGGTTGAAGGTATTTAAATTTTGGGCGGGATTCCAAAATTTAAAAGAAATGAGAGTAAATTTTGGGCAGGAACCCAAATTTAAAAGAATGAGAGGATAAATTTTGGGTTTCTCCCATCCAAAATTGTAATTTACCATACCCACCCTCCCTTCCACCCCTCCCCTCCCCTCAAACTAGACATAACTTAAATGAACTTAAAGGACATTACTTTTCTTATCAGGGGTCCACTAGTGTCCAAGTGGCATCTACTTTGAGTTTTTTCTCTCACATTCGTCAACTTTCTCCCCATCCCTCTCTTCTATCTCTTCCCTCTCGCCTTCTTCATCAAGCCCGACCCTTCCACTTTCCCTTTACTAGTTTGTTACATATTGAGAGCATGGGTGGCTATTGTAATGGAGTACCTCTATTTCATAAACACTTGGTTGGGGCACATTAAACATCCCTAACAAATGTTCCCCACACGTAGATCTTCATTATGTAAAAATTTTTCAACTTTCTCTTAGACTAAGTGCACCTTCCTCTCTTACTCTCAAATCACCACTCTCTCATGGAGTCTTAGGCTCATAAAAATTTCCTCTATTCATGTCCATATTACAAATCACACTACTCTCATTCTCCTTCCTCCTTCTCATTCCTAAAATCCATTGAAATTTGGGAGAATTCTCTTCAGATCGCCTATCTCCACCATTGGAAACCCACTATTAATAGTCTAGTTTAGTTGTCCAATATTTGTAACCAATCACTCTGGTTAGTACAATCCATGGCTCTTCTATGTTTCCCTCCTTCTTCTCCATCCTCTTAAGCCTTTTTTCCCTTAATATTTCTTCTAGCTTCTATCTAGCTGAAAGAGGAGTTTATTGCTCTGTTTCTAGTTGTTATTAGTTTGTTACTGTAATAGAGATTGAGGATCCGAGTGGTGGTGGTGGGAGTAATAGAGGATGGGGCAGATATAATGACAACGGATTAAGTGTATTCACATCAGTGGTGGAAATTATTTGGCATGGGAGGATCTAATGGTGGTGCTTTCAAATTTTGATAGAGGAATAACTAAAAGGCTTAACGGAGGAGAGGCCACAATGTGAGAGAGAAGAGAGTGAAGAGAATAGAGGTGTGAGGTATCAGGAAAGAATCTTTAGACGTAGAGAAAACTTTACCGAGAGATGAGAGAGAAAACTAGTGAGAGAAAGGGTAGGTAAGCAGGTGATCATTAACACTAATCGATCTCTGATGCGGGTTCATCCACTGAAGAACATATAGTGACATAGGAACAAGAAGAACTCTTTGCTCGTAACATTAAGAGAATGTAGGAAAATTTTTTAGCAAGGTAAGTGGATACACTACAAAGAAAGATGGACATTGATCAGAATAGCGATAAAACAGGGGAACCAAATGTTAACCTGACTAGACCAGACTTAATGAAAAAATAGATTTCCTATAAAGCAAAGCTTATGGGCATATAGGAGGATATATCAAACAAAATTTTTGATGCTCTCATACAAGAGTGGTTACGTGAAGAGCTTGAACTAGCTCTGACTCTTACGAAAGAGGAAAAAATTCTTCTTACCACTCTGGTAAGACTGCATATGCCAGACGAGAAACTAAAAGAGCTTTATCGACCATGGAAGGATGTTCTAATAATTACTGTGTTGGGCAAGATTACTAATTTAGAGATGATGAAGGATAGGATAGCATGGCATCTTTAAACGAGAAAACTTGAATTCATTGATCTCCCAAATAATTACTGTCTTTCGTTCGGATGATCTTGGCTTGTGTAGGAAGTTACTCTTTGATGGTCCATAGTTTATCCAGGGGCACTATCTTGAGATTCAAAGGTGGAGCCCAAATTTTAATCTATATTGTAATAGAATTAAAAAAATTGCTACATAGGTTAGGGTCCCAACTCTGCCTATTCATTGCTATTCAATTGAGTGCATGTGGGAACTAGGAAACCTGATTGGGAAGACATTGAAAGTTGATTTACATACCCTAGCTAAGAGTAATAATGCAAGCACCACAGTGGAAATGGGCAAATTTGCTAGGATTAGTGTTGAAGTTGATTTGTACAAATAAGTCCAATCCAGGTTTGTGCTACGGCCTAGAATTTTCACAGTACAATATGAAGGCTTGGACATCATTTATTTCAAATGTGGAAGATATATGCATAACCAAGAAGATTGTTCATTATTGAATCAGTAGAAAAAAAAAGCACAAGAAAATGTTTCGACTTCAATAAATGCAACGGTTCCTCAAGATCAGATTAGGGTTTCTCAGAGCAAAAACTTACAGGAGGTGGACACACAAGAGAAAAACCAGCTTTCAGTGTTCTTAAGGAATTCAGGCTAAAACTAATTTGTTGGGTTTTAAGAGGAAAGGTGAATCTACTAACCACATGCATCAAGTGGTTTTTGGGTCTATATCCCATGTCAAGCCCTTCAATCTGAATTAGTTTGAGGAAATAAATGGAGCTGGGATATTTTCGATTAAAAATTCTACAAAACAAAATTCTCCAACAAATGTTAAAAATGCTTAGTAAATAAGGCCTCTTCCAAATGTTGTTTCAAGCAACAATGGGTGTTCACAGGGGGTTCTACCTGACAAGCCATACGACCCTGTTGTGTAAGTAACTAACAAGGTTAATGGGGTTGTTTCTTCTGAGATGCATCTCGGACAACTTGAGGAGATGATAAGATATTATGGGGCTGAAGAGATGCAAGAAATGCATGACCTATCATAAGACGATAAGGTTTGGTCTCTGTTCTCAGGTTTCTTTTCTAATGTCATATGAATTTTCTTTCCTGGAATTGCCGTGGAGCGGCCTTTAGAACCTTTCCTGGAAGGGTTAAAGATTTGATTAGAAATAGAGATATTGATCTGTGTATTCTCTTGGAAAGATAGTGGGGTGAAGGCAGAGAAGGTGGTGAGGCGTTTGGGTTTCTCCAAATAGATTAGAGTAGAGGCAACAGGCCATACTAGAGGTATTTAAGTGCTTTGGAATGATGACCGTGTGAATGTCCATTATTCTTCTTCTACAACTCAGTATGTTCCTGTACGTGAAACCATTTTGGATAGCAATAAAAACTTCTAACTCACTTGTGTTTATGCTGAACCTTCATGTATTAAATGACAGCATCTTTGGAATGACCTTGTGTTGCTTAGTGATGCTATTCAAGAACCTTGGTTTGTAATTGGGGACTTTAATTCTTATTTATCCATCTCCGATAAAAAGGGGGTCAAGTCCAAATATTCATGCCACTATAGAGTGTATTAATAAAGCTTCATTAATTGAGGTGGATTTTGTTGGTGAAATATTTACTTGGGAAAGGAACTTTTTGAAGGAGCGTATTTAGTGGGGATTTGTAAATGATCATTGGAATATAATGTATTCTTTATCAAACGTCTATCACTTAAGTAAATTTGGGTCAAATCATAGACCTCTTCTTGTTCAGTGCCTACTTGGAAGAGGTTTCAGAAATTGAAAGGCCCCCTTCAGGTGTCAAGCGGCTTGGCTATTGGAAGATGGGTTTTCTGATGTAGTTAGGGAGACCTGGAATTCAAGAAATTGGCAAGAAAGAATTACAGCTTTTATAGATAGGGCAATAAAGTGGAATATCTATAAAGTAGGAAATATCTATCAGAAGAAACAAAAAAATAATAGGATTGAAGGCAATGAAATAGCTAGATCTATAAGGGATAGCCAGCAACTCTTGTAAACGGAGCAAGAATTACGGAAAGAATATAATAAAGTTTTGGCTCAAGAAGAACTATTATTGTTCTAGAAATCATGATGTAATTGGTTGAAGTAAGGCAACCGAAATACAAAATTTTTTCATGACTCAGCCATAATTAGAAAAAGAAGGAATCAAATTGAGGGGCTGAAGAACTCAAGCGGTGAATGGATTTTTGAGTGAAATGAGCTAAAAAGATTAGCATTTTCTTATTACAAAGTCCTTTTAAACAATGAGTTTGGAAGGTTCCAGCCCTCAGTAATTAGTAATGGCTTCTCGGTTCTTTCTCCTGAAGGGTTGCTAGGAGTTTAAGCAAGGGTGACCAATGGGGAAATTAAGGAGGGAATTTTTTATCTTGGAGCTTTCAAGGCACCAAGTCCTGATGGTATTCAAGCTTTCTTTTACCATGAATATTGAAATATAGTACAAAACTCTATGTTTTCTCTTGTGAAAGATATTTTTAGCAATCCTTCATGTGTGAAAAATATTAACCACACTAACCTGGTACTTATTCCTAAGATTGAGAAGCCAGAATCCATTAAAATTTCAGGCTTATCTCTTTATGTAATATAAAGCTATAAGATGGTTACCAAGATTATAAGCCATAAATTGAAGACAATTATGTACAAAGTGGTTGGTTAACATCAAAGTAGCTTTATTTTAGGGTGACAAAGCAGTGATAATGTTATCATAGCTCAAGAAGTTGTTCATTCTATGAGAAACAAGAAGGGAAATAGTGGTTGGTTGGTGGTAAAAGTGGATCTTGAGAAGGCCTATTACCGTTTGGAGTGGTCTTTCATTTATGACACTCTGAAGCATATTGGTCTGGAAACTAAGATGTGTGAGCTTATTATAGGGTGTATATCTAGTCCATCGTTTTAGGTCCTTTGGAATGGAGAACCTACTAATATTTTTACCACTTCTAGGGGTATCTGCCAAGGAGATCCAATGTCTCCTTACATCTTCACTTTTTGCATGGAAAGGTTAAGCCATATTATTCAAGATGCGGTGGATGAGAGTGATTGGAAGACTATTCAACTGAACTCTAGGGGTCCTAAGCTATCACATCTCTTCTTTACTGATGATCTTATTCTATTTGGTAAAGCCTGCGACTCTCAGATTGATATTATGCATAGTTTTATGGAGAGATTTTGTGGAATGTCAGGCCATACAATGAATAGGGCAAAGACAAAAATATTTTTCACAAGGAACGTAAATTTCAATAGAGCTATGGGTATGAGTCAAGGTTTGGTGTGGGGCTTATAGGGGATTTGGGGAAATATTTAGGGATCCCACTTCTACACAAGAGGGCTTCTTATGTGACTTATGCCCCAATAGTTGAGAAATGTTAGAAATGCCTATAGGGTTGGAAAAGCAAATGTTTAAATATAGATGGTATAACTACTCTTATCAAAGCTATTTTATCACCTATGCCTTCCTATCATATGCAAACCATGTTTCTTCCTATATAAGTGATTAATGATTCAAAGCGCAAAAATAGGAATTTTTTCTGGGGTGAACAAGATGGTTAAAGGTAGACTAATTTGGTCTCGTGGGAGGTAGTATCAAGGTACAAGAAATAAGGGGCTAGGAATCATAAACCTTAGAAATCAAAATAAAGCTTTCTTGATGAAACTTTGTTGGGGCCTGATATCAAATCCAAATGCGTTGTGGGTCAAAGTTCTCATATCTAAATACAACTGTGGGGACCGAGCTTTGCCAAAAGTGAACAAAAAGAAACTTTCTTTACTTACTTGGAGAGGAATTTGTGTGGTTTTTGAGCACTTCAGAAAAAATCTAGGAAAGAGAGTTGGAGGTGGAAAGAATACTTCATTCTGGTTTGAAAATTGGTCAAATATCAATACTCCTCTAATTGATCTAGTCCCAGGTTTGGTATGGCAGATAAACTGTATTGAAAGGGTTGTGGATTATGTCATGAATGATGGGGAATGTGATAGATAAAAACTTCAAAGATGGTTCAGACCAGATATCATTGATTGTATTATTTATGCTCATCCACCTTGTGAGGAGAGAGGAGATGATAGATTTTATTGGAAACCTTCATTGAATGGTTGTTTTTCTGTAAAAATTGCCTATTTTTCTTTATTTGCAACTACAAGTGGATATGCTAACACTATATGGAAACTTTTATGGAGATGGTCGATCCTAGAGAAGATTAAATCATATATGTGGCTATTTTCACATGGAAGAGCTCACATAATGCATTTAAGAGCTAATAGAGGAATCCAGCAGTCAGATTCTTGCCCGTTCTCTTATAACCAGAAGGAAGATTCCATGTATTTACTTCAAGATTGCTCAAATGCTGTAGATAAATGGAAAATAGTAGTATCTCAGGAGTACTGGGCTATTTTTACTTCTCTTGAAGGTAAAGAGTGGGTCAAATGGAACCTCATACTTGAGGCTGGCAAAGGATTTACAAAAACAGTTCTGTGGTCAGCGCTATTTAGATACATATGTTGGGACATTTGTGTGACTTAGTGAAACAAACTCTTCGGTGATATAAACCAGGAAAAAGGCCAGTTCGCTACTTCTAGTTTTTCCAGAGCTAGTGTGGATATGGATCTTCTAGGTATGGGGGTTCTTACTAACATAGGACGCTCTAATCAGGTGACTAGACCACATGAGCTTCAGAGTTATTTCTCCTTAGAGGTGGATGGTTCAGTCTTCATTGATATTCGGAGTGGGTGTGGGGTAATGCTTAGGGGCCCTGATAGCCAATGGATTTATGGCTTTTCCTATAAACTTATAGTTGTTCCTCCTATAATAGCAGAGTTGATCGAAATGATTCATGGACTATATTTATGCTGGTCAAGGGGAGTTGGTAAGGTAGGTATTTTTTCTGACTATATAGAAGCTATTAATCTAGCTGTCCGGGGATGCGATGCAGATTTTCCTTTCAAGAATTCGGTAGATGAGAATAGGATTCTTATGTATAGAGACTGGTAAGTGAGGTTCGTTAATATTCCTAGTGAGGACCTTGAAAGAGGCAAGTTTCACCCAAGAGGGGGTGAATTAGGTAATATGATAAATTTGTTGGTTGATGCAGTGATATGACTTTAACTATAAATAGAGTAGAGTTGAGAAGATTAGCACACAGAGAGTTATACTGGTTTAGCCCAAAACTCAGGCCTACGTCCAGTCCTCAGAGATCAAGACCTACTGAGATTTTCACTATACTTCCAAGATTCAATGGGCTCTCAGAACACCATAAAACAACAATCATCCTTGAATGGACTATGCGTAGAAATATTCTAATACTTAGAAATTTCTTTCCCCCTTACGACAAGTTTTACGTGCAGAAGAAAAAACCTATGACCTTTCCGTCTTGCTTACGTATACAAGTCTTATGAGGAACAACATTCTCTCCTGCTTACACCACTGTAAGTCTTACGAGAAGCAACATTCTCTACTGCTTGTATCTTGTAAGTCTTATGAGTAGAAAGTCCTACTAGGAATTCTCTCAACTGCTTCTCTCGTAAGGATATCTACCCTCTCAAGGTCCCATTACCTTGAAGTCAAATGAAAAATAGAATATGAAGTGTATATAGACTCTCTTATAGAGCAAATATGATAAATACTTAAGTATAATAAGAATATAGAGAAAATGTGAATAACAAAGACTCATGAATTTGCTTGTCAGAATTCTTGCACTTTGTTATTTTTCATGGTCTCTGAAGCTCTACATTTATAGCCAGATGATTTTGCCCTTTGAATAATAATAATTGCGGAGCAGAGCATTTTACTATGGAACAACATGCATACATTTGAAATCTTTGAACATGGTAGGTACGTGCTTGGTTGGTAGTAATGATTCTGTCTGCCATTGTTTGACTTCCTCTATACTTTTCTAATTCAAACGATCAACCACCTGTATCACACTTGTAATATATGTTAAATGATGTTAAATAATACTAACAGGTGGAAATAGAGTGATTAATTAATATTAAACCATATTCGGATTGATCGCTGTAAGTCAGTTATGTTTGGGCTTCTGACAGAGGATCACTCGAGTGCACTAGGCCTCACTTGAGTGAATCTTCATATATGCACTTCTGCTTCAGCTTTCGCGTTGCACTTCCACATGGTTTTGAGAGAGTGCATTTTCAAACTTGCTAATGATGTGGGACCTTACTCGAGTACACATCCCCTCACTCGAGTGCACCTTTATTTTACACTATGAGCACACTTCTCTAGATAACACTCACATCCCATGTTATCAAGAGTGTGATTTTGCACTTGTAGGTGATGTGCGCCTTCACTCAAGCATACTTACACTCACTCGAGTGAACAACATATTCTTGTAAAAGATACTATTTTGCTTCAGTACTTCTATCACTATGGAGAGAGTTAGATTCCATACTTGCAAGTGTTGAGGAATCACTCGGGTGCAGTATCCTTCACTCGAGCATACTTTCTCTTCCATGCACTTGGTGACTATCGGGCAAATACTTCCTATCTTTCACTCGCTTGGACTTGAGTGTAGTTTACATTTTGAGATTACCTTGCTCTTGGGTAAACACTTGCTCTACCACACTTGCAAGGACTTGGGTGCAATTGAGACTATCACTCGAGTAGAGGTTCTGTGCTCGAGTGAGATGATGATATTTTGTTGCTGTCATTGCTCTCTGTCAAACACTTTCTGTCTAACACTTGCATGTGCTCAAGTGCTTGCACCATCACTCTAGTGCATCAGTTAAAAATAGCAGCAATGACTTCTGAACTTTGTGATATGCATTTGGTAAGTTTGTAATCATTGTCTAAACATGCAACAACATAATTTTCTTACCATAACATAGAATAACCTTTTGTTATCTTCAAAACTTGGAATCTAACAAACCTTATCCTTGCTGATCGTCTGGCAAAACTTGGTTATATTATTTCAAGTAATTTTTGTATCTTTGATCATCCTCCACTTCAGACCAAGAGGTGGAAAATGATGAAGGAGGGTAGATTGAAGTTGTATCTTTTGTATTTGTTGTTTTGTTATGAGTTGATATCCAGCTTTTTACTCAAAAAAATGCTAGCATGCATAGATGATGATAATGCATATATGGTTAAAGCCTAAATAACGGTTACTTGGGTGCATTGATATTCATATTTTTCAAATAATCAGACCGTGTAATGCCTATAAACAAGTATAACTCTGACTTATTTAAACTAAATGGGCCTTGTATTACACTTAACAATGGCAGTGTCCGACATATTGCATAAGTTTTCTTTTTGTAAAAATTAATCAAGAATTGAGAGCTAAGCAAGCCCTATAAGGATTAAATACTAATATAAAATTTGTAATAAATAAGAAGATCAGGAAGAACAATTAAATAGACATTTTAACCAAGAAGGCACTCACTTGTCCTTGTATAAACTGAAAATACAATAGGCACAGATTAGATCGTATGTCTTAGGATACATAGAGAAGGCTTCACACCTGGATCAAGAATAGACAAGCATAAATAAATCAAGGAACAAGTTAATATCTAAAGATTGTTAGACTATAGAAAACAATACCATTCATGATAGATGCCAATTAGTCCTCATTCATATATAACACCAAGGGTACTTCTCTCGGCTATGGTGGGCAAAACATTAATGGTCCACAACTTTAAAGATTGAATGGCTGTAGTAAAACCACCCAAACTAGCATTCATGTCCATAATGTTATGATACCTTCCAGAAACGAGTAGTCTATTGATGTTCTTATAAGCATTTACATGCTTTTTCCAATTTTGTTATCGACTTGGTATTTCTCAACAGAAACTCCAGAAATAGAGCCACTGAAAATTCTTGGAGGGATAACATATAGCCTATCCGAAAATGGTTTTAGGGCACCACTAGAGATTTCATGATTAGGTGTAATGCAGACCTCCATTTTCTTATACCTAAAGGGGGAAAAAGATTCCAAGTCAATGCACAACTTATTTAGGAATGCAGCAAGCAATGCTCCGATTAACATCAACAATATTTATAAAGTTAAATAGAAATACATTTAAAGGCAAGGTGACGTTCTCTTATTTTATAACTCATAACCAATCATCTCAGTGACAATTAGTCCCCATAATTCTCTTCTAAAAGAAATAAGAATAATGTGATATTATTGATGCATGTACGGAGGTGTTCCTCAGCATATAAAAGGATGAGTGAATCAGAGTCTACACTCTTTTGCCAAATATCAATTTTAGCCTTCTCAGATTTCTTCACACAAAGACACTTAGCAATCTCTTCTATCTTTTGTTGTTTTTCATGTAGTTCCCCCTTAGGATGCTACCAGACTTTGTAGTTAACCTTCTAATTGATTAGAGAACATAAGAGCACCCAATAACCACCAAGTCTAAGAACTCGGTCAACTTCCTTCACATACATTCCATCTGTAAATAAACACCCAAAATTCAATTTCAAATTGATCCTATCACACAATAAAACAACATGCAATATCAAAAGGAAGCAGGAAAGGGAGGGCAAAAAATTGGTTTGGAGGGAAGGGAGTTTCAAAAGCTGTCTCGTTTACAGAATGTGATTCATAGCTAAGAAGATAGTTTTTCATCATAAAACTCCTACAATTGGCCCCCCCATGGAATAAAACAACGAGAACAATGAGCCAAATCAAAGGCACTAGATAGATAAGGCATCTTTATTGTGTACAAAACACCGATAACAGTAGGTACACCCCTTTCAAGAGCAAATTGCACATGTGCTTCATGAGTCCCTTAGGGTAAATGACATGGCAATAACGTTTCTGCTCCAAAGATATGCACCCCAACTAGCAACTTGAGCCCAAAAAAGAAATGAATTTAAGCGTATACATCAAACCAAAAGGTTATTAATGCCACCCTAAAATGGGTAAAAAGATGTCAAAGAAATAGTCATAAGGATATTGTGTTGCTAAAATACCCCACAACCAGTGTCTAGAGCTGTCCTTACAGTCCCATTCTTTATAGGTATCACAGAAGCAATCTGATCAATATATTCACCTGCACCTTAAGGAAATTGAGTTCCCCTACCAGGAAATCTGAACACGTTTCCTTCATTTCAATCTAGTTCTAAATAGCTTTCTCAACTATCAAGCTCTTATATAGAGCATTTGCATATGGTACATAATCATGGCTCTTCAGCCATAGGAATGGTGTTACATAGCCCTTGGGTACTGGGATCAAACAATGCAACTTCTCTTCCTTAGGTGGGTAGTGTCTCTCTCTGTAATTCATGTTTTCTTGGGGGAAGGTCATCACACATATTTGATCTTGGCAAGGAGTGTAATCAATATAACAAGAATCGCATGGATCAAATGCCTTAGGTTTTGAATCAAACTCATTAATTTTGCTAACTTCTTTTCCATTATGAGAATCAAAACTTAAATTTGGACCTAAATCAGATTCCACATTTTTTTGGTAATCTCCACAGCTATGCTATCTCCTTTTGCAAAACCAGTACTCTGCCATGCGCCCAAAATATAGAAGAAGCAGCACATACTAACTACTATAAAGATCTATACTGAGCTTCTAGCCCTACCATTAGATGAACTAAGCTTGGCCATAAAGTCCCTGAAAGAGATAAATTATTATCAAGAACCAGAGATGAAAAATTGCCTTTTATATAAAAAGGTAGATGAACAAATATCAAGGCTATATGCTACAACAAGCGATAGAGGTCTAGAACCAGAATCCGAAGGCAAAACAGCATACATGCTACTAAAATATAAAATTAGCAAGTTTTAAATTCCCAAAACAAACAAAAATGAAAATGATCCAGCCAATCACCTTGTTAGGTCTCATGCAGTAAATACTCAAGATTGGCCAAAGAAATATAAAGTAGACACTCAAGGAATTTAAGATTCGTGTGAATTTTACAGTGCATCACCACCATGAAGCAAGTACTAACATGTAATATGTTGTTAAAATGAACAAAATGTAAAGCTAGCTCCGATCTACTCACTAGTGTGGTGCTGAAGCTCAATGGGAAGATTTTTTATTGTTCTTGTGGATAAAGATGAAAAGATGATGCATTTGTAAATTATCCAAAAGCCCACTCTATGCAATAGTAAGCACTAAACAGGAAACACTCACTTTCTAATCGCCAGGGTGAAGGGATCCTACCTTAATCGATCCAAAGGAAGTAAAACTAGAACACATAAACATGCATCAATGAAGAGCCACTTAACATTAGTAATCATATCCTACTTCAGTCCCAGAATAGAAATCAAGAATATGAATTGTGATGCTAAATAAGAGAAAGGTAAAGCAAACCAAAAGGTAAGATGAACGTGAGGGTCTCTGAAACACCCAAACTGTGGTTTTAGAAGCTATTTTCTACAAGTTGAGACAAAACTCCTCTCACTTTCTACTTCATAAATCATAAAAAATATTCTCAAAAGCTAACCCAATCACACACGAAGAAGACGAAGAGAGTGAAAAGTGAGGTTTCTTACTGATCCTCGTAAGCTCGAGGGGGATGTAAAACTAGAACATATAAACACGCATCGATGAAGAGGCACTAAATATTAGTAATCACATTCTACTTCAGTCCCACATTGGAAATCAATAATATGAATTGTGATGCTAAAGAAGAGAAAGGTAAAACAAATGAAAACATAAGATGAAGTATAAGAGAGTGAAAAGTGAGGTTTGTTACCGATCCTAGTAAGGCCCGGGGGTGGATATTTTTCTAGGAAAAAAACATTGATCTTTAATATTCACCACTATAAAATATAGATATTACTACTCTAAGGGATGTTCCTTTTTTAAAAAGGGAAGTTAAAAATAGAGGCGGTGGCATTTTTGTAATTAAAGAGGGGATTGTGCATCTTTATGTGTCCTAAATTTGAATAGCGACACCTAAAGTCCATTAAGTTTTGAATTTTGCCTCCCCCAGTCAAAATTTTGGATTTTAGTTGTCCCCAAAATGACAGGGGACATCTAAAGTCCACACTTTAGGCTTTCCCAATTTGACTAAGGTAGTCTAAAGTCCCACTTTAGACTGCCCCAATCAAACTGGGGATGCCTAAAGTAAGGACTTTAGACTACCCCAGTCAAACTCGGGAAGCCTAAAGGCCTGCACCAACATCCTATCAATAAGCTCCACCCTTCTCTAACTTTATTCTTTCTCTTATTCAATGTGCTTTCTCTTCTTTATCCATGTTTCCCTCTCTCTTCTTTCTTTATTCCCCTCTGTTCCAATGACGCTCTTCTTGTTTGTCTGACGGAGCTATAGGATACCAAGAAAGGGATAAGTGTGTTATTGTTTCTCTCTCCCTCTCACAACCTTTGTCCAGCTGGTGACACCATGGGTCGTCTCCTTCTCTATCATTCACAGGTTTATCTCTCACTCTCACAACTATGCTTTCTTTAACACAAAATGCTTGAAATCACTAAAGTTCTGCTTTTGCTACAAAAATTACTTGGAATCATCATCTCCCTATACACGGTGATAGCTAGTTTCCTTCACACCGTCGGCCACTATCCCTGTTGTTTCTCTTATTAATAATTTTAAAATAAAAAATTCCCTCTAGTTATTAAAAAACCAAAATTAAAGTTGCAACCATACTGTTTGTACACTACATAGAGGTCCTAATATAGGAAATTTATATGAGGCATTTGTAATGATCCAATAGAGATAACCATAGTGAATTTATAATTGTTCTATGATTTATTGGAGACCTCTGATAAATAAGATTTAATTGCAGTATTATGAAACACAAACAAAATCGATATTATGAATTCTACTGGACTTGCTTTTTAAATGTGTAGAAGGATACTTATAAAAGTGCTAGATGTTTCCTTACTATGCAAGGGACATTGTGGTTTATTATGAATTATTTTTCGATCCTATTTCTATAGTTTAGTTTGTTGGGCAGTGAAAAACATAAAAATTCATTTAGAAAAAATAAAATGTTAGATGTCCCCATTTGAAATGGGGAAGTCTAAAGTCCAGAATTGAAACTTTAGACTTCCCCATTCCAAATTAGGGACGTCTAAAGTGTTAGCCCAACACTTTAGACATCCCCATTTAGGCGTACCCATTCCAAAATGGGGACATCTAAAGTTCGGACTTTAGGCGTCCTCTTTTTACGAACGTTATTGCTATTTATTTTCTATGTTGCTCACATAGATGTTCCCATAGTTTAAGACGTTAAATAGCCTAAAAAAGGATGTTAAAAGCATTTTTTTGTAGTAGTGATTGCTCCCCAAACTCTACCGGGTCCAATAAGACGTGTGGAGAAAATAATTTTCAGTCTTTGTCGCAGACATAAAGCAATGACAATTATAAATGGGAGTGCATGCAAAACAAATCAGAATCAATAAAAGTGAAAGTCAAAAAGTATATTGAGATCCAAATTTTTTGATTGCTGTAGCGGCAGAGAGTGAATGATGAGCTATGGTAAACAAATCTACAGCTTCATCCCAAGTTTTCCCTACTTTGAGCAATAGGAAAATTTCATTAGAGAATGGAAATATAAAAGATGATACAAAGAAAAAATACCTACATCACCGATAAAAAAATATTAGCAAATTATAAATATTAACGGGTTAAACCGTTAAAAATATTCATAAACTTTGTTTAAAATATGCTCCTAACACGTTATATTTTTGTTGGAAACAAAAATACCCATAAACTTTCTAAAAGGAAAAAAAATGTCATATTTGTTGAACGAACTAAACAGACATTACTTTTCTTATTAAGGGTCCAACTAGTGTCCAGATGGCAACTGCTTTGGCTTTGAGTATTCTCACTTGGCTTAATCAACTCTCTCTCCCTTCCTCTCTCTTAGCTTTCCTGTACTGAAAGGCTATAGCATCTTAGGTGATATTTTTTGTTTTTCCTCTCCAACAAATCTTTTTAACAGCAGGATCTCATGACAGTATGACGTAGAGTTAGCTTGTTTTCCATTACTGTTCACTCTTGTGCCTGAACATGAGTGTATGATGATCAATTGCAGAAGTGACGCCGAAGATATTCTTCTAGAGATGGACCAGATCTTACGACTCGAAGGCGTTGTCATACCTCAAGATAAAGTTGATTTGCTGATCAAAGTTAAGAAATTAGCTAAAGGCATGAGGTGGGAAACTAGATTGTTGGACCTTGAGGATGGTCCTCTTGTTCCTGGGAAGATACTAATTGCTGTCAAGCAATATTGGGTTGCTGGGGCAAATTCCATATCAGCTCAATAGCCATTAATAAACAAAAGAAGATGTCATCTTCGTCTCAAGCAGCCACTGCCTTTCTATTTACCATGCATGATAGAGTTCATATGGTTGGTTAGGTTATACTCAATTGTTACTCTACCAGTGTTTTTTCCCTCTTTAGAAGTTATCTATCTATCTATTTAATTTCCTAGTCCTTGTTTTGTATGAGGGACTGGAGGGGTTAGCATTGAGACTGCCCATTTTATCTTGTTTGGTAGGACTTTCGTTATACTGGGAGTGTATAATCCCACCTTTCATAGGATTACATAATAGACACCGCTATTCTAAAAGGGTTAAGATGCATCTAGCACCTTAATGTATTTTTAGGGTAAATCCAATACCTTAAAATATTTTGTGGTGGACATATTTTGTTAGAGGCATCTATCACATTTAAGTATTTTTTTATACAATTTTGTACCTAACAATTTAAACAATTTAGGGTATTGGATGCACCAAAATAAATACTTTAGGATGTTGGATATATCAAAAAAATAGTTTATATACTAGACACACTTGAAAAAATACTTCAGAGTGCTAGATGTACCATAAAATACTTTTGAGCATTGGATTTGGATATGCATGAAAAATATTTTAGGATGAAACAATATTTTAAGACGTTAGTTGAATCTTAACTCATTATAAAATCAGTTATTGGAATGATTTTTTTTTCAGACAATATTGCTCCTTACCACAACCCTTTTCACTGCCATCACTCACATCTTATTCCTCCCTTCGGCCTTACCGCCGACATATCTAGTAATGAGTTTGAAACTATCAGAGCAAACAACAAATGGTCTTCCCACTATCATCTATGAGAGAGAATGTTGCGGAGCTAGGAAGAAATGACACCATCGAGAACAACAACAAAATACTAACAGAAAAACAGAAACCATAAACCATCAACAAGAAACAAGAAACAAGAAACAACTGATTGGAAGAATGAACACAACCAAGGGCCTTCATTTCGTCATTGAAGAAGTATATTTGGTTATTTCAAGGGCCTTCATTTCGTCACTTTTGGACAAGAAGCAAAGGAAAATCATGATTGAAATATAATTGCCAAGTTGAAGTAATTAAACCAAGAAAAAAAGTAAAGTTTTAAAAGTCAAAAAGTTGAGTTTGTAATAAATGGTCATCTTGCAATTAATTGTAAGGGAATGGATGAAGGAAATTCAAGAAGCTTATTTCGTTATTTAGAAGCCTCATTTTGTCACTTTTCTTTAAGTAAGAGGAAAGAGAAACAATTATGTTAAGTTAGCATGGGATAAGTCATATGGAAAAAGATGATGACAATTAAAAATTGGCATGTGTAAATTAGAATAAAATACAATAAAGTAAGGAGGAGGATGTTAGAACCGGCTATCACCCAAGAGGAGGGTGAATTGGGTGTATAATAAAAACTTAAGAACTTTAGAAATCTTTTCGTATCTTAACGAAAGTGGTAAGTATGAAGGTTTATAAATCAACAGTTAGATTAAATAATATATACTGGAAATATAAGAGTTTAGGGAAGAGAATATGCAAACTGTGATTTATCCTAGTTCGGTCCAATCTGTGATGGCCTACGTCTAGTCCCCAGGCTCCTCCTGAGATTTTCAAATCCACTATCTTCTTGTTTAATCCGGGCACAAGAAAAGCCTTTACAATCCCACAAGTTTAGCCGGGTACTTGTGAAACCTTTTACAAATCTCTCACCAAGATACTCCCCCTTACGGCAAGTCTTACGAGCAGAGCAATCCCGAAGATCTTTCTCTCCTGCTTACTCATGCAAGTCTTACGAGCAGCAACGTTCTCTCCTGCTTATACCCTTGTAAGTGTTATGGGCAGCAACGTTCTCTACTGCTTGCACCTTGTAAGTCTTACGAGCAGAATGTCTTACTGGCAATTCTTTCTACAACTTCTCCCGTAAGGAAATCAACCCTCTCAGGGTCCCTCTACCTTGAGATCAATTCAGAAATACAGTTGAAAGTGTTTACAGACTCTCTCACAGAGTGGGTATAATACTCACTGAAGTACAATACAAATAATCACTCTCTCAACGATAAGTAATATAGAAACTGGAAAACAGAGGGTGTTTGGGTAGAAGCAGAGGATTCACATTTCTATCATTTTTCTCGTAGTTGCTCGCTGTCTCTGTTTTTCTCCATTTCCCATCAAAGTTGAATGCTCTCTCATTTATAGTTGATGAAGATGATGACCGTTGTGAGCATTCGTCTGTTGGAGTCATTTTGACCGTTGAGCATTTTTGAAAAACAAGCTACTGTCCGTTGCAGAGCAGAGCATCCCGTTGAAGAGTGGGATGTTTCATTGTGAGCTGTAGTGGGATGTTTCATTGTGAGCTGTACATCATGTTGTGGAGCGGGATGAATACGTTTGAGTTTCCAGACAATCTCTCATGGTGGGTCAAACTTTTGTCGTGGTAGGTAGCTGTTACTCGGTGTGTAATGATGCCGCCTGCCACAGTTGACTTCTTTCATTTGAATCTGTAAGCTCACCGTTAGATTTCCTGTTTCACACTGTAAAATGTTTAATCACTAATATGATGAAGTATTAGTCATGGGTATGTTGGATCATTGGTCAAAAGATGATTTTCTGGTTTCTGTGACTCATCACGTTGAGTGAAGATATTTGCCGTGACCTCCCTTCTTGAAGATACAATCCAAACATTTAATCTCCTGTTTTACACTTGAAATATATGTTAGTTAATGTTTAGGAACAATAACAAGTTGAAACATAATGATTATATAACATTTAACCACGTTTGAATTGATGGCCGTGAGAGTCTGAACTTCTACGTTGCTTCTGTTAGGACCTCACTCGAGTGCAAAATGGCTCATCGAGTGCAGTTGATTATTTCACGTTTTGACTTCCTGTCGGGCAAGCACTCGCTGCACTTCGCTCGCATCTGCTCGAGTGAATTCTCGACATCACTCGAGCACAACCAGTCATGCTCGAGTGCGTTTCTTGCTTTCACGTGCATGCTTCTTCTCGGGTTATCACTCTCATGTCAAAACTTGCATGTGCTCAAGTGAGAAATACTCCAATGCTCGAGCATGAATCCTAGTGCTCGAGTGTTACAGATTTCTTCACGTTTCAGTTGCTTCTGGACATCACTCCCACAACTTTTTCAGAGAGATAGCTTTTACACTCGCGGGTGATGTGGGGCCATTTTAGAAAAAATTTGTTTATTTGATTCAAATGATGTATCATAAGAAAGCTCTTGCCATTTGCATTCCAATGCAAAAAGAATCAGCTCCAAACTCCTTGTATTCTGCAAGTTATGATCGAAAGAGTGTATATTTCGCTAGACTGCACAAGCGTCTGTTAGATATGATTAGTTTTGATGATGTCAAATATAGATATTAAGTGATAAGAGCAAAAAGTTCATATAATGTATTTCTTTGACTAACTACTATATTTAATGTTACATATTTTGTAGATTAGTCAAGCAAAGAATGAAGAAGATTGAATTAATGAAAATGAACAAGAGGAAGAAGAAGAAAAGAAATTGAAGATAGTCAAGGAACTGCCTACTCGGATTATGAAGAATGATTATCAAGAGGAAGATAAAAATAAAGATATTGAAGAATGAAGAACTTGGTAGATCTATCATGAATATCAAGATTCAAGTTGTTAGATGTGATATTGGAGGTTTCTATAATGTTATCGGAGGTTTCTATGATCAAATAATGGTTGGAATATGTTAATATGAAGCTAAGATGACTTATATATGAGTTTTGGCACTTCTAGAGGAGTTATGCTCGAGCACAAGGTGTTATGCTCGAGCACAGGAAGAACATGCTCGAGCACAGCTGATTTCACTCGAGCACGGGAGAATACTCTGTTCTACTCTGTTTTACGTTCAGCTTGAGCGAGGTCTGGTATTTTGATCATATCTCTCAAACCACACGTCGGATTGACCTGAAACCGGTGGCATATGAAAGAAGACTCCCAACACGTAAAATTGGCACTAGAATCACATTGAAAGAAGATCAAATGAAGGAGTTATGAATCGTCGACAATGAAACCGAAATCACCGTCATATTTCGACACAGGTTCGGTATTTTGCTCGTAACTTACAAACCACACATCGGATTGAGACAAGACCAGTGCCAAATGAAAGAAGACTCAAAGAGCTTTCCATGGATAGGTAATTTGCATAATTTGAACGTATATTCTAGGAGCTATGCCTTCTGGAAGTTGATGCTTGTGCAGACTAGCGAAATATACACTCCTTCGATCATAACTTACAGAAGACAAGGAGTTTGGAGCTGATTCTTGTTGCATTGGAATGCATATGATAAGAGCATTCTTATGATACATCATTTGAATCAAATGAATCAAATTTTTCTAAAGGGGCCCCACATCACCCGCGAGTGCAAAAACTTTCTCTCTGAAAAATGTCGTGCGAGTGATGTCCAGAAGCATATGAAACGTGAAGAAAGTTGCAACACTCGAGCACTAGGATTCATGCTCGAGCATTGGATGATTTCTCACTCGAGCAGAAGGTGTGTGCTCGAGTGAAGGCTCATATCACCTGCGAGTGATAAATTCATCCCTCTGAGATCCTGATGCGAGTGTTGATTTTGAGAGCATATTCCTTGAGAATATGCGTCTCACTCGAGCAGAGGTATGTGTGCTCGAGTGAGGGACCATATCACTCGCGAGCACAAAATCTCACTCTTGTAAAATGATGTGCGAGTGACAACCCGAGAAGAAGCATGCACGTGAAAACAGAAGACGCACTCGAGCAGGACGTTTTGTGCTCGAGTGATTCGAGACTTCACTCGAGCAGATGCGAGAGAAGTGCAGCGAGTGCTTGCCCGAGAGGAAGTCAGAACGTGGAAATATGAACTGCACTCGAGTGAGCCATATTGCACTCGAGTGAGGTGCTGACAGAAGCAACGCAGAAACAAAACAGAGCCTCACAACCATCAATCCGAACATGGTTAAACGTTATACAATCATTATGTTTTCACTTGTTATTGTTTCTAAACATTATCTAACATATATTTCAAGTGTAAAACAGGAGTTTACATATTTGGGTTGAATCTTCAAGAATGGAGGTCACGTATGAAAATTCTTCACTCAACGTGATGAGTCCCAGAAGCAAGAAATCCAGTTTCTGACCAATGATCCAACATACTCATGACTAATACTTCATCATATTAATGATTAAGTATTTTTGTAGTGTGAAACAGGATATTAAACGTTCAGGTTGCAGATTCAAAATTACACACAGCAACTACCTACCACGACAAGCAACTGACACACCATGAAAAACTGTCGGAAACACAAAACGCTCCACAACGTGATGTACAGCTCAAAATGAATCTTCATGCTGTCCAACTAGACACTCCACCTTGCTCCACAACGGATAGTACCTTGATTTTTCAAGTATGCTCAAACGGTCAAATGAAGCAGTGGAACTCCAACGGACACCAACGGACAAATGTTCACAACGGTCATCATCTTCATCAACTATAAATGAGATAGCATTCAACTTTGATGAGTAGCTGAGGAAGATAGAGGAAACAGAGAAAAACGGAGAAAAACTGAGATAGCAAGCAACTACATAGAAATGTGAATCCTCTGCTTCTACCCATACACTCTCTATTTTCAGTTTCTGTATTACTTATCATTGAGAGAGTGATTATTTGTATTATACTTCAGTGAGCATTATACCCACTCTGTGAGAGAGTTTGTAAACACCTTCAACTATATTTCTGAGTTGATCTCAAGGTAGAAGGACCTTGAGAGGGTTGATTTTCTTACGGGGAAGCAGTAGAGAGAATTGCCGTAAGACATTCTGCTCGTAAGACTTACAAGGTGCAAGCAGTAGAGAACGTTGCTGCTCATAAGACTTACAGGGGTGTAAGCAGGAGAGAACGTTGCTGCTCGTAAGACTTGCATAAGTAAGCAGGAGAGGAAGATCTTCGGAATTGCTCTGCTCGTAAGACTTGCCGTAAGGGGGAGTATTTCAGTGAGAGATTTGTAAAAGGTTTCACAAGTACCCGGCTAAACTTGTGGGATTGTAAAGGCTTTTCTTGTGCCCGGATTAAACAAGAAGATAGTGGATTTGAAAATCTCAGGAGGAGCCTGGGGACTGGACGTAGGCCATCACAGATTGGACCGAACCAGGATAAATCACAGTTTGCATATTCTCTTCCCTAAGCTCTTATATTTCCAGCATATATTATTTAATCTAACTGTTGATTTATGAACCTTCATATTTACCGCTTTCATTAAGATACGAAAAGATTTCTAAAGTTCTTAAGTTTTTATTATACACCCAATTCACCCCCCCTCTTGGGTGATAGCCGGTTCTAACATTTGGTATCAGAGCCCGGGCTCTTGTTTAAAGGACTTAACCGTCTCAAGAGTTACAATGGCTGATTTTGGGTGTTTTGTACTTTCAGAAGGTTTTGATTATACAGTCCCACCGTTTTTGAAAGATATTGATTTTTGGTTTTGGAAAGCTAGAATGACTAGTTTTATAAAAGCTCTTGATTTTGATATGTGGAATGTTTTTACAAAAGCTTTTGATTTCAAACCAAGAAAGGATTGGACAGAAAGTGAAAAGAAAATGTTTTCGTTGAACATTAGAGCAATGAAAATTCTGTATAGTGCTTTAACCGAAAATGATTTTGAGAAAATTAGATTTTGTTCTAATGCTAAACATATTTGGGACACTCTTGATTCTATTCATGCTTCTAACAATTGTGTTGAAGTTGAAAGTGTTGACAGTTCATGTGAAACTATACGCTACGCATCTACTATGCATGAACAATTGGAAGTTGATGATGAAGATGAAGAAATCATAGAACACTTCCATACAGTCAACATGAATAGACAAGAAGAAGAGGATTCCCGGAAAGAGCTCAATATGGACGAACATGAAAAATCACTCTCCAGAGCTCAAGATGAACTTAAGGTAAAAAGTTCCAATTCTTTGTGTGATTTTCATAAAAATGATTCTCAGAGTCTACAAGAGTTTGTTTCTCAACCAAGTGTTGATTCTATTAAGAAAAGAAAAAATGTTTTCAAATATGCTGGAAAGTTTGTTCGGAAGAAAGAATATTCAAATGAAATCCATTCGAATTTCTACTCTCATGATCGACATAATAGTTGCATGATATCCCATAATGCATATCTTGATACAATTTGCAATTATTGTGGTAAATCCGGTCATATTTCTCATACATGCTATATTAGAAGAAATTCCCATGTGAGAAATAAGTATATTTGGGTACCGAAGAAACATGTAAGGGTTAATACTAACAATCAAGGACCCAAGTATATGTGGGTACCAAAATGTCCATCTAGTACTTTATGTGTGCAGATTGATTATAAGAAGAATGGACATAAGGGTACGAAGAAGATAAAGAAGAAGCCAAGAGTTTCTCATGCACCAATAAAGAGGTTCATACCATTTATATCAAAAAGGAGAACTCTCAAGGCACCTATTGCTGGAGTTACAGAGTATAAACAGAGAAAGAAGCAATGGAGAAAAGGAGTACGTTCCACCTCAAAAATGAACTACCATAGAATACCATTCAACTATCTTGAGGAGAACAAGAAAAGGAGGATCTCTCAAGCATCAAATAAAAGACTCCTGGAGTCTATATATTTTGAGAGAAGGTTGCCAGCACCCAAAGCAAGATATTCAAAGTATCAACATCAGAGAAAGATGCAATGGGTACATAAAAGCAATCCTCCAAATATCTAAGGCAAAGGTACACAATGATAAAACCTCCTATGCTGTTGTTTGTAATATTTGTTGAGGTTTTATATTTTGGAACCTTAGGAATGAGCATTGCAAGTGATTTTGAAATTATGTTTTCGCATCTCTTAAAAAGCCATTTAATAGACTTATTTATAAAGGTATGGTAATGCTCAAAAGGTTAATTCTTTATGCATGTATATGATTTGAAAAGAAAATATTTCTCTTATGCATAAAGACGTACTTAATTCATTATGCTCAATTGTTTCAAATTAATTATATTATTAGAGCATGTGAATTATGATTCCTACAAGGTAACCATGAGTGGATCCAAGTAAAATTGGATACCAAAGGAAGAAAAATTTCTATAAGGTTTTGTAGGAAGAAGAAAGGAAGAGCTTCATCTCAAGATTATGACTACATAAGATTTCACTCAAATCTTAGTGAAGTTGGACCTTAAGGCTACATCTTAAATGTGTAAACAAAAAGGAGGCATTACTTGAGGTAACACTGCAAGTGCCTAGCTAGCAATGAAGGAAGAAAAGATGCACAGTGAAGTGTCACTCAAGCAACCAATCAAGTAATCATCACTATGTGACAACTGGGAGTAAATGTTCAAGTGATAACACCAACTGGAAGATTGGAAGGTAAAAGTCAAGGAATTATGTACAAATGAACTCCAAAGGATAAGTTCTCAAGTAATTACGAGATTACTTGAGCACGGTACTATCTTCTTTATTCTTACCTGATATTATGCTTATATAAATTGTTTATTTGGGTAATGAATAACTTGCTCATTATTGCATACCATTAGCAATCAATCATTTATGGGTTTTAAATTGCTTTTAGATTGCTAAATAGACTGAAAGTGAAATTGTGCATAATCTTTCTATGTATTTGAGTTTCAAAATGCATATTTCAAAAATGTACCTAGATTCCAAATTCATCTTGTTTATAAAAATGCATACACATTATTTGAAAATTTTTCATATTTTATTTGCATTTAAATCGGTTTCAAAATTGGAAGTTAATATTTATATATACTGAAAGTCAGAAATGCTTCAAATCCATTTACTAGATTTTTCCTCATCATTCACATACTTGTTTCTTAATCTTAAACCTGTTACTACTTGAACTCCTCAATCTTTATTTTCTAACAAGTTAGATTTTATGTCTAACAAGTTAACTATCTATATGAGTTTCAAGTGTATTCCCTAGAAAAGAATTCTGTATGTGAAAGCCTTGTGCCTAATGCATAAATCATTAGTTGGCCATATTATTCCAAGCATTATAAATGTTCATTAGTGCATTGAATCTTAATGCATTAACCATTATTGTGGAATAACTTACCAAGATATTCTAGAATTCTAGTTATTTTGATCAATGAGTATGTGCTTCATCATCCATAAATTCTTATACTCATATTGTTGCTCAAATGCATTACCATTTGTCTTCATCCATTCTTTTGAGTAACTAGAATCTTGTACTTTAAGTCTTGTTGCCTTAAATATTCATCCATTTTTAGACGCAACTCTAAGAGGCAGGGTTATCTCTTGATCAATATTGAAGTCATCATGCTTATATATGTCAAGATAAGCCATTTTGGCTAATTCATTTTTCATATGACTTTTGTTCTTGAGAAAAATCTCCAACATGTTAACTCTCATAATTAACATGTCATCTTAGTTGAATTCCTTTGTGAAGCTTTCTGATATATATTTTATAACTGTTGACTTCCATTGTTTTTGACATAAGCATTGGTATTTAACAAGCTTCATAAATGAGTTTTCATGTATTCAAAATCTTAATGTCATAATGCATATTTATGATTCGAAAGAACATATGAGATTTTGAAATAATTGGCATATCTCATTATCATTCTTGAAAATTTGGTTTCATTCATGATTTATCACTTCATAAAAGTTGGTCATTATGGATAGATTCTCTACTCTCTTTGATCCAACTTACATCTATTGCATGGAAATCTTATCAATGACATAATTTCTATTTAAAATGTATTTACAAATTGTCATTGATCTTTGAAATCATCATTCATAGTATCACTTGTTCATTATGCTTTATAATGACTTGATTTTATTGGATACAATTATATCTTGATCTTTGTTGGTTTATGATACTCTTTGCTTAAATATCATGTGATTTAATTATATACGAGCATAAGAGTTTCTATGTCTAATATTGTACGGACCCAAAAGAAGATGGGTACCAAAGAGCATATCATTATACGTTTGCAGGAGTTGACCAAAATGCTCTACTTTTGGATACAAAGACCAAAGGCCAACAGAAGAGGCATGATTGATAGTGTTGCAGAATGAGTTGAAGCAAAATATGTGATATTACTCAAATGACACCTCATCACTTGCAAATAACTAGAGAGTGATACAATTAGAGAAAGAGAAAGAGAAGGAAGATCTCTTAGTAGACCCAGCGGAGATTATTTCAAAGCAGCACAGAGCCAAAATAAGTTTATCCAATATGAATCTTTGTTGCCTACCCACCGTCCTTATCATTTCAAGGTGATTAGACATTTTCACTATGATATGGAGCCAACAGAGATGTTCAGAGGAAGATGCTGAGATGCACAGAATCATCAAGCTTAATGAGCCTATGAGGATTCTCAACTACTATCCTAGCTCTATGTCTAATCTTCACTGGATTATCTGCTATACCTATACTAGAGCTATGGTGAACAAGGCCAATAAATGAGAGACGACAATTTGCTAGAGTTGGCCTCCATGATTCTTCATGCTTTGGTCCATTTGTCTAAGGCTTTCTGAGAAAGGAGCTTTAACAATCACACAGAGCTTGCCACAAACATGCTGAGTTTATCACTTCCGTGAATGGCAAGATTAGACAACACTGTGACTTGATCAACTAGAATCCCAATGCCTTATTCTGAGCTCATCTTGGTATCCTAAAGTGCTCACAGAAGACTACACTTCAGAATCCCTCAGTACTAGTCACATCATTCAATATTGACTAGGACATGATGCATCAATGGACTACAGAGGATTATGACTCGAGTGATTACGATATTACTCGAGTGAGGTATTGTATTCTTGCTTAACTCAAAATCCTTGAGTTGCATCACTTGAGTATACAATCGAGTAATGATTGTGTAGAATCACTCAAGTAACCACTCAGGTGATATTGGGTTGTATCTCTTAAAACCTCTGATTAGCAATTGCCATTTAATTTCTCTCTAAATCTTTCAAAATCATTTTCTCTATAAAGTTTTCAATGGTTTCTCAAATCCAGGAGAATTATTAACTGCTTTCTTGATAATGTTTAAAACCATGCATCAATTAAGGGGGAGCTTCACATTCACATGTGTTTTATATGTTGAAAGCTCATCTTCTATTTGAAAGAAAATCTTCTTAATATACTCATCTATATTCACCATGTCTTGATTAGTTTTGATGATGAGTTATTCTTACATTGTTCTTTTCATGATCTTAATTTTAATATATCATATGGAAAGGAATAGTTTGATTGACCTAACAATTCTCTTTGTAAAGAAAGATTAAATTTGTGACAGGAGAATTTGTTTAGTGCAATAGCATTCCTCAACATACTACAAGAAGATTCTATCAACCTTGAGGATGTTTTTAATGCTCAATCAAGGAATATATATTGGCTACAACATTCAAAGCAATACAACTGAGCATTGAACATGCTAAACAGAAGCTCAACTCAATTGGAGAATCCTGGCAATAACATGAATATATATTGAGTTGCATAACAGAAGTGTGGTGTACATCATCATGCACCAGCATTGCCAAAGAAGCAACGGACTTCATGGAGCGCTTCATCAATTTTCAAAATCTACATGAGCATTTCTAAACCTTCTCTATTTACATTTCAAGAATACGTTTCATATTTTTCATTGATCTTGATTATAAAAGTTTTCTTGAAAACCTCTCCAAATCTATTTTCAGTTCCTTCACATAGGGGAGAGTCAATTGTTTTCTTGGTTCATTCATTGTGATTAAAGTCATTTCTACTTTATTTACTTCTTCACAAACCTTACTTATTTATATATTTCAAACTTTTTGCTGATGTCAAATAGGGGGAGAAAAATGTAAGAAAAATATGTATGTTGCACTTTGCATTATAATATGTATATGTATGTTTGCACTTTGCATTATACATGTATGTTGCACTTCATTCAGACATATTTTTCTTAAAGGATTTGTCATCATCAAAAAGGGGGAGAATGTTAGATATGATTAGTTTTGATGATGTCAAATATAGATATTAAGTGATAAGAGCAAAAAGTTCATATAATGTATTTCTTTGACTAACTACTATATTTAATGTTACATATTTTGTAGATTAGTCAAGCAAAGAATGAAGAAGATTGAATTAATGAAAATGAACAAGAGGAAGAAGAAGAAAAGAAATTGAAGATAGTCAAGGAACTGCCTACTCGGATTATGAAGAATGATTATCAAGAGGAAGATAAAAATAAAGATATTGAAGAATGAAGAACTTGGTAGATCTATCATGAATATCAAGATTCAAGTTGTTAGATGTGATATTGGAGGTTTCTATAATGTTATCGGAGGTTTCTATGATCAAATAATGGTTGGAATATGTTAATATGAAGCTAAGATGACTTATATATGAGTTTTGGCACTTCTAGAGGAGTTATGCTCGAGCACAAGGTGTTATGCTCGAGCACAGGAAGAACATGCTCGAGCACAGCTGATTTCACTCGAGCACGGGAGAATACTCTGTTCTACTCTGTTTTACGTTCAGCTTGAGCGAGGTCTGGTATTTTGATCATATCTCTCAAACCACACGTCGGATTGACCTGAAACCGGTGGCATATGAAAGAAGACTCCCAACACGTAAAATTGGCACTAGAATCACATTGAAAGAAGATCAAATGAAGGAGTTATGAATCGTCGACAATGAAACTGAAATCACCGTCATATTTCGACACAGGTTCGGTATTTTGCTCGTAACTTACAAACCACACATCGGATTGAGACAAGACCAGTGCCAAATGAAAGAAGACTCAAAGAGCTTTCCATGGATAGGTAATTTGCATAATTTGAACGTATATTCTAGGAGCTATGCCTTCTGGAAGTTGATGCTTGTGCAGACTAGCGAAATATACACTCCTTCGATCATAACTTACAGAAGACAAGGAGTTTGGAGCTGATTCTTGTTGCATTGGAATGCATATGATAAGAGCATTCTTATGATACATCATTTGAATCAAATGAATCAAATTTTTCTAAAGGGGCCCCACATCACCCGCGAGTGCAAAAACTTTCTCTCTGAAAAATGTCGTGCGAGTGATGTCCAGAAGCATATGAAACGTGAAGAAAGTTGCAACACTCGAGCACTAGGATTCATGCTCGAGCATTGGATGATTTCTCACTCGAGCAGAAGGTGTGTGCTCGAGTGAAGGCTCATATCACCTGCGAGTGATAAATTCATCCCTCTGAGATCCTGATGCGAGTGTTGATTTTGAGAGCATATTCCTTGAGAATATGCGTCTCACTCGAGCAGAGGTATGTGTGCTCGAGTGAGGGACCATATCACTCGCGAGCACAAAATCTCACTCTTGTAAAATGATGTGCGAGTGACAACCCGAGAAGAAGCATGCACGTGAAAACAGAAGACGCACTCGAGCAGGACGTTTTGTGCTCGAGTGATTCGAGACTTCACTCGAGCAGATGCGAGAGAAGTGCAGCGAGTGCTTGCCCGAGAGGAAGTCAGAACGTGGAAATATGAACTGCACTCGAGTGAGCCATATTGCACTCGAGTGAGGTGCTGACAGAAGCAACGCAGAAACAAAACAGAGCCTCACAACCATCAATCCAAACATGGTTAAACGTTATACAATCATTATGTTTTCACTTGTTATTGTTTCTAAACATTATCTAACATATATTTCAAGTGTAAAACAGGAGTTTACATATTTGGGTTGAATCTTCAAGAATGGAGGTCACGTATGAAAATTCTTCACTCAACGTGATGAGTCCCAGAAGCAAGAAATCCAGTTTCTGACCAATGATCCAACATACTCATGACTAATACTTCATCATATTAATGATTAAGTATTTTTGTAGTGTGAAACAGGATATTAAACGTTCGGGTTGCAGATTCAAAATTACACACAGCAACTACCTACCACGACAAGCAACTGACACACCATGAAAAACTGTCGGAAACACAAAACGCTCCACAACGTGATGTACAGCTCAAAATGAATCTTCATGCTGTCCAACTAGACACTCCACCTTGCTCCACAACGGATAGTACCTTGATTTTTCAAGTATGCTCAAACGGTCAAATGAAGCAGTGGAACTCCAACGGACACCAACGGACAAATGTTCACAACGGTCATCATCTTCATCAACTATAAATGAGATAGCATTCAACTTTGATGAGTAGCTGAGGAAGATAGAGGAAACAGAGAAAAACGGAGAAAAACTGAGATAGCAAGCAACTACATAGAAATGTGAATCCTCTGCTTCTACCCATACACTCTCTATTTTCAGTTTCTGTATTACTTATCATTGAGAGAGTGATTATTTGTATTATACTTCAGTGAGCATTATACCCACTCTGTGAGAGAGTTTGTAAACACCTTCAACTATATTTCTGAGTTGATCTCAAGGTAGAAGGACCTTGAGAGGGTTGATTTTCTTACGGGGAAGCAGTAGAGAGAATTGCCGTAAGACATTCTGCTCGTAAGACTTACAAGGTGCAAGCAGTAGAGAACGTTGCTGCTCATAAGACTTACAGGGGTGTAAGCAGGAGAGAACGTTGCTGCTCGTAAGACTTGCATAAGTAAGCAGGAGAGGAAGATCTTCGGAATTGCTCTGCTCGTAAGACTTGCCGTAAGGGGGAGTATTTCAGTGAGAGATTTGTAAAAGGTTTCACAAGTACCCGGCTAAACTTGTGGGATTGTAAAGGCTTTTCTTGTGCCCGGATTAAACAAGAAGATAGTGGATTTGAAAATCTCAGGAGGAGCCTGGGGACTGGACGTAGGCCATCACAGATTGGACCGAACCAGGATAAATCACAGTTTGCATATTCTCTTCCCTAAGCTCTTATATTTCCAGCATATATTATTTAATCTAACTGTTGATTTATGAACCTTCATATTTACCGCTTTCATTAAGATACGAAAAGATTTCTAAAGTTCTTAAGTTTTTATTATACACCCAATTCACCCCCCCTCTTGGGTGATAGCCGGTTCTAACAGCGTCAACTTCCAGAAGGCATAGCTCCTAGAATATACGTTCAAATTAGGCCAATTACCTATCCATGGAAAGCTCTTTGAGTCTACTTTCATTTAGCACTGGTCTCATCTCAATCTGATGTGTAGTTTGTAAGTTACGCGCAAAATACCGAACCTGTCTTGAAAAGTGATGGTGATTTCAGTTTCATTTTCCACGAATCCTATCTCCTTCATTTGATCTTCTTTCAATGTGATCCCGGTGCCAAATTTACGTGTTGTGATTCGTATTTCATATGCCACCAGTTTCGAGTCAATCCGACATGTGGTTTGAGAGATATGATCAAAATACCAGACCTTGCTCAGGCTGAACGTAAAACAGAGTAGAAGAGAGTGTTCATCCCGTGCTCGAGCGAATTCCTCCGTGCTCGAGTGAGTTCTTCCTGTGCTCGAGTGAAACACCTCGTGCTCGAGCATAACACCTCTGGAAGTGCCAAAACTCATATATAAGTCATCTTAGCTTCATATTAACCTATTCCAACCATCATTTGATCATAGAAACCTCCAATATCACTTCTAACAACTTGAATCTTGATATTCTTGATAGATCTTCCAAGTTCTTCATTCTTCCATATCTTTCTTCTTGATTTTCCTCTTGATAATAATTCTCCATAACCCAAGTAAGCATCTCCTTGACTATCTTCAATTTCTTCCTTCTTCCTCCTCTTGTTCATTTTCATTAATTCAATTTTCTTCATTCTTTGCTTGACTAATCTACAAAATATGTAACATTAAATATAGTAGTTAGTCAAAGAAATACATTATATAAACTTTTTGCTCTTATCACTTCATATCTATATTTGACATCATCAAAACTAATCATATCTAACATTCTCTCCCTTTTTGATGATGACAAATCCTTTAAGAAAAATATGTCTGAATGAAGTGCAACATACATATATAATGTAAAGTGCAAACATACATATTATATATAATGCCCAGTGCAACATACATATTATATATAATGCAACATATTTTTCTTACATTTTTCTCCCCCTATTTGACATCAGCAAAAAGTTTGAAATACATAAAGAAGTAAGGCTTGTGAAGAAGTAAATAGAGTAGAAATTACTTTAATAAAAAAGAATGAACCAAGAAAACAATTTACACTCCCCCTATGTGAAAGTACTTTCATTTTGAACGAGAGGGAACAAAAAAAAATTTGGAGAGGTTTTCAAGGAAACTTTTATAATCAAGATAAATAAAATATATGAAACGTATTCTTGAATTGTAAAGAGTGAAGGTTTAGAAATGCTCATGTAGATTTGGACAAATGATGAAGCACTCCATGAAGTCTGTTGCTTTATCCTTTGGCAATGCTAGTTCATGATGATGTACACCACACTTCTGTTATGCAACTCAATATATATTCATGTTGTTGCCAGGATTGTCCAATTGAGTTGAGCTTCTGTTTAGCATGTTCAATGCTCAGTTATATTGCTTTGAATGTTGTGGCCAATATATATTCCTTGACTGAGCATTAAAAACATCCTCAAGATTGATAGTATTCTTGTAGTATGTTGAAGAATGCTATTGCACACAACAAAATCTCCTGTCATAAATTTAATCTTTCTTTGCAAAAAGAATTGTTAGTTCAATCAAGTAACAAACTATTCCTTTCCATATGATATATTAAAATTAAGATCATAAAAAGAACAATATAAGAATAACTCATCATCAAAACTAATCAAGACATAGTGAATATAGATGAGTATATTAAAAGGATTTTCTTCTCAATAGGAGATAAGCTTTCAATATATAAAACACATGTGAATATGAAGCTCCCCTTTAATTGATGCATGGTTTTAAACATTTTCATTAGGAAAACAATTAATTACTCTCCTGGATTTGAGAAACCATTGGAAACTTTATAGAGAAAATGATTTTGAAAGTATGAATATTTAGAGAGAGATTAAATAGAAATGCTAATCAGAGGTTTTAAGAGATACAACCTAATATCACCTGAGTGGTTACTTGAGTGATTCTACTCAATCATTACTCGATTGTACACTCAAGTGATACAACTCAAGGATTTTGAATTAAGCAAGAATACAATACCTCACTCGAGTGATATCGTAATCACTCAAGTCATAATCCTCTGTAGTCCATTGATACATCGTTGGCTAGTTACTGTCTGAATCTATGATCTGACGATGTAATCTCTTTTGCTACTTGAAGATACCAAGTTGAGCACAGAGTAAGACTTTATACGCATATTGGCTTAATATGTGCCCCTTGCTTAGCAAACATCATTGAGAACTTTTAATTTCATCATAGCACATAACACCCTTATTTTGTCATCCATCATTTCAAATAGAACTTTGAAGTTCTGGTTCACTAAGTCACACAACTACTTCATCTTATCATTGACTAATGATCTCAGCATTGTTTGTAGTAAGCTTTGTGTGAAAGAGTTAAACCTCCTCTCTCAGAAAGCCTTAGACAAATGGACCAAAGAATGAAGGATCATGGAGACCAACTCTAGCAAAGTGTTGTCTCTCATTTATTGGCCTTGTTCACCATAGCTCTAGTGTAGGTATAGCAGATAATCCAGTGAAGATTAGACATAGAGCTAGGATAGTAGTTAAGAATCCTCATAGGCTCATCAAGCTTGATGAATCTGTGTATCTCAGCATCTTCCTTTGAACATCTTTGTTGGCTCCATATCATAGTGAAAATGTCTGATCACCTTGAAATGATAAGGAGGTGGGTAGGCAACAAAGATTCATATTGGATAAACTTATTCTTGGCTCTGTGCTGCTTGAAATAATCTCTGCTGGGTCTACTAAGAGATTTTCCTTCTCTTTCTTTTTCTCTGATTGTATCACTAGCTAGTTATTTGCTAGTGGTGGGATGTCATTTGAGTAATATCACATATTCTGCTTCAACTCACGCTGCAATACTATCAGTCATGCCTTTTCTGTTAGCCTTTGGTCTTTGTATCCAAAAGTAGAGCATTTTGGTCAACTCCTGCAAATGTATAATGATATGCTCTTTGGTACCCAACTTCTCTTGGGTCCGTACAATATTAGATATAACAACTCTTATGCTCTTATGCAATTAATCATATGAAATTTCAGCAAAGAGTATCATAAACCAACAAAAGACTAAGATATAATTTTATCCAATAAAATCAAGTCATCATGAAGTAGAACGAACAAGTGATACCAGGAATAATGATGATCAATAACAATTTGTAAATACACTTTATATAGAAAATATGTCATTGATAAGATTTTCATGCAATCGATGTAAAATAGATCAAAGAGAGTAGAAAATCTATCCTTAATGATCAACTTTTATAAAATGATAAATCATGAATGAAATCAAGTTTTCCAAAAATGATAATGAGATATGCCAATTATTTCAAAATCTCATATGTTCTTTCAAATCATAAATATGCATTATGACATTAAGATTTTGAATGCATGAAAACTCATTTATGAAGCTTGTTAAATACCAATGCTTGTGTCAAAAACAATGGAAGTCAACAGTTATAAAATATATATCAGAAAGCTTCACTAAGGAATTCAACTAAAATAATATGTTAATTGTAAGAGTTAACATGTTGGAGAATTTTCTCAAGAACAAAAGTCATATGAAAAATGAATTAGCCAAAATGGCTTATCTTGACCTATATACGCATGATGACTTTAGTATTGATCAAGAGATAACCTTGCCTCTTAGAGTTGCATCTTAAAATGGATAAATATTCAAGGCAGCAAGACTTAAAGTGCAAGATTCTAGTTACTCAAAAAATGGATGAAGACAAATGGTAATGCATTTGAGCAACAATATGAGTATAAGAATTTATGGATGATGAAGCATATACTCATTGATCAAAATGATTAGAGTTCTAGAATATTATCCCGGTAAGTTATTCCACAATAATGGTTAATGCATTAAGATTCAATGCACTAATGAACATTTATAATGCTTGGAATAACATGGCCAACTAATGATTTATGCATTAGGCACAAGGCTTTCACAAGTTGAATTCTTATCAAGGAAATACACTTGGAACTCATATAGATAGTTAACTTGTTAGAAATAAGGTCTAGCATGTTAAGGAATAAGGACTGAAGAGTTCAAGTATTGGATAGCACAATTAAGATCAATATCTCAATGATGGAAAAATACTTTGGTAAATGAATTTGAAGCATTCTGACTTTCAGTATACATAAATATTAACTTCCAATTTTGAAACCGATTTGAATGCAAACAAAATATGAAAAATTTTTAAATAATGTGTATGCATTTTTATAAACAGAATGAATTGAAATCCAAGTACATTTGTGAAATATGTATTTCACTTTCAGTCCATTTAGAAATCTAAAAATAATTTAAAACCCATAAATGATTGATTGCTAATGGTATGCAATAATGAGCAAGTTATTCATTACCCAAATAAATAATTTATATACCCATAATATCATGTAAGAATAAAGAAGACAGTACGAAATTACTTGAGAAATTATCCTTTGGAGTTCATTTGTGCATAATTCCTTAACTTTTACCTTCTAATCTTCCAGTTGGTGTTATCACTTGAACATTTACTCTCAGTTGTCACACAGTGATGATGATCACTTGATTGGTTACTTGAGTGACGCTTCACTGTGCACTTTTTCTTCCTTCATTGCTAGCTAGGCACTTGCAGTGTTGCCTCAAGTAATGCCTCCTTTTGTTTACATTTTAAGATGTAGCCTCAAGGTCCAACTTCATCAAGATTTGAGTGAAATCTTATGTAGTCATAATCTTGAGATGAAGCTCTTCCTTTCTTCTTCCTACAAAACCTTATAGATATTTTTCTTCCTTTGGTATCCAATTTTACTTGGATCCACTCATGGTTACCTTGTAGAAATTATAATTCACATGCTCTAAGAATATAATTAATTTGAAACAATTGAGCATAATGAATTAAGAAAAACTATTTTCTCATGGAGTATTCATATAGACATAACAAGTTAGACTAATGAACATTGCAACTCTTTATGTATGATTTTTCTAAAGATTGTGAAAACATATGTGCAATGCTCATACCTAAGGTAACAAGTAACAAGGTATAAACCTCAATAAATATTAAAGATGATACTGTAGGAGGTTTTTACCATTGATTACTTTTACGTTAGGTGCTTGAAGGATTGCTTCTGCATACCCACTGCATCTTTCTTTGAAGTTCTGTATTTGCATATTTAGCTTTGGGATTATGCAAAGCTTTCTCATATGATGTAGGCTTCGAGGGTCTTTTTCTTTGTGAATGAGAGATCCTCCTCTTCTTGTTCTATAGTTGAATGGTACATTATGATAGCCCTTCGTTGAGGTAGAACATACTCCTTTTATCCATTGCTTCTTTCTCTGTTTATACTCTATAACTCCAGCAATGGGTGCCTTGAGAGTTCTCCTTTTTGATATAAATGGTATGAACCTCTTTATTGGCGCATGAGAAACTCTTGGCTTCTTTTTCATCTTCTCCTTACCCTTATGTCCATTTCTTTTCAAATCATCCTGCATACATAAAGTACTAGATGGACATTTTGGTACCCACATATACTTGGGTCTTTGATTGTTAATATTAACCCTTATATGTTTCTTCGGTACCCAAATATACTTATTTCTCTCATGGGAATTTCTTCTAATATAGCATGTATGAGAAATATGACCGGATTTACCACAATAATTGCAAATTGTATCAAGATATGCATTATGAGATATCATGCAACTATTATGTCGATCATGAAAGTAGAAATTCGAATGGATTTTATTTGAACATTCTTTCTTTTGAACAAACTTTCCAGCATATTTGAAAACATTTTTGCTTTTATCAATAGAATCAACAATTGGTTGAGAAACAAACTTTTGTAGATTTTGAAAATCAGTTTTATGAAAATCACACAAAGAATTGGAACTTTTTACCTTAAGTTCATCTTGAGCTCCGGAAAGTGATTTTTCATGTTTGTCCATATTGAGCTCTTTTCGGGAATCCTCTTCTTCTTGTTTATTCATGTTGACTGTATGGAAGTGTTCTATGAATTTTCCATCTTCGTCATCAACTTCCAATTGTTCATGCATAGTAGATGCGTAGCGTGTAGTTTCACATGAACTGTCAACACTTTCAACTTCAACACAATTGTTAGAAGCATAAATAGAATCAAGAGTGTCACAGATATGTTTAGCATTAGAACAAAATCTAATTTTCTCAAAATTGATAAGTAAAATATTTGCATATTTATTTTCCCTTATATGATGATTTTATGGATGATATTTGCATTTAATATAATAAATTTGGGTGTGATTGATAAATAAATATTGTTTTTGGAATAAACAACATTTTTAAAAAATAAAAAAAAAAATAAAAAAATAAAAGTACTTTAGCAGCCACCGGGCACTGTAGCAGTCAATGGGCACTGTAGCACCCGCCAGGGGGCACTATAGCAGGTCAACGATACTGTAGCAGCCGCCAGGGTACTGTAGCACCCGCCAGATCACTGTAGCGGTACTGTAGCACACGTTTTTTCCCCCTATAAATAGAGATCAATGCCATGCTCAAAGGGGGAGGAGAGGAAGAGAAGCAGAGGTTCTTCTCCGACAGGGAGAGGTCCTTCTCTGACCGGGAGAGATCTTTCTCTGACATTTCTTTGTTCTTTGTGTTGTTTTTAAGCTTTAATTTCATGTATTGCATGCCTCCATCCTGGAAGGCTTAGGATTGTATTACTTTTTGCATGCCTCCATCTTGAAAGGCTTAGGATTTTATTACATTTTGCATACCTCCTACATGGAAGGTTTTACCTCCTAAATGGACGGCTAGATTTCTTCATCTTTCATTCATCTTTTGGTTGTATATTTATGTTTGAGAATTTAATATTCAAGTTTATGCAGTATTTCTGAGGATTTCATTCTAGCTTTATATAATGTCAATCTATTTTGGTTTTGTTTTTAATTTCATCATGTGCTAAACTTTCATTTTCTTAGGATGATGACGTAGCTTACTAATGACGGATTGAATCTTAACTTATTAAATCTAGTTTGAATTTCTCCTTCATGATTGAGTTTTAATTATTATTCTCAATGCTTTTGATTGACTGGCAATCTTTTAAATGATTTCAATATGCATATTGAGACCGGAAGGACATACATGTGTGTAGACCCTATAATTAAAACGATGACTTGCATATGAAATAGGAATATATTCATATGAGTTGTGTAGTCTTATTGAGTTCCATAAATCTTAACGCATGATTAATTGCTTAAATTCATATAGGAATATATTGGATTAGCAATTGATTATAGAATTGCTTGACCTTGGAAGAGGCTAGTATTAAATTAGGGAAACTCGACTATTAATCATGTGGAATAAATTGGGCTAGAATAGATAAGTGATTCAATCCGAAATTTGTTAAGTGAAATCTGACCCCTAGGGCTTTTTCTCATATTTGCTTTCATATCATCTGCATTCATATTTAATTGTCTTTCTTTTATTTTGTACTCTCAATCACCAACTAATTGATCGACTAAATAGAGTTAAAATTGCTTATTTTGGTACTTGGTGAACAATCCTCGTGGGATCGATACTCTACTTACTTCTATATTACTTGATTACGACAGTGTACACTTGCACTATTTAATTGATCATCTGAACTCGTATCAAAAATCATTTTTGGTTAAAGCACTATACAAAATTTTCATTGCTCTAATGTTCAACGAAAACATTTTCTTTTCACTTTCTGTCTAATCCTTTCTTGGTTTGAAATCAAAAGCTTTTGTAAAAACATTCCACATATCAAAAATCAAAAGCTTTTATAAAACTACTCATTCTAGCATTCCAAAACCAAAAATCAATATCTTTCAAAAGAGGTGGGATTGTATAATCAAAACCTTCTGAAAATATAAAACACCCAAAATTAGCCATTGTAACTCTTAAGATGGTTAAGTCCTTTAAACAACTTCTACAACTTGTAAGTCTTACGAGCAGAATGTCTTACTGGCAATTCTTTCTACAACTTCTCCCGTAAGGAAATCAACCCTCTCAAGGTCCCTCTACCTTGAGATCAATTCAGAAATACAGTTGAAAGTGTTTACAGACTCTCTCACAGAGTGGGTATAATACTCACTGAAGTACAATACAAATAATCACTCTCTCAACGATAAGTAATATAGAAACTGGAAAACAGAGGGTGTTTGGGTAGAAGCAGAGGATTCACATTTCTATCATTTTTCTCGTAGTTACTCGCTGTCTCTGTTTTTCTCCGTTTCCAATCAAATTTGAATGCTCTCTCATTTATAGTTGATGAAGATGATGACCGTTGTGAGCATTTGTCTGTTGGAGTCATTTTGACCATTGAGCATTTTTGAAAAACAAGCTACTGTCTGTTGCAGAGTAGAGCATCCCGTTGAAGAGTGGGATGTTTCATTGTGAGCTGTAGTGGGATGTTTCATTGTGAGCTGTACATCATGTTGTGGAGCGGGATGAATACGTTTGAGTTTCCAGACAATCTCTCATGGTGGGTCAAACTTTTGTCGTGGTAGGTAGCTGTTACTCGGTGTGTAATGATGCCGCCTGCCACAGTTGACTTCTTTCATTTGAATCTGTGAGCTCACCGTTAGATTTCCTGTTTCACACTGTAAAATGTTTAATCACTAATATGATGAAGTATTAGTCATGGGTATGTTGGATCATTGGTCAAAAGATGATTTTCTGGTTTCTGTGACTCATCACGTTGAGTGAAGATATTTGCCGTTGTAGGATTTCGGGCGTACCTGGAATCCGATTGACTCACTGAGTACCCACACGAGATCGGAGCACTGATTCGGACTCTGATCACGTTATACGGCAGATTCACCATTGGAGAAAGAGGACCCAGGGAGAGAGGAGTTTCTTGGAAGTTTTCTTTCGATGTTGTTCACTCTATGTTCCCAAACTGATAAAAATAACCCCTTATAATACGTACGGGAGTTATTATGATTTGAAATTCAAATCATAAGGATAAAACTCCTTAATTGGACCCATACTTTTCCATAATTTTATAATAGCCCCAATTGAATTGGGCTTGGGCCTGATCCACCAAGGGTGGACCAGGCATATTCCAACATCTCCCACTCACACTTGGTGGATCAAATGTTAAGGGTTATATCTCTTTCTTTTCCATCCTTCTGTCATACTAGGTGCTCTGCCGTAACCGCGTGGGCATGACGTCTCCATTTGGGTGTCTTGTATTAGGAATCCCTTTCACAGAGACCAACACAAGACAACCCTGTAGTGCAGCTTGGTCGTATTTAATATAATGCCTCCGATGTCCTAGATTTTAACTCGTATACACTTTCTCCATGGCCAATCTAATCCCTCTTGAGTCGAGATAAAACTCAGATGGCCTTGCTCATATGCATAGTATCCACACTTATGAAATTATTCAAGTAACATCATAAGGGACCGGTCTCAGACACGAGCATAAGTGTGTATATTCCAAGTAATCTTTCTTTCGCCCATATATGATTTCAATATGAATCAACCGCTTTCTTAACATAATGCCTTTAGATCATATCGATCATGATCATAGGAAAAAATGCTAAAGTAGCAGACGTCAAAACATATCTCCATCATATTGTCAAAGTCAGAGGACATCATGAAAGGGTAAACCTTTCCGGGACTCACACAACAATGAAGCAGGGATCTTTTCACTTGCTTCCCGTTTGCGGTTCTCTAGCATATGCGGTATGAATCGCATGCTACGGTGTTACTCTTATATTATAAGAGCGTATGTCGTTTTAATTTTATTATTAACACCGTACAGACTAAAGTTTAGATACACACAGTATTTAAACCAAAATTCTTCAGCTTTACTCACATGACGTCAATTTGAAGAATTTGTTGTCTGGCTACAGGTATCATGGACGTGGGTTTCCATGATTCGATCCATATTTATAATTACAGATCTCATCCTGACTAAATGCACTACTAAGTCGAGGCGACATTTAGTTTTGTGTTTCTTCTCTACCATATAAGCTCTCTCATTGCTTTACTGGTGAACACATATGTCTCATCTTCACACACTCCTTCAGAGTGTTAAAGGTGGTCGCTTGTGTGAGAAAGCCGACCTCATCAACCTGTACGACATACTAGACATTGTATACTTTCGCATACATATGAAAAACCATAATGAAGTATTTATACTTCACTTCCTATGCATGCCAAAGGACTCATTATGCTCTTCATGTATTTCCTTGGCCACCTGCTCAGTTAGGGGACTTTGCATAGGAATGCGTTGTTTAACAATAACTTTATGTGCTACAGTATTTCCAACAAGAATCACATCTTCATGTTTAGTCTTGATATGATACTTAGGGTCTTTTACTTAGGCAATGGCTGCAGTGTTTTCACAATACATTAACACTAGATTTAAATTCTCACTTTCAAATCATAGATGTTTTCCCAAACATCATCAGCCATAAAACCACATGTACTGACATAGTACATTAATATTGCATGATCATTATAAGCCCTAAAAAGTATCTTAAGACCTTCTGTGAAGACATTCCATGTCTCTCACAATGGTTAGACTAGTACCAACATACAAGTCTTATCACAAAATAGATATCTGGTCTTGTATACATCACTGCATACATAAGAGTACCAACAACGTCTGCATGGAAACCTTTTTCTATTTTCTATGTTGATTTAGTTCAGGGACAAAATCAAGACTCAAAAATCATTACTGAAACCACTGGGGTATCTATTGGTTTGCATTAACTCATATAGAAATTGCTTAAGAATCTCCTAATATGATTGTCATTGCAAATAGATTTCATCATCCATATCACCACTTAAAGGTGTAGATTTTACATACCTCTTGATGTATTACTAAATCTTAACAGTAAATTGTTGCCAGAATAAGTCTGATTAAAAAAATGCACAACAGGTAAGATGAAAGCCTTCCTATTATGCTTACCCCTTTGCAATCAAATGAGTCTTGTAGTTTTTAATTCTTAACCATGACTCTTTTTCAATGAATCATCACTTCTATTGCTTTCTTCCATTTTGCCTTTGCAGAAATCTTATATAGAACACGACTCTATCTTCTAGAGCAGCCATGAATTCCTTTCTCAATTACTGCTTCTTATTTGGAGCTTCCTGCTTCTCTTGTTTAGGTCTCTTTATTGACCCTTCTAAGCTCCCACTCACAAGGATGATTAAGAATCGTTGGCTGGTTCTGTACTGTCTTGCTATGTGTCTCGTAAAGAGACACATGGTTATTATTTTCACCCTTATTTAGAAACTAATGCATGATAAATGTGGTAGCTTTCAGTTCTTTTCACTTACAATTCCATCTTTTCACTTAAAAAGGAAGAAGACATTACTCTTATGAGCTCCCACTAACAATCACAATGGGAATGCGCAATTGACCCTTATGGTTTGCACTCTTATGATCTGTGGAAAATCAAATCCAATTCGCACTTGATCATAATTCATAGAGTGTGGAAGTGACCACTTTAGAGGGCACATGGTTAAGTTCAATACCACACACACTTGATGAAAACAAATATGTGTACTAATCCACCAAAAGTGAACCTTAATACTCTCCCACTCACATTTGGTGGGTTAGCTTGAACCATCATAACCATGTCTCATAATGCTTTATTACACTTTTCAGTAAACTTTACTGATGTTCAGCTCTGTGCCTTGCCCTCATATTCAGTACCAATTTATCATAGTGGAATAATTGCAATGAAAATATGGTCATTTTCCCTTTACATAAATATTTTTGTGTTGCTTTACTTGCTAGACTATCACAATGACATCTGCACATTGGCAACTAAACTTAGCAATCCTCATTATGCTATTTTTTTTTTTGTTGTAATTCCCATGTCCTTGTCTAGCATGACACATAATCAAGTCAATACTTGAATCACAAAAGGCGGTAAAGCAACTAAGCATAAAGATTCACCAACAATGCTCAACTTAAAGAAATCTCATGAGAGGAAAGCTGACTCAAAATTATGTACGTGCCACAAAATCATGAAATTTTGAAACAGTTGAACCCATAATCTTGATGGCATGAGACAACAGCTCAATCTCATTTAACCAGTGCATGAAGCACATCACAGAGAATTAATGTCGTTCCACTACATAAAGTAGACTTGTAGGTGCTTATACCTTTTACTTCAATCCTCATGTCGCCACCAACGCTAAGCTTCTGACTTAGATGTGACAATAGGGAACATTTTGTAAAGAATTTCAATCTCTATCGTCATGATATATGAAGCTTGTGTCCTTTTTGTGTTCCTCTTATTTGGAACAATTCTTTGCAAAATGGGCTTTTTGTGAATCTCTTACCCTTCCCTAATGTTGGGTTTAGAGTGTGGAGGACTTGGCCTCTCCTATAGGGTATATTTGTCCAGAGGATTTACAAACCTCTAGACATTCATTTCTAAGCCCCAAGTACTTTAATACATCATTGAAAGTAATAATGTTTTTGCTATGGGTCATACTGAACTTTCAAGAGCTCCCACCTAGAAAGGAGTGTCTTGATGAACAAACTGAACTTGTTCGTTAAACAATATGTGTTCAGCTTCTCTCTGTTTCCTTATTAAGTTGGTAATCTCATGTAGATATTGTCTCTTAAGAGGTGATTGAAGTACCTCAAGAGAACACCTTTGAATGCAATTCACATGGCATTGCTATTGGATTTCTTTCACATTTGCACATGCATTTGTGAAGTATAGCATACGCAGGGCAATTTAATGTTATGAAATTTCCCTTATCACGGCCATGTCGGTCTCATAACCTCTTATTTGCTGAGTAAATCCTCAGTTTTAGTGCCATTTGACCAAAATCAATGGCTTTTCAACATCTTTTATTTATATGAAACCTTTCAATGTCAGATATCACAATTGTCCCCATTTAAATTATTGATTAACATTCTCGTTCTTGGCAGCCTTCCTTGGCTTAGTTACTTAAATCATCCCACTCATCAAGTTATTCGCAATTGATATGAACCAAGAATGTCTTTTTATAGCACATTGAAGAATACAATGTCATGTACTTATATTATTCTTGACTAGAAAGGTAATAACAACATTGGGTCTATGATCAGGAGAATACGTTTGTACCTCCCATCACACAGATTCCAACAATGCCATTATCATCTATCAAGAATTTCATACAAGTACTTCACATAAAATGCTCAATTATGACTTTCAGAAGGCTCATTCCTGAAAGCTCCCACATTGATAGAGCAAATGAAACTAGCTCCCACTTAGATGGAGCTTATGATTCTCTTAGAAGACTCATTTTCCAAGAGCTTCTACTCACAAAAGAGTGTTGGACATTTACTTCTTCATGTCCCTTAGAGCATTATTATGTTGATAATGTCTTATTATCAAGAAATTTGGGACTATTCAATAGTTTTCTTTAGTTTCATATTAATCTCATTTCTTTGCTCTTAATCTTCAGCCAAACAAATCTTCAAGGGGAGAATATTATTTATTTCTAAAACCTAAGTTGGCAAGGTTCACAATATCCACTATTTTCTAAGGCTGGAAGAATTGTATGTCCCATGTTGTTTTAATCGTCTTCCAAAGTTTCTCTATCACATTGAGAAGATGTTTCAGATGTCTTATGCAATTTGAATTGTTTCATTCTAGAAACATTACATATTTGCTCTTAAGTCTTTTATGATTTCTAATGTTGACGGTTGGACTGGGCTCAAAGCTCATTTTCACTCATGAAATGGGCTTTACCTTCTGAGGTTCATCACTTGCCTGAATCTGGCATTAGGGAGCTTCTCCTTTTGAGATTCCCTTTCACTATGATTTGATACTTTCTCTTTTAGTATCAAAACCTCACTTTTACCTCTGTGAGGTTTTCTTATATATGAATCTTGACATTCACCTTCTTAAGATTCATGAGATTCAGGTTTATTTTTTAAGTTTATCTTCCAAATTTCATTTTGGTCACACGTCTTATTCAATTTCAGGTTCTAATGAACCTTAGTTTGAATCATTTTCCTCTCGAAAACTTTTTTAGGATCTTCTCTTTCTAGGACCTCAATGAGCAAACCTCTCATCCATCTATCACTAATTAGAGGCTCACATTACTCTAAGTAATTTATGCTTGAATCATTATTTAGACATAACATTAAATAATTTTCACCTTCTCAAATCCACTACAAAAGGTGATTTAGTGCTTTTTGAACTCCCCAAATTCATATTTATCTCAAATAAAATAAATATGAATTATTAAAAATATTTCAGGATTTTTTAAACTCATAAAAAATCATTTAAGATAGCACTAAATGCCTCTAAAACAGATTCAAATATATTCAAAAAAATTTTGAATACACATCAACATAAAGATCTTGAATTTAGGGATTTTTAGAAACAAACCACGTCTAAATCGAAGCTCAAACACGCCTTCACGCGCCCCTAGAAGGAGGAGGAAGAGAAAATTCTGGAAAAATTAAAAAATTAAAAAATATCCAGATTTTTTTTTTTGTTTAGCACTGTTCTGGGCCAAAAAAAAACGAATCCCAAATGAGCTAGAGAAGGTTTAAAGGCTGATAACCCATGAAAAATAAGCCCATAACCTTTACTGTTTTTTTTTTTTAAGGTTTCGTTTGGGCCAACTTCGGCCCAAAAATTTTTTTTTTTTTTTAACAGTTGCACTGGATCGGGTTGGGCCATTGACCCGATCCAGTTTTTTTTTTTTTTTTTTGGGTTTTGGATCGGGTTGGCTCCGACCCACTTCCCCGATCCGTTTTTTTTTTTATACAACGTCAAAACGACGCCGTTTAGAGGGTCTGGAGGTTGTCTTCAACCTCCAGCCGGGTCGACCCGGACCCGGTTTCAGGCGCGGGTCGGGTCCGTCGACCCGGGTACCTTCTCTCCGCCGTAACTTCGCCTTCCGATGTCCGTTTTATGCATTCTTGGTGTCCATTTTCATCGTTTTTTCGAGATCTACGCAATGGGAATATTTTCAAATCCTAAATCACTCTTTTTATGATGACCCAATTTGAAATTCCATTTTTCTCGTTTGATTTCTTCGGTTCTTCGTTTTATTCCGTTCAATCCAATAATGATGTGTATTATGAGGTTTTTTGAATATACTAATACTCATAGAACTAAGGCAATAACAACGATAATAGATTGCACAGTAAATCATCGGAAAAAAAACGGAAACGGAAAAACACAAAACGCAGACATATTTTTTCATGTTCAGGGACACATACATACTGTAGAAGTCATATTCAGGACCGATTAAAATCTAAAATCTCTGATACCACTGTAGGATTTCGGGCGTACCTGGAATCCGATTGACTCACTGAGTACCCACATGAGATCGGAGCACCGATTCGGACTCTGATCACGTTATACGGCAGATTCACCATTGGAGAAAGAGGACCCAGGGAGAGAGGAGTTTCTTGGAAGTTTTCTTCCGATGTTGTTCACTCTATGTTCCCAAACTGATAAAAATAATCCCTTATAATACGTACGGGAGTTATTATGATTTGAAATTCAAATCATAAGGATAAAACTCCTTAATTGGACCCATACTTTTCCATAATTTTATAATAGCCCCAATTGAATTGGGCTTGGGCCTGATCCACCAAGGGTGGACCAGGCATATTCCAACAGCCGTGACCTCCCTTCTTGAAGATACAATCCAAATATTTAATCTCCTAGTTTACACTTGAAATATATGTTAGTTAATGTTTAGGAACAATAACAAGTGAAAACATAATGATTGTATAATATTTAACCACGTTTGGATTGATGGCCGTGAGAGTCTGAACTTCTACGTTGCTTCTGTCAGGACCTTACTCGAGTGCAATATGGCTCACTCGAGTGCAGTTGATAATTTCACATTTTGACTTCCCCTTGGGCAAGCACTTGCTGCACTTCAATCGCATCTGCTCGAGTGAATTCTCGACATCATCGAGCACAACCAGTCATGCTCGAGTGCGTTTCTTGCTTTCACGTGCATGCTTCTTCTCGGGTTATCACTCTTATGTAAAAACTTGCATGTGCACGAGTAAGAAATACTCCAATGCTCGAGCATGAATCCTAGTGCTCGAGTGTTACAGATTTCTTCACGTTTCAGTTGCTTCTGGACATCACTCGCACAACTTTTTCAGAGAGATAGGTTTTACACTCGCGGGTGATGTGGGGCCACTTTAGAAAAAATTTGTTTATTTGATTCAAATGATGTATCATAAGAAAGCTCTTGCCATTTACATTCCAATGCAAAAAGAATCAGCTCCAAACTCCTTGTATTCTGCAAGTTATGGTCGAAAGAGTGTATATTTCGCTACACTGCACAAGTGCCAACTTCCAGAAGGCATAGCTCCTAGAATATACGTTCAAATTAGGCAACTTACCTATCCATGGAAAGCTCCTTGAGTCTACTTTCATTTGGCACTGGTCTCGTCTCAATCCGATGTGTAGTTTGTAAGTTACGCGCAAAATACCGAACCTGTCTTGAAAAGTAACGGTGATTTCAGTTTCATTTTCCACGAATCCTATCTCCTTCATTTGATCTTCTTTCAATCTGATCTTGGTGCCAAATTTACGTGTTGTTATGCCATCAGTTTCGGGTCAATCCGACATATGGTTTGAGAGATATGATCAAACTACCAGACCTCACTCAGGCTGAATGTAAAACAGAGTATAAGAGAGTGTTCATCCCGTGCTCGAGTGAATTCCTCCATGCTCGAGTGAGTTCTTCCTATGCTCGAGTGAAACACCTCGTGCTCGAGAATAACACCTCTGGAAGTGCCAAAACTCATATATAAGTCATCTTAGCTTCATATTAACCTATTCCAACCATCATTTGATCATAGAAACCTCCAGTATCACTTCTAACAACTTGAATCTTGATATTCTTGATAGATCTTCCAAGTTCTTCATTCTTCCATATCTTTCTTCTTGATTTTCCTCTTGATAATAATTCTCCATAACCCAAGTAAGCATCTCCTTGACTATCTTCAATTTCTTCCTTCTTCTTCCTCTTTTTCATTTTCATTAATTCAATTTTCTTCATTCTTTGCTTGACTAATCTACAAAATATGTAACATTAAATATAGTAGTTAGTCAAAGAAATACATTATATAAACTTTTTGCTCTTATCACTTCATATCTATATTTGACATCATCAAAACTAATCATATCTAACAGAGGAAAGGATAGTTTAAAACCTTCATATCCTCTTCCTTAAGCTTCATATTCATCCAACATAAGAGAGAGAAAGAGTTTGAAGAACAAGGAAAGATAAGAGAGTTCAAGAAGCAAATCCAAGGTAAGTTGGTGCAAATTCAAGTGTTCTTGCCTTCTAATTTGTGTAGGACCTCTTCTAATCTCTATTCTTTCATGAATACCATATGTAGCAAGAAAAAATCCAAGAGAAGAAAGAAAGAGGAAAGAGGACAGCTAGAGAGAGAAATAGGAGAAATCAAAAGGTAATTTCAATAACTTTGATTATCTTGTTGATTATGATGTTGTGTAGTTGTTATTGGCTTGATTTGTGGTTGTTTTGATTGATTTTGTAATTATGGGATGATGAAACACTATAAGGTTATGCTTCCTAAATTTCTACAAATTATGATTAATAAGTGTTTAAGAGGTTAAATATTAGATTATGAATGGAAAGGAAGGTGTTTAAAGGGTTAAATCAAGAAAACATCATTTTCCCTAATTTCTTTGAAACTTTCGGCCAGACCTGGTTCAAGATGTAGGAGCTAGAATTTTGCAATTTTGATGGTTCGATTGTGTTTAGAGGGGAAAAATGTGCAGGGTAAATGTTAAGTGTGAAGTGTAAAAAACATTATAACGTGAAATGACAAGACTATCCCTAAAACCCTAAATAGGGGCTGCCAAGGGTAAAATTGTCTTTTGGCAATTTTGAGGTCAAAAATGGATTCTACACAAGAAATTGTGTAGGAATAGCTTGGGTTATAATTTTTGGAAACGTACAGTTGGACCAAGCACAAAGAGACTTGGACTAAGTCCCTACACTACAAAAAAAGGGCATTTCATAGCGGTGCTATTGTAGCGGTTTGAACCTAAACTGCTACAAATTTGTAGCAGCAAGCTTTGCGTGAAGTGACGCATTAGTAAGCTAACATTATTTATAGCGGTTAAAAAAATCACTACAAATTGGTGCCAATTGCCTACCATAAGTTGTAACAGCTAATTTGTAGCAGTTAGATCATGGTAACTGCTACAAATTTGGCGCTAGCTAGCGCGACAATTGTGGGTATTATTTTATAACAGTTACATGCAATTAAACCACTACGGAATGCAAATAGTCATGTACTTTTAGCAATTTTTCTTATAAACCGCTACAGAACTTCAACCGTCTTGCTATTTGTAGTGGTTAGTGGTAATGGCTACAAGGGGTTGTGTTGCTTGAGGCAAGTTTGTAGTAGTTTATGCGCCGGTTTTTTCAATAATCGCTACAAAATTCAGTGCTATAAATAACGCTACCCTTCATTTGGCCATTTTGTTTTCTGAGAGTTTTCCGTTAGATTTGAGCTTTCTAATGTTTATTTGACCTTTTTATTGCAGCATTTGAGTTTTTTTCAAGGTTCATGAACCTGGACCGAGTACTGAACCAGTCGAGGTACTGGGTTAAGGGTTGGTGGGTCAAATCAGGGCCAAATTAGAGCTAAACCGGGGCCAAAATGGTGAAAAATTAAAGATTTAAACTTATTAATTGAAATTATAAAGAAAATTTAAAAAAAGTTTTTAAAATAAGAACCCGGATAGGACCGGTATACCAACCGGTTCGCCGGTTTTCAGGCCAGACTGGCCGGTCAGGTCCGGGTTCATTAACCCTTGTTTTTTCACACTTGATTACGAAAGTTACTTATTTTCTTTCCACTTTTTATATTATTATATTTTATATATAAATGTGACTAATTTTTTTTTATATTTTGCAGTTTATATAGTTTTAAAGAGGGATAAGGGGAAGGAAAAGGGGGCCGAGCTTCCCCTTAAACCGCTTCTGCTGGGTGACAGTAGTAGAGGAGGGGGTAGTGGGAGGGAGCAACGCTAAGCGAGGGCGACTATGCCATAGCAAATGACCTCACAGCAGCTAGAGGAGTCGGCCTCACCATAGCTACAACAGATAGCCCCACATAAGGCGACCACACCACAGGTGCCTAAGGTTGTTTTGGGATGGGAGGTAAGCTCAGTCTCACCGACTACAATGAGAATGAGGAGTTTGAGATCCCAATCTTACTCAGTGACATAGAGCGTGTAACACCCTTCCGTAATTATATTCGAAATACGTAATTAAAATTAAATAGAGACCAATAATTAGTAAATAATATTTTTAAACCCATATACCAGATAGAGTTTTCACAAATACATTTTGAAATACAATTACCCTAGTCTCACATTCACATTTCAAACACAATTACCACACGAAGACAAATCACATTTATATATACATATCAGAGTGCACAACATAATTCCCGACCAATCCCATGTTCCATTCATTAATCAAAGGTGTACAGGGCACATTTACCCATACACAAGTTCTCATACAGGGATTACACAATCTATCTTAGATACATACTTGAAATATACATAAAAAAATCCTCATCTACATATACACATCCCAATTCAAATACGAATATCCAATACACACTACTCCCAACTATGATAACCAACTACCAAAATCTAATCCTGAAGGAGACCTCATCTACCTAGGTGCCAACTCCATCCTCAATCTACTACCCTATCTGGAAGGTTAGTAGGAGAGGGTGAGATTCAAGAGAATCTCAGTAGGAAAACAGTACCAATATCCATGCAAGATAAGTATTTAATGCATGACATGTTGGCAATACATAACTCGTGCTCACACAATGACATATCTGCGTGCTCAATGTCTCAACAACACACTCATGAACATAGCATAAATAGAAACAGAGCTACAATCATTCATATATGTTTAACATAATCAAGTAAAGCATTACATGCATCAATAGACCAGCACAATTATCGGATACATGCAAAAGAGGTAAGTTCCCTATACTTGTTCTTTTCACGTATGCTCCAGCACTGGCTACTCACGATCAGGACGAATATCGAACCCTATAAAACGAATTAAGGACATAAGGTTAATCTCTAATCTAAATCCTTACTTTCTTATCACTTAAAGTTGGTTGTCATTTAAGTCCCTTAAGTGCCTAATAATAAGCTCAACAAAAGCTTAAATGATTAGGAAGTACTAGGTTGGACATCACCTTTCAAAATCTCAAAGTGCTGAAAATAGGGTTTTGGCTATAGCCAAGAATCCTCTGGCTGTGACCAAAAACAGCATAGAGGTTTTTAGATGCAGCCAAGATTTTTTGGCTGTGCCCCAAATGTGCATAGAAAGTTTTGCGTTGCGGACAAGAATTCTTGCTACAAGCAAGGAAACTTTGAAAAATCATAATTAATTCTAGAAAAATCAAAATGAGGTGATCCTAAAGCCTATTGAAATCTCTTTAAGTCCTCTTCATAGGAAAAATATGGACCATTACCATAAATCACCACACAAATACAAAATTACTCGAAATCCCCTTGTTGTTCCAGATTTGCACCCAGTTTTAACGTAAAACTTTGGAAAACCATAACTCCTAGTTCACAAAACAAAATGAAACAAATTATATGTCTATTTTGAAGCTTGGAATGTGAAATTAAATACTAGAAAGTTTCATAATTTTTAGCAAGCACTTGCATATTAAAAATGTCAATACAAACAAACTTCCCAGAACAGAATCCACACTGGACAGATTTCTAGATTTTGCACCAGTGCTTCCAATGGTTCCAATTTCACATCAAATACCATTCCCACATAAATTTTCACAAGGAATTCATTGGAAACACCAAATCAACCAAATTCACATTACATTGACATGTTTTCACAATAATCACAACATGTCAACATAATTCTGAATTCAAACCTCTACATTGAAATTCTTCCATTTCAAATTCAAAACTAATTCCAATGGCCACATAATACAACAAGACACCAATTGCCACACAAAATACCACCCAAATCATCCAATTCAAAAATATACCAAAATCAGGGCAAAATTCACAATTCGCAATACTTAACCAATAACCACAAAACTTAGGTCAAAGTATAGCAAATACTCATCTCTTCCTCTTTCCCAAACCAATTCCTTGATTCTTCATCTTTCCAAATTTCCACAATCTCTCAAACACCTTCTTTCACAAATCTAAAACCATAGCAATGAAGCTCTCATTACTATGAACAACATCAAAGAAAGGTGTTTATGCATTAGAGGACCACAAACAAGTCAAACACTTATCTCTTGCTTTTTCCTTCCTCTAGGGTTTGGATGAAAATAGAGGTTTAAGAGAGAGAGAGAGGGATGAGACAATGAAGAAGCATAAGATTTTGGGGACCAAATACACTTGGCTGACCTTAGAGGAAGGGAGGAGAGAGGGAATGTTTGAAATCTTGATCCAAGATCCAAGGGTCCAAAAGTACCACTTGTCAAACTCTTGCTCCATCTACCATAAGCTCACAAACACCCACATACACATGATTCTACTCATTTTGATCTATCACATATTCAATCTCAACCATTGATCTTGAAGTTACCAATGAGTTTCCTCTTCAGTAACTGACCAATTGGTCGGTAACTTTACCGTTTTGCCCTTGATTATGGCAATTCCTCTTAAATCACCACCAAAAACATTTTATTCTTTACATATCACCATAATATTCACCTTCCTCATAATCAATCCCTTCTTCTTGATTATAGCCTTTGGCCACCAATCTTGCCTTGTTTCTGACAATAATTGTGGATTCATCGAGTTTGTTCTTGAATACCCATTTAGTACCAATGATCGGATGATCCTTGGGTCGGGGTACCAAATCCCAAACTTGATTTCTTTCAAATTGATTTAATTCTTCTTGCATTGCTATAACCCAATCATTGTCTGATAGTGCTTCATCAATGTTAGAAGGTTCAATCTCAGAAATGAATGCAGAAAAACTTACTTCATTGAAAATTCTATTCTAGTTTTGATCCCTTCATTCACATCTCCTATAACTTGATCTAAGGGATGACTTTTATTGTATTTCTAGGCTCTAGGTTGTCCTAGTGTTTGCTCTTCTTCCTTGGTTTCATCAACTTCTGGAATAAGGGATTTAGAAATAGATTGACCATTTTCTTGATTTAAAACAACTTCCTGTTCTTCATCAATGGTTTTGTCAGAGGATTCAAATTCATCAAATACAATATGAATTGATTCTTCAACAACACATGTTCTTTTATTGAAAACTCTATATGCTTTACTTCGGTTAGAATACCCTAGAAAAATTCCTTCATTTGTTTTAGAATCAAATTTTCCTAAGTTATCTTTACCATTATTATGAATGAAACACTTACAACCGAAGATGTGTAGATGAGTAATGTTTGGCTTCCTTCCTTTGTATAGCTCGTATGGTGTCTTTCCAAGTTTTGTTCTAATATAGACTCTATTTGAAATATAGCATGCTGTACTCATAGCATCAGCCCAGAACACTTGAGACACGTTCTTTTCATTTAACATTGCTCTAGCCATTTCAGTAAGAACTCTATTCTTACGTTCCACGACTCCATTTTGTTGAGGTGTCCTTGGAGCAGAGAAGTTGTGATCAATGCCATTAGTATCACAATATTCTTCAAAGGCTTGATTTTCAAATTCTCCACCATGATCCGTCCTAATGCCTGCAATGGACATACCTTTCTCATTTTGCACTTTCTTGGAAAAACCAATAAATTCTTCAAAAGCTTCATCTTTTGATGATAGAAAAATAACCCATGTAAATCTGGAGAAATCATCAATAATGACCAATGAATATAAATTGCCACTAAGACTCTTTACTCTTGCTGGGCCAACTAAATCCATATACAATAATTGTAGTGGTCTATTTATTGAAATCTCATTTTTCAATTTGAAAGATGATTTAGTTTGTTTACCCTTTTGACATGCGTCACAAATCAAATCATTTTTGAAATTTACTTTGGGTAATCCAAGAACTATATCCTTTTTGAGTAGTTTGCCTAATTGATGCATATTGACATGAGTCAATCTCTTATGCCATAGCCAACTTTCATCAGTATTACTCAGAAAACAATTTTCAAATTCATTACTACTAATATCTAGAGTATAACAATTACCTTCCCTTTTTGCTCTGAGCTTAGCCTTGATATTCTTTTTATCAAGTCGTAAGTCATTCTTGTTGATAATTAGACATTCCTCTGAGTCAAATATTACCCAGTTGTTTTTGTCTGCACTTTGACTTACACTTAGCAAGTTATGGCATAATCCTTCGACATAGTATACATCTTTGACTTGCATGCCTTTGTCATTTTTTATTTCACCAATTCTTGCTATCCTTCCAGTTTGATTTCCTCCAAATTTTACCTTCCCACCTTCTTTAGGTTGTAATTTGGTAAAACTTTCAAAATCACCGGTCATATGTCTAGAGCATCCACTGTCTATGTACCACTTGTTGTTTTTGGATGCTTTGAGACACATTGCAATTAAATACGATTAATTCTTAGGTACCCACTTCTTTTTTGGTCCTTTTGGGTTAGTACAGGAAATTTTGCAAACATATGATCCTTTAGGTACCCATTTGTAGGTGCCTATCGTTCCTTTCTTCTTATGAATGCATGAAGAAGTTTAATGACCTTTTCTATTACAGTAATTACAGAATGCAAAAGGATTTGATGTATGAACATAATGCTAGAAATAATTCAAATATGACTTACCTCCATCTTTCTTTCTACCTTTCCTTTTATCTGATTTTGGATCATATCCAATTCCAGATCGGTCATTTACAAATCGTTGGGCTTTTAAAATAACATTTAGCATCTCACTTCCTTGTGTAAATTTTTCAAGAGTTTTTGTGAGATCAGTGTTTTTCTTTTTCAACGAAGAACAATTTTCACAATCCTTTTCTGAACTTTCTTTAAGTTCAATTTCAAGAGCTTTGTTTTTCTTTTTGAAAACAATTAATTCTTTAACTACTTTGATCAATTCAGAATGTAAAGCATTATATTCAGAAAGTAATTCATCATAGGTAGGATCAGAATCATTTACCTCTTCTTCGATTTCTTCTTGAGCAACGAGACATATATTGGCTACTTCTTCTTCATCACTTTCTTTGTAGAGGAACTATCACCCCATATAGCAGATACAAAGGCCTTCGTTTTGTTAAAGAATTTGCCTTTTCTCTTTTCTTTGCTCTTTTGATTCAGTTCTGGACATTCTAATTTGATATGTCCTGGTTTTCCGCATTCGTAGCAAATGATATGATCTTTGTTGCTAGTTCCTCCTTTCTGAAAGTGTTTGAATCCTTGTCCTCTCTTGTAGAACTTTCTGAATCATTTTATGATTAGGCCCATTTCATCATCGTCAAACTCCTCATCCTCATCTTGATTTTCTTCTTTTGCTTTTAGTGCTAGGCTTTTCTTTCTCTTGTCACCGATGTCATCTAGTTCTCGTTTGAACTTTAGTTTGCTTTCATATTCAGAAAGACTTCCAAATAGAGAAGCAACTGATCTCATTGATTCTCCTTTAGCTTCTTCTATCGCAGTGACTTTGGCCTCCCATTCTTTAGAAAGAATATTCAAAATCTTTCGTACTTGGGTATGTTGATCATAGATTTTCCCAAGTGCTAAAAGTTGATTAATAAGATGAGTATATCTAAGTTCAAATTCAGATATTGACTCACCTGATTTCATTCAAGGTAGATCAAATTCAGTGACCAAGGTGTTGATCCGATTCTCCTTTATTCCTGAAGTTCCATCATGAGCTATCTCTAGAGCTTCCCACATTTCCTTTGCTGTTGGAAGTGTGCAAATTCTGAAATATTCACTTTGACTCAAAGCACTTTGTAATATCAGAATTGCCTTGCTATTGAGAGTGATAAGTTTCTTATCATTCTCATCATATTCCGCTGGAGTCTTGGGAATTTTCTAAGAATCTACAATCTTTATAGGTTGATAGTTTCTACTCTCAATCACATCCCATAACCCATATTCAGTAGCCATCACAAATACTCTGAACTTTGCTTTCTAGAAAGAAAAATGTTCTCCACTATAACCTGGAGGTCTAGTGATGGATGCTCCGTCGGGAAGAATTCCTTCACCCATGCTTGCCATTGGATCCTTCTTAGGTTGTTAAGCCTTAACAAGAAGACCTACGCTTTGATACCAAATGTTAGAGCAAGTGTTTCACCCAAGAGGGGGGTGAATTGGGTGGTACTAAAATTTCGTTGCAAATATAAAACTTGACGGTGAATATAAAGCAGTAAAGATAAAGGAGAAATATCACCGTAGTGTACAATGGGAGTTATACTAGTTCGGCCATAACCACTTTGACCTACATCCAGTCCTCAGAGCTTCTCTGAGAGTTTCACTATAACTTCCAAGATTCAGTGGGTTCTTGGCACCTCAGTACAAGCAAGTTCCTTCGCCTGGACACTCGCTCCCCCTTACAAGTTGTAATCCAATCCCAACTCAAGGTTCCACAACCTTAAGTTATCTCAATAAAAAATATTGAGTTTGAATGAAATATCTCTCTCACAGAGTGAATGAGAATCACTGAAGCATAGAATTACAAGTATAATGTAAAACAGAGTAATGAACTTGATAATGCATTCGTATGTGTGTTCTTGTTGTTCTTCTCTGTTTGGATGTTCCCATATATATAGATACGTTGGTAATGATTGTTGAAACATATTTCTTCATGCCCGTTGGAGTGTGCGTTGCCACTGTTGACTTTTTTAGTAATTGAAAGACATATGTTTGCGGTAGGTGGTGGTAGGTGGCATTTGAATGTTGGATTTGACTTTCCTTATTTGGTAAGATCTCTTCATTGTTTATCTGTGGATTATGCTAAGAATACTAATACAATGAAAGGTTAATCATATACGAAACAAATCAATGAGCGTTGGAATGATTTCTAAATTTTTGGACTTGTATACTCGAGTACTTACTCGAGTATCATCAGGAAAACTTTCTTAAACTGCAAGTCAATAATCAAACATAACATTACTTGGGTAGTGCATGGAGTAAACAAAATTTCAAACCTTTGGGAATACCTGTTTACTCAGGTACTTACTCGAGTATGGCACACTTTACTTAATAGGTTACTTTGGTAGCAACTCGAGTAAACACTCAAACAAACTTTAGGTTACTAGATGCTTTACTCCAGTAATATTGGCAGTATTTCAAGGCCGAGAGCACTTCAAGTTTTCATACCTTGTTACTCGAGTACATACTCGAGTAAACATAAATTTTCTGCATAGCTTACTCAGGTATTGACTTAAAGTTCTCTTCTAACTCTGCATACTCGAGTAGTGACTTGAAGTTTTTCTTTTAAACATTTCTGCATACTAGAGTAGTAACTTGAAGTGAAGTGTGAGAAAAACATTTCATGTTATTCGAGTAATACCTTCAGGTTTTGCTTACCACAATGAGTTACTCGAGTAGCGCCTCGAGTAACATTGGCAAGGTTGAAAATGCCAAAAGCAACACATTTCCTGAAACAGAGTAACTCGAGTATCATTGGCAGGCCGAGAGCAACTGGAAGTCTTTTACATGGTTACTCGAGTAGCTCCTCGAGTAACGTTGGCAGGCCGAGAGCAACTCCAAGTGAATTACCTGGTTACTCGAGTAGCTACTAGAGTAACGTTTGTAGGCCGAGAGCAACTAGAAAACTTTTACCTTATTACTCGAGTGCTTACTCGAGTATCGTTGGCAGGTTACTTGAAGGTCGACTCTGGTTACTTCAAGTTTTAGTCCATTACTTGAGTAACTACTCGAGTAACTCTTTAGAAAAACTTGCCAATAATGAAGTTTCTTAGCTTTTTCTCTTGGCCTTTCTTCATTACTCCAATGCTTACTTCAAGTGATGATTTTTCCCTGTTATTACTTTGTTCAAACTTATTTGTTTATTACTCTTTTTCACACCATCCTTTGTTATCATCAAAACATGAGATCTAACAAATTTGACATTTGCCCTGATCGTGAACAACCTGTGCCAAAGCAAATTCAGAAAGAACTAAGTAGTGACTCACTCTCTTTTACTATGAGTAATGCATTGTATGTGTGTTGTATCACTATTTTGTGATGATTTCTAATGCTACTGCGGTTACAGCTGGTGATAGCTATGATTTGACCGTGTCTTTACGCCTTGGGGTCAAATGCAAAATATTTTTAATCCAAGAATTGCAGTATAATGCAACACTCGGGTCGTCTCACTTGAGGAGCCTTTATTAAACTACCTAAGTAAACTAATTATCATGCAAATGCAATTAAAACAAGGGGAAAATGATTTTTTTGGATTTTTGAAATTAATAATTAAAAGAAAGTGCAATTGTTAATTAAAAGCTACTCTAATATTTTTGTTATTTTTCTTATAAAAATAGAGAATGAGTAAAAGTGAATAGAATAGTATGGAGTGGAAAATATGAATAAAGAATGCTCTTGGTAATGAAGAAGTGACAATCCTTGCTCAAAAAGATTATGGGAATTAATTCTCTCTAAGTCTTGAAAGCAAAACCCCAAACGATCACTCGGGTCTAGTGTTCTTAATTAATAATTACTCCTGCGAACGTAGCTAGTAATTATCTCTTAAGGCACTATTATGAACCACTTAGAGTGCAATTAAAAGAGATAATTATGACTTGTTTCCTCTTAATGTGAATGCGATAACACGACACTCAATTGATCCAATTCAATTATACAATCTAACAATAACACGTAGAAAGCACAATTTCATTGAATCAATAAGGAAATATATATATAAATTCAACAAGCCACAAAAATCCAATCCAATCACAAGAATTCAACCCACAAGATCATCCAAACGGTAATCAAGTCTCAACAGTATAGAGATATAATCCTAAAACTTAGGTAATCAAAACATACAAATGAGAAAATGAATTGAATTAGATAACTCCCCTATGTAGTTCTTGAAGCTCAAGCCACAATTCCTCAACACCAAGAAGCAAGAAGGTCAGCTGCTCATGTCTCTAACAGGACCCACAGCATGTTCAAAACTCACAGAACCCATAGGAATTGAATGTGAAGACAGAGAGGCAGTTGGCAGTCACAATGGAGTCACAGTGGAGTTGAAACAGAACCGATGACAGTGGTAAAGAGAGAGGAGATCGGTGCTAGATCGGAAACTGCAGAGCTTAGCTGGAATCTGGAAATGTCACACTGGAAGCTAGAGATGACGCTGGAATGTCACAAAGAATGGGTGATGAGACGTCGTCGACGGTGGTGGTGCTCCATCTCCTTCCCTTCACCTCTCAAACTCTTGAATCTCAGCTCACGGTGCTCATGTGTTCTGCTCTTCAGCTCTCGACGGAGCTCACTCCACGGTGAGGGTGAAGTGTTGTCGCCGGCGGCGATGGTGGAGAAGCAGTAGTGCCGCCGGCGACACTAGGAAGAGGAAGGAAAAAGAAGAAGATGTGCGATGATGATACTCGATGATCTACGCCGCTGCTCTGTTTCCTTTTATTCTCCGCTCACGTCTCGGGTTCCTCCCTCGGGTTGAACATGTCCAAATTACTATATCCACTACAGCCAGTCCAGGAGCATGAGATTCACTCCACTTGCGGCCCACATCCGGAATCCAGTTCTTCAGTTGGGTCCATGAAGCCCAAAACCAGTCCCTGTGTCGAGTCTGTAGAAGATGATGAATAGTGTCCTGGTCAAAACGCAAGTTTTGACCAGGGACCTATTTGAAACATTAAAACTTTTGGAGGAGGGACTAAAGTGCTGATTTTTGAAATTTTAGTTAGCCCAACTGTAATTTCTCAAACATATGGGTCCTTTACTGTGATTTTGTTCAGGTCCCTTTTCTTCACATTTTTGTAATTTTCACAAAATCTGGGGACCTTTTCTGTAATTTTCCCCAGACCTTAAATATTAATTTTGACCTCCAAAATCTGCAATTTTCTTCCAAAACACCTGAAATGCAAGATTAAGCACAATTGTAGTATCAAAAGTTCAAGGGACAATATAAAAAATAATAATTAATGAATTTTGATCATTTTGCCCCTAATTCCCATTAATTTAAAATAATTGTCCCTAACCAAAATTAATGCTTAATAATGCAATAATGTCCTAGAAAATACATTAAAATCCCAAATTAATCATGGAAAATTCATATCAAAATATGGTTCAATCAATTCCCCCACACTTAGACCTTTGTACTCCTGAACAAAGGCAATTAAACACAATTTTCTAAATTCAAATCATCAATGCAATTGAAAGATGAGCAATTTCATAATTGGAAAACGATGTATCAATTAATCAAATTCCTCAAGTCAACACTAATCATAGTCAAGAGATGCAAAGAAATTAGCTAACCACACAATCCAAAATATTAGAATGAAGCACAAGAGAACTCTCAAGAAAATAGTGTTTAACTCATCTCACCTCATTGGGATAATTTCACTCTAGCTCACTTAGTTTACACCTTACCATAGGCTTGTAACAACTCTAATATATCCACTACTAATAGCACTTAATGCAATGAATCAAGAGGGCTTTAAAGGCTTGTAATGATGGATGAAGGTTATATGAAATGAATTAAATAGAAAAAGGAAATGTTGATATGCAAGTCTAAGTTAATGAATAAATTCATAGCATCTAAATAACTTGATAACCTTTTGCCAATTCTTTTTTTTTTTCTAAATCATGAATAAATGCCTTCTTAATATTTCTTTTGCTTTTCTCTTTCTTTATTCACATCACTTTTTTTTTCAATACTTTCTCTTTCTTTTCTTTTCTTTTTCTTTTTCAATTCTCTTCTACTTCTCTTTTCTTCTTCTTTTTTTCTTTTTTTTTTCTATATACATGGCATTTCAATATATACATTGTTCAACTTCTATTGGCAAATCATTTTGATTTTAGAGTACTATAAAAACTATGAATAAAATGACATGCATACAACATAGGAATAGCTCAAAGGGGTAAACAAATGGGTAGATGAATGTAGGTTTGTGTTTGGGTGAAAGGGTTTAGAATTGAATGCCTCTTTCATTTCCATTACACTAATGCCAATGTCGTTTTGAAAAAGAGTGGAAACAAGTTCTAGAAGGTGAAGAACTAAGTGAACATGCACACATGGAAAGAATTTAAGGCTCAATTAACCTTCCAACAAGGTTTTTCTCAAATGCACTTCCTAACACAATCAATTGCATAGTAACTAACCACAATGCATTTTCTTAACTATTCCAAGTGCTAACTTTACTAAAAACAATCAATTAAAACATTGCAATCAATTATAAGAATGCTCAACTCCCAAAAACATTAATGATGTGAAAACTTTCTTTTCTCAAAACAAGAAGTAAGCAAAAATCTAATTGTGGGTTCATTTCTTTCCCATTCACTTGAAAAGAACAAAAACGTGGTTTCGAAAAGTTGCCAAAACACTAGAACACATGAAAGCTCAAAGAATTTCTTACAAATCACATTTCAAAGAGGCAAATGCGACCCTTTACCACTTAAAACATGTATCAAAGCAAGTCATTCTTGAAAAATTTTTGAAAAATTTTCTAGTTAATGGCATTTTTCATTTAAAAACAACCAAATAGTGGAATTTGAAATGTATTACCTCCCCCACACTTAATCAACACATTGTCCTCAATGTGTAAAGTAATTAAGCAACTCTAAAGAGAATGCTTAGCAAATGGAATTTCAAGGCACAATGGTAATTAAGTAGGGTAGTGGCCACAGATGCAAAGCACACAAAGGGGGTTTTTATTGTACTAAACTACACTACTTCTACCTTTTTCTACTGGATTGTGTCCCTCCCCCACACTTATCTTCTTCACACAACAATTAAGCTCAAAGAATCATAGGATTTAAGAAGAAAACAAGTGAGGAAAGAGACAATCGAAAGAGGCCCAAGGATGTAAGGTGGATATTGGTGCCTTCGATAACCTTTCCAAGAATGTTCCTACAAATGATCAGAGCAAAGAGCAATATTCCATCCAAAAATAGAAACATGGAGAGATTTCAAGTAAAGTAAAGGCATATTAAGTTCCAAACTCTCCAAGTAACTATCACATCCAAGGAAATCAATGATACTCCCATCAGTAGGAGTCAAACATACAGTTAAATTCTCTTGTGTTTGCAAAGAGGAAGGTGTGGAATCCAACTTAGTGTTGGGGTACACCACATCATCATTACAATCACAAGAGATGGAAGGGAAAAGAGTGGAAGAAGAAAGAGAATTATTCAGATCATGACCACCTAAAACTTTTGAACTTTCAAAAGAATCACTTTCCTTTTCTATATCGGGTGGCAAATCACAAGAAAGAATCATATGGAAAGAATCATTTTCATTTGTAAAATCATCAATCAAAGCATTTGAATCTTCCCGTATGAAACTATCATGTAATTCATTGGAATCAAGAGAATGATCTTCTTCTAGGCAATGGTCGTACTCATTCACAACAACCACAGTAGCATTTATACAAGATTCAACATGTTCACAAGTGTCATGCTTATAATCATCAAAAGTACTAGGATGTGTATCAAGATCAATGGTAGAATCAACCACTTCATTAAATGCTTTCTTTTGAAACTCAACAAGCAAGTGGCATTTGTCATGATAACAATCTACACATATTTGATCTTTCGCACAAGAACATGAAAATATATCATTCAATTAATCACAATCATCCCTAGTATTATGAAGAGAAGTATTTTTGACAGTTAAAGCATTACACAAAGAAGTAGAAGCACAGTCATCAACAAGTACAATCGAATCACTACTACTAGAACCAATGGATTACTTAATTACATTTTCAAACATTTGAGGGGATTCAACAATTATTTCCTCATCCACCTCATCATCACTCAAATCATGAATTGCTTCACTAGGTAAAGTAGTAGGAGAGTCTATTTCTACAAGGATAAGATCATTACCAAATGGTATGAGAGACTCTTCAATGCTCTTTTATACGTGTTGTACTTCTTGTACTTGTGTGGGAATAGGCAATGTAGGTCCGAAATCTTCCACTTGTGAAGTGGCATGTGACTCATGAGCTTTAACTTCTTGCTCTTGAATTTTTGAGCAAAGAATGTCAGGTTGCTCCAACTTGGTTTCAATATGAGATGACACTTTATTAGACTCCAAATTCTGAGAGGATTGGAGTTGAGTGAGCTTAAGAACATTTTCAGCATTACCCTTCTGCTTGACATGCAACTTTGAAAAGATTGGAGCTCCCTCTTCACCTCCAGATTGCTCCCACTATATATGATGTATGATAGAGTTAGAGAGATCTACCATTTCATTGAGCTTATCTATTTCCCCCCTCAAAGTGCCAAACTCCCATGCAGCATCCAATAAGCATTGATGTTCGGTATCCAACTTGTTATTTTCTTCTCTTAAAGCATGCACTCGATCATCAACAGTTGGGATGGCAATGATTGATTTCAAATTCAATTCAATAGCATAGGACTCAAAAACACTATGTTCATATGAAAGGGTAGGTGGTGGGTGAGTCTCTGGTGGAGTATGGCTCTTAGAAGCCTTTTGTACTTCCTCCAGCTCCTCAGTGCTTTCTTGTATATGCTCCACTTCATGTGTTTGGAAGGATATGGAAGGAGGATGTTCTTGGGGATTCTTCAACACTTGTGCTTGCTGAGTGAGACGCTCAAGTTCCTTTTCCAATCTCTCACTTTCTTTCTCTTGTTGTTCCAATCTTCTAAGAAGAAAGTCCATTTGTGATCGCCGCTCTTTGGTATGATCATCCATTTGAGCTTGAAACTCTTGAATCACTTCTATTTGAAGAGCAAAGGTGTCCTTGGTTGACCACTCTTCATTGATAGTCCGAGTGATTTGATTTTCAAACTCTTGAATGACTTCACCAATGGTCAGTTCTTGGTGTAGCACACATGGTTGTGAATGAGGTCCATAAGATTGTTGAAATGGTGGGTAGAGAGGCTTATGAGGTGGATGGCATGGTTGGAAAGAGGAATGGAATGAAGGAGAAGGGTTATGATAAAGCATGCGGTTATATGATGGAGGATTAGAATATGGCTCGTAATATGGGTTATATGGTGGTGGAGAAGGTTCATGGTATGATCTATAGGGCGGGTGGGGTGGGTAATGAGGTTGGAATGAAAGTTGTTGATAGGGTTCATGGTATGGAGAGTGGAATGGACCTTGGCATTCTTGACCAATTGGACTATCTTGACATCCCCAATTGGCTTGAAGAAGCTGTAGGGTTTGTTGAATAGCATGGATGCTTTCAGAGATGGTCTCTTTCCTTTCAATTGAATCTCCTATAGAAGAATGAGATTGAAAGGGTAAACCTTGATTACCATTAAACCAAGCCATGAAAATTCAATACAATGAATCACAAGATAACTATCTAACTATAAACTATGAAAACTAAGAAAAAGAACCTAAGAAAATACAAATGCAAGTGAAAAGGTGGAAAAAGAATTTCAAAATGACAAAAAATGCAAGTGTGCTATGAATCAACTTGGAGACATGGTGAATTCAAACAAATAAGCTCAAAATCATATGAAATTGAATGCAACAACACCACACAGAAGCTACCAAGTCAAAACAATGCAGGAATGCAATGAATGCTATGCAAACTACCTAAATGCAAAATTCATAAACTATATACAAAGAAAAATAAAAAAAAATGCAAACCTAATAAGCTTCACTCAAGAAACCCCTTGTCAAAAGTGAATTTGACAATTAGATTACCTAGGGAGCCAATTACTTAGCTCCCCGGCAACGGCGCCAATTTGATGAACCCTTGTCGTGTGAGTTCACAAAATAAAACTAGGTTTAAGAATGTAGCGTAGTAGCTCAACCTAGGTCGTTCTTGTGAGGAGATTAAGTTCCAATTTTCTAAGTAGTAAAGTGATAAAAAGCCTTAAAGTGGTCAGAAATCATTTTTGAGAAATTGCATTTAAAAACTAATGAAGTAAACTAAGCTAAAACAATATTTTTGTATTTTTCAGTTTTTTAAAACAAAGAAGCAAATGGAATTGAATTTAACACTAATAACAAAGTAAATTTAATATACTAGAATAATGATGAAATGGGATTCCCTTGAGTTGGGGTTTTAGTCTTCCTTGCTTGCTAATGATATGAATTCCACAATATGAGTCAAGAGGATGGAACTAAGCTACCGCTAGCTCCATACTTGCAATAATCATTTAATTCATTCTACCGAAGCAATTAAATGAATACCACCAAATAATTCAGATTCAAGGAGATGAATAATCAACTTCCAATTCTAGCTTGTAATTACCATTACAACAATTCAAAACATTCAGTTTAATCATTTAAATCCACTTAACCAAGTTAGAATAAACAATTCAACCTACTCATAATATGAATCATACAAAGCTTAATTAATCAACTCCTAGCTCAACAACCAAGTTTATTCACTTGGCATAACAATCTAGATCACAATTACATACTTAACCAAGCTACATAATCATGAACTAAAAAGAGAACTTAAAGGAATTCCATTGAAGTTTAGAAGCTCAAACCATTACCCAACTCAAGGAAATCACCAATACTTTAGTTACTCATAGAGGAAGAGAATGATTGATGAAAGGAGAAGGAATAAGCCATTGATAATACAAACCGAACAGCTCCCTCCAATTGCATTCACGCCTCCTCTTCTTTCACAGCCGCAACACTCTTCTCATTCGTTGCCTTTTCATACCAAACCCAGCCGCACAATCACTTCTCTTCTATAAGCAATTCCATCTTTGTCAAACATTTCGGCTGCCTCTCTTGTATCCAGCGCCTCCCCTCATTTCCTTTCACAGCCACAACACTCTTCTCTTTTGCTGCCTCTTCCCCACACGTCAACCCTCACCAATTCGGTCCCTCTCTTATTTGGTCAACACACCTCCTTTTCCATTCAACAATTTCGGCCCATTCATTAATTCCTTCAATTCAGTCCAATAGCTATTTCGGTCATCTCTTCTTTTCTTTCTTTCCGCTACTGGCTCCCTTTTCTCATCTCCACGTGGTCCCCTCTTATCCTTTCTTCAATTCAGTCCAGCTCCCTTAATCAATTTTCATTCAAATGTTTCGGCCTACTTCACAAATTGGTCCAGCTGCTCCCTTAATTAATTTATCCCATCATCCTCTTCTTTCATTTCTATTCGGTCTATGGTCCTTTTCTTCACTCAATTCAGTTCGGCTCACTTGACTTCTCCATTTCTCATTTCATGTGGTCCCCCTCCTTCCAATTTCTTCAATTGTCTTTAGGTTAAAATGAGTTATGTCTTTCCTTCACCTACAAAATTAGATTCACAAAGGTAATATCTTTTTCTCATAATTAAAGAATAATGGGAATAACAAAAATTAATTAAAAATATAACAATTTAACCACTTTAATTCCAAAATTATTCTTTCACTAAAGTCTCATTTTAACACTTGATTTTGCCCAAAATATTTAATTAAGTCCCACAAAAGCCTAAGATTAATTAATAAAAATATATAAATATTGAGCTCTATCAAGCTATCATTTACAGTGCAAGCTATCGTTATACAGCATACACTGTCGTTATTGTGATTACAATGTAAGCTGTCATGATTGTGATTACAACGAAAGCTGTCGTATCGTGTATACAGCTGTGAGTGCTTTCATTTATGGTGAAAGCCATGTATCTTTGTGCTGCTGCTACTGTTGCTATTATAATTTAATTACATGTTATATGCTTATATATTGTATGAGTGGAATGTTACTACTGAGATTCTTTTGAATCTCATTCTTTCCATTAACTGACTTACCTACAGAGCAAGTGACTCTAAAGGGAAGAGGACAACCAAGAGCAGCTAGGACTCTTCAGAGATCTTTGATGTTGGTTTTTGGTTATCCATTTTGATTTGGGATTACTGTACATAATAAATTTGGACCACCAAACCCGAATTCCATTATGGCACAAATATTCCTTTGTAAAAATTTCAAATCCCAACCTCAACACAGGGTTCAAGCCTATAATTGAATAGATTCCTCCTAAACAATTTAAACATTTCAAATATTTTCACATAGTGGTTTACTACTCACTGTGACTTATCTTCTCTTAACCTCATTTATGATTATCAGAGTATATTTCTACTCATTCTTAGCTTATTCCCATATGTACATACAAAACTTATGTAGCCACATAGTTTGTAATAGCCCAAAATGTATTCAAGGGCTAAATGACCTAAAAGAAAGTGTACATAGTGATAGAAACCACTTTTAGGGATAAAGTGTGAATTATGGTCTGAATTAGTTATAGTAAATGCCCAAACCCTTTATCTAAATTCAAATATGATATAAAGTCTAATTTAGACTTAAAAAGAAAAGGGAATGGTGTGTTGAAAGGGAAAAGGTAATTAAATACAACACCAAATGGCAATTCAATTAATATTGTCATAATCAAGGACAAAATAGACATTTACGATGAGATCTTGAGGTTAAAATTAAAAATCAAAATGAAGGGCTAGGACTTGCTTTTGAAAAGCAAGAGTAATCATGAGGATAAAAAAGAAAAATTAATCCTCATCACTTAGGGTTAAGGGACGGTCAAGGGCAATTTTGCAAGAAAGGAGGAGTTGGTCAAAGTGTCGACCTACTTTGGAAAAAGACTTTAGTCAACTTGAACTATACACATAAGATCAATTGGTCAACATTATTTCTTCCTTTTTGGTAGAGCAATTCGGCTAAAGACTCAAGGGAAGGAAAGAGAGTTTAATTAAAATAGTTGTCCACTTTTTTTTGTTCAAGAAAGGGATAATTAAGACATAGAAAATAAGAGAGGAAGAAAAGTTAATATGGTTCCAACTTTGTTCAACTTAGAGAGTTGACCAAAAAGGTAAGAATGCAAGAAGGAATTTAGTCAACATATTTTCTCTCCTCTTTAATGAACAAGTTGATCAAGACAAGGAGAGAAGGAAAGAGAAATTATCATCCAACTTAACCCAACCATAACTTGGTTAATTAACTAATTAGCTTTTTCAAGACACCACAATTTGGTGGCACATTACCTCTCTTCCAACTCTATTTAATTGTTGATCATGACTTTATAAGTGAAGAGAATTAATGAATTCAACAATCTAACTCTCTCATTACTTTCAAAAATTCAAACAAAGAGGAAAGAAAGAGGAAAAAGAAAAAGGAAAGAGAAAGGAGAACTTGAAGATTCAAGAAGCTAGGTAAGTCTTCTTGATCCACTTTCACCTTCTAAATCACCTCCTTAGCTCAAATTGCCTTCATAAATGTTGTTCCACCCACTAAGAGCTATAATCCTATCATTATTTTTCTCAAGGGGAGGTTTTTTGACCTACCAAAGAAGTGCCAAAGTTGGAGGAACCAATAATAAGCCCTAGAAAGTGAAAGAGGTGAGCTTAGGCTTTAATTTGAACCATATATTGTATTGTTTGGTTGAGTTTTATGATTTCCTTAGTGTTTTCCTAGTTTCCATCAAAGCACAAGATTAGGGTTTGATGTTATTTTAAGCATGATCATGATGATATATCATGTTTAAAGAGGCTACTAGACTAGTTTAGTGGTGAAATTTGCAAACTTGTTGATTATTGTCTTGGATGTAAGTTTTGGCCAAATGTAGGGCATGAAGGAGGAGTGTGATTTTGATGAATTTGAGTTCACCAATGGATTCTACAATAAAAATTATGTGGGGGTAGAGTAAGGTTGTGTTTTTGGATGAATTGGATAGGAAATGTGAAAATCGGAACTTAATGTTGCTTAGGTTGAATGCTGCCAGATTCATGGCATGATGTTTGTAGCTCATTTTTAATTAATCAAATGTTGTTCAATAGCCATGAAACTTTCCAGATTAATAGTAGACAAGATAAACTTGAATTTGATATGTAATATGTAGCATTTAGATTAGCATATTAGGAGTTATGACCTATTAAAATTAGACATTAACTCAGGAATGATTTTTATATATGACTGTGAGGATTGATTGAGTTTTTGGAACAGTGTGCGTGTAATTGTTAGTAAGGGGTATTTTTCCCTTAAAATAGACCTAAAGAGCATTATATCAGAATTTGTACCACCTTAATTGGATATTTATAGATTAAGTTATAATTTTTCAAAGTTAGGTGAAAATTCTAGCAACATATGCTTGACATGAGAAAATGAGAAACTAGAAATGAATTGTTAAAACACTTAAAATCCAAGGGTAGAAATAAGTGCTAGTACTTATATTGTATTGTAATAAGCTTTAAATCCAAGGGTAGAGAATGTGCTAGTACTTGGATGAATTGTAATAAGACAGATATCTAAGGGTAGAATGTCTTAGGGTAAATTGTAATAAAGTTGAACTCCAAGGGTAAAATTAAGCACTTAGTATAGATTGTAATACATTATACTTTGTAAGTTGAATGAGTGCAAAAGCATAGTGAATTGAACAATTAAACAAGGAATTAAGTCCTAGAACAAATCTACTTTAGAAGATAGTTATGAATCCCAACTTCAAATTAAGGTTCGAATATGTAATTGAATGGGTTTTTTTGAAGAAATTAAAAATTTTCAAAACATTTTCACAAAGGTTCATTGCTTCACTAAGTCTCATTGGTTCTTAATTCTTTCATCAGAGTTTATGAGAGTTTCTTTGCTTAAGTGTTACATTTCATATATTGGTTAATGATCCCTTACCATTGTACTATCATTTTGTCTTTTCAGTACAAAATAGACAACCAACAGGAATTAAAATCTCTCAGCTTTGTCCTTTAGTTATCCAGATTTACCTACTTGCCCCTTGAGCTGTTAACCTATGCTATAGTTGTTATAGGAAATGGGTGAGATTCAAAAGAATCTCAATAGTAACAGACATTCAATCACATATATACAAGAACACAGAGCATGCTACATAGTCATTATATAACACAGAAATAGAAATCAACATTTGAAATACATCATGCTGCATATCAAATTACCAAAGTACCAAGTATATAAATCACTTGGCCCTGAGTGTTCAACAACGCAACAAGCCCCAGGATTTCATTCATCTATAATAGTAATTTTCATGTCCCAGGCATCCAGCAGCGCAACAGGCCTCGAGTGACCGCCTCGTAAACTGTGAATGCTTCCAAAAGTCATGATGATACCACAAACATGCAACGTATCTCACAACATAAAAAAGAAAGAGTTATTACTTAGACACATTTTCTAAGGGGTATCTAATTGTTTTTCAAGGCTCAGGCAGGTCTTAGATCCCAGGCATGTAAGACCCCGCCTTACATACCTCTTCATATTCCAAAATTAGCCAGAGTAGCAATACACAGCTCAGCGAGCATACATAAATAGCATAAATATACTAATATTGAAACAATTTTCCTTGATTATAATACAGAGTTCCCTATAGAGGTTTGTTCATAATAATTACAGACCTTTCAACAATAAAAAGGCTTTAAATAACCAATGACTCCTCTTATGATTGTTCGCAACCTTTAGTTGCTGATAATTACTATTCTGCCTTATAAGCCGCTATCTGCTGAAAACTTTTTACATTTATGGAAAGGGTGAGATTCGAGGGAATCTCAGTAGCAAACAATGCCAATATGCATGAAAGATAAGTGCTTAATGCATGACATGATTGCCTTACATAAACTCATGCGAACACAATGACATATCTGTATGCTCGTTGTTTCAAATAACATACTCATAGACATAGTATAAACAAAAATAGACCTTTAATCAGTCATATATGTTTTACAAAATCAACCAAAGCAATTACATACATCAAGACATGAGTACAGATATCAAATACATGTAGGAGAGGTAAGTTCACTACCTGAATTGTCCTTCCCTTGCTTGTCTATCGATCCAATTCTATTTATCCAACTCGGCCTATTGATATATCCTAAAATTTCAAATTTAGGATAAATGAGTTATTACTCATTTATAAATTATTAAAAACTCACTTTGTTGGTTATCTAGTCTTAAAACTGCAAAATGACTAAAATACCCCTAGGGATTTATTTATGTTTCTAACGATGCTTTTTGTGTTAACATGAATATGGACAACTCTAGTTATGACGAAAGGCATAGAGATGATGAAAGCCCTAGCAGTGACGAAAGGCCTAGAAATGAACCCGTTGCAAGAAGGAAGGTTAGAGGCTGTACAAAGATGGGAGCATTGGTTGCACGTCATGAACATCAACAGGAGAGGCTGCATACAGACTTCGATGACAATCTGAATCCAGTTGGTCCTGAGGAAGACCACTTCATTAGCTACATAGGGTTTTTGAGTTGAAGCAAAGTGCGCATTACCTATGATAATTGGAGATTGGTTCCCCCAAAAATGAAAGACATGATTTGGCAACAACTTTTGGTATATAACTTTTGATGAATCTATGGTAATTGTAGCTTTGTTCTTATTGTTTCAAATATAATAATCTTATGTTTTACCTTGCAGCAAACATACGATGTCCTAGACACCAGGGAGATGCATAGGCACTGGATGGATGAGGTTCGTGTACGATGGAAAGGTTTCAAGAACAAGCTAACAGCACGGTACATTCGAGGGGCCCTTAGGGGTCAGGATCTATGTACACAATATTCGTATTTGTTTCCAGAGGACTGTAGGTTGTTTGCGGCATCATGGCCAGATCCTGAGTTTTTGGTAAGATTTCTGTCATCATGATATAGAGCTTTTAATTTTCATATACTTGATATTGTTGATTTATTTTTTGTTGTTTTTCATTCATAGAAATTAAGTATAGAAAATGCACAGACACAATCAGAAAATAAATATCAACATTACATGTCTCGTGGTGGATATCAAAAGCTTGAGCGGCAAATGATGTAAGAAGAGTTATAGAAAATGAAGGAAGCAATTGAATCTGATCCTAGCGTTGTTATCCAGCCACCGGTACCTCCTCCACATCACAAAAAATGGAAAGCAGGGAGGATTAAGGCTGGGAAGTACATAAATCCAGCTGTTGCTGAGTTTGCTACAAGGATTGTAAGTAGTTATACCATAAGTACCTAATTTTTTGCATATCGCGAGTGGTTTCGATACATTTACGATAAACTATATGCTACAGGATGAAATGGAAGATCAGAGTAGCCAAGGTTCATTCAATCCAAGTAGACGGATAGACATCTTGTTAACGGCTATTGGGAAGGCACATGACCTTGGTAAAGTTCGAGGAGAGACATGGGGAGTTAGTACCGCGAGGTATTTTGGACGAGACTCACGTTATTCGTCACAAGCTGGACCTAGTAAGGACCTTGTGGCCAAGATTCGAGAGGACATCGAGTGAGAGCTTGAGGCCAACCTTCACAACAAGCTCCGACAAGAGCAGTTTCCAGAGCTTCAACTTGAAATGACAAAGATGTTCAAAGCATAAAGGGCAAGGGACGAGCATAGAACTCAGGAATCCCCGACCTTCAATAGCACTAAAGGAAGTTACAACCCTCTGGAGGAACCACTTGGCAACCCTTCTCCCACTCCAGTGTCAGGAGACCCTTCCACCCTCTATTTAAATGATCCATTGTTGCGTGTTATTGCTGATGCTCTCGTTCACACACGTGCTACCACCCACCATCATCAGCAAATTCTGTAGGATTTCGTAGGGTGAATGTGACGAGTGTTAGAAAGGGGGAAGAAGGTACAGCCATCCCTGTTCCTGATCCAGAGGTTAGCACGTTAGGTCAGGTGATAGGATCTTTCATCCTTTGGCCTCACAATCTTATTGGTTTAGACGCACCAGCTCCAATGGTAGGAATTACCTTACTATTACTGAAAATCTGTTAGCATCCTAATAACAATTTGTTTTTTGATGTTCTAAAAGGATGACGAAGATGCAAGGAAATGGCCCTACTTAGCATGGCTACAACAGATCTACAAGGGCATTAAATAGATTGACCTGAAGATGCCTCAAGGGATTGTAGGCCTTACATTGGAGTATCCCTACATGATTAACAATACAGATCTCAAGTAGTTTATCATGTTAGAGGAGATAGATGCAGGCTGGGTGAAATTTACAGCCCGGTACGTTTTTTTTTTCAATTTTCCCATAGAATTCATTTAGTGGTTTTTTGATTTCATACATTCAATAATTCATTCCTTATTTTAATTCTATTATAGCACCTTCCACAGTCTCTACACAAACATGGAAAGATGTGATTGGTATGGATTCTTATGTCCTGCAAATACGACAGGGGATACTTGTACTATGGCGCATAGGACTCACTATGTCAACTACGCAAAGGGAGAGACCAAACTTCATTGTTATCTAGCACCCATTGTTCAACAGTTCATATTTTCATTTTGTCAATTTAAGAAGTTTAATAAATAATTGTCTTGTCATCTAACTTCATTTTAATGTGTACATGTTGTTATAGTTATCACTGAAGTTTGTGTATTATATGTCCTCACCGCAACGTAGTCTATTGGTTTGATCCCTTGAGTAAAAAGCCAGACAAAGATACAAAATCTGTCTTTGACACGTAAGTTATTCTCTTTGTATTTCATTGACTCTTAAACAAAATGAATAGTTCTAATTTCTGTTCATTTTGATTTTCATGATAGTGCTTGTCAAACATATAGAGTCCTAGGCGAGTCACGCGAGGGTACAATTGTTAAAAAGCCAAAGTGGTTTTATTTGATAGTAAGTAGTTTCGATCCTAATTGTTTCATTGACGGTCCTTTTAGACATACCTTTATTGATTTTAACAACCAATTGCATGCCTTTGATTTAAAGTGCCCTCGGCAACTTGGCAACACTGAATGTGGATATTATGTTATACTTTATATGTATAACATCACTCAAAGTGGAACTACTAGTGATTTTGAAAAGGTAATCACTTCTTCATTCTCAAATGATAATATTTTTGGTGTTCTAATCGAAATGCTAATTAATTCATTTGCTTGATTCATTTCATCAAAGCTTATTTTCTAATTTTCAGATTTTTGATAATGAAGATGCCTACCTACGTGAAGACCTTGATTTGATTAGAGATCTTTTGGCTGGACATCTTCTTCAGCATATAGAGCAGTAAACTTTTTATTTATATCAGTTTGTAGTTGTGTGATGACAGTGTTTTGACACTTTCTGGTTGTTATTGTTGATATATATAGTAGTAGGTGTTAGATATGAATAGTTTTGATGATGTCAAATATAGATGTTAAATATGAGCAAAAAGTTTGTATAATATACTTACCTTCCACATTGACTGACTACTATATTTAATGTTGCATATTTTGTAGATGAGTCATAAACCCTATTGTGGGATGATATTATAATGCCTCATAAATGGAGAATAATCATCAAGAAGAAAATCAAGAGGCAAGGAATTGAAGAAAGAAGAAAGAAAGATGAAGATTGAAGATATTCATCAAGAAGATTGAAGTTGGGTTATGAAGAATGATCATCAAGAGGAAAAACAAGAAGAAAGAAAGAAGAACTTGCAAGATCACATGAGAATATTAAGATTCAAGCTCCTAGAAGTGATACCGGAGGTTTCTATGATCATACGGATGTTGGAATGAGTCAATACGAAGCTAAAATGATGTATACGGAAGCTATGGTACCTTTGGGGATGATTACCCGAGTAATCACTCGAGTAATATGTCATTTTCTGATTTTGGACGTGTTTACTCGAGGCCTTACTCGAGTAATCTGCCGGGTTACTTGAAGATTACCCGAGGCGGAACTTGAAGTAAATGATACTCTGTTTTCGCGCGTCAGAACATAGGTTCGGTATTTTGATGATATCTCTCCAACCACATGTCGGATCGAACTGAAACCGGTGACATATGAAACTAGACTTCCAACACGAACTTTTGACACCAAGATCACATTCAAAGAAGTTCAGATGAGGGAGATATGATCTGTTGAAGTTGACGCATGAATCACCGTCATATTCCAGGATTGCTTTGGTATTTTGGACATAACTCTCAAAATACATATCGGATTGAGACGAAACCAGTTCCATATGAAAGTAGACTCAAAGAGCGTTCCATGGATATATAATATGTCACATTTGAAGCTATATCCTAAGAGCTATGCCATCTGGAAGTTGCTGCTCGTGATTTCAGGATTGTCTAAGAACAGTAGATACTCTTTGGATCATAACTTTCTGTACACAACGATTTTGGAGATGATTCTTGTTGCATTGGAATGTAGATAATGAGGGCTTTCCAATGATATATAATTTGCCATGTTTTGAGTCAAAATCAAGAATTCACTTGAAGGCACTACTCGAGTAATTGGTTGATATCAAAAGACTTTACTCGAGTAGGTACTCGAGTAATCAGATAGAAAATTTCCAGTTGCTCTCGGCCTGCAACATTACTCGAGTAGCTACTCGAGTAACCATGTGGAAAACTTCCAGTTGCCATCCGGTTGACAAAGATACTCGAGGAGCTACTCGAGTAACTCTGTTTCTGAAAAATGTTGCTCTCGGCGTTTTGTACCACTGCAACAATTTACTCGAGTATGTACTCGAGTAAAGCACTGTGCTAGCATGTTTTTTAGACGAAAACTTCAAGTCGGTACTGGAGTAAATCACTGTACATGAAGAGTCATTAACGAAAACTTCAAGTCGGTACTGGAGTAAATCACTGTACATTGACGAAAACTTCAAGTCGGTACTGGAGTAAATCACTGTACATGAAGAGTTATTGACGAAAACTTCAAGTCGGTACTGGAGTAAATCACTGTTCATGAAGAGTTTTTGAACGAAAACTTCAAGTCGGTACTGGAGTAAATCACTGTTCATGAAGAGTTTTTGAACGAAAACTTCAAGTCGGTACTGGAGTAAATCACTGTTCATGAAGAGTTTTTGAACGAAAACTTCAAGTCACTACTGGAGTAAATCACTGTTCATGAAGAGTTTTTGAACGAAAACTTCAAGTCACTACTGGAGTAAATCACTGTTCATGAAGAGTTATTGACGAAAACTTCAAGTCACTACCCGGGTAAGTCAAGTTCAAAAAGTACATTTACTCGAGGTGGTACCCGAGTAACCTGTGAAGAAACTTGATGTTTACTCGAGTACGTACTCGAGTAATGCTTCCCAGAAAAACAGAGCAACGTCCCGAAAATTCTGGAAATCAATGGAATGATCATATAACTCATTCTTATTACTTCTAATCACTCTAACACTTCATTGTATTAGTGTTTAATACATTTTTCCAGTAAAACAATGAAGAGATGATGAGAAGAGTCAAAAGCTGAATTTACGGAAGAGAAGCGTCAACGTTCACAACGGCTAGTTTTCAAAAAGCCAAACTCCAACGGATATATTGAAATGCTCAAACGGTCATCAACCTTCATCAACTATAAATAGAAGAGCATTTAGAGTTCAGAACACTAAATGAGAACACCAACGAGAAACATGCGAAAATCATGAATCATCCCAACTACTCTCTGTTCTTATCCATTTTCTATATCATGTATATTTGAGAGAGAGATTGTTTTCATTGTGCTTCAGTATTCATCTATTCACTTCAGAGAGAGAAGATTGACTGTAATCTTTCATCATCAAAGTTGTATCCTTACGGTGTGTAAGGGGGAGCAACTTGGTTGTAATCTTACTGTGCGTAAGGGGGAGTAATCTCAGTACGAGAATTGTAAAGGCTTCACAAGTGCCCGGATCAAACTTGTGAGAGTGTAGTGGTTCTCAAGTACCCAGTTAAACTTGAGGAAGATAGTGGATTGAAAATCTCAGGAGGAGCCTGGGGACTGGACGTAGGTCATCGTGGATTGGGCCGAACCAGGATAAATCACAGTTTGCATATTCTCTTCCCTAAGCTCTTATACTTCCAGCATATATCATTTAAATATCTAACTGTGATTTATGATTCATTACTTTCATATTTATTGCTTCCTCTAAAATGAGAAAAGAATCTCAAAGTTCTTAACCTTTTATCTTACACCCAATTCACCCCCCCTCTTGGGTGTCAGCCGGTTCTAACATTTGGTATCAGAGCCGGACTCTTGTTTAAAGGACTTAACCGTCTCAAGAGTTTATAATGGCTGATTTTGGGTGTTATATACTTTCTGAAGGTTTTGACTATACAATTCCACCTATTCTGAAAGATATTGATTTTTGGTTTTGGAAAGCTAGAATGATATCTTTTATAAAATGCTTTGATTATGATATGTGGGATGTTTTTACAAATGTCTTTGATTTCAAACCGAGAAAGGATTGGACAGAAAGAGAAAAGAAAATGTTTTCGTTAAACATTAAAGCAATGAAAATTTTGTATAGTGCTTTAACTGAAAATGATTTTGAGAAAATTAGATTTTGCTCTACTGCAAGAGATATTTGGGATACTCTTGATTCAATGTATACTTCTAACAAGTGTGTTGAAGTTGAAAGTGTTGACAGTTCATGTGAGACTACAAGCTATATATCCACGATTCATGAACAAGTGGAAGTTGACAATGAAGAAGGAGAAATCATAGAACACTTCCATGATCTTGTCAACATAGAAGAACAAGAGGAAAATGATTCCCGAAAAGAGCTCGTTATGGACGGACAAGAAAATTCACTCTCTGGAGCTCAACATGAACTTAAGGTAAAAAGTTCCAATTCTTGTGATTTTTGTAAAACTGATTTTCAAAGCTTGCATAAAATTGTTTTTCAACCAATTATTGATTCTAATGAGAAAAGCAAAAAGATTTTCAATCATGCTGGAAATTCATGCGGAAAGAAAGAACTTAGGCAAACTGATCATTTGAAATCATCTTTTCTTGATCAACACAATACTTGCATAGAATCTCATAATACATATCATCATATTATTTGCAATTATTGTGGTAAATCAGGTCATATTTCTCACACATGCTATATTAGAAGAAATTCTAATTTGAGAAATAAATATGCTTGGGTTCCAAAAAGACAAGTAATGTCTAATCCTAACAATCAAGGACCCAAGTATATGTGGGTACCAAAATGTTCTTCTAGTACTTTATGTATGCAGATTGAATATAAGAAGAATGAACATAAGGGTACGGAGATGATGAAGAAGAAACCAAGAGTTTCTCATGCACCAAGAAAGAGGTTCATACCATATATATCGAAAAGAAGAACTCTCGGAGCACCCATTGCTGGAACTGCAAAGTTTAATCACAAAGAAATGCAATGGAGAAAAAGAGTACGTCCTACCTCAAGAATGGACTACCATAGAGTACCTCTCAACTATCTTGAGGAGAACAAGAAAAGGAGGATCTCTCAAGCATCAAGTAAAAGACTCCTGGAGTCTATGTATTTTGAGAGACGATTGCCAACACCCAAAGTAAGATATTCAAAGTATCAACATCCTAGAAAGATGCAGTGGGTAAGCAAAAGCAATCCTCCAAGTATCTAAGGCAAAGGTACACAATGATAAAATCTCCTATACTATTGTCTATTTATTGAGGTTTTATATTTTGGAATCTTAGGAATGGACATTCCAAATGATTTTGAAATTGTGTTTTCACATCCCTTAAAAAAGTCATTTAATAGATTTATTTATAAAGGGATTGCAATGCTCAACAGGATAATTCTTTATGCATATATAATGATTTGAAAAGAAAATATTTCTTTTATGCATAAAGACATGTTTAATTCATTATGCGCAATTGCCTCGAATTGATTATATTCTTAGAGCATGAGAATTTTATCTTGATTCCTACAAGCTAACAAGAAATGGATCCAATCAATGTTGGATACCATAAAGAAAAGAAATTTATACAGTTCTGTAGAATAAGAAAAAGCTTCTCAAGACTATGACCACATGAACACAAATTCATATCTTGATGATGCTGAAATTCGGAGTTTGGATTTTGGTGCTGATTGTGCAAAGGAGAGAAATCAATATTATTCCACCAAAATCAAGCAAGCTGTCACAAGGACAAGAGGAATTACGGTGATATCTAATCCTTACTCTATACTGTGATTATATGAATTATTTATTTTGAGTAATGAGTATTTGTCCATTATTGCATTCATTTAGCAATCAATCCTTCATGATTGTTAATTTGTTTATAGATTGCTAAATGAACGATAAGTGAAATTGTGCATAGTTTATCTATCAGTTTATGTTTTGAAGTGCACAATTCAAAAATGTGTTTTGGTTTCATTCCATCATGTTTTATAAAATTGCATACCATTAGCAATCAATCATTTATGGTTTTCAAATTGTTTTTAGATTGCTAAATGGACTTAAAATGAAATTGTGTATTTGAGTTTTGAAATGTATATTTCAAAAATATACTTAGATTCCAATTCATCTTTCAAAAATATACTTAGATTCCAATTCATCTTTCAAAAATATACTTAGATTTCAATTCTTCTTGTTTATAAAAATGCATACACATTATTTGAAAATTACTTATATATTGTTTGCATTTAAATTGGTTTCAAAATTGGAAGTTAATATTTATGTATACTAAAAGTTAGAAATGCTTCAAATCCATCACTAGAGTTTTCCCCATCATTCACATATTATTTCTTGATTTTAAACTTGTTATTGCTTGAACTCCTCAACCATTATTTTCTAACAAATTAGACCTTATGTCTAACAAGTTATCTATCCATGAGTTTCAAGTGTATTTCCCAGAAAAGAATTTCAATATGTGAAAGCCTTATGCCTGATGCATAAATCTTTGGTTGGCTATGTTATTCCAAGCATTATGAATGATTATTAATGCATTAACCATTATTGTGGAATAACTTTTCAGGATAATATTCTAGAACTCTAGTCATTTGGATCAATGAGTATGTGTTTCATCATCTATAAATTCTTATACTCATCTTGTTGCTCAAATGTATTTCCATTTGTCTTCATTCATTCTTAGAGTAACTAGATCCTTCTATTCAAATTCTTGAGTTGAATATTCCTATTCTTCAAGACACATCTCTAAAAGTCAAGTTTATCTCTTGGTCAATAGCAAAGTCATTGTGTTTATATACATCCTTGAAATTAAGCCTTTTTGGCTAATTCATTTTCAATCTGACTTTTGCTCTTGGGAAAATTCTCAAACATGTTAAACTCCAATGTCTAACATGTTATCTTAGTTGTTCTCTAAAAAGGAAGCTGTCTGGTATATGTATATTTAAATTGTTGACTTCCACCATTTTTAACATAAACATTGATTATAAATATATTTCAAAGATGAGTTTTGCATATATTCAAAATCTCAATTTTACAATGCATTGTCATGATTTGAAATTAAATATGAGATTTGAATCAATGTGCGTATCTCATGATCATTCTTGAAAAATTTGATTTCATTCATGATTTATCATTTTATAATAGTTGGTCATTATAAATAGATTTTCAACTCTCTTTGATCTGACTTACCTGCCTTGCATGAAAATCTTATCAATGACATATCTTTTAAAGTGTATTTACAAAGTGTCATTGATCTTTGAAATCATCATTCTTGGTATTATTTGTTCGTTACCCTTTATGATTTAATTGCTTGAATTTATTTAATTGGGTAAAATTATATTTTGGTCTTTGTTGATTATTATACTCTTTACTCAAATATCATATGATTCAATTATATAAGAGCATAAGAGTTATAACGTCTAATATTTATGGACCCAAGAGAAAGTTGGGTACCAAAGAGTATTTATTTATACTTTTGCAGGAGTTGATCAAAATGCTCTACTTTTGGATACAAAGATCAAAGGCTAACAGAGAAGGCATGACTAGCAGTGTTGCAATGTGAGCAGAAGCAAAATCTATGGTATCGTTTAAGTGACACCATAAGTAAGTAGCTAGTGATGCAGCCAGAGAAAGGGAAAGAAGAAGAAAATCTCTTAAGTGAACCTAGATGAGATTCATCTCAAAGCAACTCAAGGCCAAGAACAAGTATAGCCAATGTAAAACTTTGTTGCCTACCCACCTTCCTTATCGTTCCAAGGTGATCAAAAGATGTTTAGAGGAAGATGCTGAGATGCACAGAATCATCAAGCTTGGTGAGCCTATGAGGATTCTCAACTACAATCCTAGCTCTATGTTTTCACAAAATTACATGATATATCTATACTAGAGCTATGGTGAGCAAGGCCAATTCAATCGCTTCATGAAAGGATTATCACACAATGGCCTATATTATTAGTGAGAAGGAGAGGAATGTCGAAGAGATCATGTCTTTCAAAGAACAAGAGGTATATATATACTTCTACAGGACTTACTCCAAGTAATCAGAAATTACTTCAAGTAATCTGCAATTACTTCAAGTATACCTTCAAGTAATTCACAATTACTCTAAGTAAGTCTGAATCTCACTCACAAGAAGCATAGAGGATGAGAGCTGGGACTTCAAGAATAGATGAGATACAACATTTTGCTAGAGCTGGTCTCCTGGTCCTTCATTCTTTGATCCATCTGTCTAAGGCTTTCTGAGAGAGGAACTTCAACAAATCACACAGAGCTTGATACAAACATGCTGAGTTCATCACTTCTGTGAATGGCAAGATTAGACAACTCTGTGGTTCAATCAACCAGAACTTCAAGGTTTTATTATGAGCTCATCTTGGTATCCTAAAGTGCCTACAGAGATTATGCTTCAGAATCTTTCAGTACTAATCACATCATCAGACAGTGAGTATCCAACGATGCATCAATGGACTTCAGAGGATTATGGCTCGAGTGATTACGATATTACTCGAGTGAGGTATTGTATTCTTACTCAATTAAAATTCTCTGAGTTGCAACACTCGAGTGAGCACTCGAGTGATGGTTGAGTGAAATACTCGAGGGATACAGGGTTACAGCCTTAAAACCCTGAATAGCATCATTATTTTCAATACTTAATTTCTCTCCAAATCTTCATATTTTCATAATCATTCTCTTTACAAAATTTTCAATGGTTTTTTACAAATTTAGGAGAGTTATTAATTGTATGGCTCATGACGATTTTTTAGCCATGCATTCATTAAGGGGGAGCTTCACATTCACATGTGTTTTATATCTTAAAAGCTCATCTCATTTATTGAAAGAAAATTCTTTTAACATACTCATCTGAATTCACTATCTTTTAATTAGTTTTGATGATGAGTTACTATTATATTTTCCTTTCATGATCTTAATTTTTAAAATATCATATAGAAAGAATGGCTTTGGTTTATGCAATAAATTTGATACTTGATTGCACTAACCACTCTCCTTTCAAGAATGCTTTTATAGTAGGAGAATTGGCTCTATGCAAGCTCGTTCCTCAACACACTAAAAGGAGAATGTATCAACTTTGAGGACATATGCTTTAGCGCTCAATCAAGGGACAACAACATTTCAAGCAACAAGAGTCTAGACACCACTTGAGAAAATTGCATAGCAAAAATGTGATAAATACAACATCATGGATCTAACACAACAAGAAGAGAAGGCAATGGATTTCATGGATCAGTTATCAGCTTGCTACATCCAAGTGAGCGTTGAGCATGCTGAACAGAAGATCAACTCAATTGGAGAATCTTGGCAACAACATGAACATACATCAGAGTTGCATAGCAAGACGTGTGGAGAACACAACATCATGAACTAGCATCGCTAAAGAATAAAGCAACGGCTTTCATGGAGCGCTTCATCATTTTCCAAAAACTACATGAGCATTTCTAAACCCTCTCTTTATATTTTGAGCTTACTTTGCCTATCCTTGATTATGAATGTTTTTCTTGAAAACCTCTCCAAATTGTTTCAAATTTGTTTTCATGAAAATTATTTTTCATTTACATCAAATTATAAATGAAACTACTTTCAAAACGGGGGAGAGAAAACTTGTTTTCCTGATGCATTTATTTTGATTAATGGGGAAAATGACATTTCTCATATTGACTTCATATTTACTTCTCTATAAGTCTTTCTTCTTTATACTTCAAACTTTTTGCTGATGTCAAATAGGGGGAGAGAAAGGCAAGAAAAATATAAAAATAAAAGGCAAGAAAAATATAAAAATATATTGTTCTTACTTAGTTTTTATAACTCATATATATTTTTCTTGAAGGATTTGTCATCATCAAAAAGGGGGAGAATGTTAGATATGAATAGTTTTGATGATGTCAAATATAGATGTTAAATATGAGCAAAAAGTTTGTATAATATACTTACCTTCCACATTGACTGACTACTATATTTAATGTTGCATATTTTGTAGATGAGTCATAAACCCTATTGTGGGATGATATTATAATGCCTCATAAATGGAGAATAATCATCAAGAAGAAAATCAAGAGGCAAGGAATTGAAGAAAGAAGAAAGAAAGATGAAGATTGAAGATATTCATCAAGAAGATTGAAGTTGGGTTATGAAGAATGATCATCAAGAGGAAAAACAAGAAGAAAGAAAGAAGAACTTGCAAGATCACATGAGAATATTAAGATTCAAGCTCCTAGAAGTGATACCGGAGGTTTCTATGATCATACGGATGTTGGAATGAGTCAATACGAAGCTAAAATGATGTATACGGAAGCTATGGTACCTTTGGGGATGATTACCCGAGTAATCACTCGAGTAATATGTCATTTTCTGATTTTGGACGTGTTTACTCGAGGCCTTACTCGAGTAATCTGCCGGGTTACTTGAAGATTACCCGAGGCGGAACTTGAAGTAAATGATACTCTGTTTTCGCGCGTCAGAACATAGGTTCGGTATTTTGATGATATCTCTCCAACCACATGTCGGATCGAACTGAAACCGGTGACATATGAAACTAGACTTCCAACACGAACTTTTGACACCAAGATCACATTCAAAGAAGTTCAGATGAGGGAGATATGATCTGTTGAAGTTGACGCATGAATCACCGTCATATTCCAGGATTGCTTTGGTATTTTGGACATAACTCTCAAAATACATATCGGATTGAGACGAAACCAGTTCCATATGAAAGTAGACTCAAAGAGCTTTCCATGGATATATAATATGTCACATTTGAAGCTATATCCTAAGAGCTATGCCATCTGGAAGTTGCTGCTCGTGATTTCAGGATTGTCTAAGAACAGTAGATACTCTTTGGATCATAACTTTCTGTACACAACGATTTTGGAGATGATTCTTGTTGCATTGGAATGTAGATAATGAGGGCTTTCCAATGATATATAATTTGCCATGTTTTGAGTCAAAATCAAGAATTCACTTGAAGGCACTACTCGAGTAATTGGTTGATATCAAAAGACTTTACTCGAGTAGGTACTCGAGTAATCAGATAGAAAATTTCCAGTTGCTCTCGGCCTGCAACATTACTCGAGTAGCTACTCGAGTAACCATGTGGAAAACTTCCAGTTGCCATCCGGTTGACAAAGATACTCGAGGAGCTACTCGAGTAACTCTGTTTCTGAAAAATGTTGCTCTCGGCGTTTTGTACCACTGCAACAATTTACTCGAGTATGTACTCGAGTAAAGCACTGTGCTAGCATGTTTTTTAGACGAAAACTTCAAGTCGGTACTGGAGTAAATCACTGTACATGAAGAGTCATTAACGAAAACTTCAAGTCGGTACTGGAGTAAATCACTGTACATTGACGAAAACTTCAAGTCGGTACTGGAGTAAATCACTGTACATGAAGAGTTATTGACGAAAACTTCAAGTCGGTACTGGAGTAAATCACTGTTCATGAAGAGTTTTTGAACGAAAACTTCAAGTCGGTACTGGAGTAAATCACTGTTCATGAAGAGTTTTTGAACGAAAACTTCAAGTCGGTACTGGAGTAAATCACTGTTCATGAAGAGTTTTTGAACGAAAACTTCAAGTCACTACTGGAGTAAATCACTGTTCATGAAGAGTTTTTGAACGAAAACTTCAAGTCACTACTGGAGTAAATCACTGTTCATGAAGAGTTATTGACGAAAACTTCAAGTCACTACCCGGGTAAGTCAAGTTCAAAAAGTACATTTACTCGAGGTGGTACCCGAGTAACCTGTGAAGAAACTTGATGTTTACTCGAGTACGTACTCGAGTAATGCTTCCCAGAAAAACAGAGCAACGTCCCGAAAATTCTGGAAATCAATGGAATGATCATATAACTCATTCTTATTACTTCTAATCACTCTAACACTTCATTGTATTAGTGTTTAATACATTTTTCCAGTAAAACAATGAAGAGATGATGAGAAGAGTCAAAAGCTGAATTTACGGAAGAGAAGCGTCAACGTTCACAACGGCTAGTTTTCAAAAAGCCAAACTCCAACGGATATATTGAAATGCTCAAACGGTCATCAACCTTCATCAACTATAAATAGAAGAGCATTTAGAGTTCAGAACACTAAATGAGAACACCAACGAGAAACATGCGAAAATCATGAATCATCCCAACTACTCTCTGTTCTTATCCATTTTCTATATCATGTATATTTGAGAGAGAGATTGTTTTCATTGTGCTTCAGTATTCATCTATTCACTTCAGAGAGAGAAGATTGACTGTAATCTTTCATCATCAAAGTTGTATCCTTACGGTGTGTAAGGGGGAGCAACTTGGTTGTAATCTTACGGTGCGTAAGGGGGAGTAATCTCAGTACGAGAATTGTAAAGGCTTCACAAGTGCCCGGATCAAACTTGTGAGAGTGTAGTGGTTCTCAAGTACCCAGTTAAACTTGAGGAAGATAGTGGATTGAAAATCTCAGGAGGAGCCTGGGGACTGGACGTAGGTCATCGTGGATTGGGCCGAACCAGGATAAATCACAGTTTGCATATTCTCTTCCCTAAGCTCTTATACTTCCAGCATATATCATTTAAATATCTAACTGTGATTTATGATTCATTACTTTCATATTTATTGCTTCCTCTAAAATGAGAAAAGAATCTCAAAGTTCTTAACCTTTTATCTTACACCCAATTCACCCCCCCTCTTGGGTGTCAGCCGGTTCTAACAGTAGGTTGTATGAGTTGTTATTGTATGTATATAGTAAAGATTGTAGTGCTGGATGTCCTTACCATTTTGTAACGGACATTGTGGTTTATGAATCCATCTTCTATTGTGTTTCTGCAGTTTGAATTTGCTAGGTAATACAGAATGTAAATGATGGTATAAAAAAAACCTAACCTTTTAACGTCCAAAATTAAGAATTGGGATGTCTAAAGTCTCACTTTAGACGTCTCATTTTTTTGGGACGTCTTTTCTTACAACATACTACGCCCCCAACATATACGTCCCCCCGTTTTTGGACGTTAAAAGTGCCAAATTTGGGATGTTAAAACCCCTTTTTGTAGTAGTGAATATCAACAACATAGGTAATCTATAAATATATGCATATAAACTATCATTTTCCAATGTGATCATAACTGCATATATATATATTAACAACTTTATAGGCATACATTGACAACTCCAAGGGCCTTCAGTGACAACTCCATGTCCAAACATTGACAACATAATTTATATCATATTACAAATTTTCATAAATAAATGTGGGATATAAAACCATATTATATGCAACCTTCATTTACATTTGAAAATGCATGTACAAGGAACTAACAACAAATTCACAGCTCGTGACAAAAAATCAATTGGTTTGGATTTCTATCTGATCAGATTTCCAATCGAATTTCTAGATTTGACTGTTCCCCCAACATATGTTGTAATATCCCAAAAAGTGATTAAGGGCTAATGACTTTAAAAGTGGATATAATTATTGTTGAATAAATACTTTTGGAGAATGTGTGATGGGAATTTAGATATTTTAATGATTCCAATGGCTTCCTTGTGAAAATTCATGTGGGGAGAGTGTTTATTGTGAAATTGGAACCATTGGGAACAATCGTGCTAAAGTTGAAAACTCTGTCCATTGAAACTCTGTACAGGGCAGCCAATTTGTATGGACGTTTTAAATAGACAAATGGTGTCTAAAAATTCTGAAATTTTCCAGTATTAAAGTTCACATGTCAAGCTTCAAAATGAACATATAATTTGTATCATTTTGATTTGTGACCTAAGAGTTTTGGATTTTTGAAGTTTGCCCAGCGAAATTAATTATTTTCTGGAACAGTATGCAAAGATTGAAATTCTGGGAATTTTGTGGTGATTTTCAGTAATGGCCAATATTTTTCCTATGAAGAGGACTTAAATATCTTTCATTTGGATTTGGAATCACCTCATTTCGATTTTTCTAGAATTAGTTATGATTTTTCAAAGTTTGGGCAGAAAATCTGCCAGAAAATCCGAAAATGGGAATTATGACATCATCTCATTAAAAGATGATGTCAGCATGGATTATTAATCAAATTGCTCATCTTCTTCAGCCATTTCACGCCATTTCCAGTTGAAGATAGTGAGAGAAAGTTGAGAGCTCTTAGAGAGAGAAAGAGGAGAAATCTCGCAAGGTAAGCCGATTTCTCCGACGATCTAGCTCCTAACGCGTATAACCTTGTTCCTAAGCTTCTCTTCTATGTTATTTAAGGTGTTTGAGAAGACAATTTGGTGTTCAAGGGGCTAGGGTTTTCAGCCACTCTTGAGAAAAGCTAGAAGGAGCTTGAGGTAACTTCCAAACTTTCGTATATTGCTTATTCTGGCTGCTGTGGGCAATTTAATCGGTGAAATTTCGCCGGATTGCCATTGGTTTTAAAGTTTGGAAATGATGTGGCCTAGGGGTTATGCTGCCCAAATTGGGTCTTAATGTTAGTTGTAACCTAATGTAATGGTTAATAAAGTGGTTAGGAGTAGAAAGGAACGCGTTTACGGAGCCGAAATCGTAAAACCCCAATTTTTCCCGGAGAACATGTATATTTCGGCCAAGGCTGTAAATGGGTCTTAGAGTTGGATTTTCAATGATTTTATGATTCCATTGGATTCAGTGGGCGAAAATAGGTGGGGTTACAGTTGGGCACTTTTTCAAAAAAGGCCGAGAAAGCATAATTACGGAAACACCCCTAAAACCCTAAAAGTAGGGCTGCCAAGGGCAATTTCGTAATTTGACATTGAATTTGATAATTCTGAGTACGGAAATGGATTCCTTGGGCGGAAATATGTTAGGATAGCCCAGATTAGAATTTCGAGAAAAGTGCAACCGGTCCGGGTATGGCGGGCCCAGGCCGGGTCCCCGGGGGTATTTTTGTAAATTTTCATTATAGACTCATATAACCCTAAGTAACACTATGGAAGTGTCTAAATAGTGCATTTGGAATTGTAGGATTCGATATTTGCCGCCCTCGTGAGCCAACTGCGCTGAAGGACGTCAGGAAAGGATCAGGTAGTGACTCTCTCTCTTATACTATGTGTAATGCTCTGTATGTGTGTGTTATCACTGTTCTGTGATGAATCTTTGATGCTGCTGCGGTTACAGCTGGTGATAGCTGTCGTTTACAGCGCAAGCTGTCGTTTACAGTGCAAGCTGTCGTTTACAGCGCAAGCTGCGTTATTGTGATTACAGCGTAAGCTGTCGTGATGGTGATTACAGCGTAAGCTGTCGTATTGTGTATACAGCCGTGAGTGCTGTCGTTTGTGGTGAAAACCATGTATCTTTGAGATTGATGTTGCTGTTATTGCTGGTTGTGATTTATATACATGCTTGGTATTTATACATTGTATGAGTGGTTTGTTACTACTGAGATTCTCTCGAATCTCATTCCTTCCTATGACTAACCTTTCAGACAGGGCATGTGGCTCAAAGGAGAAGAGGCCGACCCGAAGCACTTAGGACCCTTAGGGGTATAGTTGATTTTGGAATGTTGGTTATATCTTTTGAATTCGGGATTACTGTATAATCTGAAATATGAATAGTATATTCAATTTTGGATGTAATCCCCTAGTGGATACTTAAACCTCAGGTTATATATGTATAGAATCCGGGAGTTGCCGGGGAATTGGTTTTACACTCTGTCATACGTGAATGTAGATAAACTGCACATGTGATTATATTCGAATTTTGAAATGGAGACCAGGAACAGGAAAGAGATTTTGAATGATTTTGTGAAAACCCTACCACAAAGTAGGAGATTGAAACGAGTTTAAGTTATCCGAAGGTCTCTAATCTACTTTAATTATTTAATATCGAATTATAATTACATGATTAAAGGCAGGGTGTTACATATGTCATATCACCATCTCCACTGACTTCAAACCTTCTCCCATATAAAGGAAATATAGTAGATTCTTACTGGAGGGATAGCCATAACCACTGTCCACCTGAACAAAACATTTTTCATTAACAAGTTCAACAGCCTTATTCACAACTGTCATTACCCCTATTAACAACCCATTCTTACTACATAATAAGGACTTCCAGCTATACAACTTTCACACCCTGTTCGTTAAATCCCACTTCTAATGACTAAGAAAAGCACAAACTACCAAAAAACATCGCAAACTTTTCAAACCCTCGCCAAACAACATTACACCGCAAGGAAAACATTTAAATATGGTGTATAGTTGTCATTAACAAGTTCAAGAACCTCCATTGACAACTATAGCAGCCTCTATTAACAACACCTTTTTTCCTACACACATCATGTTATGTAGCCACACACCTTTCACCCTCTTCTTCATTTCTTAGCCTTTCTATTATAGAAACAAAGCATAATGAACCTACAAATAGAGCATAATGACAGCATAAACATAGTATACTAAACCATACTCAAACAAGTTGAAACCTCAGTCAAAGCATATCTATTGTATTTACTAGGTGTGCCTTTTAAATTTAGATGCATATAGAGGACAATACCCACAAAAAGAAGACTTCTTTTTCAATTTATCACGACTAAAAAAAAAGATGAATCAACAAAAGCTATAGTTATAAAAAAACATTTAAATATGACATATAGTTGCCATTAACAAGTTTAGCAGCCTCTATTGACAACTATCTCTGCCCTTACTAACAACACCTTTTTTCCTATACACATCATGTTATGCAGCCACAAACCTTTTACCCTTATCTTCATTCTTTAGGTCTTCTATTACAGAAACATTACACAATGAACCAGAGAATGGAGCATAATGACAGTAAAAATAAAGCATACTAAACCATACCCAAACACATTGAAACCACAGCCAAAACAACAACATTGTATTTACTAGGTCTACCTTTTTAGTTTACAAGCAAATGGAGGACAATAAATGGAAAACGCTATTAGTTTTTTCCATTTTTCAAGAGCACAATAAAGATGAATAAAGCTAAAATATGTTTAACCACTCAATATAAAACATGAATCAAATAGAATAATGAAGACAAGAGAGTGTTAGCATCAATTCCATACCTTACTCTTCAACCTTGGTTGATGATCTTCATTCCATTGTTCATGCCATTTTCAGAGCTATTCCTTTCTAAATTTTACACCATTTTCCATCCCTCTCTCTATTTATCTAATAGGGGTATCTTAGACTTTTGACATTTCCAATTTATAACAAAATAGTCCTAAGGTATTTCACCATAATTTTGCAATTTCTTGTGACCATTTCTTTGTATTTTCCCTTCCATAAGACTACAATGTAACTCTCTCTAACATATACCTTTAGACTACCACTGTAGGTGTAAGATATTTCTTGATTGTTAATTTTGTCTTCCTCCTGACAAATACGACACTCCACTTTCAGGATCAGTGGCTCATCTTCACTACCACCCTCATCATGCTCCTACCTAGCATCATCGATTGCTGTTAGCAGAGCAGAACTAGAAGGTACAACAAAAATCCCAGGCTTACCTGCCAGAGATGGGTCAGATAGCGACTGAGCAGGCAGCATCACCAACTCAACATTCACAAGGAGTCCAAGACGATTGACATATAACACCAGATGATTGCTCATTGATATGAAACCCACAATCTTGAAGTAAGAATAAAATAAAATAGAAATTGAAAAAGGGGGGAAATGGGAAATGAAGCCCCTGAACCCTTAAGAATGGAGAGATCAAAGGGGCATTAAATGAAGAGGTTTTTTCCCAGAAATTGAGTGGAAATTCTACTGTAAAAAAGGAAGAGAAACTTTAGTGAAGATAATGGAAGAGGAAAAGAGAAGCATAAAGATTGTGTCGTGTGTCTTGGGTTCCTCTTTTTCTTACCAACACTTTTTCGGTAGTTTGATTCTTGAACTTTTTTTAGGGTTAAGCTGCAACTTAAATAATAAGGTGTTTTGTGTTGGGGCGTCTGCCACTGTTAAATTTTAATAGGTACAAAAATATATATAAACATTATATACAGGGTAATTTTACAATGTTAACTGAAATAGCCATAACTTTATTATATGTGAGTCCCACCCGATGTCTCACTGTGTTATGCCTTTGACCATTCAAAGACACCTCAGTTCCATCTTCCTCTATAAAGACCTAACTTTCCTCCTAACACTCTAAAGTAAAGAAGCAGTAGGTGGCATTATAGGTTTAAGCTTCAGTTGGTAGGCGACACTACTGACTTTGAGAAGCAATAAGAGGCATAAAGAGTGAAGAATAGCAGAAGATAGCGGAGGTAAACAATGATATCAATAAGGGAGTTGAAAATATAGGTTGCCAATGCACGAAACTCACTAGATTTGGCATAAAAAAGTTAAATTGCTACATCGAAGCAACTAACCAAAAAGATATATGTCAAATCCCTTAACATTTCTATATTCGCAGAGTAATAAGTGCATAGTTCCTTAAGGCATATAGAAATAACATAAACATACTGACATTAAGTATGTGTTTGAAATGCAGGAAAATCCCTGTAAGGTTTGAAAAATATGTACAAATTTACAGAGTGTTCAAACTAAACAAAAGTAAAAATATAGATAACAATAGCAGCTCCAGTATACAGCAGAACTCTATGCATCGGTGAGCCCTGCCTCGCCCTTTGAGCTACTAGCCTCGGCTGTAAGGTTCTTATGTTTGAAAGAAGGTAAGATTCAAATGAATCTTAGTAACAACATGCTTTTCAGATGTAAAAAATGCAAAAATAAATATGCAATACACCTTGTCATGTAAGAAGATAGAATGTTGTGTGCACACTCTCTAAGGCCAAATGACTGTTTGTAACCCTGGCTGAACTCTGTCGCCTTCATTGGGTCCTAGACCATAACTAGGTTAATATACATGTCTAAGACACTATGCTCATGTTACAAACAATGGCATACACAAACATAGAATAATCACATAGTATATACAAGAAAACATTGCTACCTGACTCTTTTCTCAATTCCTTAGTTGGTCCTACCCTTGGTTTCTGCTCAAGAAATTTCCAATTCATATCTAAATTAAAGTTAACAAGTAACTGATTATTACTTGTACTATTAATTCCTTTAAATCAAATTCTACTGGCTATCTAATGCAGTTATAATAGTTTCTGCACAATACAATTTCACTGTTTCCTGACAACTGGAAGATATTCAATCAAATTTGGAAATTCATAATTAATTGTACGAAAATCCAATTGGACTTATTGTAAACCCTAAATAAATCTCTTTAAATGTACATTTATGGAAAAATACCTAAGTTTGAATACTGTACTCACATTATTAAAAGAAATTTGCAAAACCTACACTATTCCATATTTCCTTCCAAAAATAGGGCACAACTTTGAAAATTCATTTCTTTTAATATACTTGTCCAAAAATTACAAACTACCTATCAAATTAAAGATCTAGATGTCTACTTTAATCTTAAGGTTTTTTAATTTTTGGACTAGGTTCAAAAAATAAATTTCATTGCACAATACCACTACCTCCAGTGAGACAATCAAACAACATGCACTTATAACTTCATAAATTTCCAAATTTGCATACCAACATTCAAAAATTTTGAACACATGTATACCTACACAATTTCCCCTTTTGAATCCAACGGAAACATCAAAATTACAAAATTTCTCCTCCTTCCCACTATTATGCATTTGGCCAAAACTAGGGTTCTTAGGAGAGAACATGTGTTTTCTTGATTCGTCTTGCTTAACCACTTCCTTTCCATTTCTAATCACATGATTAACTACTTAAACACTAAATGAACATGATTAGGAAATTTTGGTAGCATTTCCTCTAGGGTTTTCATTAGCCCAAATTTACAAAACAATCAAAACCAAGCCAAAACCAACAACAACAACATCACCATCATATAGCACAAGAGAATCAAGTTTATGTGATTACCTCTTGCATTGACAACTTTCTCTCTCCTTATGCCTTCTTTCCTCTCTCTCTACACTCTTGATTTGGTTTGCTATCCATAGATTTTAAGGAGGAGAAGAGAGTAGAGGAAGTTATAAGGTGATGATAAGGCAAAATCACTAAGGTTACAAGCTTTTACCTTGATCTTTGCTCTTAGAACCCTGAGACCCTTCTTGTGCTCTTCAAATGTTCTTGAGCCCTCTCTCTCTCTCTCTCTATATATTTTGTTGTAGCTAATCAAAAATGGGATAAAGAGAAATAGAGAATTAAGAGCTCTTAAAATATCTATTTGCTTTATGTCATGACATAATTTCAAGGTAAATTAATATATGAATTTACTTGGCTCACATTTTTTCCTTCCTCTTGAATTATTCATGGCCACACAATTAATTCCCTTACTTGCCTCTTTGACTATAAAGCATCTTGAAAGGGAAAGAGAAAATGGTCTTGTAATATCTCCATGAATTACATTGTAAATAATCTGTATGACTTTACTTTATGATACTTACCTTTTGACTTTTCAGCTCTCAATTTTAGTGGCTATAAATCACTCCTTCTTGATTAAGCTAAGTAAATTATTTCTCCATTGCTCTCACATTTTTAACCAAAAATGCAAAGGGAAAAGGAAAATATTTATGGCTTCTTGCATTATTGGCAAATTACCATTTTGTGGCTACATTTTTGTAAAAAAATCAAATATATCACAATTCACCATTTTATTCCATTAAATGTATCCATTTCATACAAGGAATATTGGTGGCTAAAAATGGGATGTTACAGCTTGTTGGAAATTATACCCTATGGGCCAATCATTGTACTTGAACATTATTAATTTAATGAATTTTCTCAATTATGTTATAATATTATTCACTTGTTCATTGTGATGACTTTATCTTTGGAAAAATCATAAAAAATGTCCTAAATGTCCCTAATCAAATAACTCTGTAGGTTCAGAGATAAAACAAGACTAGTATGACTTTGATAGGATATGGAGATCGAATCAAAGTCTTAGGAACTTGTAAGAGTACAAGGTTCTAGACCAACCCTCTATGAGAAAGTTGTATGGATCAAGTCATAAGCTTATCTGATATATAACCATGTCACAATGCCCTTTGACCTAAGGTCGTCATGAATTCCTACTTGAGAGTTGCTAAGCTTTGAACTGGTCAAAAGTTACATTTGACTAGGTGATGATAAAGGTTATGATCGGGCTTAGTGGTTTTTCATGCAGAGGAATATGAATGGTCAAGATGGAATTTATCTCTCACATTAGTGGAGAGATATTACTGGGCCCTTCAATAAGTGAGTTTGAGAAATGTACAGCCATGCTACGATAGAAAGAAGGTTCCATTTCTATTGTCATACTACTCAGGAATCAGGAAAGTAATGATCAGGGATAGGAGGATAACATCATACATGCCTCATCCTTGATCGAATTATCTTGTGACAAAAGGGATGTGACATGGTTGTATGACAGGTTGTATCATCTTAATGATCCTCATATAAATTGGATAGTCGTAATGTCTTTCTAGAGGCCGCTTGTGACTTGTGGGTTAGTATAGTTATTGGCCTACTGCCAACTACATATGGACCTAGAGGGTTGTATATAAGAATGGCCCAACACAAGAAAATGTTTAAACTAGGGTGGATGAATTTTATATTTATATAACCTAAAATTTGTGAAAAGAAAATTAATAATATTATATATATATATATATGTATTTTAGAAAGGCATATTTATATTTATATATATGATAATATTATTATATTTTTTTAGTTTTAAATTTAATTATATTAGGTAAATTAAATTTAATAACTAACATGATAGATATATAATATCTCTAATTTAATTTATAATGATAAGTTAAATCTATTGGCTCTTTATTCTGATTAAGTAAATAGGTTAAATTAAAAATGTATGATAGATTTAATTAAACTAAATTTATTAATTAGCTTATGAAGATAATTAAAGGATTAATTAATTTTGAAATTAATCAAGATTAAATTTGAAATTTGAATATAGCCCTCATGGGTTATAAAAAATGATGGAGCAAAAAAACTAATGCACGGATGAGAATTCAAAGCCGTGAGAAAACCCTAGCAGATGTTGGAGGAGCTAGCACGTAGTCTGTGTTAGAGTAATATTTGTGTAGATATTGGTAGAGGGAGCTGATCGGAGGTATTGGTTCCTAGAGATCAAAAACCCTAAATTCGAAAAGATTTGATTCTTCTTAACTCAGTTTAAGCACCATTGATAGATCCTCGATTGGGATTAGCGAAATTTTTAAAATTATTCCGCTATACTTGTCAATTCCAACACGCTCTCCCCCCTTAAATAAATTTCATCTTAGTATTTTGCTTCAAGTACTGGCTCATGAATTCTTGGTAACGCTTCTATATGTCTCCTACTACTTCCCATATTGCTTCTCTGGTAAATATCCCTTCCAGACAACTTTGATGAATGGGATATTCATATGCCTCAATTATTTGTCCTGTCGATCAATGATTCAGTAAGGTGTGACCTCATATGTTAAATCATCCTGCACATCTAGCTCTTCATATTCGATCATATGTTTTGGGTCAGGTTGAAATTTCTTCAACTGTAAGACATAGTAGACATCCTATAGCCTACTCAAGCTTAGGGGTAAGCTATTTAGTATTGCCCCAATCTTAGACAAAATTTCAAAAGGGCTAATGTACCTAGGGCTTTGCTTCTTCACCTTTAAGGCCCTACCAATGCTTGTAATAGGCAAAACCTTCATGAATACAAGATCCCCAACTTTGAACATGAGAGGTTTCCACCTCTTGTCAGTGTAGCTCTTCTGCCTACTCTGAGTAACCGACAATCTTTGTTTGATCAGCTTTATCTGCTATGTGGTTTGATCGACTATATCTGGCCCATACATTTGCCTCTCAGATAGCTCTTTCCATCATAAGGGTGACTGACACTTCCTTCCAAACAACACTTTACAAGGAGCCATTTGAATACTCGAATGATAATTGTTGTTCTTGGGATTGGTATGCAAAGCGGAATAATTTTTAAATTTCACCAATCCTAATCGAGGATCTAACTAAGGCATTTAAACTGAGTAGGAAAGAATCGTATGTTTCTTTCATCCTGATTTTTCAATCTTCAGGAGCAAACATATCGATCACATCCCTCTACTGGTATCTACACGAATATTGGTCCGACACGAACTGCGTGCTAGCACCTCTAATGTCTCATAGGGTTTCCTTGCGACTCTGAACTCTCATCCGTACATGAGTATTTCTGCTCCATCAATTTTATAACCCATGAGTATTTCTGCTATATTGGAATTTCAAAATTAATCTTGATTAATTTTGAAATTAATTAACTCATAATTATCTTGATGAGCTAATTAAATAAATTCGGTTTAATTAAATCTTTCTAATAGTTTTAATTTAACCTATTTATTTAATCCGAATAACGAGCCAACATATTAAATTTATCTTCATAAATTAAATATGAGATATTCTATCTCTATCATATTAGTTATTAAATTTAATTTATCTTAATAAAACTAAATTTAAAACTAATATAATAATATTATCATATATATATATCTAAGTATTTCAAAAATACATATATATATATATCTAAGTATTTCAAAAATACATATATATATATATATATATATATATATATATATATATAATATTAACATTTTTATTTTCATGAATTTTATATTATATCTATAAATATAAAATTCGTCTACCCTAGATTAAACATTGTCCCAAGTTAGGCCATTCTCGTGTGTGACCTTATAGGCCCATATAATGTTGGCAGTGGACCAATAACTGTACTAACCCACTACCCAATTCATATGAGGATCTTTAAACATGATGCAACTTGTTATACAATCATGTCATGTCTCTTTTGTCACACGATATTTGGGTTAAGGATGAGCCAAGGATCATGTCATCCTTTTATTCCTGACCATTACTTTCCTAATCATGTGTAGTCTGACAATAGAAATGGAAACTCCTTTCCATCATAGTATGTCCATACATTACTCAGACTCACTCCTCGAGGGGCCTAGTAATATCTCTCTATTAATGTGAGGGACAAATTCCATCTTGACTATTCATATTCCTCTACATGAAAAACCACCTAGCCCAATCTTAGCCTTTATCATCATCCAGTCAAAGGTGACTTTTGACCAGTTCAAAGCTTATCAACTCTCATGTAGGAATTCATCATGACCTCAGGTCAAAGGGTATTATAGCTGGTTATACAAAGATAATCTTATGACTTGATCCATGTAGCTTTCTAATAGTGGGTCTGTTCGGCACCTTGTATTCTTACAAGTGCCTATGACTTTAATTCATATCTCTATATCCTATCAAAGTTATTTTGGTCTTATTTCATCTCTACTACTGCATATATGACAAACCAGAGACATTTGGGACAATCTTTATGATATATCTAAGGATACAGTCATCACAGTGAACATGCGAATAATATGATAACATAATGGAGAAAATTCATTAAATCAGTAATGTTTAAATAATAATGATTGGCCCTAAGGGCATAATTTCCAACATCTTCCTACTTGCACTAGGTACAATCATTAATTGCCTAATTTCCATTGTCGTAACATGAAGCTCATGCTTTGCCTGTGCAACCAGCTCAGTAATGAGATCAGCAATATTATCTTCTCCTTCTACTTTATATATTATTATATCACCTCTATCATTGATTTCTCTAATAAGATGAAATCACCTGAGTATATGCTTGGTCCTCTGATATGACCTAGTCTCCTTGGCCTATGCTATAGCCCCGCTATTATCACAAAACAAATCTATTGGATTTGAGATGATAGGTACCATCGCTAGATCAATAATGAACTTTTTGATCCAAACGGCTTCTTTAGCTACATCCTGTTAGAACCGGCTGACACCCAAGAGGGGGGTGAATTGGGTGTAAGATAAAAATCTAAAGAACTTTGTAAATCATTTTGCATCTTAGAGGAAGCAATAAATATGAAAGTAATCAATCATAAATCAATAGTTAATATATGCTAGAAATATAAGAGTTTAAGGAAGAGAGTATGCAAACTGTGATTTATCCTTGTTTGATCCAATCTGCGATGGCCTACGTCAATTCCCCAGGCTCCTCCTAAGATTTTCAAATCCACTATCTTCTTGTTTAATCCAGGCACAAGAAAATCCTTTACACCTCACAAGTTTAGCCAGGCACTTGCGAAGGCTTTTACAAATCTCTCACCAAGTTACTCCCCCTTACACACAGTAAGGTTACAACCGAGTTACTCTCCCTTACACACCCCGTAAGGATACAACTTTAATGATGAAAGATTACAATCAATATTCTCTCTCAGAAGTGAATAGATGAATACTGAAGCACAATGAAAATAATCTCTCCCTTAAATATACATGATATAGAAAATGGATAACAACAGAGAGTAGTTGGGTTAGAGTAGATTATTCATGATATTTGCATGTTTCTCATTGATGTAGTTCTTCGTTGAATGTTCCAATATTTATAGATGAGTTGTGATAGCCGTTTGAAGCATTTCAACCTGTCTGTTAGAGTGGCATAGCTTTGTTTGACTGTTCTTCGATTTTGAAAGCTAGCCGTTGTGGTTGGTGAACACTCTGCTTCCATAAAGTCAACTTTTGTCTTTTCACATCATCTCATCATTATATTCCTGGGGAAATGCATTAAACACTAATACAATAAAGTGTAAGAATAATTGGAAGCAAGAAGAATGAGTTTCATAATTAATCCCATGATTTTTGAAAACTTCAGTACGTTGTTCTGTTCTCCTGGGAAGTATTACTCGAGTGGTCACTCGAGTAAGCCTGGGTCATTACTTGAGTGAGCCCTCGACTAATCCCATTCAAAATCTGGCTGAGAGCATTTCCAAATTTATTACTTGAGTGATTCCTCGAGTAAAGTTTCATTTTCTTATCTGGTTACTCGAGTAGTCCCTTGAGTGATGTGAGTCATTTTTTGGCCGAGAGCCACTGGAAGATTTCTTCTCTGGTTACTCGAGTGATCCCTTGAGTAAGCTCTTAAATAATTTTATAGATTACTCGAGTGGTCCCTCGAGTGATATCATTCAAATCTTGGCTGAGAGCATTTTCAACTGTATTACTCGAGTGCTCACTCGAGTAAGCTTCCAAATAAAATTGCAGATTACTCGAGTAAGCCCTTCAAGTGAATTCTTGATTTTGATTCAAAACCTGGCAAATTATATATCATCAGAAAGCCCTCATCATCTACATTCCAATGCAATAATAATCACCTTTAAACTCATTTTGTACATAAAGTTATGATCCAAAGAATATCTTCTGCACTTAGAGAAAGTCTGAAATCACGATCATCAATTTCCAGAAGGCATATCTGTTAATATATAACTTGAAATATATCGAATTATATGTCCATGGAAAGCTCTTTAAGTCTACTTCATATGGAACTGGTTTAATCTCAGTCCGATATGTGTTTTGAACGTTATATCTAAAATACCGAACCTCATTCTGGTAAAAGACGTTGATTCATGTGTCAACTTCAACAGATCATATCTATCTCATCTGAACTTCTTTTAATTTGATCTTGGTGTCTATGCTTCATGTTGGGAGTCTAGTTTCATATGCTACTAGTTTCAGATCAATCCGACGTGTGGTTAGAGAGATATACTCAAAATACCAAATCTCTATCTTGACACGCAAAAAACGGAGTGCTATTACTCGAGTGGGCACTCAAGTAATCTTCAAGTAACTCTGCAGATCACTCGAGTAGCCACTCAAGTAATCACCTCCAAAATGAGGCAGTGCCCTAGTGCTCGAGTAATTACTCCAGTAATCATCCCCGGAGGTCCTATAACTTCCGTATACATCATTTTAGCTTCATACTGAACAATTCCAACTTCCGGTATCACTTCTAAGAGCTTGAATCTCGATATTCTCATTTTATCTTACAAGTTCTTTTTTCTTCAATCTCTTTCTTCTTGTTTTTCCTCTTGATGATAATTCTTCATCACCCAACTAGATATCTTCTTGAATTGATGATCATTCTTCATAGCCCAATTAGATGTCTTCTTGAATATCTTCAATCTTCTTCAATATTTGCTTGATATTCCCATTAGTTCTTGCAATGCCTTCTTTCTTCAATCCCTTGTCTCTTGATTTTCTTCTTGATAATCATTCTCCACATATGAGGCATTATAACATCAACCCAGCATCGGGTTTATGACTAATCTACAAGATATACAAAATTAAATATAGTAGTTAGTCAATGTAGAGAATAAGTATTTATACAAACTTTTTTCTCTTAATACTTGACATCTATAATTGACATCATCAAAACTATTCATATCTAACACATTTGATGCTAGTATATACTCAGCTTCTATTGTAGAATCTGCTACAGTGCTCTGCTCTGAGCTCTTCCTGCTTACTTCTCCATTATTTAGGAGGAATATGCATCCAGATTGTGATTTAAGGTCATCTGGTCAGTTTGGAAACTTCCATTTGTGTACCTAGTTACACAAAGATTATTATCCAATCTACTATCCTCTGAACACACAAAGGCTTTAGGTTGTGTCATGTACACATATTCAAACAGCTTTCCATTAAGGAAGCTTGTTTTGACATCCATCAACCATATTTCATAGTCATAATATGCTGCAATGGCAAGAATGATTTTGATTGATTTGGCCATTGCAATTAGGGAAAGGGTTTCAACATAGTCTACACCATAAGTTTGAGTAAATCCTTTCACAACCGTTATGCCTTGAAGACATTTACATTACAATCCAAGTTAGTTTCTCCTTGAAAACCCATTTGCACCTAATGGTTTTTACACCTTTAGGTGGATCGATTAAGGTCCAGACCTGATTGTTGTATATAGATTGCATTCAGCCACTTCTCTGAGTTTGGTCCTACTATGGCTTCTCGATAGGTGGTTGGCTCATTATGCTCAATAAGCACATATCATGGTTGTTTGTAATCAAAAGTCCATATCTCTTAGGTTGATGCCATGTCCTATTAGATCTATATGGACTTTGTTACTTAAAGAGGCTCAGCAACTTGTTGTGAGCCTTCTCTATTTTCAATCTTTGGCTCTGTGCTATCTTTTAACTCTCAAACTTCTTCAAGATGTACCTTGCTCCCATTGGTTCTTTTAGAGAAAAACTCTCTTACTATAAACTTACTATTTTGGATAACAAATACTTTTTTATCAGTAGGATTATAGATATAGTATCCCTTTATTTCCTTAGGATACTCCACTAAAAGGCACTTTGAGGATCTGGGCGCTAATTTATCTGAGGCTTGTTGCTTAACATATACCTCACATCGCCAAATCTTGAGAAAAGATAAACTATGTTTCTTTCTAGTCCATATCTCATATGGTGTCTTTTCAATTGCTTAAGATGGAACAAATTTAGCGTGAACATAGCTGTCTCTAGGGCATGTCCCCAAAAGGATGGTGGAAGATCTGTTTGACTCATTATATATCGAACTATATCTAATAGTATTCAATTCCTCCATTTAAAAACACAATTCCATTATGGTGTTCCTAGAGAAGTTAATTGTGAGATTATCCTACAACTCCTAAGATGGTCAATGAACTCTTGGCTCAAATATTCACTACCTTGATAAGATTGAAGTATATTAATGATTTTTCCAAGTTGGTTTTATACTTCATTTTGGAATATTTTGAACATTTCAAAAGATTCACATTTATATTCTATTAGATAGATATATCCGTATCTACAAAAGTTGTCTATAAATGTGATGAAGTACAAATAAGCTCCTCTGGTAGCTGTATTCAGTGGTCTGTATACATTTATATATATGAGGCCAAATAAATCAGTGGCCCTCTCACTATTTCCAATAAAAGGTACATTTGTGATCTTTCTTAATAAATAAGATTCACATGTATCATATAATTCAAAATCAAATCAGTTAAGAAATCCATCTTGATGGAGTTTAGAAATACGTTTCTCATTTATATGGCCTATATGATAGTGCCAAAGGTATGTCAAATTTAAATTGTTTGATTTTATCATTTTGATAGTTACATTATAGATATTTCTAGTATTAGGGCATTTCAAATTTAATATATAATGACTAACATGCAAATCACCATAAGCATTGAAATCGTCATTACGATAAATAGAACATTTACTATTCCTATTAATGGAAGCAAAACCTTCTTTATCTAAATAAGGAAAAGAAACAGTGTAGCTACTCAAAGCAGAAGCATAATAGCAATTGTTCAAAACTAACAAAAGCTTACTAGGCATAACTAATTTATAGGTTCCTATAGCTAAAGCAGCAACTCTTGCTCTATTCCAACTTATAGGTCCACCTCGCCCTTCTTCAGCCTTCTACTATCCTTGAGACCTTGTACATTTGTACAAATGTGAGAACCACGTAAGTATCTAATACCCATATAGAGGAAGTAGAAAGATGAATGTCTATAACATAAATACCAGAAGTGATATATCCGATATCCTTCTAGTTCTTTTTCCGATCTTTAAGGCAGATTCTACAATTCCGCATCCAATTGCCGGGTTCATTATAGAATAGCAGACTCCTTCCTTCAAAACTTTGCCTTCTTGAATACAGGCTTGGTTTTGGGCTTGTTTGACTCTTTGGTCTAACCACCTGAGGCATTACCCTTCTATTTGGCCTTACCTTTCCTTTTCATACCCTTTCCTTTCTAAACCATCAAAACAGTGCTGGGTGTTTTCTTGATGTTGTGCTCAGTAGTTTTAAGCATCCTATGCAGTTCAGAAATTGATTTCTCTATGTAATTCATGTTGTAGTTCATGACAAACTGGTTATAACTTTGTAGGAGTGACTTCAAGATTAAATCCATAGCTAACTCCTAGGTCATGTGAAATCCAAACCTCTCAAGGTGATCAATGTAACCTTTCATCTTTAACACATGAGCACTAACTGTTTCACCTTCAGCCATCTTACTGGAATGTAAGGCCTTTATGATCTCATACCTTTATTGCCTTGCTTGTTACTGGAACATTTCCTTGAGATGCACAATCATCTCATGAGCCTCCATAAGTTCTAGATCTCTTTAGAACTCTAGAACCATAGTGGCAAGCATCAGGCAACCTACATCCACAAAGTCATCCTTATGTTTCGTGTAAGCATCTTTCTAAGCTCTTGGAGCATTGGCTATAGGCTCCTTAGGAATAGGTTGATCTAGGACGTAAGCATTTCTTTCCTACTTGAGAACAATTGTCAAGGTCCTGAACATATCAAGAAAGTTTTTCCCATTGCGTTTGTCCTTCTCACAGAGTAATCACAACGATAGTGTAGCAGTATTACTAGTCAACATGATTCTACAATAAAATATAGAAAGATTAGCTAGTAATCTCCCAATAAATTAACAACCCTCAATATAGTAATTAGTGGGCTAAGATCCATATTTCAACTAAATTTATGTCCGCTCTGGTGGGATGCTTCAATTCAAGTTATTTAGGAAGGTAACCTCTTTACCAATTACATCACATGAAACTCTTATATGTTTATGGGATTCGATCATAAGATAATCCACCATGTTTAATCCCATCTAATGCCTTGAGATCCAAAACTATTTTGTTAATCTCAATTAAGTCAAAACAATAATGAATTTTGTGAGTAACAGAATTACTCACGCTTGTATCCCCAAGATAACTTAAATGCATGCACTTTGGTGGTTCCCTTAATTGAGTAATCTTTATTTTTGACAAGTATTCATTAATTGATAGCATTTTGACTTAATATTTCATTTGGAGGGTTCAATCAATTAATTTTGTTTATATAAATGCAATTGTGATCATATCTCATACATTTAAAGACAAAAGTATACATGCAATGATCTAATCAAAAGCATAATTTAAACGTGAAACAACATGGCTCATCTAACCTAAAATCCTCCTAAGCCAATAAGAGGACTTCTCTAAATAAGAAAATAAATACATTGGGAGAAACCTCATTTAAACATACAAGGGGAATGAGATGAGAAGATAATGTACATTGAAACTATTTAGAGGAAGTATGGCATGCAGGCCGTATTTTAATATTGCAACCCTTATAAAAGCTAAGCTATGTTGTTCACCATACCCAAACAATTTTAATTTGAAGAATAAACTACAACAATTAACCATTCAAATAGTATAAAGAAATAAAAGTAGTGTTCACCATACCCAAACAATATAGAGCTACGAACAGTTAGCCACGGCGGTCCTAGTTTTAAAATTTAAAAATATTTAAAAAATTTTAACCCACTTTAAAATATTTTTTTCAGCCCTGTTCAAAAGGATTTCGGCCTAGTTTAAAAAATAGGCCGGAACACATCTGGTCTGAATCGTCTCCCCTACACTTTTGGATCCCTAAAACCCAAATAGAGATCCAAACTAGATTTGGTTGTACTTGCAACTAGACGCGAGCTTTGAAAGTCCAATTTGGAAATTCATAATTAATTTTAGGAAAGTCCAATTTAACTGATTACAAAGCCTAAATTAAGATCCTTAAATATACTTTCAGGGAAAAATACCCAAGTCTCACCACTAAACTGACGTTATTCCCAGAAATTTGCCAAAACTAGACTACTCCAGATTTCCTTTTAGAAACATGGCATATCTTTGAAAACTCATATCATTTAATAAACTTGTCTAAAAATTATCAAATACCAATCAAATTAAAGCTCTAAATGTCTACTTTAATTATGCCAAGTTCATAATTATTGGACTAGGTTCGTAAAAAAAATCATTGCACAATACTTTTGCCTCTAGTGAGACAAACAAACAGAATGCACTTACAACTTCATAAATTTCTAGATTTGCATACCAACATTCAAAAAACATGAAATTACCATTTTGCCACTACATTTTTGTAAAAATTCATGTACATCATAATTCACCATTTTATTCCATTAAAAGTATCCATTACATACAAGAAATATTAGTGACTAAAAATGGGATGTTACAATATATTTTGAGGCTATTAATTCTTCATGCTTAAAGAAGTACAAGAATATGTAGTCTAAGATTTCTAGGGGGTGAATTTTTTGGAGAATCTTATGGAAGTTTAAAAAAGAAGATCCAGCTAGAGGCATTCCAACAAATTAAGAGTGGAGGTGGGGGCAAATCACACCTTTGCTTTATGTGGGTTCATCTACTCACAATCTTCTTACTACATTTTCGAGTGGGAAGCAACGCTACCTCGCTTACCACCTTTCTCACTTCAACAATTCCAAACCCTAGTACTAAATCACTTGCATTTTCCCCTCATCTTGCTTTCTCACTTCAACAGTCCTTTACATTTTATCTTTATTTGTCGATGGTAATTTTGTTTTCTCAATATATTATGTTTTCTTCTTCTTTTATTAAGTATAATATTTTCCTTTCATAGACATTATTGGGCCTATCAGTTTTATTATGTTGCCATGTCAACATTAAGGTCATACCGTTTTCTCTCTCTATCCTACAATCAGTCAACATAAACAGAATTAAAAAGAGGTAACGGTAAAATTGCCCCATTTTATATTGTTTATGTATATATTTGCACCTAAAAAACCTAATGGTGTTAGATATCCCTGATAGAAAACTTTATTGTTAAAATTGCACATTAGCCCTTTTTTAATCAATTCTTGAATTTTATGTACTTGACTCAAGAGGGAGATCGATATCAGGCAGAAAAGAAAGAATTAAAAAAAGAAGATCGATTCATAATAAAATGAAAATTTAAAATTTAAAATCTAGTGAAGCTGTGTGAGGGCATGGGGTGATAAGGTGATTCACTAACTTGTTCCCCTTCACTGACTCAGCCAATTAAAAAAATAGAACAAGTAAGAAAAATAAAATTTGCAAAAAAGTAAATAAAAATCAATATAATTACTCCTTCATGTCTTGAATATAAAACATACCACTCTAGTCCTTTATTATAGTTCAATTGTCGATGAAATTCGTTGTCTTAAAATATAAGTTTGCTTAGATATTATTGATGATTATTTTGTTTAATTTTTCACTTATTTAATTCTAGCTTGAAATAGTCAAAATGCTTTGTAAATATAGGGAGATAGAAAATTTTGATAAAGGTAAACTTAGCAAAATTCAAAATTTATCAATTTAAAGCATATTTAATGATTTAATTATGAATGTGAGAATTTATTAAAATTAGCCACTATGAGTTTGTTGCACATCTATTCAAAATCTTCAATTGGAAACAACACCAGATGATCCTTCAGTTCTAACTTGTCCTTCACTATAGAGATAGTTGAGCCTTCCATTCAGAGTTATCGTCCTTTTACAAATGGGTACATAATTCAAAAATTCAATGAACTTGGCAATGAATTTGTCTTCTTCCATGTCCCCTTGTTGTAAGGCAAACAACCTTGCTTCTTTCTCTTATCACAAATTTACTAGGAAATAATAATGATAATTTGTACTTGAACTCATCCCTTTCTAGCTACATCACATTACTAGGACAAGCACTCTTCCACCAATACTTTGTTGTGTCCTTCAATTAGGTCACTGCCACTTATACCATGAATTGTGGGGTGCATGGGATAGTGAAAATATGGTCTTCAGATGGTTGATCCATACTTCAAAGGCAATAAGGTCTAACTTTCCATCAAAGGTAGGATGATTATGATAGTTAAAATCATTCTGCACCTTACTGATAGTGGTATCGACCAAATGCTGCTGTCTTGCCACCTCTTCTTTAGTCTTGCCTACTTGGCTTCCGTACTCATCAACTTGCGAGCTGCCAACATGTTCCCCATCCAGTACTGCTTCTGCTATGTGCTCTCCTCTTTGGGTGATTATAAGCAACCTTTAATTTTTTGCAGTGGTTATCTTCTCAACAGTCATCACTTGTATGAGCTTCCATATCTGTTCATGCATGATCTCAATTATTATGGCCCTCATTTGTGTAACATTCCAAATTTTACTTTTGAGAATTAAGTAACAATAGGATGAGATTTCTAATCAAGTTTAGGTTTTGAGTAGATTAATTTTTTTTGTTATGAATTTAATAGGACTATTTTAAGGTAATTAGAATTTACCATATAATTATTTGAGTAAAGAAAAATTTATACTAAATGAGATTACATTTTAAGGAATGATGTTAACCCTTAAGTTTCAAGATAATAAAATAATGTAGTTAAGTAAAGATAAATAAGGATGTGTACATATTTAATTATTTACATATTACATAAATTGATCTACAAAACTACAAAGAAAAAATAGGTATTTTATGAGCAAATGTGATAAATCAATTTTTTAAAAAAAAAAGAGGGGGGAAAATAATTGTAGTACTAGGGCAAGAAGCTAATCATGAATGAATAGAGAATACTGATAAAGAATGAAGAGTCTTAGTTGGTTTTCTTTTTTTGATTATGTATATATATTGTATGTAACACAAATACTACAATTACAGTACCAATGGTGGAAATAGTTGTTACGAGTGTAGATGTTTAATTTAATAGTGTAAATGTACACTATCGTAATCAAGTAATACAGAAGTGAGTAGAGTATCGTTCCAATGAGGATTGATCACTAAGTACCAAAATGAGTAATTTTAACTCTATTTAGTCGGTCGATTAGTTGTTGATTGAAAGCACGAAATAAAAGATAATTAAATAAGAATGCAAATGATATGAAACAACTATGAGAAAAAGTCATAGGGGTCAGATTTGACTTAAAAAATTTCGGATTGAATCACTTATCTATTCTAGCCCAATTTATTCCACATGATTAATAGTCGAGTTTCCCTAATTTAATTACTAGTGTCTTCTAAGGTCAAGCAATTCTATAATTAATTGCTAATCCAATATATTCTTATATGAATTTGAGCAATTAATTATGCAATAAGATTCATAGAACTCAGTAAGATTACACAACTTATATGAACATATTCCTATTTCATATGCAAGTCATGGTTTTAATTATATGATCTATACACATGCATCTCATTCCGATCTCAACATGCATATTGAAATTATTCAAAAGATGGCCAGCCAATGAAAAGCATTAAGAATAATAATTAAAACTCAATCATGAAGGATAAATTCAAACTATATTTAATAAGTTAAGATTCAATCCGTCATTAGTAAGCTACGTCATCACCCTACAAAATTGGAAATTTAGCACATGACAAAATTAAAAAAAAAAACCCAAATTAATTTGATATTATATAAAACTAGAATGAAATCCTCATAAATACTACATAAAACTTGAATATTAAATTCTCAAAAACAAATATACAACTAAAAGGTGCATGAAAAATGTAAAAATCTAGTTGTCTCTTTAAGAGGTAAAATCTTCCATGTAGGTGGTATACAAAAAGTAATACAATCCTAAGACTTCGAAGATGGAGGCATGCAAAAAGTAATACAATGTATAAAATTAATTCTAAGATGATGGAGTAAGTGGAGAAGGATGAGAGTAATGAAATGGTGTGTAAGTAGAGATGCGAGGAGAGTAATGGAAATGAAATGGTATGTGTGGAGAAGAGATGAGAGTAATGTATATGAATTGGTGTGTGAAATGTGGGGGGTGGCTATATATAGAAAAGAATGGAGTAGGGTAGATGAAGTGGTAGATGAAATGTGGTAGACGAAGTAGTAGGTGAAAAGGAAGATGAAGAGGTAGATGAAATGGTTGGTGAAATGGTAGATGATTCCCGTTTTCAACTTCCAAGAAAAATTCAAAACCTTTAGAGATAGAATTCGATTTTGGTCTCAACATCAAAGTTGTAGAGCTCTTTCTTAGATTTTTATTCATATAAAGAACATCCCAATCCAACATCTAGAGCTCCAAATATTGCCTAAAAACTGAAAGAGGGTCTAATTTAGTATTTTTCAAGAAATTCTATTTTATGCCAAAATCATTATGTATTTATTAATTACACCCAAATTTATTAAATTGACCTCAAATATCATCCATAAAATCATCATATAAAGGAAAATAAATATGCAAATATTTTACTTATCAACAGTAATAATAGTCTTAGGACCGCATAGCAAACTAATATGCATATTTTTTGTTATAAAGGAACTAGGATAGGATAACCGTAAGTTAAAAGCTAGGTGGCTATCAAATGGAATATGAATATCAGCAAAGAATACATTGGTAATATTAAAAGGAATTAAGAATTGAGGAACCACAATGAATTTTGTGAACCTTGATGAAACAATTTTGGAAGTTCAATCTCTTTAGAAAAACTCATTTAATGGTAGGTTTGAACCCTCTGTTGAATTCTGGACTTAAATAGTTTACAAAAGAACATTATCTCAGGTTTGTAATCATTACATGTTTAAAACTCATAAACATTTGAGAAAATATGGTGTTACATTTAGTGATATCGAGCAAAGATTCTTGTACTAGGCTAAAACTCTATGCTACTGTGAATAGGTATACTGATACCTTATTAGTGACCCTATAACTAGAATGAGTTATAGAAGATAGATAAACCCAGACAATTAGAATTTCCCCTGACAACTAATTAGCATACTAGTATAGAGGAAGGATAGAGCTTTATATTCATGAACTGGCGACTGTAGATTCCCCTGCTAAAGGAAGGGATAGATCTGTATATAGAGAATGAAACAGAGTAGTAGTAATGTATACACATAGAGAAAGGTATAAGCTCTAGTGGATCTGATGCAGAATTGGCATATGACATGGATTCTAACGAAACTCTATGATTAAGCATGCTAGGGTGAGAGTAATCCTGGGATGGGTGACCCCCTAGGAAATTAAGTTCTTATGTTTATAGAGACTTCAGTAATAGTGATTGCCTTAAGATTTCTCCATGATTGATGATCATCTTAGTTTGATGAATCATATTTAAAGGTATATAGGTATGATATACAATGTTATTTGGTGGTGATGATTATGCTGTATAATGATCTTTGGGGATTTGATCCTATGATATAGAAGGTTGAGTTTAGGTTTGAATCCAATATAAGCTAAAATAGTGTTTAGGTTGAAATGTGACTTAGGTTGCAATGTGGTTTTGATATATGAAAGTATAAACATTGTGATTAATATTGAACTGTCAGCTATACTTTTAGAAAATTTAAGGATGTTGTTTGAATATTATGAAGGTTAAAATAGAAGCTATCAATCATGATGATTTTAGCATGTGTATTGGGTGTGACTAAGCAACCCAGCAAAATGATTTTCTGACCTATGTGATATTAAGGTTCTAGATTTAGTGATAAACCAAAAGTTGGATGTCTATTTGTCATCTAGAAGGTTGTTACCAAGTAAACCATAACCCTGGAATCAATGTGTGAGTTCTAGTTCCTTGTTAGTTTGAAATGATCCATAGTGGTTCAAGGTATTTGAACATGATTATGAATGCGTAATGATATAGAGATGATTTGGGAGCACAATAGTGTAAAACCTCCTATGAGATGAGTTGGGTTAGAGATAGAGTACCACCCCATGATATGTAGATACTTAATAGATTTTGGAGCTAGTTAAAGTACCTAGGATATCCTTGAGGTACCTGATTAGAGTACTCAGGCTAGCAAATGAAATGTTGAATCTAGGAACAAGATTCCTATGGATAAGAATTCTTGTAGAGATGGATTTTTGAAAGTTGGTAGCTGCTAAGTCTAACATAGGGAAAGATATTAATCATAGAATACTCATTTATAGAAATTGATCGAGAGTTAGTTCCCTAGTAGAACTAAGTGGTAGATAAACCAAGGTAGCCATGCGTTATGGTCTCATGGTCAAGACAGAGAATAGAATATACTAGTGTCTTTCGGATTCCTTGTATGATGTGGATAGATTACTCTAGTAAGGGAAGTAGAATTATGCTTGGAGCAGGACCGATATCAAAACTTAATATAGAATGACCCTATATGAGGTGGAGGAATTAAAGAAAGCTGATTTCAAAACTCCTAGAGAAGATAAACCTTACAAGATCTAGGTTTCCCGTTACAATGGTAATTTCATTCAGAGAAGGCTAAATGGAGAGAGCTACCTATGAAGAGTTTTGATAGGAGAGGTTACCTACTAAAGGCTTTGACCAAAGGGGCTGACCAGTCAGAGTGGACCGAGTAAATCACCGAGTGAAGTACTATAAAGTGGAGCCACTGTGGCATCAAACCATAGAATGGAGTTGTCGTGATACCAAACTGTAGAGTGGAGCTACCAGGATAACAACTCTTAAGGGTGGTGCATTGTAATGATTCCTACATCAGATGTGTTTTCCTAAGAAAGAAAGGTTTCTATAAACTAGTGTATTGCCATAGGGTGCTCCAGTATTGATTGTTGATAGAAAGATAGAAGAGAGACTAAGGCAAAACAGGCTCAACAAGATAGAGAAAGTTAAGCAACTCTTGCACTCATATCTTATGTGATGGTTCTACATGAATGTGTTTACCATCGATTATATTCATATTATGAATATTTGGTGGGCAACAAGATCTATTGAGCCTTTTGTTCCCTTAAGCCTTGTGACCTGATGTGCATTCAGAGCATGGCTATAAGGCGTATTGTGCAATCCAAATTTGAGATTCCGGGCAGTGGCTCGATACATGGGATTCCAAGCTATGATCTGATGCATGAGATTCTGAGTAGTGTCCTGAGGAGGTTCTAAAGTCTAAGAATTATAGGACAGTCAGTCCCAAGGCAATAAGACTCATAAGTACAAGTGCACAAGGAGTTACCCTGGGCGGTAGCATAGGGAGTTACCCTAACTACTTGACTTGAGCTAGGTAGGCTTAAGGTGGAAGGCCTTTATTAGTGCACCTTGTGTAGGGAATTACCTTGGGCTATAATACTTAAAGAATATCCGGTGATAGATAAGTAGATACCTAAGGCCATAAGTCCTGATATGCCTATGGCATAGGGTGATTCCCTAGACTATAAAGTCTTGCAGGCTACCTAGATAAAAGATGATGGATAGTGTGCCATATGATTATCCAATGGACCGTGTGTCCTATGATTACTGAATGGCGATTGAATGATTACTTTTATATGGTTGTTTTGCATGCTTGAAGAACATTATATAAGTGTATGCATGGCTTGAGTAGCAAGTATTGGAGCCTGGAATATGTTTAGAATAACTATGGAATTGTGTTTTGAGGTTATAAGTCTCGATATGCATTCAGTATAGATGTCAGACTGAGTCTCCTGAGGCCATAAGACTTGTTGGACTACTATGTCCTTTACCTTTTTTGGTAGATTGTTATGCATCCAGATAGTGACAAGCAGAGGCTCGATGAGGTAAGACCTAGTATTCATGTTTGTATGGGGTGGAGGCCCTGGATCGCAAGACTGCAGTAAGACTTGATATGCTTCTTGTCTGGGGCAGAGGCCCTGGGTTATAAGGCATGTGTACCTAGCAATGTAGTTGTTGCCTAACTTTGTGGTATTAGAATTTTGAGTTTAGAGAGTGTGTTCGGATGATTGGTAAATGCTATCTAGGATCTATGTTGATAATATGATGAATTGTGTTGCACGCTCTATGAGCTTGCATAAGAAAGAGATAGACTGAGTGAAAAGAAGTGATCCCCTGAGGTATAGTTAAATCTATATGATATTCAAAATTTTAAGAATGAAATTTATTGAACAGGGAGAGAATTGTAATATCCTAAATTTTGGGATTAGAAGCTTGGGAATAAGTCTGAATCAAGTAGAATGCTAAGCCCTAGTTTAGCAAGAGATAATAAAGAGAAACAAAAAAACTAAGACAAAACAATTAATAATGCCATGATCAAGGGCAAAAGAGACAATTGCCACTTGATCTTGAGTTTGAAACTATAAGACAAAATGAAGGGCTAGGATTTAGTCATAAAAAACAAGAGTAATCATGAGTTCAAAAAGAAAATTAACCCTCTTATAAGGTTTAAATTGTCAAAGAAGGCAAAGAAGGAAGAAAGAAAGATTGGTCCAAGTGTCAACTCTTGTGAATAAGGCTTTGGTCAAACTTGAACTTGTGTATATAAGATCAATTCACTACTACAAAATATAAATTTTATTACCTCAAATGACGTCCCTTTTTTAAAAAGAGAAGTAAAATAAAGGCAACGTCATTTTTGTAGTTTTGTGTGCCATTTTTAAAAGATTAGATATCCCAATATCAGAAAAGGACAACAAAAGTCCACCTTTGGTGTCCCTAAATAAATTAGGGACACCAGAGGTGAGCATTTGACATCCCTAAACAAATTAGGGATGCCAAAGGTGGGCCTTTGGCATCCCTAATTAAACTAGAGAAGCTCAAGGGGCACCTTTGGCACCTTTAGCGTCCCTAATTTATTCAGAGATGCCAAAGGTCCAATTTTGATGTCCCTAATTGATTAGGGACATCAAAAGATGATCCCTATTTATATTGGAGATGTAGAAAGGTTGCTTTTTTCAACTTCATGTGTGTGTTTCAATTTTCATTTTACTAAGAATTTTTTGTTTGTCTTGTTGACCTATTTATATTTATATCTCTTCTTAGCTTCTTCCTCCTCTAATCCAAGACTTCTTGCTTTTTCCTACTCTTTTAACTCTTGTGTCTTCCTCTTCTCTTTCTTTTTTCTCCTCCCGACCTGTTATGCTTTCTGTTAAGATTCTGGAATTATTGCCCAGAATCGAAGTGAAATAGGTAGAAGGAGAGGGAGAGATGGATTAGACGAAAAGAAACAGAATAGTCGACAGAAGAGAGAAAACAGAGGAGAGAAGAACAGAGATTCTGAGAGGGAAAGAGACACGTGGCTGCTGAATCATGTATTCATTATCTGAGTCAACAACACCATTAATAGTGACAATAGCTCATATATATAGAGCCGAGGGATTCAGGGGCATATCTGCACTTAACTAATCCTAATCCTATTTAATTAGCTAGGGAATACAATTAGGGTGTGTTTGGCTAGTGCTACTTTAAAATAGCTAATGCCACTCTCACTTAACATTGCTCTTCCCCTAACTAATTAACCTAACATTCTAAACAATTTAGGGATTAGGGATTCACAATTACAATTATTACAAATTCATATCAATACCCCCCCATTTAGACATCCTTGCCCTCAAGGATGAGCCACAACAAAATCTGGAAACTGTTCTCGGAAATGGGACAAAGGAATCCAGGAAGCTTCTTCATCCGGCAGCCCTTTCCATTGCACCAGAACTTCTGTAATCAGTCGGCGTCGCCTCTTAACAGACCTTTTATTCAACAGCTTTTCTGGAAACAAAGAAGGTGGAGGCTCCGGAAAATCTGGAGGAGGGTGCCGTGGTGGAACAGCAGGGTTGGGACACAATTTCAGCTGTGAAACATGAAATGTAGGATGTATGCGAGAATCAGGAGGTAGTGCCAGTTTATATGCAACCTGTCCCACCTTCTCTAACACTTGATAGGGCCCAAAAAATCTGGGAGCTAATTTTTGAGAACTTCTCACAGCAGCTGAAATTTGTCTATAGGGTTGTAGTTTCAGAAATACCCATTGGCCAACCACAAACTCCCTATCAGACCTATGTAGATTAGCTTTTTGCTTCATGCGATTAGAAGCTCGGTGCAGATGATATTTCAGCATAGCTAACACCTGTTCCCTTGCTTCAAAGCTTCTGTCCACAGCCTCCAAAACTGAATTATGAGGCAAGTAGGGACAATGAATAGGTGGTTTTTGGCCATACAAGAGCTCATAGGGAGAGGCTTGAGTAGACGTGTGAAAAGTTGTGTTATACCACCATTCCGCTTGTGACAACCATTTACTCCAATCCTTTGGTTTCTCCCAACACATACACCGCAAATAAGTTTCCAAACACCTATTGAGAACTTCTGATTGCCCATCAGTTTGTGGGTGATATGCGGTAGATAGCTTTTGTTCAATCCTCAAAACTCTCAAGAACTCCTTCCAGAAATTACTTACAAAAAGTGGATCCCTATCACTAATAATTTCAGTAGGGGCTCCATGGAGTTTGTAAACATGGTCTAAAAAGATTTGAGCTAACGAGGATGCTGTATAAGGATGAGATAAGGCTAGGAAATGGGAATACTTACTCATCCTATCGATTATAACCCATATAACCTCTTTACCATTGGACTTAGGGAGGCCCTCAATAAAATCCATGGTAATTGATTCCCAGACACGGCTAGGAATAGGTAGAGGCTGTAGAAGACCAGGAGATGCAACGGTTTCATATTTACACCTCGCACACGTGTCACATGTCTTCACATAGGAAGTAACATCACTCATCATCTTTCTCCACCAAAAAATAGCTTTAACTCAGTGGTAAGTGGCTTGGATGCCCGAATGCCCCCCTTGAGGGCTTGAATGCAACCAATCTAGGATTTTTGTCTTCAAAGTGGCATCATTACCTACCACTAGCTTACCCTTCCTTCTTAAGAGTTCATCACTCCATGTAAAGTGGTGAAGAGGTCCCTCGGTAGCCTGAATTTGGGGTAGTAATTGCTGCAAATACTCATCACTTACCCAACTTTGCTTAATGTGCTGCAACAGATCTGGTGAAGAAGTATCGAAAATCATCTGTAACAGCTGTATTTTAGGCATCCTAGAAAGTGCATCAGCTACTGAGTTGTCTTGTCCCTTCTTATATTGAATCTCATAGTCAAAACCAGCTAGCTTGGCCACCCACAACATTTGAAACGAAGTTTTCAGTTGCTGTCCCAGTAGGAATTGTAGACTTTTCTAGTCTGTCCGTATGACAAAACGATTTCTTTCTAGATATTGATGCCAATGTAATACAGCCAACACCACTGCCATGAGATCCTTCTCGTAAACTGATAGTTGCTGGTGCTTAGGAGATAAACCCTTGCTGAAATAGGCTAGAGGCCGCCCCTCTTGCATGAGGACAGCTCCTATACCACAGCCACAAGCATCAGCCTCCACCACAAATTGCTTAGAAAAGTTAGGTAGAGAAAGAACCGGTGCTGACGTGAGAGCCTTTTTTAGGTTGTGGAAAGAATCTGTGGCTTCTTGAGACCATATAAAACCATTTTTCTTAAGTAGGGATGTTAGGTGTCTTGCTATAGTACCAAAGTCACGAATGAAGCGCCGGTAGTAGCCAGCAAGCCCCAAAAAGGCCCTTACTTGCTTGATGGTAGTAGGTAGAGGCCACTCAGCCACTGCTTGTATCTTCCTAGGGTCTGTGGACACTGTTCCAGCCCCAATTGTGTGCCCCAAATAGTCTACATAGGTGGCGGCAAAGATACACTTGGACTTCTTGACATAAAACTTGTTATCTCTTAATAGAGTCAACACCCCCTCTAAGTGTCTAGCATGATCTGTGAGAGTGGGGCTATAGATCAGAATGTCATCAAAAAACACTAGTACGAACTTACGTAGGTGTGCCCGGAAAAGGTCATTCATAGTTCCTTGAAATGTAGCCAGGGCATTGGTTAAGCCAAATGGCATCACCAACCATTCATAATGTCCTGAGTGCGATTTAAATGCTGTTTTATATATATCAGCAGGTTCCATTCTGATCTGGTGGTATCCAGCCCTTAAGTCCAATTTAGTGAACCATCTAGCATCACCCAACTCTTCAAATAATTCCTCTATCAATGGTATAGGATATTGGTTCTTGACTGTTGCCTTGTTAAGCTCACGAAAATCAATGCACATGCGCCATGTGCCATCTTTTTTCTTTACCAACACAATAGGAGCCGAAAAGGGTGAAGAACTTGGTTGAATAACTCCATCTTGTAGCAGCTCATTAATCAGTTTTTCAATGGTACCACGTTGGGCTGCTGGGTAACGATAAGGCTTCAAACTAATGGGGTTTGTGCCTTCCTTGAGGATAATAGGGTGGTTATGGCCTTCCCTAAAGGGTGGGAGGCCCTTAGGGTCTTCAAAAAGGGGTTGAAACTTACTAAGTATCCCCTGTATATCTGCTGGAATATTTATTTCAGAACTGGATTGTGCATAATCAGAATCATGGGGAGACGCCAATGAGTGATCTCGCGCATTTACGGCAGACTGGGTCCCTACCCGATTTTAATGCCGAGTTTGATTTGATATCGGCAAAATTGGATTTGCCTGAGGATTACTTGGTCGATATCTACATAGCGGGGCTGCGAATGGAATTGGCAGGTCCTGTTTGCCTCCTCAGCCCAAGAACGCTGATAGAAGCGCGCAAGATCGCCAGGATGCAAGAAATTATTACCATTAGTGCCGCTGCCAAACCACTTGTCGACCGTTATACTCGACCAGCGGCATCCACTTCTTCATCATCTGCAACCAGGTATTTAAACCCATCAACTTCCTCTTCTTCCTATCGGTCAGCCCTGCTAACGGCCAAGTCGTCCGAGGCCAATAGACCAACCATCACCGATAAGTCTGCTGGGATTATTACAAAGACCCAATCTTTGATTCCCAAGATTGCAAACAAACCTTATAGACCCCTTACACCTGAGGAGGAATTAGACCACCGAGTGAAAAATTTGTGCTTCTATTGCCATGCACCCTTCTCGCGTGAGCATAAGTGTCCCCAGCGACAAAAAGCTCAATTGCATTACATTGAGTATGACTTTGAAAATGACGATACTGGGGATGATGGTTCTGAATTAATGCCGGACGAGGACCTACCTTCCTGTATATCCCTACATGCATTCGCTGGAGTTGATGACTCTACCTCCATGAGAGTGCCAGGACAGGTTGGTAAGAGGCTGATTCAGGTCCTAATTGACAGTGGCAGCACCCATGATTTTCTGGATTTGGGATTGGCTAAAAAGTTGGGCTGGAAGGGTGACACATCTGATTTACCTTCGGTGGAGGTTGCTGGTGGCAGAAAGCTACAAGTGCATGGGGTGTGGAAAGGGTTTAAATGGAAGATGCAGGGTCTTGAATTCAGATTTGACCTTAGGATCTTAGAACTCAACACTTATGATATAATTTTGGGGCTGCAGTGGCTGAAAAGCATTAAGAATGCCTTTTGGGACTATGGCTCGTTGACTATGTACTTTTGGCATAATGGGAAGCTTGAGAAGTTGCAGGCTGCACCACCTAATGCCTGGAAAGTAATGCACCCCAACAAATCTGAAATTCATTCTCTACAACAAAACCAATTGTTCCTTCTGCAGTTGGTTCAAAAACCGCCTCCCCATGATTCTGATTCTGCACAATCCGGTTCTGAAATAAATATTCCAGCAGATATACAGGGGATACTTAGTAAGTTTCAACCCCTTTTTGAAGACCCTAAGGTCCTCCCACCCTTTAGGGAAGGCCATAACCACCCTATTATCCTCAAGGAAGGCACAAACCCCATTAGTTTGAAGCCTTATCGTTACCCAGCAGCCCAACGTGATACCATTGAAAAACTGATTAATGAGCTGCTACAAGATGGAGTTATTCAACCAAGTTCTTCACCCTTTTCAGCTCTTATTGTGTTGGTAAAGAAAAAAGATGGCACATGGCGCATGTGCATTGATTTTCATGAGCTTAACAAGGCAACAGTCAAGAACCAATATCCTATACCATTGATAGAGGAATTATTTGAAGAGTTGGGTGATGCTAGATGGTTCACTAAATTGGACTTAAGGGCTGGATACCACCAGATCAGAATGGAACCTGCTGATATATATAAAACAGCATTTAAATCGCACTCAGGACATTATGAATGGTTGGTGATGCCATTTGGCTTAACCAATGCCCTGGCTACATTTCAAGGAACTATGAATGACCTTTTCCGGGCACACCTACGTAAGTTCGTACTAGTGTTTTTTGATGACATTTTGATCTATAGCCCCACTCTCACAGATCATGCTAGACACTTAGAGGGGGTGTTGACTCTATTAAGAGATAACAAGTTTTATGTCAAGAAGTCCAAGTGTATCTTTGCCGCCACCTATGTAGACTATTTGGGGCACACAATTGGGGCTGGAACAGTGTCCACAGACCCTAGGAAGATACAAGCAGTGGCTGAGTGGCCTCTACCTACTACCATCAAGCAAGTAAGGGCCTTTTTGGGGCTTGCTGGCTACTACCGGCGCTTCATTCGTGACTTTGGTACTATAGCAAGACACCTAACATCCCTACTTAAGAAAAATGGTTTTATATGGTCTCAAGAAGCCACAGATTCTTTCCACAACCTAAAAAAGGCTCTCACGTCAGCACCGGTTCTTTCTCTACCTAACTTTTCTAAGCAATTTGTGGTGGAGGCTGATGCTTGTGGCTGTGGTATAGGAGCTGTCCTCATGCAAGAGGGGCGGCCTCTAGCCTATTTCAGCAAGGGTTTATCTCCTAAGCACCAGCAACTATCAGTTTACGAGAAGGAACTCATGGCAGTGGTGTTGGCTGTATTACATTGGCATCAATATCTAGAAAGAAATCGTTTTGTCATACGGACAGACCAGAAAAGTCTACAATTCCTACTGGGACAGCAACTGAAAACTTCGTTTCAAATGTTGTAGGTGGCCAAGCTAGCTGGTTTTGACTATGAGATTCAATATAAGAAGGGACAAGACAACTCAGTAGCTGATGCACTTTCTAGGATGCCTAAAATGCAGCTGTTACAGATGATTTTCGATACTTCTTCACCAGATCTGTTGCAGCACATTAAGCAAAGTTGGGTAAGTGATGAGTATTTGCAGCAATTACTACCCCAAATTCAGGCTACCGAGGGACCTCTTCACCACTTTACATGGAGTGATGAACTCTTAAGAAGGAAGGGTAAGCTAGTGGTAGGTAATGATGCCACTTTGAAGACAAAAATCCTAGATTGGTTGCATTCAAGCCCTCAAGGGGGGCATTCGGGCATCCAAGCCACTTACCACTGAGTTAAAGCTATTTTTTGGTGGAGAAAGATGATGAGTGATGTTACTTCCTATGTGAAGACATGTGACACGTGTGCGAGGTGTAAATATGAAACCGTTGCATCTCCTGGTCTTCTACAGCCTCTACCTATTCCTAGCCGTGTCTGGGAATCAATTACCATGGATTTTATTGAGGGCCTCCCTAAGTCCAATGGTAAAGAGGTTATATGGGTTATAATCGATAGGATGAGTAAGTATTCCCATTTCCTAGCCTTATCTCATCCTTATACAGCATCCTCGTTAGCTCAAATCTTTTTAGACCATGTTTACAAACTCCATGGAGCCCCTACTGAAATTATTAGTGATAGGGATCCACTTTTTGTAAGTAATTTCTGGAAGGAGTTCTTGAGAGTTTTGAGGATTGAACAAAAGCTATCTACCGCATATCACCCACAAACTGATGGGCAATCAGAAGTTCTCAATAGGTGTTTGGAAACTTATTTGCGGTGTATGTGTTGGGAGAAACCAAAGGATTGGAGTAAATGGTTGTCACAAGCGGAATGGTGGTATAACACAACTTTTCACACGTCTACTCAAGCCTCTCCCTATGAGCTCTTGTATGGCCAAAAACCACCTATTCATTGTCCCTACTTGCCTCATAATTCAGTTTTGGAGGCTGTGGACAGAAGCTTTGAAGCAAGGGAACAGGTGTTAGCTATGCTGAAATATCATCTGCACCGAGCTTCTAATCGCATGAAGCAAAAAGCTAATCTACATAGGTCTGATAGGGAGTTTGTGGTTGGCCAATGGGTATTTCTGAAACTACAACCCTATAGACAAATTTCAGCTGCTGTGAGAAGTTCTCAAAAATTAGCTCCCAGATTTTTTGGGCCCTATCAAGTGTTAGAGAAGGTGGGACAGGTTGCATATAAACTGGCACTACCTCCTGATTCTCGCATACATCCTACATTTCATGTTTCACAGCTGAAATTGTGTCCCAACCCTGCTGTTCCACCACGACACCCTCCTCCAGATTTTCCGGAGCCTCCACCTTCTTTGTTTCCAGAAAAGCTGTTGAATAAAAGGTCTGTTAAGAGGCGACGCCGACTGATTACAGAAGTTCTGGTGCAATGGAAAGGGCTGCCGGATGAAGAAGCTTCCTGGATTCCTTTGTCCCATTTCCGAGAACAGTTTCCAGATTTTGTTGTGGCTCATCCTTGAGGGCAAGGATGTCTAAATGGGGGGGTATTGATATGAATTTGTAATAATTGTAATTGTGAATCCCTAATCCCTAAATTGTTTAGAATGTTAGGTTAATTAGTTAGGGGAAGAGCAATGTTAAGTGAGAGTGGCATTAGCTATTTTAAAGTAGCACTAGCCAAACACACCCTAATTGTATTCCCTAGCTAATTAAATAGGATTAGGATTAGTTAAGTGCAGATATGCCCCTGAATCCCTCGGCTCTATATATATGAGCTATTGTCACTATTAATGGTGTTGTTGACTCAGATAATGAATACATGATTTATCAGCCACGTGTCTCTTTCCCTTTCAAAATCTCTGTTCTTCTCTCCTCTGTTTTCTCTCTTCTGTCGACTATTCTGTTTCTTTTCGTCTAATCCATCTCTCCCTCTCCTTCTACCTATTTCACTTCGATTCTGGGCAATAATTCCAGAATCTTAACAGCTGTTATGGTATAAAGCGGAGTGGGGAACCCACCCTCAAAAGGCGCCTCATAAGGGGGAAGAACCACACCACTTATATACCCCAGCAAGCAGCCTAAGCCACTCGATGTGGGACTGGGTCATTACTCCGTCCCATAACAGTGGCCCTCCCCGGAAGAGCCGGCGTCCACGCCGGGCAGAAGTCACCGCTGGGAGAGCCAGCGGAGCCACCCGAGCAGAGGCCGGTGCCAGCTCTGATACCATCTGTTATGGCATAAAGCGGAGTGGGGAACCCACCCTCAAAAGGCGCCTCATAAGGGGGAAGAACCACACCACTTATATACCCCAGCAAGCAGCCTAAGCCACTCGATGTGGGACTGGGTCATTACTCCGTCCCATAACAGCTGTTATGGGACGGAGTAATGACCCAGTCCCACATCGAGTGGCTTAGGCTGCTTGCTGGGGTATATAAGTGGTGTGGTTCTTCCCCCTTATGAGGCGCCTTTTGAGGGTGGGTTCCCCACTCCGCTTTATGCCATAACAGATGGTATCAGAGCTGGCACCGGCCTCTGCTCGGGTGGCTCCGCTGGCTCTCCCAGCGGCGACTTCTGCCCGGCGTGGACGCCGGCTCTTCCGGGGAGGGCCACTGTTATGGGACGGAGTAATGACCCAGTCCCACATCGAGTGGCTTAGGCTGCTTGCTGGGGTATATAAGTGGTGTGGTTCTTCCCCCTTATGAGGCGCCTTTTGAGGGTGGGTTCCCCACTCCGCTTTATACCATAACACTTTCTCACCCTTTTTTTTAGTATTTTATCTTCTCTCTTTTTTTGGTTTCATTTCTATTTTATCTTCTAACTCATGTTATTATGGCTTGTAGATCGAGATTATGAAACATGCATCTTGGTTCATGTTCTAGCCGAGAAGATGAGTTCATCTCTCCCTATTGAATTTCAGTTTTATTATTGCGTAGATTTTGGATTCGTATTTCAAATGCTAGATTTGTAATTTTATTGACTATGATATGATTGTGCATTAATTAGGAAGGGATTGTTGAATGAGATGTATTATAATATTGATAATCTTTGGTTTCTACTTTATTAATATTTCCACCACTGTGATTTTTTGGTCTACTTCTACCTTCTTTCTGATAGCTATTGGTGGGAAAATGCAGAGTATTCTTGTCTGGAACTTTTGTTTGTTTCTGTAAGTGATGACCTCAGCATCTGTAGGAAATTTGAAATTCAAATGACTTTAGTCATCTCTATTTTAAAATAGGGAAGTCTAAAGTCTGACACTCACACTTTACATGTCCCCATTTTAAAATGTAGAAGTCTAAAATGCAGACTTTAGACTTCCTTATTTTAAACTGTGGACATCTAAAGTATGACACTGACACTTTAGAAATCCCTTTTTAAAATGGGGAAGTCCAAAGTGCAGACTTTAGATGTCCTTTTTTTTAACAAACGTTATTTCCATTTTTTACTACAACATTCATATAGACGTCTCCCTATTTTCAGACATTAAAAGGCCTAAAAAATGGATGTAAAAAGCATTTTTTGTAGTAGTGATAGATCAACAAATTTCTTTTTCCGTTAGACTCTTAAATTTAGTCCAAGACCAAAGAAAAGAGGGAAAGAATATGCAATTAAAGTCAGTCCCATATTCATTGACCAAGTCAAAAGAAAAGAAAAGAAGAGAAGGAGGAAGAGTCAAAGTGTCTTGAAACTTTTCCCAACTTGGTAGACAGACTAAAATGCAATCTTACAAGAACAACTTGGTCAATAGAATTGTCCCCCTTTTTGTGTGCCCAAGTTTAGTCAAGTGAGAGGAAGAGGAATGGAAAAGTGTTGACTCAACCAAATCATGGTTTAGTTAAATTAACTAAACAACTTTTTCAAGACAGTATTTAAGTGTGACGCATCACCTTTCTAGGCTTTTTAGAGTGAATTTCAGCTAAGCAAATTCATGGGCCAAAGCTAAATGAATTAAACACAATTACACACTCTCAACCACTCTTAAAAGTTGGCCAAAGTGAGAAAATAAGAGGGAAAAACTTGGAAAAAGGAAAAGGAAAAAGAAAGAAGATCAAGAAGCAAGGTAAGATCTTCTAGCTTGATTTTCACTTTCAAAATAACCTTTTTAGCTCAAATTCTCTTCTTTAACAATGTACTCCTCTCTTAAAGCTTCAATTCTATGGTTTTTTTCACCTGGAGTTGTTTTTGTTAGAGCAAGCATTTTACCCAAGAGAGGGGTGAATTGGGTGATACTAAAAATTTCGTTGCAAATATAAGAACTTGACTGTGAATATAATGCAGTAAAGAGTAAGGAGAAATATCACCGAAGTGTACACCGGGAGTTGTACTGGTTCAGCAACAACCACTTTGACCTACGTCCAGTCCTCAGAATATCTCTGAGAGTTTCACTATAACTTCCAAGATTCAGTGGGTTCTTGGCACCTCAGTACAAGCAAGTTCCTTCGCCTGGACACTCGCTCCCCCTTACAAGTTGTAATCCAATCCCAACTCAAGGTTCCACAACCTTAAGTTACCTCAATAACAAATATTGAGTTTGAATGAAATATCTCTCTCACAGAGTGAATAAGAATCACTGAAGTACAGAATTACAAATATGTGTAAAATAGAGTAGTGAACTTGATAATACGTTAGTATATGTGTTCTTGTTGTAATCTCTGTTTGGATGTTCCCATATATATAGATGTGTTAGTGGTGACCGTTAGAACATTTTCTTCTCACCCGTTAGAGTGTGCGCAGCCACTATTGACTTTTCTAATATTTGAAAAATATCCGTTTGCGGTAGGTAGCGGTAGGTAGCGTTTGAACGTTGCATTTGAATTTCCTTATTTGGTAAGATGTCTTTATTGTTTATCTGTGAATATGCTAACAATACTAATATAATGAAGGGTTAATCACATATGAAACAAATCAATGAATGTTGGAATGATTTCTGAATTTTTGGACTTGCATACTCGAGTAGTTACTCGAGTATTCATTAAGTTTACTCGAGTACTTACTCGAGTATCATCGTGAGAGTAATGATAGCAAGTTAATGAATGAACATCACATAACTCGAGTAGTGCGTGAAGTAAACAAATTTACAAATATTGGAAATACTTGTTTACCCAGATACTTACTCGAGTATGGTACAATTTTCTTTATAGGTTACTCGAGTAGCAACTCGAGTAATCTCTCAAATAAACTTCAGGTTACTCGATGCTTCACTCCAGTAATGTTGGCAGGATTACAAGGCCGAGAGCACTTCAAGTTGCTTACCTGGTTACTCGAGTACTTACTCGAGTAAACATCAATTTTCTGCATAGCTTACTCGAGTAGATACTTCAAGTGCTGTGTAAATAACTCTGTATATTACTCGATTACTGACTCGAGTAATCTAGTTCAAATATTTGATAAGGAGTGATTGAATACCTGCATACTTGAGTAGTGCCTCGAGTAAAGTATGATAAAAGCATATCAAGTTAATCAAGTATTACCTTCAAGTTTTGCTTAACATAGTAGGTTACTCGAGTAGCACCTCGAGTAACATTAGTAGGATTAAAAATGCCGAGAGCAACATATTTCTTGAAGCAATGGAACTCGAGTACAGATTCGAGTAATGTTGGCAAGTCGAGAGGAACTACGTGGTTACTAGAGTAGCTACTCGAGTAACGTTGGCAGGCCGAGAGCAACTCGAAGTCATATACCTTATTACTAGAATGCTTACTCAAGTAATATTGGCAGGTTACTTGAAGGTTGACTCTGGTTACTTCAAGTTTCTGTCTCATTACTTGAGTACTTACTCGAGTAAGCCTTTAGAAATTTTGCCAGTGATGAAGTTTCTCAGCTTGTTCTCTTGGCCTTTCTTCATTACTCCAGTGCTTACTTCAAGCGATGATTTGCCCTGTTATTACTTTGTTCAAAATTATTTGTTTATCAAATCTTTTTCATACCATTCTTTGTTATCATCAAAACATGAGAGATCTAACATTCTCCCCCTTTTTGATGATAACAAAACTTGGTGATTTTGAACAAATTTTTTGAAATTAAGTTCTCAAATAAATACTTCTTGAATTCAATGGTAATTTTGAAAACCTTTTTGAAATAACTTGTTAAGTGTCAATTTAAAGTGTTTTGGAAAATGTTGAAAACATATTCTCCTTGCATACATAATAAACTCATTAGTCCCACAATGTATTATAACTTAAAAACTTAAATGGACTTAAAATGAAATTATAACTTAAAGTAGTTTGCATTGAACTTAAAATTACATTACAAATATGAAAAAGCTCTATGAAAAGCTCCCTAAATCCCATGTATACCCATATACCAAAATGAAAGAAAACTTAAAGAAACTCAAAAACTCCACAAAATTACTCAACCTCTTCTCTCCCTTTTTGTCTTCATCAATCAAGTAGAGGGCTAGAAGGCTTGACCATAGAAATAGGTTTTACAGGAAGAACCAAAGGATCATCTAAACTAGAAGAATCAAAAGAGGAGGAACTGGAAGATTCTGGTTCAGGAAGATTGAGTGGAGGGATATGAATGTCATCTCTTGGAGGAATTGGAGGGGGCTGATAGACAATCATAGTGGTGGTCTCGACCTTTTCTGTGGCATCTGTAGAATGATGACCAGAGGATGATGGAGAGATCTCCTCTGTATAAGTAGGAGAAGGAATAGGTGTAGGAGTAGGTTCAGGCTGAGCTCTGGGCGGTGAATCCTCAATGATAATATGGATAGTCTCATTGGTTTCAGGATTGTCCATTGGGCATAAGATATCTCTGGGTCTTGGTTCAAGTGGACTAGAGACTGGAGGTTTGGGAAAGGATATATCAGGGATAGTTGGCTCAACCTCAGTTGATGAAGCTCAGAGGGGATGTTCTCTAGAGGTGAGATATTCTCTGGTGTAGATGATGGACCGGCAGAAGGTCCAGGACCCATAGAGTCCAATCTTGCTAGGATCAACTTTAGAGTCTCACCCTGGGCACGTTGCTTAGCTAACAACTCCTCGTGCCTTTTGTCCATCCTCTTAACCAGCTCAGCCATCTTGTCATTCATGTGAGTTATCAACTCAGCATTGGTGTTGGCTATGTCTACATGAAATCCCTTGAGCATATTTTCCATGAAATGTTGAAGTATTGCATTGAAGAAAGAGGGTGAAGAGGTAGTGGCAGCTGGAGCAGAAGACTGAGTATCATCCATTTTACTTGGCTTAGTCTCTGTCTTCTTCTCCTTGGGACTTGACTCCAGAGGACCCTTGAGAGGAATTTCAATATTAAGCTTCCCAATTTGATTTCTTCCAATTCGAGTGATCCTCTGAATTGGTTCTTTATTCTCCAAATACCATATCTTATTTTTCTTTAGGATAAGTGAGATAATCTGAGGATATATCATGGGAGTAGTTGCTTTCCTCTCTATCCTGTACCTCTTCATCTCAGAAAATATATATTCTCCCAAATCCTTTTTTTTCTTTAAGAATAAAGAAGCAAACCACCTATAGTCCCGGTCAGAGAAGTGGGTGTAGTTATTGGCTTTGTTCACAAGGCATCTAGAGTAAATATACCAAAGAACCCTGTGATGGTCACACATGTCACTCGGGTTAAAATTAAGAGGACCTACAAGCTCACCAGGTCTTAGGCTAGAGAAAATCTGGTTTATTTCAAGTTTGGAGTAGATGTCATCTGGAGGGTTTTCTATTCCTAACCAAACATTGATCCTAGAGGGTAAGATAAGGATTTTCTGGCCTCTAACAGTTGTGGTCATTTCTTCCTTTGCAGAAGTCCTAGTGGGTTCATCTAGGATTTCAAGGTTGTAGTAAAAATGAGTAACAATTTTTGTGCAAAAATGAAGTCTAATTGACAGCCAAGGCATAAAAGGTTCAAGAAAGGGACTTAGGTCATACTTCAATACCTCTTAAAGTGCCTTGAGATGAACACAGTGAGTTTTGTAGACTTTTCTTCTTAAAAACTGTGTGAGGTACTTCTGAGAATCCTCCAATTTGTTGACATTAAACCCCTTTGGAGGTTTAGTGATCTCTTCTTCTGGCAATTCTGACTTTTTGGAGAATTGCCCCTTCTCAAGTTGATCAAGAATTCCAGCCATTGTTTTAGCCACATTCACATCATACTTGGGCTTTTTAAAGGGTTTTGGTGTGAAAGAGGGAATAGAAGAATCAGAAGGTGGAGGAGAAGGAGACTTGGTACTTTTGCCTTTCCCAGTAGAGGTGCTCTTCTTTGATTGAGCCCTTGTGACCACTGGCTCTTTAATCACAACACCTTTCTCCTTTGGTTTTTGTTGAGGTTTGGGTTGGATTTTGGCTTTTGATCTAGGTGTGAGTTTTCGTCTCTTTCTGGGAGGAGAATAAAGAGGGTCAGAGAGTTGTGAGGATCCAGAAGAATCTATAGGAGTAAGATTTTTGGTTCTAACCATTTTGAATCAAAGAAAACTGAAGTCTCAGAAAAAATAGAGGGATAAGTTGCGCGTTAGGGCAAGGTGAATCTAAACAAAATAGGAAGTTTCTGGAGCTAAGATTTGATGGGTTTTGATGGAAATCAAGTAAGGAAGAGATTGTGAAAACTTTTTGTGAGAGGACTGGGTGATTTACTCGAGGAGATTTTGTGGAAATGACTGAGTTTGCAACAAATAAAGACCTAAAACCCGACGTTACTCGAGGCCTTACTCGAGTAACTATCAAGTTTACTCGAGTCCTTACTCGAGTGATCATATAGAAATTTCTAAAATAATTCATTTAAATTGTGTACCTGGTATGAATAATATTGTAATTATCCATGTATGTTCCCTCGATCATTTAATAGCCATTTTAGAACAGATTTGACTTGATTCTCATCGAGTTTGTGATATGGACCTGCAGTTACTCGAGGCCTTACTCTAGTAAACTTCAAGTTTACTCGAGGCTTCCCTCAAGTAACCTGTCTTTTCTACTTTTGACTGTTCATTTCTCACCAAATGAAGTGTTTGATTTAAATTTCAAGTGACTTGAGACTTTACTGCCAGTTTTGGAAGACCATTACTCGAGTACTTACTCGAGTAATGTGCTCTTTTACTTCAAGTTGTTTCTTGGGTAATGCTGCACTGTTAGACATTACTTGAAGTTGGCACTCCAGTAATGGTGTCCTCTGATAACCTCTGTTTTTATTTCTCAAAACAGAGTTTCAATCTTCCTGTAAAACAAGTTTCTATATACTCCGATGCTTAAATTAGTAATCATCAAAACATTATCAAATATCTTCATCTAACATTATGAGAAACTGAAATAACTTACAATTCATTGGGATTTACCATTCCCAATTCTCTTCTAATGTATAGAAATTGATCTTTTACAAGGGGTTTGGTGAAGATATCAGCTAGTTGAAGATGAGTAGGAATGAATATCACTTTCACATCTTTCTTTTGAACATGATCTCTGATAAAGTGATGTCTGACATCGATATGCTTGGTTCTAGAATGTTGAACTGGATTCTTTGCCAAGCTTATCATACTAGTATTGTCATAATAGATTGGTATTTCTTTGAGATAAATACCAAGATCTTGTAGTTGTTGTTTTAACCATATCACTTGTGCACAACAACTTGAGACTGCAACATATTCAGCTTCAGTTGACGAAAGAGACACTGTATTTTGTTTCTTGATGAACCATGATACAAGAGATCCTTTAAGAAATTGACCTTGTCCGCTGGTGCTCTTTCTGTCTGTTTTGTATTCTCCATGATCAGAATCTGAATATGCAACAAGATATTCACTTCTTCCTTTGGGATACCACAGACCCAATTCTGGTGTGTCAGCAAGGTATCTAAAGATTCGTTTGACAGTTTCGGCATGTGATTCCTTTGGTGCGAATTGATATCTTGCACATACGCCAACACTAATTGGATGTCCAGTCTGCTTGCCGTGAGATAGAGTAATGATCCAATCATTCCTCTGTATTTTGTGATGTTGTAGTCTTTTCCTTTGACATCAGCACCAAGCAACGTAGTTGAGCTTATAGGTGTGTCCGTTCCATTTGCTTCATCCATTCCATACTTCTTCAATAACTCTTTCAAGTATTTTGTTTGGGATATGAAGATTCCATCCTTTCTTTGTTTGATTTGTAAACTAAGAAAGAAATTCAATTCTCCCATCATTGACATCTCAAACTCTCCCTGCATTATCTCAGAAAATTCCTTACACAGAGATTCATTAGTAGCGCCGAAAACAATATCATCAACATATATTTGAACAATTAAAATATCATCACGTTTTTGTTTTCTAAAAAGTGTTGTATCAAATTTTCCTCGTACAAAACCTTGATCAATAAGAAATTTACTGAGCCTTTTGTACCATGCTCTAGGAGCTTGTTTTAAACCATAGAAAGCCTTTTTGAGCTTAAAAACATGGTCAGGTTTGGTTATATCTTCAAATCATGGAGGTTCCTCTACATATACTTCTTCCATAATATAGCCATTTAGAAATGCACTCTTTACATTCATTTGATAGAGTTTGAATCCTTTGATGCATGTAAAGGCTAAGAGTACGTGTATAGCTTCCAATCTAGCCATTGGAGCATACATTTCCTCATAATCAATCCCTTCTTCCTTATTATAGCCTTTGGCCACCAATCTTACCTTGTTTCTGACAATAATTGAGGATTCATCGAGTTTGTTCTTGAATACCCATTTAGTGCCAATGATTGGATGATCCTTGGGTCGGGGTACCAAATCCCAAACTTGATTTCTTTCAAATTAATTTAGTTCTTGCATTGCTATAACCCAATCATTGTCTGATAGGGCTTCATCAATGTTAGAAGGTTCAATCTCAGAAATGAATGCAGAAAAACTTACTTTATTGAAAATTCTATTTATAGTTTTGATCCCTTCATTCACATCTCCTATGACTTGATCTAAGGGATGACTTTTATTGTATTTCTAGGCTCTAGGTTGTCCTAGTGATTGCTCTTCTTCCTTGGTTTCATCAACTTTTGGAATAAGAGATTTAAAACAACTTCCTGTTCTTCATCAATGGTTTTGTCAGAGGATTCAAATTCATCAAATACAATATGAATTGATTCTTCAACAACACATGTTCTTTTATTGAAAACTCTATATGCTTTACTTCGGTTAGAATATCCTAGGAAAATTCCTTCATCAGTTTTAGAATCAAATTTTCCTAAGTTATCTTTACCATTATTATGAATGAAATACTTACAACCGAAGATGTGTAGATGAGCAATGTTTGGCTTTCTTCCTTTGTACAGCTCGTATGGTGTCTTTCCAAGTTTTGTTCTAATATAGGCTCTATTTGAAATATAGCATGCTGTACTCATAGCATCAGCCCAGAAAACTTGAGACAAGTTCTTTTCATTTAACATTGCTCTAGGCATTTCAGTGAGCACCCTATTCTTACATTCCACGACTCCATTTTGTTGAGGTGTCCTTGGAGCAGAGAAATTGTGATCAATGCCATTAGTATCACAATATTCTTCAAAGGCTTGATTTTCAAATTCTCTACCATGATCCGTCCTAATACCTACAATGGACATACATTTCTCATTTTGCACTTTCTTGGCAAAAACAATAAATTCTTCAAAGGTTTCATCTTTTGATGATAGAAAAATAACCCTTGTAAATCTAGAAAAATCATCAAATAGTCTCAATCATAATCCCACAATTAATTGCCAACTTATTTACCAAGCAACAATCAATGCTGATTGATTTATTATTTGATAAGGCCACTTATATGCTTAATCAAATAGTCTGGCCCATCAAGGGCGGACTTGGATGCAAAGTCTAACACCTTATAATCCTTATTTGCTTATAAAGCACCAGGCTCATGTCAGTATTGAGAAATGCAAACATGGTGACTCAATTAAGTATTTATTCAAGTGCATTAGTAAAGGACATGATTAGGCCACTGCAGCTTTTTATATAGAATCATTATCAAAAGGATCTGATGTCGTACATGATGAGTTCAAAATGTGTTATGATGTTCGGTATCTCTCAACATGTGACGTAGTATGGAGGATTATCGGTTTTGAGATTAATACAGGTTCCTCCCATTTTAAAGATTCCAAGCCCACCTTCCAAATCAATAAATAGTCATATATGAGGATGACAATGAACTAGAAGCTGTTGTTAATCGCAATACTACAAAATAATCAATGTTCTTAGCTTAGATGTCAGCAAACGATAAGTATACAGTAGCGAGATGACTAACATATTCAGAGTTCCCAACAAAGTTTGTTTCATGAAGGATATGCTAGAGTGAGATATTAGACAATGTGGATTTACAATTTGAAGGATATATAATGTTCCCCCTGGAACTGTCGAGGCATACCACCTGAGGTTGGTGTTGACCATAGTTAAAGGCCCTAGTGCATATGAAGAAATAAGGACTATCAACGGTATTCTTTATGAAACTTTCCATGATGCATGCTATGCCCTTGGTTTGTTAGATGTTGATAGAGAATATATAGATGCAATTAAAGAATCAAGCCAGTGGGCTTCATTCAGTTACCTGTGACATCTATTTTGTATATTGCTATCATGTAATTGCTATGGCAGACTAGAAATTGTTTGGCAACAAACTTGGAAGTTGATGGTACATGATATCATCTACAAGCGGTGTCAATAAACTAGTTAAAAAACTCACAAAATTATAATTTCCAATAACACTTGTATACATTAATGCCCTCTTTTTCCATTAGCTCATTAATATAACATTTATTGCCTTTATGTAGACTTCAACTTGTCAGATGAAGAGCTACATAGTTATGCTTTAATGGAATTGGAACATGTCATGATGCAAAATGGAAAGAGTCTCTATAACTATGATTTAATGCCATCCCAGCAAGGGTTCAGTATCTCATCACAAGGAAATAGATATATGCATAATTAGTTAAATTTTGACATTGATGCACTATGCAAACAACTGTAAACCCTACTACTTATCTTAAACATAGAACAACAAGAAATTTATTGAACTGTAATTGACGTTGCCACCAACTCATAGGGTGGTATGTATTTTGTTTATAGATATGGTGGAATAGGAAATACAAACTTATGGCAGACACTATCTATATCTCTGAGGTCAAATAGTAAAGTAGTTCTTAATAATGCTTCAAGTGGCATTGAATCACTTCTTTTGCCAAATGGAAAGGTGACTCACGCTTAGTTTGTCATGCCAATTACCATTACAGAGGATTTAGTCATAACATAAAGCAAGGATCACATCTAGCCAAACTTCTCTTATATATATCTCTTATAATTTGGGATGAGGCTCCTATGGCAAATAAGCATTGTTTTGAGGCATTAGATAGAACATTGCATGATATTATCAGCTTAGATTGCCTAGACTTGTTTGATAAACCTTTTGGTAGCAAGGTTGTTGTGCTTTGGTAGATATTTCAGACAAATACTGCCAGTCATTCCAAGAGGTACATGAGAAGATATAGTGCATGCTACATTTAATGTATCTTATTTGTGGAAATATTGTAAGTAATTCATGTTGACCTCTAACATGAGGCTGATGAGCTTTGAAACATCGCAACATAATCAAGAGGTAATTGATTTTTGTAATTGAATTATATCAATTGGTGATGGAACAACTGAAATAGAAGAAATTATGATAGTTTGATCACCATATTAGAAGAACTGCTATTGATGCCTATCAATAATCTATTAGAATGTATCATCCATGCTACATATCCTGATTTGCTACTTCATTTAAATGATAATGCCTACTTCAGAGATCGTGCCATCCTTATATCTTCATTGTCAGTTGTAGATGAGGTCAATAATTATGTGCTTGGATTAATATTTGGGGTGGAAAAAATTTATTTCAATGCTGATACTATTTCCAAACAAGATACAACTCGAAGCTCAATATCAAAAATTCACTCAGTCGAATTTCTCAATAACATCTCAATGTTTGGACTCCAAACCACCAATTATGTCTAAAAGTGGATGCTCCTATTATGCTTATCACAACATAGACAAATCCAATGGGCTATGTAATGGGACACGCCTTATTGTCACCAAGCTGGAAAAGCATGCCATTGTTGCAAGATTAATGTCATCAAATGCATCACATGGTAGTGTGCTAATCACAAATATTACTATTACACCTTTTGGTGCATCTTCGCCTTTTACATTTTTTCTAAGGCATGTCCTTATCATGTTATCCTATCCAATGCCCATAAATAAGAGCCAAGGACAGAGCCTTAAAAATGTGGGCTTGTATCTTCCTCATCCTATATTTACACTTTGTTAGGTTATGTTACTATGTCTCAAGTTTATAGCAGAGAGGGCTTAAAGATATTAGTCCTAGATGAAGATGAAAATCTAAAGAGGTCTATTATAATTTGTTCATATAAGGTTATAAGCATGTACTGTTAACATTAATTGTCCATGTGAATGGTTGAAATCAAATTGTTGTTTTTATGTGTCCGTACAAGTACATACATTCCGATTAATCTTATGTGGCAAGTTGCATTATATATTGTGCATTATAACCACACAAAACATCATTACTTCAATTTATAAGGTTAATGCATGACTTTCATACAAATTGTTTATGTATGTGGCTTGCTTAGCCAATTTTATTGACCTTTAGCTTATGCATCGCGTGGGTCCTGAACTAGTTGCCATTAATTTGAACTAAGTATATATTTGCTCTTTCCCCATCCATGTTGGATGAAAATATGAAGGCCTTTGGGAGGATTAATGAACTTTAAAATATCTTCATCTACCTCCTCAAAATATATTATTTTATGCAATAATCACATGCCAGTTTAATTCAAGCTATCACCTTTTTGAACTTGGTCAAGATCGCTTCCACATAGCACCATTTCTATCCAAATATTTATTTTCTCTATTATTTTCATTTTTGGACAAAAATTGTCCCAAGAAAAAGGAAAAAGAAAAGTCTTCTTGCTTTTATGGAAAATTAACATTTTGCTCTTTTATTTTTGTAATTAGATTGGGCTGTGTTCCCTTTTATTTGTGTTGTGCTAAAAATCACTATATATATTGGGCCCAACAATTGTGTTCTTCCATTAAACCAATTTGTGCTCCAATATAGGCTTTGATGAAGAAATAAATTAAATTTTATGTCTTATTGTGGCCCAACATTCATGTGGCCTTCAATTGCACTTTTTGGCTATTTCAAGTATGCCAATTTTCACCATTTTATTCCCTTTAATACCACCAAGGTGAAAAGGAATTTTGGTGATTGAAATTTGGAATGTTACAACAGGTATACTTTTATTCTAAAAGATACCATAGCTATTGGATGACATTTTATCATTCAAAAACTCACTATAACTAAGCTGCCTCCTAAAACCCGAAATCTGCCAGTACTGTATTCAATTCCAATTTTTGGATTTCAAATTCATTCTTTCAAAGTTATACCAACAACCTATTCCTATACGATTTTGCCTAAGGAATCCATTAGAGACCTCAAACTTAGCAAAATCATTATCCTTCTTCATGTCCTATTCTGACCGAAAATTAAGGTTCAAGATAATAATTCACCAATCATCCACCAAACTAGTCTCATATGCTTCTTAAACATCATATAACCATATGTATATGAAAAAAGCTTCATGAAACCCTAAAAATCTCATTACAACTAAAATTAGAGTAGCAAGAGGATTCCATAAAAATTTACCAATCAATACAATAATACATCGAAATGAAGCCTAAGCTCACCTCTTTTACTTTCTATGGCTTGTTCTTGATTTCTCCAATTTTGGCATTTTATAGATAGCACAAAACACCTCTTCTCAAGAAACTAAAACTATAGAAATGAAGCCCTTGGTGAGAGGAACAACATTTATGTAGACCTCAAGACCTAGAAAGATGATCTGGAGGTGAAAATTGAGTAAGAGCACTTACCTTGCTTCTTTGCTCTTCCTTTTGCTCCTTTCTCTTTCCTTTTGATTTTTCCACTTCTTTTCTCTATTTTTGTGGGTGTTAGATGAAATTTGAGTGAGAGAGAGAGGGTAATGTTTAATTTGAGTAAGAGCCATTATATGAGGGGTGCACCAAGTTTACCTTATTAAGCGTTGTGTTGATATTGTACAACTTGAAGGTGAGAAATTGCTGGCTTGATACAAGCTTCATAGAATTGCTCGAGGCTTTGAATAAAATGCTGCCAACAAAAAATGTGCTTCCACCCAAAACATATGTCGCAAAGAAAATGTTGCACTGAGTCAGCCTTAGCTATGAGAAGAAAGATGCATGCCCTAATGATTGTCTCTTGTTTAGGAAAGATTTTACATTGCTAACATTTTGTCCCATGTGTGAGGAGCCACGCTACCAACAAAATGGGAAGAGCTTGAATAATACATTATGGTATTTCCTGATTATAGCTATCTTTAAATACCTTTGGTAATCCTGATTATGCAAAAAATTTGAGGTGACATGTAGATGAAAGGATAGATGACGACATGCTTTGACATCCTCCTGATTCTCTAAGATGTGAACCCATTTGGGATGCAAAGCAGTAGTACCCACAGCACATGGCCATTAATATTGTTTGTATATAACCTTCCCCTATGGCTCAACATGAAGTGTAAGTACTCTATATTGTCCATGCTAATCTGATGATTCAAGCAACCCAGGAATAACATGAATGTCTTCCTGGATCCACTAATTGGAGACTTGAAGTGCTTGTGGGATAATGAGATCAAGTGTATGATGTTTATGAGGAAGAAATGTTCAACTTGAGAGCTATGCAGTTTGGAACTATCAATGACTTTCTTGCATATGGTAATTTGTTAGGATACAACTTTAGAGGCCAACTTGGATCTCCAATTTACGAAGAGGGTACGCATTTAGTTGGTTGAAGCATGGGATGAAAAATTCCAACATATGACATCAAATATGGTTTCTTTGGGAGCATCTATCCTAGAATTTTAAAAAAAATATTTCAATGGGAAATTAGAAGAGGGTATGGCACCTTAACCTTTGAATGGTGAACAGGTATATCAAAAGATGAAAGATATAAAATGTCTATTCTGCAAACTTTTTGCAAGGGAGTTGTTATAAGTAGGTAGAAGAAGAGGTCCATTTTCTTTGACTTGCCTTTTTAGAGTGTAGTTATGCACATTGAGAAAACAATGTATGAAAGTATTGTTGGCACATTACTTCGTATGCTAGGAAAGATCAAAGATGGCATAAATGCTAGGCTATACATGGTTGAGATAGGAATAAGGGAAGAATTAGCACCAATAGAGAGGAGAGCCCATATATTTCTCCATCCTGCGGCTCACACACTATTAAAGGATGAAAAAATTTGTTTTTGTTAGTTCCTTCCTTTAGTTAAGGGTCCTAACGGGTTACTCTTCAAACATTAAAAGACTCGTGTTAGTGAAGGACTTGAAAGCAATGGGATTAAAATCTTGTGACTACCATGTCTTGATAGAGAACTTGATTCTTATGGCAATATGGGGTATCTTAGCTTATGAGGTGGGAGATGCAATTGCTAAGCTATGTTTTTTCTTTAAGTTACTTTGCAGTAAAGTGGTAAACCTTTAAGAATTGCCAAGGTTGCAAAACTAAATCATACATACATTGAGTGTTCTTGAGATGTATTTACCTCTAGCATTATTTGACATTAAGGTTTATCTATCAACTCACTTGGTTAAAGACATATAACTTTATGGCCCGACCTATTTAAGCTAGATGTACCCAGTTTATGCTGGGTGCTCCTTGTATTGTTCCCAGGCTTCATAATGGCTTTCTAGTTTATTCTGGGCAAATAAGGCAATTTCATTCCTCAATTTAGTAGTTTTTCTTCAAGGAAAGTATTTTGCCAAAAATTATATGCCAAGTTATCCCATGAAGTTATGCTTCCCATTGGTTGTGAGTATAACCAGCTCTTAGCCTTTTCCCTGAGTGAGAAAGGGAAAAGTTTAAGTCTAATGGCATCATTATTAACACCATTACACTTGAATGTGTCACAAATTTCTAGGAAGTTTGCTATATGGTGTTAAGGTCTTCTATTGGTAAACCATCGAACTGATTTGCTTTCACCATTTGGATAATTGTAGGTTTGATCTCAATGTTGTTAGCTGCTACTGGACGTTTTCTGATTCCAGAAGTTGTTCCATGACTGTTGGTATTGTATAGTCATGGAGTATTTTGGTATCTGGTACTTCTCCCTCTGGATTTGCCATCGAATTGCCTAGGATTGAAGTAGAGTGCTCTCAAACTCTTCGATTTCTTTACCAAGTTCTCTTGATCTCTTAGTCAAAAGGTTGTAGTTCAGTCTCCTTCGATCTGGTCATGCATTAAGAAAAAGACTGAAAAGAAACAAGACACTAAAAAGAAAAATAAGTGTAATATGAAGACCAAATTAGTATTAAAATTACTTGGTATTGATATTAATGACAACAATCCCCGGTAACGATGCCAAAAACTTGTTACAAGTGTAAATGGTCTATTAAAAGGTGGAAGTGTACACTATTGTAAACAAGTAATATAAAAGTAGAGTATCATTCCCACTAGGATTGATCACTAAGTACCAAAATTAGTAATCTTAATTCTATTAGGTCGATTGATTAGTTCATAATTAAGATTACAAAATTAAAAATGATTAAATATAAACACAAATGATATGAAAATAATGATGAAAAAAAGCCCTAGGGATCATATTTCACTTAACAAATCTCATATTGAATCATCTATATATTCTAGTCTAATTTATTCTACATGATTGATGGCTGAGTTTCTCTAATTTAATTACTAGCCTCTTCTAAGGTCAAGCAATTCTATAATTAATTGCTAATCCAATATATCTCTATATGAATTAAAGCAATCAACCATGCATTAAGATTTATGGAACTCATTAAGACTATACAACCCATAAGAATATATTCCTATTTCATATGCAAATTATGGTATCAATTATAGGATCTGCACACAATCATGAAGGAAAAATTAAAACTAGATTGAATACATTAAGATTCAATTCGTAGTTAGTAAACTACATTATTACCCTGGGAAAATGGAAATTTAGCTCATGTTGAAATTAAAAAAAACAAAAATAAATTGAAAACTTCACAAACATTGCATGAAAATCAATTAGTATTCTAAAATATAAAGATACAACTACAAGATGCATGAAAATGGAAAAATCTAGCCTTTCATATAGGAGGTAAACCCTTCCATGTAGGTGGCAACTTATACCATCCATAAAGGAGAACTACCAAAGCCTTCCATGATGGAGGCATGCAAGAAGCAAATACAATACATGAAATTATCTCTAAGATGGTGTGTCTCCTTGTGTCTTGATCTCCTCTTTTTATAGATGGAGGGGGTACACAAATTTCCACATTGTTAGGCATGAATTGTGGACCTTAAACTACCAATATTGACTTTATGGCTACCAAACGTCTTGATTGTTGCCTAATTTTGATATTTAAAATGGTTGAATTTCAGCATGTGAACTTCATGAAAGTTGTAGCTCTATATCTTAGCTTGAAGACAAAACTAGAAGCTCCCCATTTGAACAATATTTGCTCAAGTTATGGTCAAATTAGTGGGCAAAGGTCAGTTAGGGATAAATTCATATCCTCAACTTCCAAGGAAAATTCGAAACCCTAGAAGGTAGAACTAGGTTTTGGGCTCAACATAAAAGTTTAGAGATTTTTCTTAGCATTTTATCCATATAAAGAACATCTGAATCAATATCTAGATTCCCAGATATTACCTAAAAACCAAAATAGGGTTAAATTTAGTATTTTTCAATAAATTCTATTTTTTGCCAAAATCATCATTTCTTCATCAATTACACCTAAATTCATTAAATTAAGCTTAAACATCATCCGTAAAATCATCATATAAGGGAAAATAAATATGCAAATATTTTACTTATCAAGGTTCTTGAAGAGCATAAGAGGAGATGTTGATTATCTGAAGACCTTTTATTATTTTAAGGCTTGTAATTATTATATTCGAACTCCCGTAGGGAACTCTTGTACTTTAAATATTCTTTCAATAATATCAATATATTTTTACTATTCCTATGTGTCCAATGAACTTTGTAATTGCTACTCTGATTAATATCAATAATAAGTTGTATGTAAGGTGGGGTCGTACAGTTTTGGTATCAGAGCAGTGGTTCTGGCCACAGTGCTACAGTTCTGGTAATAGGATAGTATAATGATATGCATGGTTATACCGTGATAGGAAATATGCACATAAAGGGATATTAGAGACGTGAAACACCCTAGTTTGTGAACTAGCCCTGGGAGATCAGCGAATACCCGAAGGGTAGCAAGTAGTGTAATACTGGATTAAGGATGGTCTAAGGATATTACAAAACCCGTGGAATATTTAGTTAGTCCGAGGTAGCTGTCATGATATTTAAGATAAGGGTAGTCTCAAGGTACTGGTTGTTAGGAGCAAATAGAGCTGATATCTTCTTTTTGGCACGGGCACACAAAAGTTAAGCATGATTAACCTAGGGAAATCATAGGATGTGTGACCATCTAGGAAGTTAAGTTGGCAAGGTCATGGAGACTTGAGGAATAGTGATGTCTTAAGGTTTTTCCATGACTAATGATCATCTTAGTTGAACAATTTAAATGATGCTTAGAAGTAGGAGATGATGATGATGTAGGTATTGATTTTAATTTATAACATTTTTTTGTAGTTAGTATTGTCCAGAAAGGTTCATTTGCTAAGGTTATGGAAACTTAAGGCGTAAAAAATGTTTTGAGGTTTCTCCATTCTAATTGATGATCCTTAGTAACACTATGGTGTTAAAGGTATGTAGGTACGATATACGATGATACATGATGCATGGTAATTTATCACGATGCAACCTGTCATACAACCATGTCACGTCCCGTTTGTCACACGATATATCGATCAAGGATAAGTCATGGATAATGTCATCCTCTTGTTCCTGACCATTACTTTCTCGATTCCTGAGTAGCCTGATAATAGAGATGAAAACTCATTTCCATCATAGTATGGCCATACAGTTCTCAGACTCACTTATCGACGGGCCCAGTAATATCTCTTTACTAATGTGAGGGACAAATTCCATCTTGATCATTCATATTCCTCTGCATGAAAAACCACCAAGCCCGATCATAGCCTTTATCATTTCCTTGTCAAAAGTGACTTTTGACTAGTTCAAAGCTTAGCAATTCTCATGTAGGAATCGATGATGACCTCAGGTCTAAGGGCATTGTGACGTGGTTATACATGAGAAAAGCTTATGACTTGATCCATGTAGCTTTCTCATAGTGGGTCGGTCCAGCACCTTGTACTCTTACATGTGCCTAAGACTTTGATTCATATCTCCATATCTTATCAAAGTCATAGTGGTCTTGTTTCATCTCTTCTCCCACATAGATGACCGACCAGGGACATTTTAGGACAATCTTTATGAATTATCCAAGGATACAATTATCACAGTTAACATGCAAATATTATGATAACAGATTGGAGAAATTTCATTAAAATAATAATGTTCAAAGTACAGTGATTGGCCCTTAGGGCACAATTTCCAACACAAATATACAATAATAACATAGTGCATGAAAGAAAGAGTCACTACCTGGAATTATGCCCTTTTCCTTGCCTGTCTATCAGGCCAATATACTGTGTTCCAGCTCGGACAAATGTCAAGTCCTATTATTCCAAATTCATAATAAATCAGTAATTACTCATTCATGATTTATTTCTAAACTCACATTGTTGGTTTTCTTTACCCTTCAGTTCAAGGTATTACATTATGCCATTACCTTTATAAGTTTGCACTTTGACTAAAACTGCCACAAATTTTCAGTCACTTTGAAAACTCATAGCTAATTGTACAAAACTCCAAATGGGTTGGTTCTAATGGCTAATGAAAGGTATTAAGTCCCCTTTAAGAAAAAAATATCATAGAGAATCGATTACAGTCACATATCTCTTCAAAATTCATCAAACTTAGACTGTTACAAATTTCATTCTAGAATCAAGGTCAAAATTTAAAAAATCATATCTTTTAATCCACTAGTCCAAATGGCTCATATTTCTTATCAAATTAAATCCCATAATGTCTACTTTCCCATCGCCGGTACCCTGTGACTATCCTTTTCTCAAAAATCGTGCCTACTATCTCCGGCTGACTAAATATTGTGTCGACCCTGGCTTGGTCACACTCGCTTCCTCAGGTTTTGCAATATCCTCGTACCAACCTCAATCATGTACTATGATACTGGCTACCTTTTCAGTATTCCACTAATTTTTGGGGATTATCTATTCCTTTCGAGGGCTTAACATAAACTAGCCAAACTAATTTACTCCACATCACTATACTATCTTGTTGCCATAACTGCACACAATATGGCCAAAACCACTACTCTGATACCAAAATGTAGCCTTCATCTTATTTTCATGTTTTTCATAGTATTAGCAATAGCATAAAAATATGGATATTATTGATACAATGAGCTTGATTATATTACAAGAACTCTTGATAGGGGTGTACATAATGTTTACAGACCTTAAAATGATAAAGGCCTTTAGATAACCGACATCTCTTCTTGTACTAGTCTGAAATGTTCCATTGCCAGTAATTATGATTCTGCCCTTTGAGCTACTGTCTGCTGCTAAAAACATTTTGCATTTTTGGAAAGGGTGAGATTCAAAGAATCTCAGTAGTAATATACATTCAGATATATACAATGTGAAAATAAATATACCATGCACCATGTTATGTAAAATGATAGAATGCTATGTGCATACAGTCCAAGGCCAATCGACTATTTAACCATGGCTTAACCCTATGCTAACTGTGCCTTAACCCTACGCCATTCCTGCCTTAAATATGCACCTCCGTTAGGGTCACAAACTATAACTAGGCTAATATGCTTGTCCAAGACACTATGTATATATTACAGAAGATGGCATATACAAATACTCAAGAATCACATAGTGCATAAAAGAAAGAGTTACTACCTAGAATTACACCCTTTTCCTTACCTGTCTATTAGTCCAATATACACTAGTGGAAAATTGACTTTTTAGACCAGTTAAAAAAGACTTTTTAGACTGGTTGTGTATAAGGTCTTGTTACCGCAGGTTTAAAATGTCTGATATTTTTTAGACCGGTTGTTCCTAAAACTAGTCTTAAAGGTCCACCTTTAAGACCTATTGTGGCTGCAACAGGTCTTAAATTATACCCTTTTAAGACCTGTTGTGCCTACAATTGGTCTTAAAGGTCTAGCTTTAAGATCAGTTGTGCCTACAACCGGTCTTAAAGCTGAGACCTTTAAGACCAGTTGTGCCTATAGCCGGTCTTAAATTACTTTTAAGATTGGTTATAGCTATAACCAATCTTAAAGGTTCTTTTTTTTAAAAAAAATGTCCCTTTTATGTATTTACACATAACTGGACCACGATGGTTGAATTCAAGTATGCACAGGTGAATATATATTCTCAATATCATGTTAACAAGGAAAAGGTCAGAATGATAACAAAAATAGAGCCCAACTCTAGCAGCAAGTTCAATGAACCAAATTTGGCAGCTTTATAGAATAATCATAGATTTCAATTTCAATTTTCAAAGGCAGTAGTCTATAGCAACAACAAATTTTTAGACAAGCCAAACACACATTGATGATTCATTTACAACAATTTAATTACAGTATGGAAGAATATGGCAGCAAGTAATGTATACTTCAATGGCTTAATTTCAGTGCAAAAGCACTTGTAGTTTCAGTCCCTAACTCAGCATATTGGGATAGTATAGATTTAATTTACTATGACAGCTTTCCAAAGACTCAATTTTGTTCCAGCAAGCTCAATGAAGTACAAATATGCATTTTCACCAATTTTAAAACAACATCTACTTCAAACAGAGGCTAAATAGGGAAAAACTAGGAATAATTTTATACAATGTTAACAGCAGACCAGTGCAATAGAATGTGCAGCAAAACTCAGATGAAGATAATGCTTGACCAACCTAACTTGTAAAAACAAAAAGCAGACAAGAAATTCATATCAAATGCACAGAAAATGCCAAACAGATTTGCTCAATTTCAGCAAATGCTTCATAATGATATAGAAATTTATTTAAATCGCAGACTTTAGGAAACTATATATGACAGCTTAATGCACAACTTTGACAGTAATTCCAGTTACAGTAGAGTCAAGCAAATTTGTCAATAATTTAGCCAAAGGTAATGACCAGCCTTAATTAGTTTAGCACTAAATAACACCAACAATGCAATTAGACTGTAAGGAAGACCAAATGCAGTTGTCTAAAACTAAAACATAAAGGAATGTCCAAACAGAAGAATTTTCTCAGAAATGTATGCAAAACTTTAAAATGACAATGGTAGCAATAAAATTCAAGTATTGATACAAGCAATAGCATAAATTCCCTAGTTTTATAGAATACAAAGGGAAGAAAAATTACAAAGGTCAATCCCTCAAACATAGAATAAAAAACTCACTATTTTTGTAATAGCTCATAGATGAATTCAGCATAACATGTGCGAATGAAATCAATATCTTCTTCAGGAAAGGGATCGGCAAGATCAAACGTCTATAACACCAAAACCAAACAAACATTAACTTAGTAACTTAAAAAAATAAAGTAATATAAAAGTTTTGAAATATAAATTTACCTTGTTAGTAAAATCAGTCTTGCCTAGAGTGATAATATTGTAAATGTGTCTCAAAACATAAAAACCACATAAGTTGGACCCCTGTGGTTGCGTACAGCTCTGAGAAAAAACATGATATCATTAAAACAAGTGTAAAGGCATGGCTTATTACACTCTTTAAATAAATCAATATCTTCTAACATTTGGCATGATCCATGTAGGGTCCTTTAAGTATGCTTACCACAAGCAGTGTGTAGGAATATCCGCATAGCCCTATGATCATTAAAATCACAAAGGTTATTTATTTTATACAAATTCCATAAACTTCAAACACAAAAGGTAAGAATGCAAGAAAACTTACGAGTTCATTGTCTTTTTCAAATCATTCCCTGGTTCGAAGTGGAGGGAGCATAAGAGGATGACAGTGAAACTACTCTTGCATAGAAGAACCAACTGCCAATGATCACTGGAAAAAAAGAGAGAAGATATTAAGCAAACATAAAACATTATATAAATTATAAAATATAAGTTTGTTTCTTACCCATGCACATATGGAGCCAAGAAACACTCAGTTCTGGTTTCATTAAGCCCTTCTAATAAGTATGTATGTATGATAGCAGCAGTGGTCCCTTTCTCTTTGACTTGGTGGGGGCATAAGAATCTAAATTTTGTGCTTTTGCCAGACGAGACCAACCTATGATACATGTACCTACAAAAATTCAAGCACATAAATCAAAGGTAAATGGTGAAATTTTTCAAATATTTACTTTGAATTGCAGAAGATACTTATATTAAGAATAGTTGGACAATCCCAATCGTAAGATTTTGTCCAGGAGCTGCCAGGGACATCAAATCATCCCTCTCAAGATAGCATGTCACCCCTGACTTGCCAACAAATGAATCTATAAGCCAATCTCTTGTTTTAAAGGATGTATCAAATTCCATCAGAATCACTTGTTGAATGATATTCAATGGAGGCTGTGAAACTTCTTGAATAAAGGGAGTTGGACTTGGTGGGGCTGACTTTCCTTAGCTCAAACAAAAAGAAGGTTCTTTGGCCACAAGATGAACGTACCCAGGATATCGCTTATGATTTTGAATTCATCAGAAGGGATAGGGATAGGTGCATTTGCAATGATCACCTCGTCAACTAACACTCGGACTTGATTAGCTTCCATTTATTGGTAGTGGATAGTTAATCCGAGGTTATGCACATCACCCCATGCAACTAACAGTTTCAGAGGAGCCTCGATAAAAATGTCACAAGGCTCAGTAATTTCTCTTGCATGACCCTCTGATGACTGCCCATTGTTGCAACAACTCCCTTTAGTGCTCTGCTTATTAGGATCAAGCGATTGTGGCTGGGGAGTACTGGTATTTTGTCTTGAGCTCATGAACATTGTCATTTCCTCTTTCATATTACTCAACCGGTTTTCTAGCAGTGCAACAAATGATGCTTCAGCCTTAACCCTTGCTTCTGGTCTTGTATTAGCCAACATAGTCTCCAATTCCTCCCTAGTCACGATGCTTGAGGAATGGCGTACGGGGGCTCCAAAGTAATCCTGTATCACAACCCTTCCTTCAACTCCCCTGACATGGCCTGGATGCTTATGTTTGCCAGTAGCAATAGTCAGAATATCCTTCCTGCCCTCCGACTTAAAATATCCCTCAGCTTGTTTTTTCTAAATTCCTCCTGTAAAATAATACAAAATAACAAACATAAGTAATGAAATATGTTTCGTATGTAATTGATAACAGCAACAATATATACTTACAATTTTTGCACCTACTACACGAGATTGTTCACTCATATAAGACCCACTCCTCTTTTGGTGAGCAAACAACCATTTTTCTTCACAACCAATAGGAGATGGTGGAGAAAGAAGAACAGAAGGATCGAATTGAGATGATTCTTCCAATCTCTTTCGTTTGGCCGCCAACAAGTCTCTTTCCGCCTTTGCATAACCCCTACGAGACATTGTATGAGGGCAATCGTTCTTTATACTACTCTCTTATGCTTTTTTACTGCAAATAAGAAATAATAGAAAAGGAAAGTGTTATAATCAATTAAGATGATTGCTAAGTAAATAAAATGAAAAATATGTTAACTAACTAAAGATTCTGGAGTAGTCTGAAGCCTAACAAATGCATGCCAAGTCGCTTTATCAAGAAATGTATACTTATCGCACGGATTAGGACGAGGCTAACCATCGTTTACCTCAATATGAATGTATTTGTTGGTCAGATTTGTCTTAAACTTATTCCAACACTCATAACAGTAAGTCATTGTCTTGTTGTACAACATCTCCTCCTAAGGAACATTGTAGGTGAGCTGGAACGCATGCAATGAAGGCGTAAGTGACAAATTTGTGACATATTTGATAATAATTACATACATAATAGAGAATTGTTTACCTAGATAGTGTCCCAAATATGTTGCCACACCTTTTCATCGACATTTCTCTACTCCTCTATCAAGATGCTCAGCTTGTTGCGTGCAAGGAGGCCAACAAAACTCCTATATCGGCTTTCATTATGGCCGATTGGTTTCCAATATCTTTCAAACTCAATCAGTATCTTTTGCCATGCACTCCAACTGAGGGAAATGTCTGTCAACCATGTGCCATGTCTACCCCTCCATACAGATTGGCTACTAGGCTCACTATGATCCTGGCTCTGAGCATTACTAGGCTCACTCTGGTTAACACTAGATGGCTGACTCTACTAAGTAATAGGTGGTTGACTCTGAGGAGCACTAGCTGGCTGACTCTGCTGGGCAATAGGTGGCTGACTCTGCTGGCCAATAAGTGGCTGACTCTGAGGTTTAGTAGGTGGCTAATCCTCTATACTAGGACTCTGGGGATCTCTCATTTGTCTGTAATGACAACAAAGAAAGATAAATTGTTAAGCTACAACATGAGAAGGCTATATCTATGGAAAATCAAATGTCTATAAATCATAATCATGATTACTTTAGATCAAAGTAGTATCATAAAGAGATATCCTCCCATATTCCCTCATGATGATCATTTCTTGTGTTGTGTTCATTATCTGCTTCATCTTCTTCGTTCAATCCTGGAAGACCATTGGAAAAAGAAGGAGTCTCAAGAAGATAATAATTTGAGTGACTTTTCTTATCAATATGAACGACCCTTTTTTCCTTGGAGAGCTACAGACCACATTTTATTTGCTTGATTAGTAATATAGAACATTTGTTGTGCCTGATCTACCATAATGAAAGGTTCATCCCCAAAACTTCTATTACTCAGATTTACTAATGTAAATCCTAACCTATTGACCTTCACACTATTATTGACATCAACCCACTTGCATTTGAAAATGGGAAATCTGATTTTAACATAGTCAACCACCCATATCTCTTCAATAACCCTATAATAAGGTATGGCAGCCAATTTAGGGCTCTTATCTTTTGAACTATAGAAGTTGTAATACCCCGAATTTTGAGTGGGATGTTTCATAGTGAGCTGTAGTGGGATGTTTAGAAACAATAACAAGTGAAAACATAATGATTGTATAACGTTTAACCATGTTTGGATTGATGGCTGTGAGGCTCTGTTTTGTTTCTGCATTCTACCACGTTCTGTCAGGACCTCACTTCGAGTGCAATATGGCTCACTCGAGTGCAGTTCATATTTTCACGTTCTAACTTCTTCTCAGGCAAGCACTCGCTGCACTTCACTCGCATCTGCTCGAGTGAATTCTCAAATCACTCGAGCACAACCAGTCATGCTCAAGTGAGTTTCATGCTTTCACGTACAAGCTTCTTCTCAGGTTATCACTTCCATGTCAAAACTTGCATGTGCTCGAGTGAGAAATCATCCAATGCTCGAGCATGGATCCTAGTGCTCGAGTGATGCAATTTTCTTCACGTTTCAGCTGCTTCTGGACATCACTCGCACAACTTTTTCAGAGAGTCAGTTTTTACACTCGCGGGTGATGTGGGGCCACTTTAGAAAAAAATTTGTTTATTTGATTCTAATGATGTATCATAAGAATGCTCTTGCCATATGCATTCCAATGCAAAAAGAATCAGCTCCAAACTCCTTGTATTCTACAAGTTATGATCGAAAGAGTGTCTATTTCGCTAGTCTACACAAGTGTCAACTTCCAGAAAGTATAGATCCTAGAATATACGTTCAAATTAGTCAAATTACCTATCCATGGAAAGCTCTTTGAGTCTACTTTCATTTGGCACTGGTCTCGTCTCAATCCAATGTGTAGTTTGTAAGTTACATGTAAAATACCGAAACTGTCTTGAAAAGTGACGGTGATTTTGGTTTCATTTTCCACGAATCATATCTCCTTCATTTGATCTTCTTTCAATATGACCTGGTGCCAAATTTACGTGTTGTGCGTCCTCCTTCATATGCCACCGGTGTCGGGTCAATCCAACATGTGGTTTGAGAGATATGATCAAAATACCGGACCTCTGTCAGACTAAACGTAAAACAGAGTAGAACAGAGTGTTCATCCCGTGCTCGAGTGAAATCCTCCGTGCTCGAGTGAGTTCTTCCTGTGCTCAAGTGAAACACCTCTTGCTCGAGCATAACACCTCTGGAAGTGCCAAAACTCATATATAAGTCATCTTAGCTTCGTATTAACCTATTCCAACCATCATTTGATCATAGAAACCTCCGGTATCATCATAGAAACCTCCAGTATCACTTCTAACAACTTGAATCTTGATCTTCTTGTAAGATCTAACAAGTTCTTCATTCTTTAATATCTTTCTTTTTTATTTTTCTCTTGATAATCATTCTTCATAATCCAAGTAAGCATCTCCTTGACTATCTTCAATTTCTTTCTTCTTCTTCCTCTTATTCATTTTCATTAATTCAATCTTCTTCATTCTTTGCTTGACTAATCTACAAAATATGTAACATTAAATATAATAGTTAGTCAAAGAAATACATTATATAAACTTTTTGCTCTTATCATTTCACATCTATATTTGACATCATCAAAACTAATCATATCTAACAAACTCACTCCTGGAGAGTTATGACCAGTTTGTTATGAACTACAACATGAACAACATGGAGAAATCAATTTCTGAGTTGCATGGGATGCTTAAAATTGTTGAGAAAGGCATTAAGAAAAAGCCTAGCACATTTTTGATAGTTCAGAAAGGAAAGGGTATGAAAAAGAAAGGGAATGGCAAATGGAAGGGTAATGGCTCAGGTGGTAAGACCAAAGAGTCAAACAAGCCCGAAACCAAGCCTGCACCCAAGAAGGCAAAGCCTCCAAAGGAAGGAGTTTGCTACTTCTACAATGAACCCGGTCATTGGAAGAGGAATTGCAAACTCTACCTGGAAGATCTGAAAAAGAACAAGAAGGATAGCGACGCTATCGCTTCAGGTATTTATGTTATAGACATTCATTTTTCTACTTCCTCTACATGGGTATTAGATGCTGCATGTGGTTCTCACATTTGTACAAATATGCAGGGTCTAAAGGACAATAGAAAGCTAAAGAAGGGCGAGGTGGACCTACAAGTTGGAAACAGAGCAAGAGTTGTTGCTTTAGCTGTAGGCACTTATGAATTAGTTCTGCCCAGTGGGCTTTTGTTAGTTTTGAACAATTGCTATTATGTTCCTGCTTTGAGTAGTAACATTGTTTCTCTTTCTGATTTGGATAAGGAAGGTTATACTTCCATTACTATGAATGGTAAATGTTCTATTTATCGTAATGACATTTTCTATGCTGATGGTGATTTGCATGTTGGTCATTATATATTAAATTTGGAACATCCTAATAATGGGAATATCTATAACGTAACTACTAAGAGGATAAAATTAAACGATTTGAATTCGACCTACCTATGGCATTGTCGACTATGCCACATAAATGAGAAACGCATTTCTAAACTCCATCAAGATGGATTTCTAAACTCATTTGATTTTAAATCATATGATACATGCAAATCTTGCTTATTAGGAAAGATGACTAAGGCACCTTTTACTAGACACAGTGAGAGGGCTACTGAATTATTGGGCCTCATACATACATATATATGTGGACTATTAAATACAGTTGCCAGAGGAGGTTATGTCTACTTCATTACAATTATAGACAACTTTAGAAGATATGGCTATATCTATCTAATGAAACATAAATCTGAATCTTTTCAAATGTTCAAAATATTCCAAAATGAAGTACAAAAGCAACTTGGCAAAGCAATTAAAGCACTTTGATCTGATCAAGGTAGTGAATATTTGAGCCAAGAGTTTATTGACCATCTTAGGAGTTGTGGGATAATCTCACAATTAACTCCATCAGGAACACCATAATGGAATGACATTTCTGAATGGAGGAATCGAACACTATTTGATATGGTTCGATCTATTATGAGTCAAACAGATCTTCCACCATCCTTTTGGGGACATGCCCTAGAGACAGCTACGTTCACACTAAATCATGTTCCATCTAAGGTAATTGAAAAGACACCATATGAGATATGGACTGGAAATAAACCAAGTTTATCTTTTCTCAAGATCTGGGGATGTGAGGTGTATCTTAAGCAACAAGCCTCTAATAAATTAGCGCCCAGATCTACAAAGTGCCTTTTCATGGGGTATCCTAAAGAAACGAAAGGATACTATGTCTACAATCCCACCGATAACAAAGTGTTTGTTATTCGAAATGGTAAGTTTCTAGAGAGAGAGTTTGTCTCTAAAACAACCAGTGGGAGCGACGTACATCTTGAAGAAATTCGAGAGCCACAATATAGTACAGAACCACAAATGGAAATTAGAGAAGACTCATAACAAGTTGTTGAGCCTCCTCAAGTAACACAAGGTCTAAGAAGATCTGATAGGACACGGCATCAGCCTCAGAGATATGGATTTCTGATTACTGAAGGCCGTGATGTGTTGCTCATTGAGCAAAATAAGCCCACCACCAATCGAGAAGCCACAGTGGGACCAAACTCTGAGAAATGGATAAATGCCATAAAGTCTGAAATGCAATCCATGTACGACAATCAGGTATGGACCTTAGTCAATCCACCTGAAGGTGTAAAAACTAATGGGTGCAAATGGTTTTCAAGGAGAAAACTGACATGGATGGCAATGTAAATGTCTTCAAGGCACGACTGGTTGCAAAAGGATTCACTCAAACTCATGGTGTAGACTAGGATGAAACCTTTTCCCCAGTTGAAATGGCCAAATCGATCAGAATCCTTCTTGCCATTGCAGCATGTTATGACTATGAAATATGGCAGATGGATGTCAAAACAACCTTCCTTAATGGAAAGCTGCTTGAGGATGTGTACATACACAACCTAAAGGTTTTGTGCGTCCAGAAGACTCTGGTAAAATTTGCAAGCTTCAAAGATCCATTTATGGATTGAAGCAAGCATCTCGGAGCTGGAATCATCATTTTGATGAAGTAGTCAAAGAGTTTGGATTCATTCAAAACATCAATGAACCTTGTGTTTACAAGAAGGTTAGTGGGAGCATAGTTGTATTTCTAGTACTTTATGTAGATGACATCCTACTCATTGGGAATGATATTCCTACCTTGCAGAGTGTCAAGTCTTGGTTAGGAAAGTCCTTTTCAATAAAAGACTTAGGTGAAGCCACCTATATCCTAGGGATTGGGATCTATAGGGATAGATCCAAAAGACTAATAGGCCTAAGTCAGAGCACATACATAGACAAGATACTGCATAGGTTCAGTATGCATGATTCAAAAAGGGGTTATATGCCCATGTCTCATGGCATCCATCTTAGCAAGGATCTGTGTCCTAGTACACCTGATCAGCGAGATCGCATGAGTAAGGTTCTATATGCCTCGGCCATTGGATCCATCATGTATGCCATGTTATATACTCAACCGGATGCCTCATTTGCCTTAAGTATGACCAGCAAATACCAATAAGATCCTGTGAGGGTTATTGGACTGCCGTCAAGAATATCCTAAAGTACTTAAGAAGGACTAAGGACTTATTTTTGGTCTATGGTGGATTAGATGATGAGCTCTGCATAACCGGTTACATAGATGCAAGTTTCCAAACTGACCAAGACGACCTTAAATCGCAATCTGGATATGTATTCCTCCTGAATGGTGGAGTAGTAAGCTGGAAGAGCTCTAAGCAAAGCACTATAGCAGATTTTGCAACAAAAGCTGAGTATATAGCAACATCAGATGCAGCTAAAGAAGCCGTTTGGATGAGAAAGTTCATTATTGAACTAGGGGTGGTACCTACCATCTCAAATCCAATAGATTTGTTCTATGACAATAGCGGTGCTATTACATAGGCCAAGGAGCCTAGGTCATATCAAAGGACCAAGCATATACTCAGGCGATTTCATCTTATTAGAGAAATCAATGATAGAGGTGATATAAAGATATGCAAAGTAGCAGGAGAAGATAATGTTGTTGATCCTCTTACTAAGCCACTTGCACAGGCAAAGCATGAGCGTCATGTTAGGGCAATGGGAATTAGGAAAATTAATGATTGCAACTAGGGCAAGTGGGAGGATGTTGGAAATTGAGCCCTAAGGGCCAATCATTGTACTTTGAGCATTATTATTTTAATGAAATTTCTCCATTCTGTTATCATAATATTTGCATGTTAACTGTGATAATTGTATCCATGGATAATTCATAAAGATTGTCCTAAAATGTCCCTGGTCGGTCATTTATGCGGGAGCAGAGATGAAACAAGACCACTATGACTTTGATAAGATATGGAGTTACAAATCAAATTCTTAGGCACCTGTAAGAGTACAAGGTGTTGGACCGACCCACTATGAGAAAGCTACATGGATCAAGTCATAAGGTTTTCTCATGTATAACCACGTCACAATGCCCTTAGACCTGAGGTCATCATGGATTCCTACATGAGAGTTGCTAAGCTTTGAACTAGTCAAAAGTCACTTTTGACCGGGTGATGATAAAGGCTACGATCGGGCTTGGTGGTTTTTCATGCAGAGGAATATGAATGATCAAGATGGAATTTGTCCCTCACATTAGTAGAGAGATATTACTGGGCCCCTAGATGAGTGAGTATGAGAAATATATGGCCATACTATGATGAAAGGAGTTTCTGTCTCTGTTATCAGGCTACTCAGGAATCGTGAAAGTAATGGTCAGGAACAAGAGGATGACATTATCCATGCCTTATCCTTTATCGATATATCATGTGACAAAAGAGACGTGACATGGTTGTATGACAGAATGCATCGTGATAACGATCCTCATATGAATTGGGTAGTTGTAATGTCTTGCTGGAGACCGCTTGTGACTTTTGGGTTAGTATAGTTACTGGCCCACTACCAACTTCATATGGGCCTACAGGGTCACACACAAGAATGGCCCAACACGAGATAATGTTTAATTTAGGGTGGATGAATTTTATAGTTATATATATATAATATAAAATTCATTAATAATATTATATAGATATATATATTTTCGAAATATATATCTTATATATATATATATGTATATATATTATATGATATTATTAAATTGTGTTAGTTTTAAATTTAATTTATTAAGATATATTAAATTTAATAACTAACATGATAGAGATATAGTATCTTAGATTTAACTTATGAAGATAAATTAAATCTAATAGCTCTTTATTTGGATTAAATAAATAGGTTAAATTAAAACTGTTGGACAGATTTAATTTGAACTGAATTTATTTAATTAGCTCATCAAGATAATTAATTGTTAATTAATTTCAAAATTAATGATGATTAATTTTGAAATTTGAAAATAGCCCTCATAGGTTATAAACTTGATAAAGCAGATATATATATGCACATGAGAATTGAGAGCCACAAGTGAAACCCTAAGAGACATTAGAGGCACTAGCACGCAGTCTCGGTTGGAGAGCATTCGTGTGGATACCGGTAGAGGGAGCGGACCTGACATGTTGGCTCATAGAGATCGTGAAAACTCTGAATCATCAAAAAGGTATGAATCCTTCCAACTTGTTTTAAACGCCGTTGATAGATCCTCGATTAGGATTGGTGAAAATTTTAAAATTCTTCTACTGTGCCTACTGATTCTAACAATTTGTATATGCCATCTTCTGTAACATAAGCACAGTGTCTTGGACAAACATATTAGCTTAGTTATGGTATGTGACCACAACGGAGGCGCATAGTTAAGCTAGGATTGGCACAGGGTTAAGGCATTATATCAATAATATCAATATTTTTATTCTATTCGTGCTTGCCTACCATACTGCGCGCTAATACTCTGAACAGGTTCCGAACCAGTACAAGAGGAGACATTGGTTATCTGAAGGCCTTTATCATTTAATGGTCAGTAAACATTATGTACACCCATATGGGGAAGTTTCTGTAATATAATCAAGCACATTATATCAATAATATCAATAATTTTATGCTATTCGTGTTCCCCCACCACACTGAGCGCTAATACTCTACAAAATGTGAAAACAAGATAAGGGTGTTACACGTTTCACTCCCTCTCATTTGTCTCAAAGTTGGCCGAGCAAGGTTTAAGGAAAGAGAAAGAAGATCAAGTGAATGTGAACATTTCTACTTGAATTTTGACCTTGTAAATCATTTCTTTGGCTCAAGAACCCTTCATAAACATTGTCCTTCTTGATGAGAGCTTCATTCCTTTGGTTTTAGAATTTTCAAATGAGGCTTTTTGAGTCTTCTAGCTAAAGCCAAACTTGGAGAACCAAAGAAAGAGCTTAAGAAAGTCAAAGAGGTAAGAAAGAGCTTAATTTTGACATACATATTGTGTTTGATTGGTTAAGAATTTTGGAATTTGAATTTCTACCCTAATTTCGGTTGTACTAGGTTTTTGAGGTTTCATGGTATTTTGATGGTATAAATGGTGTCTTTTGATATTTAAAGAGCACATGAAACTTGTTTGAGGATTTAATTGGAAGTTTGGTGAATGTTGGATTATGTGTCTATTTTATGCTAAAACAGGACATATAGAAGGAGTAGGATTTGCTCCTTTTGAGGTCACCAACGGATTCCTTGGGCAAAATTGTGTAGGAATAGGTTGTTGGTATAATTTCAGAAAGAATGAATTTGGAAACCAAAATTTGGAATTGAATATAATGCCACTGGTTAGTGTTTTCTGTGAGGCATTGTATTTGTGGCATGTTTTTGAATAACCAAATGTGATCCAATTGCTATGATATTTTTTAGAATAAAAGTAGATTTATCAAGCTTTAATTTGATAGGTCATTTGTGCTATTTGGATGGCTACATTAGGAATTATGAATTTTTTAAGATAGGCATTGAATCTGGAATGAATTGTGTGGCAATGAGGTTTTAGTCATAATTCTGGAATTTTGTGGCTAAAATTGGCCTTGAATAATATTTTATCTTAAAAATAGACTCAAAGAGCTATAAATTGGAATTTTAACCACCCTAATTGGAGTTATTTGGAATTAGTTTTGAATTTTCAAAGTTTGATGAAAATTTTGGCAGTTTCAGTTTTAAAAAGGTAATGACAAAATGTAATCACCTTGAACTCTAAGGGTAAGGATAACCAACAAAATAAGTTTAGAATAGTACATGAATGAGTAATAACTCAATTCTTGTATATTTGGAAATTTTAGGATATATCAGTAATACGTGCTAGAACAGTATTGGATAGACAGACAGACAAAGAAAAGGAAATTCCAAGCTGTAACTCTTTCTTTCATGCACTATGTGATTATTGTATGTTTATGTATTCCATCTTCTATCACATGAGCACAATGTATTAGACACGCATATTAGCTTAGTTATGGTCTGGGACCCAACGAAGGTGCATATTTAAACAAAGGTTGCAAATAGTCGTTAGGCCTTAAACAGTGTGCACACAACATTCTATCATTTTACATAACATGGTGCATGGCATATTTATTTTCACATCATATATGTCTGATTGCATGTTACTATTGAGATTCTTTAAATCTCACCCTTTCCATAAATGTAAGAAGTTTTTAGTAGTAGACAGTGGCTTAGAGGGAAGAATCGTAATTACCGGTAACATAAGGTTCTAAATGAGCACAAGAGTAGATGTTGGTTATCTAAAGACCTTTTATTGTTTTAAGGTCTGTAATTATTATGTTCGAACACTTGTAGGGAACTCTTGTAATATAATCATGTAATATTCTTTCATTAATATTAGTATATTTTTGCTATTCATGTGGTCATACCGAAATGGGCAATTGCTACTCTAATTAATATTCATAATAAGTGGTATGTAATGTGAGGTCTCACATTCATGGTCATATGATGAGTTTGAATGCATAGCGAGTTGAACCATTAAGCCAGGAATTCTGTCCTGGAATAAATATACTTTAGAAAATAGTTATAAATCCCAGCTTCAAATTAGGGTTCAAACCTGTAATTGAATAGGTTTTTCTGATGAATTTAAAGATTTTCAAAATGGTTTCATAAAGGTTCATAATTCCATCATAACTCATTAGTTCTTAATTCTTTTTAAGGTTAGGGTGCAATTTTACCAATGAAGTTTTGTTTAAGGAGAGTCTGGCACAAATATCTTTTAGAAGGGGCAAAAATATCAATGAACAATTAAAAAGGGGCATCCACCACAAAAACCGTTAAATCCGTACTAACGTTGTTAGGGTTTTCTTCTCTTATAATTTAACGCCGTTAGTACGGATTTGTACGGATTTAACAGTTTTTGTGGTGGATGCCCCTTTTTAATTGTTCATTGGTATTTTTACCCCTTGTAAAAGATATTTGTGCCAAACGCTCCTTGGACAAAACTTTGTTGGTAAATTTGCACCTTAACCCTTCTTTTTATAAGAGTATTCAAGCATTTGTCTGTTTTCTTTTTATGTCATCATATGGTTATGAGCCTTCTTAGTTTATAGATGCCCTACATAATATCCCAAATTTTAGGACTAAAGGCTAGAGAATAAGCTTGAATAAGGTGGACTACTAAGCCTAGTTTAGGAAGAATCCCAAGAATGATGGGAGATGAAAGACTCTCAGGGGCTATATAATATGGCCCTACCGGGTAGAGGGGTCAGTATTTATAGGTAGTATGATTAAGTGTTAGTACAAATATGTACAGGACATATATACGATGCCATTGGGTTTGTTTAAAGATGCTACCCAGCTTTGTCATAAGGTATGGAACTGACTAGTCGAGCAAAATATGATAGTGTAAGTGTGTATATGGCATTTTCTGGACTGACATGTGTACCTTGCATTTTTAAAGTGGTCACCAGTGTGTAGTGCCATATGGAGCCCATACACATATACTCTGAACTAGAATCATTTGGTGGGTCTCAGTATATATAAAGCAATCCTAAGTAAGTCCCAAGTAGAATCCCAAAGACAAATAAAGTAACTTCATTAAAGTAGCTTTAATAAAATTTGATATGATAGCTAATGATGACATAACTTTTGTGTTGGCTAAGCAAGAGGATGACAAGTGTCCCTTAATCATTACAAAGGACAATGACACTTTTGTGTAGGAAGAGTAAGGAGGTCACAAGTGTCCCTCATCATTACTATCACCTTTATAGATTTTGAGTTGTCATTACTGGGGGTGCCATCTCACCCTGAGCCGGGGATGTCTACTGGTCTCTAGTCCTGTCACCTGACCAACTTTCTCGAACACCGAACCAGGGAGCTGGGGTAAAACCATCATACCCTCACTTTACCTAACAAGTTGGATGGCTAAAGGCCCTATAAAAGAGGTGGGACCCACTTTATTAAAGTTGGTGACACGTGTCATCGAATCACTAGATCATCGAGTAAGTGGCACCACAAGGTTTTGACATGTAGCGGACAAATACCAAGACTTCCAACGGCCATTAAAATTTTGGCCAGCAACCTCCAAAATTCAAGAAAAATTAGAAAAATCATGAACAAATGGTATAGGAGAGATAGAAGGTCAATAGTAACTTTTTAGAAATTCAATCCGTTGAAACACTACTAAATAGGCGTTTTCTCTCAAAATACCCTTCACAAACCCTATTTTACTTGTCCCAACCTTGATTTCTATGGTTATGGATTTTCATTTAGAGGGGTTTTGTGTTGCCTCACTAGCTAGAGTACTGCTGAATTTCTGAACCAATTATGAAAACACGTAGAGGTAACGTAAGCTTTATTTTTAATTAATTAGTTTGTTGTTTGGATAACTTTTCATGGGGGTGGGGTATTGTTCATATTACATCCAAGGGTATTTTTAAGGTATAATCATGTGTTTACTGTTAAATCATGATTTATGATGATATTGGAAGTTCTGTTTAAGTTTGCCTGAATTTGTTTTCTTAAGGTTGAGAACTTGCAATGTGTTTTTGATCTGACAAGCTTAGTCCAAAAATTATGAACATTTACATGATTAAAGTAGACATTCTGGGCTTTAATTTGATAGGTAATATGAGCCATTTGGACTAGTATATTGAAAGTTACGATTTTTCAAAGTTTGATCTTGATTCTGGAATGAAATATGTGGCAGTCAGTGTTTGACGAATTTCTGGAAAATCTGTGGCTGTAATAAATGCTTTATGACATTTTTCACTGAAAGAGGACTTAAATATATTTTTATGGCACATGGAACCAACCCATTATGATTTTTAGATAATTAATTATGAATTTTCAAAATTTAATCTAGAAAACTAGTGAATTATGGGGCAGTGATCAATTAAGTGAGATATTGTATTGATATGCATCTAGAAGTGTAATGGTTGTATTTTTCCTTGTAACTAGACTTATTAGGGGTCACATATCCTTTTGAATTATTACAATTGGATGTTTGTACAGTTATTTATGAATTTTCAAATATTATTGAAAATTCTGACAGATTTTGGTAATTAGGCCAAAATAAGAAAGTAAGGATAATTGGTAATTAATTTGAACTTCAATGGCTAAGTAAAACCCATAAAGTTAGCGTGGGCCCATTAAATAGCCATAGAGCCTAATGTGTTAACTTTAAGGTTAACCAACCAAGGTGTCTTAGGTTATTAAAATTTAGGACAATTATGGGCCCAAAGAGTAAAGACATGTTCTATAGGCTAAAGTAGCCCATTAAACATTTATTTGTCATGGCTCTAATATTATGACCATTTATCTAAGGTCATGAGAAGTCAAGAAAGAAGAAAATTGAAAGAATTTCCCAAAAGCTTCAATGGTTGGAAGAGCAAGTACAATAAGGGAACTTGAAGACAAAAGTTAGGAAACTTTCCTAACTTGCATAACTAGATATGTGTGCTTGTGTATTGATGTGTTAGCTGCTTTAATGAATTGTATGTGAATGAGTGAAACTTTGTTTTACTTATACTATGGCCATTAGTGTAATGTGTTAAACATTGAGCATGCATATATGTTATTATGTTGGCATAAATTTATGTAAGCAAGCATGTAATTCACAAAGCATTTCTTGCATGCATTTGTTAGCATTGTTTGCTACTAGGATTCTCTTGAATTTCACTCTCCCTCACAACCATATAGGTAGTGGTGCACTGAAGAGAAGTATAGGATGCTGTGCCAAGAGAAGAAGTTGCAACAAAGGAGAAGAATTATCTACGTGATGAACCATGTGTAATAAACATTGAGTGATTAATTGTATATCATTGCATGATGGACAAGTCGAGTTTTGTAAGCACTGTAATTGAATTAGAAATGGGTAATCACATGGTACGAGCCCATTATTTACGAAACCTTCTACACATAAAAATGAGCAAAGAATCACTATGATTAATATAATACAGAGAATTAAGAAACAATGAGTTATGAAGAAGTTATGAACCACTTTATGACAGTTTTTGAAAAGTTTTAAATTATTCAGAAAAACCGACTTAATTGCAGGTTCAAATCCTGTCTTGAGGTTAGGAATTGAAAGAAATTTTCTAAAAGATATTATTTAATGGCTCAAATTCACAGCGTAAAACTCATCAGATCAATTACAAAAGTATGGTGCTATAGTTATGGTATCAGAGTAGTGATTTTTGTAATAGAATTGTGTGCTCAAAGATAAAGGTCCAGTTAAAGCAAAGGGTTCTGACTCTAGGATATATTGTCTACTCATGTGAATAGTATAGTGATCCTCTGATAGTGCTATAGTAACTGGGAGTTACAAATAGCAAAGGAAACTAGAAAGTTTTACCACCCTTGTTCGTTAACCAGCTTGTAAAAGGAATGGGTAGAGGTATCAGGACCTAAGTGATGGTGCCAATAGTATTAAAGTATAGTGGTATCAGTGCACGGAGAGGTGGTACCAGTACCCAGTTTGTGATATCGATAGTAACAGTGCACACAATAATGATACTAGCACTTGTAATAGTGGTATTAGGATGGTACTAGTGGTATCAGGATGGTACCAGTGGTATCAGAGAGTAGTGGTATCAGTGCATGCAGAGGGGGTTCAACCACCTAGTTGGTGGTATCAGTGGTACCAGTGCACTTGATAGTTGTATCGATGCACATAATGGTGGTATCAGAACACCAATAATATCAGGTCTAATAATGGTATTTGAATTGATATTGTGCACGATAAGCAAGAATAAGGGTAGGAAAATTTATGACATGAGCTTGTGGTTTACAATACTAAGTTAAATTGTGATTTATATCCTTACCTTATGTTATAGAAATGCATAGGGGAGTTGTACCCAGAAGCTGGTACTGTTTATATTTCCCCTTGCTGATAGCACCTAGCACCTGTTGGGAGACTCACATGTCATACTGGGACTGAGATATGTGTGGGCTACCGATACCTATAGCAAATGGCATTATACTAGCACTGATGCCCGGGATCTCATTGGAACTCCGTGGTTAATATTGCTCAGGTGAGAGAAATCCCGGGATGGGTGACTCCCTTGGAAGGACTTGAGGAATTTGAAACTTCTTGATTAAAGGCTTGAGTGCTTTAGGTATGAAAGATGGTGATTGTAACCCTCTTCAGGACATAGGCTGAGATTAGTTCGCAAAAACATATGATTAATGTAGAATTAGAGACCATAAGGAGATTTTGGGATTTAAAAACAAACTCAAACTTCCCAAAATCAAGGTTTATAAAAACCTTTTCCAAATCATGTGCACAATGGTCTCATATTCCCAATACAATTACACAAATGGCATGTACAATTCAATTCCATTTATTCATATTAGAGTGCAATGTAAACTCCTGACACACTCGGGTTCTATTTAATAAATAAGGGTTCTATAAGGCACAATGCCCATAATTCATTTCCCTTATCCAGGGGATTACACAAACTATACCAAAAATCCAATATATACAATGGTTTCCCAAAATATCATCCAAAATACAATATGATAACAAAAACCAAAATAGACTCCTAGCTCGGAGCTTCAACCGCTCTTCATCACCTGCTTTTCCTTTAATCCTTCGACCCTAACTAAAAATTGTTTAGGGAGAGTGAGATTTTGAAGAATCCCTGTACTGTCAATTCACTCGTAGTATGCACAACAATAAGGCATGAAAGCAAATCATCACACACATACAGCGTCTACAACGGCAGTTACAGCGACAAGGGTAGGTATAACTCATGTCACCCTTACGTTTGCTCACACTGAAGTGTTCATGATGTATTGCACCACAACAGTTCACACAATATATTTCACCACAGCTGGGATTCATATAAAGCATTTCATACGCAAGCCATACATGCAAGATATATAACACACGGCCCACGGATGGATTCACAACACGCCGCCCCACCGGTCAAATTCACAAAGATCCATGTCGATTACAGTGGCAGTTCAACGGTCAAGCTAGAGATGACTAGCGTCAATTGCTAAACGGCTTAAGCTGTAATGGACCATGGCTCATACAGTTCACAAAACTCAATGACAAGTCATGTATACCAAAACATCATAGACAACATGAGAGAAGAGTCATTACCTTGGTCCTTCCGGGCGTATTCTAGCACCGGTCTCTCCTGAGTAAGGTAAATGTCAAATCCTAGAATGATAATTAAGGACAAAGAGTTATACTCTATTCCAATACTTAATTCACTTCATAACACTTAAAGTTGGTTATCATAATTGACCCTTAAGAGGCTACAAATGTCTCTAACAAAACCACTTTTCAGAAGTGCAAAATGCTGATTTTTGGGGGTTGGCCATAGCCTAAAAATCCACTTGCCTCGGCAAAGAATAGGTTTGAAACATTTGGGCCGTGACCCAGAATTCGCTAGCCACGGCCAAGGAAAATCCTGTTTTTTGGTTGAACTTCCAAAAATCATAACTAATTCTAGAAAAATAAAAATGAGGTGATTCTAAAGCCAAATGAAATTTATTTAAGTCCTATTTATTAAAAAAATATGGATCATTACAAGAAATCACCACACAATTCCAGAATTACACAAAACTCAACAATGCTCCAAAACCGAGTCCAGTTTTAGTCCCAAATTTTGGCAAAGCATAACTCTCAGTTAAAAAAATGAAATGACATGAATTATATGTTCATTTTGAATTTTGAGATGTGATATTTAAGACTGAAAAGTTTCAGAATTTTTCAACACCATTTGTTCATTCAAAACTTTCGTGCAAACTCATTACCCAGAATAGAGTTCACACTTGACAAATTTCCAATTTTCTACCAAAGTGTCCAATGACTCTAAAATCAATAACCAAACCTATTCCCATACAATTTCTCACAAAAAACACAATGGAAACCTCAAAATAACAAAATATCACAACCCATCACTATGCCCTGTTTTGGCCAATCCACAAAACCAAACACAAAGTTGCCAAACTTCACATTTAAGCTTCAATTCAATTCTATTCATTCAAAACACTAAACAAGGCACTAATTCCATGACAACAACATGCCATACTCCCCATGACCCTAAATCACAAAAATTAAAATTTCTAGAAATTCAAGGGCCAACCAATGGCCATAAAACTTATATGAAAATGAAGCTTTCACTTACTTCAACAACTTTCCCAAAGAAGTTCCTTGGTTCTCCAACTTCTAGATTTCCTTATGGCCACAAAACACCACCAATTGTAAATCTAAAACCATAAAATTGAAGCTTTCAACACAAGGAACTAGTTTATAAAAGGGAGTTTTTCCATTAGAGGCTATTAAGAGGGTTAAATGCCTACCTTTTACCAAGAACTTTCCTCTCTCTAGCAGCTGCATTGGTGGATGAAAATGAGAGAGAACGGAGGTTGAAGATGAAATGATGTCATGCACACTCCTATACCCTCTTGTCAGCAGAATGGAGGGAAGAAAGAGAAAGAGAAACTGAATTGTTTATTGATAATTTGACTTTCTTTCGCATCTCTCTTCATCTTCACTTAACACATGTAAGAATTCTATTGGTTCTCATAAGGTAATCAACCAATTAATCACCTTAATCCCTCCATTAGCCATTTTAATTTCATACCTCATTTTCCTCTTAGTTAGTAATTAATTTCTTCCATTATTTACTAATTTATGGCTATGCTTTCAATTTCTCAATAATTATGGCATATTAATTGAGATTGCCATAAAATACATGATAACTCCAATTTAAATTCACAAATATCCACAATAATCCTTATTAGCCCTTAATTGAAAATTGAGGCATTACAGTGATCCTTATGGATGCCATAAGGATGTTAGAATGAATACGGTAAAGGTTAAGAATAACCTTGAATCTGATCTAAGCTGAAATAAGATTTAGGTTGAATTGTGATTAATGTTGCATTATCTTGTGAACTTTATGAGTAATGTTGAACTATCATCAATAATTTTGGAAAATATTTGAGGATATTGGCTAAATGTTATGGGAATAGAATAGAAGGTATGAATCATGATGATCTTAGCATGCCTATTGGGTATGAATGAGGTTCCAAAATTACGTTGTTGAACCTAGAAGTTGGATAGACATCCAGAGGGTTGCTACTAACTAAATTGTGACATGAGAATCAAATGATAGTTGAATTGATTCTTAAGGAATTTGAATTGATCTGAATGAATTAAGGTACTAAAATATGGTAAAAATGAGAACGAAGTTTCCAAAGGTTGCTAGCTACTCATCTGGCATAGAAAATATATTAATCATAGAAAATTCCATTAGAAATAATGAATGAAACTTTGTTCACTGATGGAACAACATGATAGAAAGTTGAGAAAGGGAATTAAGGAAGAATGGGCTTAATGGCATAAAGGAAAGCAACTCTTGCTCTCATGTCTTATGCAATGGTTGTACATGTATGTGTTTACCATCATGTATATTCATTTCATGAATATATGGCAGGCAATAAGACCTGTTGGACCATGTCCTTAGGTCGTTAGACTTGATAAGCATTGTATTAGAAACCCTAAGTCCTGTTAGACTAGAGTGTCTATAGGCAGGTAGAACGTATTCAAAATTAGAAGTGCGGAAGGCTACAGTTGTAAGATCAAGAATTACAAGGTAATGTCCTGGAATGGTTGTAAAGCAGGAATAGAACAGCCAAAAGGATGGAATAGAATGGACTGTATGTCCTTTGAATGCAAAACTTGACCAACTAGTTCTTGTAAATTAATGAGAATGCTTGAGGATATATGGTTTGTTTTACGTGCTTTGGGAACATTACATATGAGTCTAAATGGCTTGAGTAGCAAGAGTTGGAGCTAGGGATGCATTTAGAATTAATGATCATCTAGAATAGTTGTCTGGTTCTTATGTAATTTTGAAAATTGAACTTTCACTTGCCCAATGCACCTGCTCCATTAGTGATTAGAAAGAAATGAATTTTGAAGAAAATTTTGAACAGATGTTTTGACCAATTTGGAGTGGTCATTTTTTAACTTTATTGTCTTAAAAAAAGGATTCTCTGAGGAACCCAGAATAGTGGGAGAAGTACAAAATTGGAAGAGCCTAGAAACTGTAGTAGAAATACCTAGTTTGTGTTGTAAATTGTGCCCTAAGGGCCAATCATTGTACTTTGAACATTATTATTTTAATGAATAATAACCAAATTGTTATCATATTATTCGCATGTTAACTGTGATAATTGTATCCTTGGATAATTCATGAAGATTGTCCTAAAATGTCCCTGGTCCGTCATCTATGTAGGAGCAGAGATGAAACAAGACCTGTATGACTTTGATAAGATATGGAGTTACAAATCAAATTCTTAGGTACTTGTAAGAGCACAAGGTGCTAGACCGACCCACTAGAAGAAAGCTACATGGATCAAGCCATAAGCTTTTCTCATGTATAACCACGTCACAATGCCCTTAGACCTGAGGTCATCATGGATTCCTTTTATGAGAGTTGCTAAGCTTTGAACTAGTCAAAAGTCACTTTTGACTGGGTGATGATAAAGGCTATGATCGGGCTTGGTGGTTTTTCATGTAGAGGAATATGAATGATCAAGATGGAATTTGTCCCTCACATCTGTAGAGAGATATTACTAGGCCCCTGATGAGTGAGTCTGAGAAATATATGGACATACTATAATGGAAAGGAGTTTCCATTTCTATTGTTAGACTACTCAGGAATCGAGAAAGTAATGGTCAGGACAAGAGGATGACATTAACTATGCCTCATCTTTGACCAATATATTGTGTGACAAAAGGGACATGACATGGTTATATGATAGGTTGCATCGTGTTAACGATCCTCATATAAATTGGGTAGTTGTAATGTCTTGATAGAGGCCGCTTGCGACTTGTGGGTTGATACATTTTATTGGCCCATTGCCAACTTCATATGGGCTTATAGGGTGACATACAAGAATGGCCGAACACGAGATAATGTTTAATATAGAGTGGACGAATTTTATATTTATATATATATGTGATATAAAATTCGTTAATAATATTATATAGATATGTATTTTCAAAATACATATTATATATATTTATGTATATATATTATATGATATTATTATATTGTGTTAGTTTTAAATTTAATTTATTAAGATATATTAAATTTAATAACTAACATGTTAGAGATATAGTATCTCAGATTTAATTTATGAAGATAAATTAAATCTAATGGCTCTTTATTTGGATTAAATAAATAGGTTAAATTAAAACTGTTGGACATATTTAATTTAAACTGAATTTATTAAATTAGCTCATCAAGATAATTAATTGTTGATTAATTTCAAAATTAATGATGATTAATTTTGAAATTTGAATATAGCCCTCATAGGCTATAAACTTGATAGAGCAGATAGACTCATACGTGCATGAGAATTCAAAGCTGTAAGGGAAACCCTAAAAAACATTGGAGGTGCTAGCACGCACTCTTTGTTGGAGAGCATTCATGTCGATATCGATGAGGGAGCGGACCTAACGTGTTGGCTCCTAGAGATCGTGAAAACCCTAAATTAAAAAAAGGTACGAGTTCTTTCTAACTCGATTTAAATGCGGTTGATAGATCCTGGGTTAGGATTAGTGAAAATTTTATAATTCTTCCACTGTGCCTGTCGATTCTAACAGTTTGCTGGTCTTACCAGATAAATTTAGAATTTTTCTTGAATTGTTTTGCCAATCACTTGAAAGAAAGAATTGCAGAAAGAATTTCTTAAGTAGGATGATGTTTGAGAGGATTTCATAGAGCTGAAAGAGGGGTTGAAACTTGCACCAGTATTGAATATTCCTAATCCTAAAATGAGATCCTTGTGTGGTCTACAGTAAAGAGACTAGTATGGTTTGCAAAGAAAGAAGAAAAAGGATTGGGAAATGTCATGGTGAAGTAGGGCGGAATGGTGTCGTGTGCCTCTTAATTGTTGAAACCTTACTAGATGAATTGCCCCACTTATGAATTTGAGCTGGCAATGATTATTTTTTCTTTGAAAATATAAAAAGCACTATTTTTGTATGGTGCGATTGTGAAAATATGCTGCGACCACAAGAATTTCAAATATTTGAAAATCAGACAAGTATACTATGAGACAATATAGATGAATGAAAAAGTAGAGATGTGACTATCATTGCTGATGCTTTGAATTGAGAAGCGGTGTAGCTAAGGGTCATGATGCTTGGGAACTAAAACTGATAGAAGGGTTTAGAAATCTGAACTTGTAAAGTGACAGTACTTGCTAGCTACAATGCTAATCAAGAGAAAAGAATTCTGAGAACTTTAATTGAAGAAGCTCATATACAGGATAGGCAAGTAAGGTCTATCAGAATAAAATAAAAGTAGAAATAGAATTGAATGAGAGAACCTCTAGAATTTGAGTAATTAAGGATTTGAAGTGTTTTCAAGAGTTTAAGGTATTGATAGAATGTAGAAAGAAAAAAATGAAACCCTCGCTACAATGGTCCTTTTGAAGTAATATTAAGAATCAAACTAGTAGCCAATTTCAATGATGAAATTTATTGAAGAAAGGGAGAATTGTAATATCCCAAATTTCAGGACTAAAGTTAGAGAATAAGCCCGAATAAGGCAGACTACTAATCCTAGTTTGGGAAGAGTCCCAATTATGAGGGGAGATAGAAAGACTCTAGGGGCTATATAATCTGGCCCTACCGGGTAGAGGCTCGGTATTTGTAAGTAGTATGATTAAGTGTCAGTGTAGATGTGTATTGATAAGTAAAATATTTGCATATTAATTTTCCCTCATATGATGATTTTTTAGATGATATTTGAGCTCAATTTAATAAGTTTGGGTGTAATTACTAAATAAATAATGATTTTTTGCATGAAATAGAGTTTCTTGAAAAATACTAAATCAGACCATCTTTTAGTTTTTAGGTAATATCTAGAGCTCTAGATATTGGATTGGGACATTCTATATATGGATAAAAAGCTAAGAAAGAGATCTACAACTTTTATGTTAAGACTAAAGCCCAGTTCTATATGTAAGAATTTTGAATTTTGATTCGAAGTTGAGAGTAGGAATCATCTGAAAGAGGCAAGCTTCACCCAAGAGGCGGTGAATTGGGTGATGTGATAAATTTTTTGCTAGATGTGGAGAGATGAAAATAATTGTAGACAGAGTAGAGTTGAGAAGATTAGGACATAGAGAGTTATACTGGTTCGGCCTAAAAACCAGGCCTACGTTTAGTCCTCAGAGATCAAGACCTAGTGAGATTTTCACTATTCTTCCAAGATTCAATGGGCTCTCAAAATGCCACAAAACAACAATTGTCCTCGAATGGACTACGAGCAGAAATATTCTTACGCTAAGAAATTTCTCTCCCCTTTATGACAAGTCTTACATGCAGAAAAACAACCTATGACCTTTCCCACTTGCTTACGTATACAAGTCTTATGAGCAGCAACGTTCTCTCCCGCTTACACCACTGCAAGTCTTATGAGCAGCAACGTTCTCTACTACTTGTATCTTATAAGTCTTATGAGTAGAAGGTTTTACTAGAAATTCTCTTAACTGCTTCTCTCGTAAGGATATCTACCCTCTCAAGGTCCCAATACCTTGAGATCAAATGAAAATAGAATTTGAAATGTATATAGACTCTCTTACAAAGCAAGTATGATAAACACTGAAGAGCAATATGAATACAGAGAAAATATGAATAACAGAGACTCGTGAATTTGCTTGTGAATTCTTGTGCTTCATTATCTTTGACGATCTCTGTAACTCTGTATTTATAGACGTTCGATTTTGCTCATTTGTATAATGATTATTGTGGAGCAGGGCATGTTACTGTGGAACGGCATGCGCACGTTTGAAATCTTTGAACGCAGTAGGTACGTGATTGTAATGATGTTGTCTGCCGTTGTTTAACTTCCTTCGTGTTTGTTTATTTCAAATGTTCAACCTCCTGTATCACACTTATAATATATTCAAAATGATGTTAAATAATAATAATAAGTGATAATAAGATAAATAAATATCATTAAACCATATTCGGATTGAACGCTGTAAGACTAGTGCATTTTGTCTTCTGGCAGAGTATCACTCGAGCATGGATAGGCTTACTCTAGTGACCTTATAAATTTTCTCCTTGTTCTTCAGTTTTATACTTGCACTTTCACAGGATTTCAGAGAGATCATTTTCTCACTCGTGAGTGATGTGGGGCTTCACTCAAGCACAACTCCTTCTACTCGAGTGTCCTTGTTTATTTCACTAAGAGACCCGTCTCTGGACAACACTCGCATACCATTTTAGCAAGAGTGTGATTTTGCACTCGCAGGTGATGTGGGTCCTCACTCGAGCACACATACTCCTGCTCGAGTGAGAATAATATTCTCATGTAATATACTCTTGTTATCAGCACCTGCATCAGAATTTGAGAGAGTTAGATTTCTCACTCGCGAGTGCTGATGTGTCACTTGGGCATATGAAGTCTCACTCGGGCATACTTGTGCTTCTCTGACCTTCATGACTCTCTGCCAAACACTTGCAGTCCCTCACTCGCTAGTGCTCGAGTGCAAATCAGTTTTATTCTCGAGTGTTGGTTACAATGCTCGAGTACATCAATAAGGATGATAGGAATTGCTCTCGGCCAAACACTTGTAGTCCCACACTTGTATGTGCTCGAGTAAGGAAGAGTCTCATGCTTGAGTGCTATATCCAGTGCTTGAGTGCATCAGTAAAAATAATAGTAGTTTGCTCTCGGGCAAACACTTTTTGTCTAACACTCGCATCTGCTCGACTACAAAAAAGTTCCATGCTCGAGTACTAGCTTTGTTGCTCGAGTGCATCAGTTAAATTTGACAGTAGTCATTACAAAACTTTGCCATATGCATTTGGTAACTTTGTAATCATTCTTTAGACTTATAAAACCATGCTTTGCATATAATTACCTTTTGTTATCATCAAAACTTAGGATCTAACATTCTCCCCCTTTTTGATCATGACAAAACCTTTGTGATGGATTTTAAGAAAAATATTGATTAGAGTGAAAATTTTTTAAAATACAACATCAATGTTTCCAAATGCATATTTTCACCAAAGTTTAGATTTAAGTTCAAATTTTTGCACTTATCTACATATGTTCCCTGAAATACTTCCACTGGACACATTAAAAACAAGATAAGGCATAGTATCACAGAAACAATCAAAACTGAATAGAAAAACTTAATAACTTGAAAATAGCCATTAATGATAAATCAAGAAACGTACAATATTAAGCATAAATCATTAACTACCCATAAAACCCGTATACAACCATAAAACCATAAAACTAATAACATCATCATAATCCTACCCCAATACACAAAAGCTACCTAAACACCCAATACATCCCATGATAGCTCAGAAAACCATCACACATCCTTCTCCCCCATTTTGTCAACATCAGAAGGGGGCTGAGGAAAAGTGATATCGGATGATGGGACAAAGGGCACCGGGGCAGTGGAAGGTTCAACTGGCACTGTCACAAAGGGTGGAGATGATGGCTGAGGAACAGAGGCTGAGGGTGGTAGTGAAGACGACCGATCATAAGTTATATCAATATTAGAATCTGGATCGGTAAGAGAACATGTGTCTATGGATGAGGAGGTGAAGTCAAGGCAGGTGTGGTCTCAGGTGGCACTTCTGAAGATGCAGTCGGGAAGTAAGAACGTAAGAAGATCTCCATATCAGTTATCCTTCGTGACATGTCATCCTGAGTCTTAAACATCAAGTCAAAGTTGGTATTAGCCTTGTCTACCAACTTTAAGACCTGTAACTCCATCTTGTCCAGCAACTTCTCATACTCAGTAATTAATTCTTTTTTTAAGCCAGACACAGCTTGATTGATCAATTCAATTAAATGATTGGAGAGTAATGCATTCAGGAAAGATGGAGGAGGAACTTGACCTTAAGCAGATGACTGAGCCTTATCACCTCTTGATGGAGTGGCTTCCCTCTGAGATGTAGCCTTGGTTCGACTCACTGGAAGATTGATACTCATATGAGTCAGTTGAGTCTTGCCAAACCTTAGAATGATCACCCTCTCAGTTCCTTCCAAGTACCATATCTTGTTTTTCATAAGAATGAGGGATACAAGTTGGGGATATGGTATAATCATGGATTTTGATGAAGAAAATTGAAATCTTCTCATCTCACTAAAAATGATTTCCCCCACATTTCTTTGTTGCCCGGCTAGGAAGGAGGCCAATAAATAATAATCCTTTTGAGCAAAATGGCTGAAATTTTTGGACTTGTTAACCATGCTACGAGAGTATATGTAGTGAAGGGCTCTGTGAGAATCAGGCATGTCAATAGGCTTAAAATTTAGGAGGCCTACTGGGTCATTTGGTCTCAAAAGCCGGAAGGCTTCATTGGCTAAGAGAGTGGGTGGATCTGAAGGTGGTGCAACATACCTAAGTAAGTCATTAATAATCTTAGCAGATATCATAATGAATTGACCTCTAATAGTAGTTGATACTGCTTCCTCAATCAATTCTCTAGCCCTAGACATAATGTTATAGGTTTTCATGTTGCAGTAAAAATTTTTCACAACAGAGGGTGAATATGGAATGTGAATATTTAGCCAAGGAGCATAGAATCCAAGATAAGGGTATAAATCCAAATGACAGTTCTTCTTCAGATAATCTAAGTCCACATAAACTACAGGACAGAAATACCTATGTGCAAACTCAGTATCGAATACCTTCTGTTGTAGTCCTTTAGTTTCTCAACATTGAAACCTTCAGGAGGACTTGTAACTTGTTCTTCCTTTAGAGCCTGTGATGTAGAAGGTACCCCTGAAGCAGGCTTACTGGATTGCCCAACATGGTGTGAACTTGAGACACCGATCTGAGAGGCAATTTTCCCAACCAATTTGTCAAGTTTTGACCTCTCCATTGCTTCCCGGAGTTGCATCTTGAATGTGTCACCAGTACAAAAAAGGTGTTTTAGACCGGCCCATTTAGACCGGTTGTAGTGGATGCAGGTCTAAAAGAAATGCGTGGTGGCATTTTCGTTATTATAAACAAGTTGGGAGACCGGTTATTATAATAACCAGTCTAAAAAAGATTATTTAGACCGGTTCTATTATAACCGGTCTAAAAAATTATTGATTTTATTTTTTAGACCGGTTACTAAGAGAACCGGTCTAAAATATATATTTTTAGACCGGTTAAGAGGATAATCGGTCTAAAAAAAGGTTTTAAAGACCAGTTGCCTAACAACCGGTCATAAAAGTGGACTTTTAAGACAAGTTGCCTAACAACCGGTCTTAAAAGTCCACTTTTAAGACCGGTTATCCTCTTAACTGGTCTAAAAAATGTTCCCAATTTAATTTCGTGCCGTGCCTCATCAGCTCACACTCCCACCTCTTCCAATATGAAATCGATCCCTTCCATTTTGAATCACCCAAGCAACTTTGTTCCCAATCTTTTCTCTCCTAAGCGCGAGTCCCTGTCCCTTACCTTATCCCATTCTGAATCGAGTCCGTCGTCGCTCTTCGGCCGCTATACTGTCATACATTGCTTCAGCTGCTCGTGGGTGTTGTCGTCCCTGCTTATTCACTGCATTTCTGGGACATCTTCATCTTCAATTTCTTTTTTGAGGTATGTTCCTCCTCTGTTCTGAGAAAACACCATTATGTTCCTCCTCTGTTCTATTGTTGAATGTGAATGCACATTAGGTGTTTGATAAAATGTTTGAAAGGAGAAATTAAAGACATTTATATTCAGTAAAGCTGTCATGTCCGTGAGGTTTGCGATTGTCTGTAAGCTAAGCTTCAAGTTCATATCTAGTTTGCTTCTGTTGGACTTTCTTTTTTCCCATCGTCCCGTTTTGTGTATTGCTTGTCTAACTGGTTTGCTTTTGAAAGGGGTTTTCTTATTTTTATGTTAAAAGTATCATACCAATTTGGTGTGTGAGCTTTTATGTTGTAAATTGGCTTGTTGATAGTAGTAGATGTGTTGCTGAGCGTGCCTTTGCTTGAAATTATTACACCTTCGGATCTTGGACAAGTTAAATCTTTACCAGCCGAGGCTTCGGGATGTCAATATATGTATGAAACAATTACAGATTTTTGTTAACGTATAACTATTTAATATCTTTTCTTGAGTTTCCTGTCAATTCATAGGAGTATGTCACTGTGTTTGAGCGCCATACCTTAACTTTCAATTTGAAATTGCTAGTGCAATGGTTTTCTCTAATTTCATGAAGGTTGAAACTGAAAGGAATGAACTCAAGCGCATTTTTGAAGTGTTTTCTGTCAGGTTTTTCAATATAACAGTGACACGGGTAGGAACTTTTCTTAACTAGTCAATAATGTGGTGTTGAGTTATAAAAGTTGATGTGGGTTATATTTTTATTTTTATTTAAAGAGCTTAAAAGTAAACAACAATGGGGCTTTGTACCAATGCTAACAAAAATAAGGGAACATTTCCAATATATCATATTATCATGCTTTAATTTTTAAAGATGCAAAAAAAAATTGCTGCCAGTGTACCAAGTATGCACCAACAGGTGTTGGTGTTAGTAGAAAAGGTTGTCTGCTTAAATATGAGGTGTCGAGTTGAATTATGTATAATTGCAAAGAAACATTTTTGGTTGAGTTACACTCAAATGAACCTAACAAAATTTAAATCTAATACAATCATGAATGTTTCTTTCTCTGTGTAAATATATTCCCAACAATTACCTTTGACCTTGTCTCAAGTTTTTCGGCCATGCATATCTTGAAAAAACCTTTTAAGAATGCTTTTAAATCATTAATTTATTATTGTTTGTAAGCTTGTAACTTCAAAGATCCGTTTGTTTGACTTGCTTTTGATATTTGCATCATATTGACTACATTATATGTTTGATTTTTTAAGTTTACCAATTAGTTTCATTGATTTAAAATGCTAACTAGATAATGAGTTTAAATTGTAACAAAATATATGTTTAAAGTTTAACTTGTAATTATATAATATTTTAATATTTTAAAAGATGAATTGTTAATGTTTAAATCATTTGTTTGGGTTTATTTTAAATATTTTTTAATTTATTCATTTTAAATTAAAGATTAATACGACACCCTTTGGTTGTATATAAATGGTTACCATTCAAATTCTGTTCGGTAGGCATTTTCCATTAATGAGACTTATGATGTTATTCTTCATGTTACGTTTCCTCTCTGCTTTCCCTAGCCCAATGATTCTAAGATGAAGTTAAAAAAACTGGATCCTTTTGATTTGTACTGGCATTTGAATGGCATGTATATAGATCAAAATACACCAGACTTGTCCGGGAGAGCTAGATGATGTGGTGAAGCAGCTGGAAGAAGCAATGGGTTCAGTGACCGTTGGTCAAATCGGTCAGACAGTGATTATATACAGGCCTAGTCTCACCAAATTGAAGGCAGAAGAGAAGAAGAAACAAGCTCGAAAAGTGTTTCCAAGAAAACAGCTAAAGCCAAAACTGGTAAGCAAGTTAAGGGCTTAGCTTTCATTTTCCTATTTACACTTGTCCCTTGCGACATTTCCCTAATAGTATAATGATTTTTCGCAATGATATATATATATTTATTGATGGATGGAAGTATACATATGCAAATATGTGTGTGTGTATTGATTGATGAAAGGCTTGTTGTAGATCATGAGCAGGGCTTAGGCTTTTCATTATTTCTATTTGAGTAATGAATTCTTCATTCTTTTATGATGAATAAAATATAGGAACATAAATAATTGGGAAGGATAGGAATATAACATATATATATATAGGTAATGATCCAGGTGCTATATTAATCATTATTGGTTTTTTGGCCATTCACATTCAATATACATGAATGGGGTTGAGATCTAACTTCTTTAACACCATTCATATAAATTTGTGGCCAAAATGTTTCTTATATTTCAAATAAGTAAAAAAGGCAACACTCTTGTTTATGCTTGAAGAAAAAAGATGACCCATTCTCATCATACTCCTACCTTTTCCAGGGGAAAAAGTAGAAAACAAAAAAAAAGGTGTTGGAATATATGGATCATAGTTGGATACAAGCTAAACGGATGAGTGTTGAATATGATGTTGGGGTGAGGGGTTTTTTAGACTTTGCAAAAAGAAATGCCAATAATGATAGTGGGATGTTTTATTGCCCTTGTGTAAAATGTTTGAATGAGAAGCGATTAAGTGCTGCAGATATATATACACATTTAATTTGTGAAGGGTTTTGTAAGACGTATGTAGTATAGGTATGGCATGGTGAACAATTAGAAATGCCAAGTGCATCTCAACAGGGGGAAGTGACTTGTGATGATAATGACACGGATATGGATGATCGGATAGAGGATATTATTCGTGATGTAGGAGAAGAGGCTTTTGAACAATCACATGCATATGGTAATATGTGCAGTGATGCTGAGAAGCCGCTATACCCGGGGTGTAAAAAATACCAATTGCTGAATGCTGTATTGAAATTGGTAAGCTTGAAAGCACGGCATAGATGGAGCAACAAGAGTTTTTCAGAAATGCTTGAGGCCTTTAAAGATATGCTTCCTGATGATAATGTGTTGCCTTGTCAATACTATGATGCTAAGAAAATACTATGTCCACTAGGGATGAAGTATAAAAAGATCCATGCTTGCCCTAATGATGGCATATTGTATAGAAAAGATCATGAAGAGAAGGAGCAATGTCCGATATGTGAAACTCCGAGGTATAAATCAAATAAGGGCCCAGCAAAAGTGTTGTGGTATCTTCCAATCATTCCAAGGTTCAAGCGCCTGTTTGCTAATGAAATTGATGCCAAAAATTTGAGATGGCATGCAGATGAGCGGATTTCTGATGGAAAGCTTCGACATCCAGCTGATTCTTCTCAATGGCAGAAAATCGATAAATTATTTCCTAGCTTCGATGAAGAACCTAGGAATCTCAGGCTTGGGCTTAGCACAGATGGTATGAATCCTTATGGTAGCCTAAGCAGTATACATAGTTCATGGCCTGTTCTGTTGGTAATTTACAACTTATCTCCTTTGTTATGTATGAAATGAAAGTACATTATATTGTCTATGTTGATTTCGAGACCAAAGCAACCCGGAAATGGTATAGATGTTTACCTAGAACCCTTGATCGAAGACTTGAAAGAGTTGTGGGATAAAGGTGTCGATGTTTTTGATGAGAACAAGAAGGAGACTTTTAATATGCGAGCAATGATCTTTTGTACTATAAATGACTTCCCTCATATGGGAACTTGTCAGGATATAGCGTTAAAGGCCACAAAGCTTGTCTGATATGTGAAGAAGGCACATGCTACCATCAACTTCAACATGGAAGAAAGACGGTTTACCTTGACCATAGGCGATTTCTAAGACTAAGCCACCCTTATCGTAGATTAAAAAAATCTTTTTTCGGTGGCCAAGAGTTTAAAGATGCTCCAGAGGCATTGACTGGGGAGAAAATTTATGAAATGGTGAAAAATATCAATAATATGTTTAGTAAGTCATCAAAGAGTAGAAATGAGAAAAATATATGGAAAAAAAGGTCCGTCTTCTTCGATCTTCCATATTGGCGCAATCTTGACGTCAGACACTGTATTGATTTCATGCATGTGGAGAAGAACGTATGTGATAGTATTGTTGGGACACTGCTCAACATACAAGGAAGTTCTAAGGATGGCGTGAAGGCAAGATTAGACTTGCAAGAAATAGGAATACGAGAAGATTTACATCCAAGGCCATACGGTAATAGAACTTTTTGTCCTCCAGCTGCTCATACTTTGTCTAAGGTTGAGAAAAGATGCTTTTGTGAGTGTTTACATGGCGCTAAAGTTCCCTCAGGGTATTGTTCAAATTTTAAAAAGCTTGTGTTGATGAAAGACTTGAAGTTAATAGGGCTAAAGTCTCATGATTGTCATGTCTTAATGCAACAAATACTCCCAGTAGCTATTCGAGGCATTGCCGAATATGATCTTCAACACATATTGACTAGACTTTGTTTCTTCTTCAATGCCATTTATTGTAAAGTCATTGACACAGAAAGATTGGAGGAATTGGAAAATGAAGGATATATGATCTTATGCCAGCTTGAGAAGCTTTTCTTCCTTCCTTTTTTGATATCATGGTACACTTGATTGTTCATCTAATGAGGGAGATAAAGTTGTGTGGCCCTATCTATTTCCGGTGGATGTACCCAATCAAAAGAACTATGAAAATACTAAAAGGGTATGTGAAGAACCCCAATTGGCCTGAAGCATCTATTGTTCAAAAATATGTTTCTGAAGAAGCTATGGAATTTTGTCAACATTATTTGTCAAATGTACGACATATTATCCTTCCTAAATGTCATGATCAAGAAGGAGGTAGATGCGAGGCAACAGTAAAGAGCATAGATGCTGATGAATTGCAACAAGTCCACTTGTACATCTTGAACAATGTTGATGAAGTTCAAAATTACATGAATGCCCATAAAGAAATTGTACGGAAACAAAATAGTCGAATGACTGAACAAAGGTTAATCAGGGAGCATAACAGAACTTTCGTACATTGGTTCAAACAAAAGGTTGACGGAGAAGAATGTGTTTTTGATACAATAAATTGGTTAGCACGTGGTCCTGAAGTTGATGTCATAAGTTGGACTTCATTTGTGATCAATGGTTATACCTTTTACACGAAGTCCCTAGATGATAAGAGCACCATCCAGAACAGTGGTTTTGTATTAGTGACTGAATCTATGCACTTCTCTAGTTCAAAAGATAAGAACCCTATATTGGTTGTCATACCTTATTATGGGGTGATTGAAGAGATTTGGGTGGTTGACTATGTTAAAATTAGATTTCCCATTTTCAAATGCAAGTGGGTTGATGTCAATAATGGTGTGAAGATCGATAGGTTAGGATTTACATTAGTAGATTTGAATAGTAGAAGTTTTGGAGATGAACCTTTCATTACGGTAGATCAGGCGCAACAAGTGTTCTATATCATTGATCAAGCAAATAAAATGTGGTCTGTAGCTCTCCAAGGAAAAAGGGTAGTTGATATTGACGAGAAAAGTCACTCAAATTATGATCTTCTTGAGACTCCTTCTTTTTCCAGGGGTTTACCAGAACTGAAAGAAGAAGATGAAGCAGATAATACGCACGACACTAGAAATGATCATCACGAGAGAATATGGGAGGATATCTCTTTATGATACTACTTTGACGTTAACTAACTAAAGTAATTATGATTATGATTTATATCCGAAGAATATGTTAAGTTATTTTATCGATATAGTCTTCACATGTCATAGCTTAGGATTTATCTTTCTTTGTTGTCGTTACAGGAAAACGATGAATCCCCAGTATCCTAGTGCAGAGGATCAGCCACCTCCTACACCACTGAGTCAGCCACCTAGTGCTCAGCAGAGTCAGCCAACTAGCTTTAACCAGGGTGGGCCTAACAATGCTTCGAGCCAAGGTCTTAGTGAGCGCAGTAGCCAGTCTGTACGAAGGGGTAGACGTGGCACACGATTGACAGATGTTTCCCTCAGTCGGAGTGCAAGCCAAAAGATACCGATTGAGTTTGATAGACATTGGAAACCAATTGGGCCTAATGCACAACGATATAGGAGTTTCGTCGGCCTCCTTGCACGTAACAAGCCGAGCATCTTGATAGAAGAGTGGAGAAATGTCGATATAAAGGTGAAGCAGCATATTTGGGACACTATTCAGGTATACAATTCTCTTCTGTATGTAATTAATTATTATCAAATGTCACAAATTTGTCACTTACTTCTTCAATGCATGCATTTCAACTCACCTACGACGTTCCTCAGAGTGAGATCTTGTACAACAAGATGATGAAGTATTGTTATGAGTACTGGAGCAAGTTTAAGACAAATCTGACCAACAATTACATTCATATTGAGGTGAAAGATGGTCAGCCACTTCTAAATCCGTGCGACCAGTATACATTTCTTGATCAAGCTACTTGGCAAGAATTTGTTAGGCTTTGGACTACTCCAGAATCTTTGGTTAGTTGACTTATTTTTCATTTTATTTACTTAGCAATTATCTTAATTGATTATAACACTTTCCTTTTGTATCATTTCTTATTCGCAGGCAAAAAGGCAAAAAGCACAAGAGAGTGGTAGAAAGAATGATTGCCCTCATACAATGTCTCGTGGGGGTTATGTAAAGGTTGAAAGAGACTTGTTGGCGGCCAAATGGAAGAGATTGGAAGAAGCATCTCAATCCGATCCTTTTGTTCTTCTTTCTCTGCCATCTCCGATTCGTCGAGAAGAAAAATGGCAATTTGTCCACCAAAAGAGGAGTGAGACTTATACGAGTGAACAATCTCGTATAGTAGGTGAAAGAATTGTAAGTATATATCGTTATTGTAATTAATTACATAAGAAACGTACATTATTACTTATGTTTGTTATTTTGTATTATCTTACAGGATGAACTTAGAAAACAACAAGTTGAGGGCTCTTTTAAGTCAAAGGGCAGAAATGATATTCTAACAGTTGCTACTAGTAAACATGAGCATCTAGGCTGTGTCAGGGGAGTTGGAGGAGGGGTAGGGATATGGGATTACTTTGGAGCCCCCGTATGCTATTCCTCAAACATCATGACTAGGGAGGAATTGGAGACTATGTTGGCCATTGCAAGAGCAGAAGCAAAGGCCGAGGCTAAAGCATCATTTGATGCACTATTAGAGACCCGGTTGAGCAAGATGAAAGAGGAAATGATAGTGTTTATGAGCTCAAGACAAGATACCAGTGCTCCCCAGCCACAATCGATTGATCCTAATAAGCAGAGCACTAAAGGTAGTTGTTGCAACATCGGGCAGTCATCAGAGGGTCCTAACCCGGAAATTACTGAGCTTTGTGATCTTTTTTGTCGAGGATCCTCTGAGACGGTTAGTTGCATGGGGTAGTGTGCATAACCTGGGATCAACTGTCCACCACTGACAAATGGAAGGTGATCAAGTCCGAGTGTCAGTTGATGAGGTGATTATTGCAGATGCACCTGTCCCTATCCCTTCTGATGAATTCAAGATCGTTAGCGATGTCTTGGGCACATTCATCTTGTGGCCAACAAACCTTGTTTCTGGTTGAGCTAAGGAAAGTTCGATCAAAGCCCCACCAAGTCCAGCTCCCTTCACTCAGCAAGAAGTTTCACAGCCTCCATTGAATATCATAAACAAGTGATTCTGATGGCATATGATACATCCTTCAAAACAAGAGAGTGGCCTACAGATTCAGTTGTTGGACAGTCAGGAGTGACATGCTATCTTGAGAGGGATGATTTGATGTCACTGGTAGCTCCTGGACAAAATCTTACGATTGGGATTGTCCAACTGTTCTTAATGTAAGTAGCTTCTGCAATTCAAAGTAAATATTTTAAAAGTTTCACCGTTTACCTTTTATTTATGTGCTTGCATTATTGTAGGTACATGCATCGTAGGTTGGTCTCCTCTGGCAAAAGTGAAAACTTTGGATTATTATGCCCCCATCACATCCAAGAGAAAGGGACCACTGCTGCTAGTAGACATAGATACTTGTCAGCAAGGCTTAGTGAAACTAGAACTGAGTGTTTCTTGGCTCCATATGTGCATAGGTAAGAAACAAACTGATATTTTTTTTAGTGATCATTGGCAGTTGCTTCTTCTATGCAAGAGTAGTTACACTGTCATCCTCTTATGTTCCCTCCACTTCAAAACAGGGAATGATTTGAAAAAGATCATGAATTCGTTAGTTTTCTTGCATTATTACCTTTTGTATGCAAAGTTTATGGAATTTGTGTAAAACCAATAACATTTGTCATTGTGATGATCATAGGGCTATACGGACATTCCTACACAGTGCTTGTGGTAAGCATGTTCGTGACTTAAAGGACCCTACATGGTATTATACACCCAATTCACCCCCCTCTTAGGTGATAGCCGGTTCCATATTTTTCTTAAAGGATTTGTCATCATCAAAGAGGGGGAGAATGTTAGATATGATTAGTTTTGATGATGTCAAATATAGATGTGAAATGATAAGAGCAAAAAGTTTATATAATGTATTTCTTTGACTAACTATTATATTTAATGTTACATATTTTATAGATTAGTCAAGCAAAGAATGAAGAAGATTGAATTAATGAAAATGAACAAGGATAAATGGCCGTGAGAGTATGAACTCCTACGTTGCTTCTGTCAGGACCTCACTCAAGTGTAATATGGCTCACTCAAGTGCAGTTCATATTTTCACGTTCTGACTTCCTCTCGGGCAAGCACTTGCTGCACATCACTCTCATGTCAAAACTTGCATATGCTCAAGTGAGAATACTCCAATGCTCGAGCATGGATCCTAGTGCTCGAGTGTTACAGATTTCTTCACGTTTCAGTTGCTTCTGGACATCACTCGCACAACTTTTTTAGAGAGATAGTTTTTACACTCGCGGGTGATGTGGGGCCACTTTAGAAAAAATTTGTTTATTTGATTCAAATGATGTATCATAAGAATGCTCTTGCCATATGCATTCCAATGCAACAAGAATCAGCTCCAAACTCCTTGTATTATGCAAGTTATGATCGAAAGAGTGTCTATTTCGCTAGTCTGCACAAGCGTCAACTTTCAGAAGGCATAGCTCCTAGAATATACGTTCAAATTAGGCAAATTACCTATCCATGAAAAGCTCTTTGAGTCTACTTTCATTTGGCACTAGTCTCGTCTCAATCCGATGTGTAGTTTGTAAGTTAAGTGCAAAATACCGAACCTGTCTTGAAAAGTGACGGTGATTTTCGTTTCATTTTCCATGAATCATATCTCCTTCATTTGATCTTCTTTCAATGTGATCCTGGTGCAGAGTTTACGTGTTGTGAGTCCTCTTTCATATGCCACCAGTTTCGAGTCAATCCGACATGTGGTTTGAGAGATATGATCAAAATACCGGACCTCTGTCAGACTGAACGTAAAACAGAGTAGAACAGAGTATTCACCCCGTGCTCGAGCGAATTCATCTGTGCTTGAGTGAGTTCTTCCTGTGCTCGAGTGAAACACCTCGTGCCCAAGCATAACTTCCCTAGAAGTGCCATAACCCACATATAAGTCATCTTAGCCTCGTATTAACCTATTCCAACCATTATTTGATCATAGAAACCTCCGGTATCATCATAGAAACCTCCAGTATCACTTCTAACAACTTGAATTTTGATATTCATGATAGATCTTCCAAGTTCTTCATTCTTCAATATCTTTCTTCTTGGTTTTCCTCTTGATAATAATTCTTCATAATCCGAGTAGGCATCTCCTTGACTATCTTCAATTTCTCTTCTTCTTCTTCCTCTTGTTCATTTTCATTAATTCAATCTTCTTCATTCTTTGCTTGACTAATCTACAAAATATGTAACATTAAATATAATAGTTAGTCAAAGAAATACATTATATAAACTTTTTGCTCTTATCATTTCACATCTATGTTTGACATCATCAAAACTAATCATATCTAACACATGGATCATGCTAAAGGTTAGTACATATGGATTTGTTTAAAGAATGTAATAAGACATGCCTTTATATTTGTTTTAATGATATCATGATTTTTCTCAGAGCCGTAGGCAACCAAAGGAGTCCAACTTATGTGGTTTTTATGTTTTGAGACACATTTACAATATTATCACTCTAGGCACGACTGATTTTACTCAAGAGGTAAATTTATATTTCAGAACTTTTGTTTTACTTTATTGTTTTTAAGTTACTAAGTCAATGTTTCGTCTGGTTTTGGTGTTACAGATGTTTGATCTTGGTGGTCCCTTTCTTGAAGAAGATATTGATTTCATTCGCACATGTTGTGCTGAATTCATCCATGAGCTATTACAAAAATAGTGAGTTTTTGAATCCAACATTACATTGTACATTATTGTTCTCATATCTATTGCTAACAACGTTACTTATTTCGTCAAAAAGGTAACTAGAGACTCAAAAAAAGATGCATTATGATTATGATCTTGCTACGACCCAGTTTATGAATAATTTTAGAAGTTGTTGCTACTTTTTAGTAGGTAACTCTCACATTTAGTTGTCTCAAACAATTAGTTTTGGTAGCTTTGCATAAATCTTATGGTGATTAAACGAATGCGATCAGTTGAAAGACAATTTAGTTGTTAAAAGACTAAAACATGTCAATCAAAAAACTAATGAGATCGTTTTTTATTCATGAACGACCAATGAAGACAATTAGTTCTGGCCCATGGATCGTCTTTTATTCATGAACGACCAATGAAGAAAAAACTAATGAGACTTCATTAAAAATTAGGTGATGTTATAAAGAGCTGAAAAAAAGAAAGAAAAAATTACATGGACATAATTAAAAATAGGTGAAACTATAAGGACCATGTAAAAAGGGGGAAAACTACAAGGGCCTAATTAATAATCAGGTGAATTAGTAGGGACTTGTAGATCAATTATATCCCTAGTTTACTCTTGTTGAATTGTGATGGCTGAGTCCTGGTGTTTTTGTATCTATATGATGGGTTAATTGTGGCAAGATATTGCTCCTAGAATAGGATTCTTGATGAATCATACTGTTGCTTAAACTTAAAACTGTTAAATGTTCATGTATGTAAGATTCAGGAAAATGATACTCAATTTAATGCCTTAATTAATACAAAATGCTTGATTATTTGGGTTTTTGTACAGGACATAATTGACGCCAAGGGCTATTTGAAGCAAAAAGGAATTGAGGTCAGTGTCAGCTGAAGCAATGATCTCATGAACATGGTTCAGCAAACTTAGAATCTAGCTCTGATCACAATTATCTGATTGAGAATTATCACCTGTATATTTATCTTGATAATTCTATTCAAAATTGATAATTGTGAAAGTGAAAATCTCAAAGTAAAATTAGGTGGAAGAAAGGTTAATGTCATTTTGCTTTTGTTGGTTCTGCGTGTTTGCTCTATTTCATTCTCTAATTCTTAACATCATTTACATGTTTTTTATGGCATGTTCATTTCTTTGCTTAGTTCTTTTCCTAGAAACTTCATGTTTGGTGTAGGCAACCAAAGGGACACTGGTGACTACGGAAGGTACAATCAACTTCAAAAGAAGAAGCTTTTGTTTTACTGCTGTCATTTGGTCATCCTTACTGTCTGATTGCAAATGAATCATCAATGTATGACTGTACTAGCTTGTATGAACATTAATTTGTTGCCGCTATAGATTGTTGTTTTTGAATTTTGAAATTGAAATCAGTGATTGTTATGTACTGCTGTTAAAATTGGAGCATTATGTGCGTGTACATATAATAAAAGGGACGTTTTTAAAAGAATGAAGCTTTAAGACCGGTTGTTCCCACAACCGGTCTTAAATGTCTGCCCTTTAAGACTGGTTGTGGGCACAACCGGTCTTAAATGTGGAGTTTTAAGACCGGTTGTGGGCACAACCGGTCTTTAAAGTATGACTTTTAAGACCAGTTATAACAACCGGTCTAAAAAATAATAGACTTTTTAGACCTGCTGTATCAAGACCTAATAAAGAACCGGTCTAAAAAGTCATTTTTCTACTAGTGTGACATCAGAGGAAGAAGAGGATTGTTGTGGTTTCTCAGTGTCCTTCTTCTTTCCCCTTCCTTGGACCTCTTTGGATTGAGACCGGGTAACCACTGGTTCTTTGAAAACCACACCCTTTGGTTTCTTTTGCGGAGGTTGATGCTTCTTGGCTATTTGGGACTTAGGATGATGTTTCTTGGCTGGAGTTCTCTTTTCGGTTTTGGGTTTTGGAGGAGGTGTAGATGAAGAAGACATTCTAGGAGATGAAGGTGTTGGTACCGGAGTTGCTAAAGCACTAGCAGCAGAATGAGTGGGAGAGGGTGAATGAGATCTACGGGCAATAATAGGAATCTTAGTCCTAGCCATTTAGAAACGAAATGAAAAGAACAAGACTCACAGGTTTTCTAAAGATTGAGAAAGAAAGTTTTAGAAATTTAGGGCACAAAATGAGAAATATTGAGGTTAAATCTCACCTTTTAAAGAAGATTGAAGAGTTGTAATGGTGATTTGAAGGAAAAGGAGACGTTTGATCAATGGGTAATAGTTGGAGGTGAAGAGATGCGACCTTTGAGTGACAAGACACCTCGAGTGAGAGCAGAAAGTGCAACGGTTTGAGCTATCGTGTAACTGATATAAGTGGCAATACTCGAGCAATAACCCTAGTGCTCGAGTGAGGTTCATACTGTGCTCGAGTGTGCTCATACTGTGCTCGAGTGACATTCAGAGTTTTGATAAAACATGTAAAAGCGTACCTGGTTTAAAGATTTCTTGCTATATTTTTCATCTTTGTACTCAAATCCTCCAAAATCATTTGAGTAACCATGCTTTGAGTAGGCACTTGAGAGAAATTCTTCCTTTCTGCTCGTGTGCTCTTTCTTCACTTCAAGCATGTTCATATGAGGATCTCTCTTACCCGAGTGAGATCAATTTTAGCTGTCGCACTTCAGATAGCCTCTTGGTATTATTATCTCCTCTGTTAACCCCTATTTTACATGCTAAGAAACAGAGTATTTTCAATAGCTCTGTGCTCGAGCAGGGTTGACTAACTCGAGTGAACATGAGCTTGTCACTCGAGTGACACTTCTTGTGCTAGAGTGACAGACCTGCAAAACCAATTTCTAATGCTCTGATGCCAAAGTTAGTATGTTTATCATCAAAAATTCATTTAATTAAAATAGTTAACAAGAAAACTTACAACTCATTGGGATTAACCATTCCCAATTCTCTTCGAATATATAGGAATTGATCTTTAGCTATTGGCTTTGTGAATATGTCAGCAAGTTGAAGGTGCGTTGCACTACTACAAAAAGGGGCTTTAACCTCCCAAATTTGGCACCTTTAATGTCCCAAAACGGGGGGACGTATATACTGGAGGCGTAGTAAGTTGAAACAAACGACGTCCCAAATGATAGGGACGCCTAAAGTCCCACCCGGGGGGACTTTAGGCATCCCAAAATGTAATTTGGGACGCCTAAAGTCCCACGCTGGGGGACTTTAGGCGTCCCAAACTTTAATTTGGGACGCCTAAAGTCCCCAGGTTGGGACTTTAGACCTCCCAATTCTTAATTTGGGACGTCTAAAAGTTAGGTTTTTTTTAACCCTTATTTTACATTTTGTATTTACCCAACGAATTCAAACTGCAGAAACAGAATAGAAGATGGATTCATAAACCACACTGTCCGTTACAAACTGGTAAGGACATCCAGCACTACAATCTTTACTATATATACATACAATAACATACTACTACAAACTACAATTTCATACAACCTACTACAATTTCATCCAGCACTACAATTTCATACAACCTACTACTATATATATATCAACAAAAAACAACCAGAAAGTGTCAAAACGCTGTCATCACACAACTACAAACTGATATAAAATAAAAAGTTTACTGCTCTATATGTTGAAGAAGATGTCTAGCCAAAAGATCTCTGATCAAATCAAGGTCTTCACGTAGGTAGGCATCTTCATTATCAAAAATCTGAAAATTAGAAAGTAAGCTTTGATGAAATGAATCTCAAGCAAATGAATTAATTAGCATTTCGATTAGAACACCAAAAATATTATAATTTGAGAGTGAAAAAGCGATTACCTTTTCAAAATCGCTAGTAATTCCACTTTGAGTTATGTTATACATATAAAGTATAACATAATATCCGCATTCAGTGTTGCCAGGTTGCCGAGGGCACTTTAAATCAAAGGGATGCAATTGGTTGTTAAAATCAATAAAGGTATGTCTAAAAGAACCGTCAATGAAACAATTAGCTAGGATTGAATGTACTTACTATCGGATAAAACCACTTTGGCTTTTTAACAACTGTACCCTCGCGTGACCCACCTAGGACTCTATATGTTTTACAAGCACTATCATGAAAATCAAAATGAACAGAAATTAGAACTATTGATTTTTGTAAAGAATCAATGAAATACAAACAGAATAACTTACGTGTCGAAGACGGATTTTGTATCTCTGTCTGGCTTTTTACCCAAGGGATCAAACCAATAGACTACGTGGCGGCGGGGACATATAACACACAAACTCCAGTGGTAACTTTAACAACATGTACACATTAAAATGAAGTTAGATGAGAAGACAATTATTTATTAAACTTCTTAAATTGACAAAATGTAAATACGAACCGTTGGACAATGGGTGCTAGATAACAACGAAGTTTGGTCTATCCCATTGCATAGCCGACATAGTGAGTCCTATGCGCCACAGTACAAGTATCCCCTGTCGTATTCACAGGACATAAGAATCCATACCAATCACGTCTTTCCATGTTTGTGCAGAGAGCGTGGAAGGTGCTATAATAGAATTAAAATAAGGAATGAATTATTGAATGTATGAAATCAAAAAACCACTAAATGAATGCTGTGGGAAAATTGAAAAAAAAACTTACCGGACTGCAAATTTCACCCAGCCTGCATCTATCTCCTCCAACCTGATAAACTGCTTCAGATTTGTATTGTCAATCGTGTAGGGATACTCCACTTGGCCTACAATCCCTACAGGCATCTTCAAGTCAATCTGCTTAACGCCCTTGTAGATCTGTTGCAGCCGTGCTAAGTAGGGCCATTTGCTCGCAGCTTTGTCATCCTTTTAGAACATCAAAAAACAAATTGTTATTATGATGCCAACAGATTTTCAGTAACAGTAAGGTAATTCCTACCATTAGAGGTGTTGCATCTGAACCAATAAGATTGCGATGCCAAAGGATGAAAGATCCTATCGCTTGACCTAACGTGCCAACCTCCGGTGGCTCGATAACAACGCTAGGATCAGATTCCGCTGCTTCCTTCATTTTCTCTAACTCTTCTGCCATCATGTGCCGCTCAAGCTTCCGATATCCACCGCGAGACATGAAATGTTGATATTTATTTTCTGCTTGCCTCTGGGCATTTGCTGCACTTAATTTCTATGAATGAAAAACAACAAAAAATAAATCAACCATATAAAGTATATGAAAATTACAAGTTATATATCATGATGATAGAAATCTTACCAAAAACTCAGGATCTGCTCGTGATGCTGCAAACAACCTCCAGTCCTCTGGAGACAAATACGTATACGTTGCACATGGATCCTTACCCCTAAGGGCCCCTCGATTGTAATGCGCTGTTAGCTTGTTCTTGAAACCTTTCCAACGTACACGAACCTCATCCATCCAGTGCCTATACATCTCCGTGGTGTCTGGGACATCGTATGTTTGCTGTAAGGTAAAACATAAGATTATTATATTTCAAACAATAAGAACAAAGCTACAATGCATCAAAACTTACATACCAAAAGTTGCTGCCAAATCATGTTTTTCGTTTTTGGGGGAACCAATCTCCAATTATCGTAGGTAATGCACACTTTGCTTCGAGCCAAAAGTCCTATGTAGCTAATGAAGTGGTCTTCCTCAGGACCAACTGGATTCAGATTGTCATCGAAGTCTATATGCAGCCTCTCCTGTTGATGTTCATGACGTGCAACCAATGCTCCCATCTTTGTACAGCCTCTAACCCTCCTTCTTGCAGGGGGTTCAACTCTAGGCCTTTCATCATTGCTAGACCTTTCATCATCTCTACGCCTCTCGTCATCACTAGAGTTGTCCATATTCCTGTTAACACACAAAAAGCGACATCAGAAACGTAAATAAATTGCAATGAAAACAAAATATACTAAGCGGGAAGTAAAACAGAAAAAACACAGTTCTCGTTTATAAATTAAGGTCTTACTCTATATTGTTTCCCATAGTCCTTCACCATGGTCATTTCTTACAGCATATTCGTCATCATCTACCAATTCTACTTCATTTGTTCGAGGTGTAGTTGTTGTGAAAGGTGGTGTGTCATCAAGGTTGAAGGTCGGATCACCATACTTCTGTTTTTTACTTTTAAGGACAATGGACATGTTTTTGCTGGCAGGATCGGTGACATAAAACACTTGTTTCGCCTGGCTTGCTAAAATGAAGGGCTCGTCTCTATAGCCAACTCTTCGAAGATCGACTGAGACAAATCCAAATTGTTTATCTATTACCATGGCATTATTGCTAACCCACTTACATTTAAATAAAGCAACTTTGAACTTGTTGTATGTCATCTCCCATATTTCTTCTATAACTCCATAATAGGCCATAGACGCTAATATGGGGTTTTTGTCTCTCAAACTGGAAAAGTGCATAGATTCAGCTTCTACCATGACCCCACTATTTTGCATGGTACTTCTGTCATCTTGCTCTTTGGTATAGAAAGAATAGCCATTTATATCATAACCGGTCCAAGTAATGACCTGAAACGAAGGCCCCCAAGCTAGCCACTCGATTGTCTCAGACACACCGATCTTGTGCAAAACCTTTTCCTCGAACCACTGCATAAATGTCTTGTTTTGCTCAATAGCAATCTGCATGTCATTCTTCCTTGGATTCTTGTTCTTCAAAGTGTTTCTGTGTTCATTTATGTAAGGTTGAACTTCTTCCATATTATTCAGGATATACAAGTGGGCTTGCAACACCTCTTCACGAGGAACATTCTTCACTTTCAGTCCTCGTGTTCCCTTGCTTCTCCCTTCTTCATGCCGAGATTGTTCCTTCTTCCCTGACATATAATCTTTGCAAAACTCCATAGCCTCCTCAACTACATATCTTTCTACTATTGAGGCTTCTGGTCGATAAGGATTTTTAGAATACCCTTTTAAGATCTTCATGTATCGCTTGAAAGGGTACATCCACCTCAGGTAAACTGGACCGCATAGCCTTACCTCCCTCACCAAATGAACTACCAAATGCACCATTATATCAAAAAATGAAGGAGGAAAGTGCATCTCTAGTTGTGACAAAATAATGTAACCCTCATTTTCTAGTTCATCCAACTTTTCAGTGTCAATGACTTTGTTACAGATAACATTGAAGAAAATGCACAATCTTGTCACTGTGGTTCATACTTCATCTTTCATTATGCCTCTAATAGCTACCGGTAATAGTTGTTGCATCAACACATGATAATCATGGGACTTCATTCCCACTAACTTCAAATCGTCCATTGAGACACATCTTCTCACATTCGAGGAATACCCTTGCGGCACCTTCATTTCATGCAAACACCCACACAAACTTCTTTTCTCTGCTTTTGATAGTGTATGCACTGCTGGCTCCATGTATGCCCTCCTACCATCATCTCTTAGTTGTGGATGTAACCGTTCTCTTATTCCCATATCGACAAGGTCTAATCTCGCATTAATCCCATCCTTAGTCTTCCCTGGTATGTGCAAAAGCTTACTGATAAGGCTATCACAAACATTCTTCTCCACATGCATCACTTCAATACTGTGTCTCACGTCAAGCGAACGCCAATATGGAAGATCAAAGAAAATGGATCTCTTCTTCCATATGTTCTTCTCACTCGCAACCCTTTGATTCTTACCAAAAGTGACATGGATACGTTCCACTCGACTGTAGACTTCCTCTCCGGTTAGTGACTTTGGAGCCATTCCATGCTCCGGTAAGTCGTTAAACCGCTTTCTTAGCCTACGATACGGGTGGAACCGATGAAGAAACCTCCTGTGGCCAAGGTAGACAGTTTTTCTTCCATGCTTTAGTTGTTGGAAGTGTGTGTCTGCTTCACATATTGGGCATGCTTTGTGTCCCTTCACGCTGTACCCTGACAAGTTTTCGTACACAGGGAAGTCGTTTATCGTTGTGAAAATCATTGCACGTAGCTTGAAAGACTCCTTCTTATAAGCATCAAACACATCTACGCCTTCCTCCCACAACTTCTTCAAGTCCTCAATCAAAGGCGCCAAATAGACATCAATATCGTTCCCTGGCTGTTTTGGTCCAGAAATCATCATAGATAGCATCATATACTTACGTTTCATACATAGCCAGGGAGACAAGTTGTATATTATAAGGAGAACCGGCCACGCACTATGTGTGCTAGTAAGAGTTCTATACGGATTGATGTCGTCTGTATAAAGCCCAAGCCGTAGGTTTCTTGGCTCGCTGCCAAATTGAGGGAACATTTCATCTATTTTTTGCCATTGTGGAGAGTCAGCTGGGTGCCGAAGATATTTCCCATCATATATTCTCTCATCAGAGTGCCATCTCAACTTCTTCGCTTTTGTTGCACTCGCAAACAAACGTTTAAAACGTGGTATTATTGGAAGATACCACATAACCTTTAAAGGTTGCCTTTTACTTGTCACATCACCACAACCACCATCTTTTTTCACTTTGTATCGTGCAGTTTTACACTTAGGACACTCACTAAGACCTCCGTACTCATTTCTGTACAGTACGCAGTCATTAGGGCAAGCATGTATCTTTTTATACTCCATACCCATTGTAGACAGGATTTTCTTGGCCTCATACATACGATTTGGAAGTACATTATCCTCCGGAAACATATCACACAATAGTTCAAGTAGCAATGTGAAACTACTATCGGTCCACCCATAAGTTGCCTTTAAGTTAACCAAATGTAATGTTCCTGTCAGCCGCGTGTACTTACTACCACTGTACAATGGTGTCTCTGCATCACTCCGCAGGCTGTCATACTCCTGCGACTGTGCAAAGGATTCTGCCTCAACATTGTTAATCATTCTCTCCATTCTATCTTCATCTATGACATCCACAGCTTCCTTCTTGTGTGACGGACAATCAGTTACTTCCTCACCATGCCATATCCACCTTGTGTATCGCAGATTTATTCCATCACAAAGTAGGTGATCCTTTATGACATCAACATCCCGTCTACTCTCATTCAAACAATTGACACAAGGACAAAAATACTTCCCATTTCTTGCAGGAGCATTCTTTTTAGTGAATTCAATAAATTCGTTCCCCCCTTTCTCATTTTCTTCACTAGTTCTCAAAGCATTCATCCAACTATGATCCATTTTGTTACCACCTAAGGCATTACCAATAACATTCACACGTTTAGTACAATTCTCAACGACATATGATGGGATTGCCTAATTAAGTTATCAACCCAATTTAGGATTTTAAAATATGGGCTTAATAACTTTATTGCCCCCTCCTAGCCTCATCTCTCCTCTTAAAAGAGTTTCAGTGCTATGTAACTTATTTTTTTAATAAGTATATGTATATAAAATTAATGTATAATAAAATAAATACAATAAGATTAAATTAAAGAATTTTTTTGAGGTTTGGAAGAATTAAAAACAAAACGAGTTTCATATTAACAAAACAATTTTAAGTTGAGTTCTTCCAAAAATAAAATTGTTTTATTGAAAATATTTAGATAAAAATCATTTAATGAATATTGGGGTTATGGTTTTCTTTTTATGTTTTGGCTTGAATTATTCTTCATAATTCGTTTGGAATACAAGAATTTCTTTAATTTAAACATTTATAATACTTCAAAAATACATTATTATAAAATTAGTTTAAATTAAAAAAGTATATTTTATTAAATAAAAAATATTATTAATAACAGAAATATGTTAATATAATTCCAATTAAAAAGTTCTTCAATTTTTTAAATTCAAATCACAAAAATTTTTCTTCCCTTCCCCTACGGTTTTTTAAATCTAATTCACAAATTTTTTTTCTCCTTTTCCTTTGCTCCAAATCTCTCATACCAGACATTCTCCACTTGACTAACCCACTTGATAATTTCTTTCAAAGAACAATATTATTGATAACGAGAATACCAAACATTCTCTAATTGACTAACCCACTTGATAATTTCTTTTAATCAACAATATTATTGATAACGAGAATGACCTACCCTGAATTTGGGGCATTTGACAATTTAACTTTATCTCCATTGGCTTATAAAAGCTAGATTTTCCTAAAACTGAACAACATACAGGGATTTCTATTATACAGCAATTTAAGCAATATAACCACAACAAACACATCAGGCTAATCTCAACTATCTCAATATAAGCAATATATAAGCACAATCTCAACCATTTCAAGTAAATTTATAGTTCAAAAACAAAATATACCATTCTGTTACAAAAAAAATAAAGAAAATAACCAACCTGATCAGGGGCGCCCACTAGCTAGTATGTTGGAGAGGTAGAAGACGTTGGAGATCCACGATGGTGTGCACAAAAATGGAAGGACGAAGGTGGAGGAGAGAGCAAAAATCTACCCACTGTGGAGGAGGTGAGGTTGCAGCAGGGTCGGTTGCAGCCGTTGAAGAAACAAAGAAACAAAGAGGAAGAAGAAGAAGGGAGGAGGGAGGAGTTCAACAAGGGCCGACGGTGGAGGAGAGAGCTTGAACAAGGGAGGAGGGAGGAGTTGAAGAAAAAAACAGAGGAGGCCGATGGTGTGGGTGGGGAGAGGAGGAAGAAGAGTAAAGTTGTTGTTGAGAGGATGTGAGGAGAGGGTGTGATAGATGAGAAGACCGCATGTCAGACAAGTGTCTGACATGCGGTAGGGGGACGCCTAATGGCATTTGGGACGCCTAAAGTAGGGACTTTAGGCATCCCAAATGCCACTTGGGAGGCCTAAAGTCTTAGTTTAGGCGTCCCAAATTCATTTGGGACGCCTAAACCCAGCTCCAGGCGCTAAAAAAATTTATGAAATTTATATTTCGCTCCAGGAAGCACTTTAGACGTCCCAAACTAAAATTTGGGACGCCTAAAGGTTCCCCTACATATATATAATTACGAAAATGCCACCGCCTCCCTTTTTAACCACCCAATTTTCAATTTGGGACATCTTTTGGGGTGGTTATATCTCAATTCTGTAGTAGTGTTGGTATGAATTCTACTTTGACATCCTTCTTTTGCACGTGATCTTGAATGAAATGATGTTAATGTCTATGTGTTTGGTTCTTGAATGTTGAACAGGATTCTTGGCTAAGCTTATGGTGCTAGTGTTGTCACAATAAATTGGAATCTCATTTAAGTATATCCCCAAATCTTGAAGTTGTTGTTTCAACCATAACACTTGTGAACAACAACTTGCTACAGCTATATATTCAGCTTCAGTCGAGGATAATGAAACTGTGTTCTGCTTCTTGCTGAACCATGATACCAGAGAGCCTCCAAGGAATTGGCATTGACCACTAGTACTTTTTCTGTCAGTTTTATATCCTCCATGATCTAAATCTGAATATGCCATTAAATACTCGTTTCCTCTTTTTGGATACCATAAGCCAAGTTTTGAAGTGTCTCCTAGATATTTGAAGATTCTTTTCACTATCTCTGCATATGATACTTTAGGAGCGGATTGATACCTCGAACACATTCCAACGCTGAACTGAATATCTGGTCTGCTTGCTGTAAGATAGAGTAATGAACCAATCATTCCTCTATACTTAGTAATGTTGAAGCTAGGACCTTTTACATCAGCATCCAACAAGGTTGTAGAACTCATTGGAGTATTAGCTCCATTAGCATTATCTAATCCATACTTCTTCAACAACTCTTTCAAATACTTAGTTTGAGACACAAATATACCATTCTTATTTTTCTTGCATTAAAGGTTTTAAACTTTATCAAATGGATGTGAAAAGTGCTTTTCTAAATGGTTATATTATGGAGGAAGTATATGTAGAACAACCTCCTGGTTTTGAAGATGAAACTAAGCCTGATCATGTTTTCAAATTTAAGAAAGCTTTGTATGGTTTGAAATAAGCACCTAGAGCTTGGTATGAAAGACTAAGCAAGTTTCTTCTTCATCAAAATTTTGTCAGAGGAAAAGTAGATACAACTCTTTTAATCAAACATAACAAAGATGATATTCTAATTGTTCAAATTTATGTTGATGATATTATTTTTCAAGAGTGCATTTTTGCACTCGTGAGTGATGTGGGGCCACATTAGACAAAATTTATTTATTTGATTCTAATGATGTATTATAATAAAGCTCTTGCCATATGCATTCCAATGCAAAAAGAATCAGCTCTAAACTCCTTGTACTCTGCAAGTTATGATCGAAAGAGTGTCTATCGCACTAGACTGCACAAGCGTCACCTTCTTGAAGGCATAGCTCCTAGAATATATGTTCAAATTAGGTAAATTACCTATCCATAGAAAGCTCTTTGAGTCTAGTTTCATTTGGCACTAGTCTCGTCTCAATCCGATATGTGGTTTGTGCGTTATGTTCAAAATACCAAACCTGTCTTGAAAAGTAACGGTAATTTCAGTGTCATCTTCCACGGCTCATATCTCCTTCATTTGAGCTTTTTTCAATGTGATATTGGTGTACATTTTATGTGTTTTGAGTCTTCTTTCATATGCCACCAGTTTCGGGTCAATCCAATTGTGGTTTGAGAGATATGGCCAAAATACCAGACCTCTGTCAGGCTGAATGTAAAATAGAGTAGAACAGAGTATTCATCCCGTGCTCGAGTGTGTTCATCCCGTGCTTGAGTGCAACACCTCTGGCACTTGAGTGTTGAGCTCACACTCGAGTAAAACTCCTCTAGAAGTGCCATAACTCACATATAAGTCATCTTAGCTTCGTATTAACCTATTCCAACCATCATTTGATCATAGAAGCCTTCGGTATCATCATAGAAACCTCCAGTATCACTTCTAACAACTTGAGCCTTGATATTCTCACTAGATCTTATAATTTCTTCTTTCCTTCCATGTCTTTCTTCTTGATTTTCCTCTTGGTAATAATTCTCTATAACCCAAGTAAGCATCTCCTTGACTATCTTCAATTTCTTTCTTTTTCTTCTTCTTGTTCATTTTCATTAATTCAATCTTCTTCATTCTTTGCTTGACTAATCTACAAAATATGTAACATTAAATATAGTAGTTAGTCAAAGAAATACATTATATAAACTTTTTGCTCTTATTATTTCATATCTATATTTGACATTATCAAAACTAATCATATCTAACATTCTCCCCCTTTTGATGATGACAAATCCTTTAAGAAAAATATGTCTGAATAAAGTGCAACATACATATATAATGCAACATACATATTTTTCTTACATTTTTCTCCCTCTATTTGACATCAGCAAAAAGTTTGAAATATATAAGGAAGTAAGGCTTGTGGAGAAGTAAATAGAGTAGAAATGACTTTAATCAAAATGAATGAACCAAGAAAACAGTTTACACTCCCCCTATGTGAAAGTACTTTCATTTTTAATGAGAGGGAACTAAAAAAGATTTGGAGAGGTTTTCAAGAAAACTTTTATAATCAAGATAAATGAAATATATGAAACATATTCTTGAAATGTAAAGAAGAAATTATAAGATCTAGTGAGAATATCAAGGTTCAAGTTGTTAGAAGTGATACTGGAGGTTTCTATGATGATACCGGAGGCTTCTATGATCAAATTGTTAGATATGATTAGTTTTGATGATGTAAAATATAGATGTGAAATGATAAGAGCAAAAAGTTTATATAATGTATTTCTTTGACTAACTACTATATTTAATGTTACATATCTTGTAGATTAGTCAAGCAAAGAATGAAGAAGATTGAATTAATGAGAATGAACAAGAGGGAGAAGAAGAAGGAAACTGAAGATAGTTAAGAAGCTGCCTACTCGGATTATGAAGAATGATTATCAAGAGGAAAATCAAAAAGAAAGATATTGAAGAATGAAGAACTTGGAAGATCTATCAAGAATATCAAGATTCAAGTTGTTAGAAGTGATACTGGAGGTTTCTATGATGATACCGGAGGCTTCTATGATCAAATGATGGTTGGAATAGGTTAATACGAAGCTAAGATGACTTGTATGTGAATTATGGCACTTCTAGGGGAGTTTTACTCGAGTGAGAGCTCAATACTCAAGTGCCAGAGGTGTTTCACTCGAGCACAGATGAACACACTTGAGCACGGGGTGAACACTCTGTTCTACTCTGTTTTACGTTCAGTCTGACAGAGGTCCGGTATTTTGGTCATATCTCTCAAACCACACATTGGATTGACCCAAAACTGGTGGCATATGAAAGAACACTCACAACACGTAAAATTTTGCACAAAGATCATATTTAAAGAAGCTCAAATGAAGGAGATATGATTCGTGGAAGATGAAACAGAAATCACCGTCACTTTTCAAGACAGGTTCGGTATTTTGCACATAACTCACAAACCACACATCCGATTGAGACGAGACTAGTGCTAAATAAAACTAGACTCAAAGAGCTTTCTATGGATAGGTAATTTTCCTAATTTGAACGTATATTCTAGGAGATATGCCTTCTGGAAGTTGACGCTTGTGCAGTCTAGTCCGATAGACACTCTTTCGATCATAACTTGTAGAATACAAGGAGTTTGGAGCTGATTCTTTGTGCATTCGAATGCATATGGCAAGAGCTTTCTTATGATACATCATTAGAATCAAATAAACAAATTTTTTCTAAAGTGGTCCCACATCACTCGCGAGTGCAAAAATGCACTCTTGAAAAAGTTGTGTGAGTGATGTCCAGAAGCAGCTGAATCGTGAAGAAACTTACAACACTCGAGCACTAGGATCCATACTCGAGCATTAGACTATTTCTCACTTGAGCACATACAAGTTTTGACATGAAAGTGTTAACCTAAGAAGAAGCTTGTACGTGAAAACAAGAAGCGTACTCGAGCATGATTGGTTGTCCTCGAGTGATGTCTAGAATTCACTCGAGCAGATGCGAGTGAAGAGCAGCGAGTGTTTGCCGGAGAGGAAGTCAGAACGTGAAATTGTACATGCACTCGAGTGAGGCTTCTTTGCACTCGAGTGAGGTCCTAACAGAAGCAACGTAGAAGTTCAGACTCTCATAGCCATCAATCCAAACGTGGTTAAATGTTATACAATCATTATGTTTTCACTTGTTATTGTTCCTAAACATTAACTAACATATATTTCAAGTGTAAAACAGGAGATTAAATATTTGGATTGCATTTTCAAGAACGGAGGTCACGTATGGCAAAAGTCTTCACTCAACGTGATGAGTCCCAGAAGCCAGAAATTCAGCTTTTGACCAATGATCCAACATACCCATGATTAATACTTCATCATATTAGTGATTAAGCATTTTACAATGTGAAACAGGAAATTTAACGGTGAGCTTACAGATTCAAATGAAAGAGTCAAGTGCTGCGGTTGACATCATTACACACTGAATGGCAGCTACCTACCACGACAAGCAATTGACCCACCATGAATAAATGTCTGAAACACAAAACTCTCCACAACGTGATGTACAGCTTAAAATGAATCTTCCTGCTGTTCAATGAGACACTCCACTCTGCAACGAACATTTCATAGTAGCTCGTTTTCCAAATATGCTCAACGGTCAAAATGATTCCAACGGACGAATGCTCACAACGGTCATCATCTTCATCAACTATAAATGAGAGAGCATTCAACGTCGATGAAAAAAATAGAGAAAACAGAGCAACGACACCAACATGCAAATAACATGAATCCTCTGCTTCTACCCAAACACTCTCTGTTTTCCAGATACTATATTACTTATCATTGAGAGAGTGATTATTTGTATTGTACTTGAGTAAGTATTATACCCACTCTGTGAGAGAGTCTGTAAACACTTTTAATTATATTTCTGAGTTGATCTCAAGGTAAAGGGACCTTGAGAGGGTTGATTTCCTTACAGGGGAAGCTGTAGAGAGAATTGCCAGTAAGACATTCTGCTCGTAAGACTTACAAGGTGCAAGCAGTAGAGAATGTTGCTGCTCATAAAACTTATCGGGGTGTAAGCAGGAGAAAATGTTGCTGCTTGTAAGACTTGCATGAGTAAGAAGGAGAGGAAGATCTTCGGGATTGCTCTGCTCGTAAGACTTGCTGTAAGGGGGAGTATTTCAGTGAGAGATTTGTAATAGGTTTCACAAGTACCCGGTTAAACTTGTGGAATTGTAAAGGCTTTTCTTGTGCCCGGATTAAACAAGAAGATAGTGGATTTGAAAATCTCAGGAGGAGCCTGGGGTCTGGACGTAGGCCATCACAGATTGGATCGAACCAAGATAAATCACAGTTTGCATATTCTCTTCCCTAAGCTCTTATATTTCCAGCATATATTATTTAATCTAACTGTTGATTTATAAACCTTCATACTTTCCACTTTCGTTAAGATGCAAAAGATTTCTAAAGTTCTTAAGTTTTTATTATACACCCAATTCACCCCCTCTTGGCTGATAGCCGGTTCTAACACAAATGATGGTTGGAATAGATTAATATGAAGCTAAGATGACTTATATGTGAGTTATGGCACTTTTACAGGAGTTTTACTCGAGTGTGAGCTCAAAACTCGAGTGCCAGAGGTTTCGCACTCGAGCATAGGATGAACACACTCTCGCACGGGATGAATACTCTGTTCTATTCTGTTTTACGTTCAGCCTGACAAAGGTCCGGTATGTTGGCCATATCTCTCAAACCACACATCAGATTGACCCGAAACTGGTGGCATATGAAAGAAGACTCACAGCACGTAAACTGTACACCAAGATCATATTGAAAGAATCTCAAATGAAGGAGATATGATCCGTGGATGATGACACTGAAATCACCATCATTTTTCAAGATAGGTTTGGTATTTTGAACATAACTCACAAACCACACATTGACTTGAGACTAGACCAGTGCCAAATGAAACTAGACTCAAAGAGCTTTCCATGGATAGGTAATTTGCCTAATTTGAACGCATATTCTAGGAGCTATGCCTTCTGGAAGTTGATGCTTGTGCAGTCTAGTGCGATAAACACTCTTTCGATCATAACTTGCAGAATACAAGGAGTTTGGAGCTGATTCTTTTTGCATTAGAATGCATATGGCAAGAGCTTTCTTATGATACATCATTAGAATCAAATAAATAAATTTTGTCTAATGTGGCCCCACATCACTCACGAGTGCAAAAACGCACTTTTGAAAAATGTCATGCGAGTGATGTCCAGAAACAGCTGAGTCATGAAGAAATTTACAACACTCGAGCACTAGGATCCACACTCAAGCATCAGACTATTTTGCACTCGAGCACATGCAAGTTTTGACATGAAAGTGTTAACCCGAGAAGAAGCATGTACGTGAAAACAAGAAGCACACTCAAGCATGACTGGTTGCACTCGAGTGAAGTCCAGAATTGCACTCGAGTAGATGCGAGTATTGGACAGAAAGCGTTTGCCTGAGAGGAAGCCAGAACGTGAAATTGTACATGCACTCAAGTGAGACTTCTTTGCACTCGAGTCAAGTCCTGGCAGAAGCAACGCAGAAGTTCAGACTCTCATGGCCATCAATCCAAACGTGGTTAAATGTTATACATTCATTATATTTTCACTTGTTATTGTTCCTAAATGTTAACTAACTTATATTTCAAGTGAGAAATAGGAGATTAAACATTTGGATTGCATCTTCAAGAATGGAGGTCACGTATGGCAAATATCATTACTCAAAGAACAATCCGAATATGGTTACATGTTATTGAATCATTGTGTTCTCACTTGTTATTATTTCTAAATGTTAGCTAACATATATTTCAAGTGTGAAACAGGATATTAAACGTTCGGATTGCAGATTCAAATAAAAGTTAATTACGGTGAACTTCATCATTACACACCGAATGGCGGCTACCTACCATGACAAGCAACTAACACACCATGAAAGACTATCGAATATTCAAACTTCTTCATGCCACTCCACAATGTGATGTGCAGCTCATAATGAATCATTCTACTCTTCAACGGGATGCTCTGCTTTGCAACGGATAGTAGCTAGTTTTTCAAATATGCTCAACGGTCAAAATGACTCCAACGGATGAATGCTCACAACGGTCATCATCTTCATCAACTATAAATGAGAGAGCATTCAACGTCGATGGGTAACAGAGAAAACAGATACAGTGAGCAACTACGAGAAAAATGATAGAAATATGAATCCTCTGCTTCTACCCAAACACTCTTTGTTTTCCAGTTTCTATATTACTTATCATTGAGAGAGTGGTTATTTGTATTGTACTTCAGTGAGTATTATACCCACTCTGTGAGAGAGTCTGTAAACACTTTCAACTATATTTCTGAGTTGATCTCAAGGTAGAGGGACCTTGAGAGGGTTGATTTCCTTACGAGGGAAGCTGTAGAGAGAATTGCTAGTAAGACATTCTGCTCGTAAGACTTACAAGATGTAAACAGTAGAGAACGTTGCTGCTCATAAGACTTACAGGGGTGTAAGCAGGAGAGAACGTTGATACTCGTAAGACTTGCATAGCAAGCAGGAGAGGAAGATCTTCGGGATTGCTCTGCACGTAAGAGTTGCCGTAAAGGGGAGTATCTTGGTGAGAGATTTGTAAAAGGTTTCACAAGTACCCGGCTAAACTTGTGGGATTGTAAAGGCTTTTTTTGTGCCCGAATTAAAGAAGAAGATAGTGGATTTGAAAATCTCAGGAGGAGCCTGGGGACTAGACGTAGGCCATCACAGATTGGACCGAACCAGGATAAATCACAGTTTGCATATTCTCTTCCCTATGCTCTTATATTTCCAGCATATATTATTTAATTACAGAACCTGAGTGAAATCATGCTAGCCTTGAAGTTTGCAACTAAACGGATGGTTTGTTAGTAACATAGAGATATAGTTATTAACCTAGCATTGTCAAATTAAGATTGGTATGTAATGTTTACCTTCTCTTAGCTGTATCAAGAGATTATGCATGCTAGTAGAAGATATAAAACTGGTTATGACTCGAGAGAGCTTAATCGTATGCTTGAGATTCTTAGACTGACATATATATGTACCTCATGGAAAGGATTCTTGGAGAGGAAAAGAAGCAAGTTTATGAAGTACTAAGGGGATGAACAATCCTAGGCTCATCATACTTGGTTGAAGTCACATAAATCAGAGTCTTGTTCAGTAAATTTCAGTTCTACAAATATATCTTTGAAATTCCTGTTTCCACACACAACAACATGTTTTGGCTCAACTTAATCGAAGTCATCAAATCTATTGCTTAACTAATTTTTTACTCAAATCCTAGAGGGAACAATCTTTACTTATCACTTTATTACTTAACGCGATCCGTGCACTTACGGTGGCGAACAAGTTTTTGGCGCCGTTGCCGGGGATTTTGTTTAACAAATCTTTTAGTTAACCTTAGGATTGTGATAGTAGATTTCGCTTGGGTCTTTAGTTAGTGTTATAATTTTCCTTTCCCCATTTTCTGAATTAATTTTGTTGGTTTTAGTTTGGTACTTGCTGGTTTGTGCATTTTGTAGGTCTCATCTCAGTATATGCATCATTTACACTTGGATGGATTGATAGTGGCACTTGACGGATTACCGCGCATCAAAGAAGAAACTGAATCAGCAGCAGAATCTGAGTCAGAGATATCTGAGTCTGACTCTACAGTAGAATCTCAAGTTGAAACTGAAGCTAAAATAATGGCGGATGAATATGATAGAGCTACCGTCAATGACTTTGCCAGCTGGAATATGCGAGGGACTCAATCCAGCATTCGAATGCCGGAGATGCAAGCACACACTTTTAAGATCAAGCCGGTGATGATCACAATGTTGTAAATGCATGGTTTGTACCATGGTCTTTACAATGGAGATGCCAACAAGCATTTGATGTACTTCTTGGAGGTGTGTGATTCTTTCAAGCAGAATGGAGTACCCCAAGATGTGCTGAGGTTGTGGCTATTCCCTCTCTCTCTACAAGGGAAAGCTCGAGATTGGTTCAATAATCTCCCGGAATGATCCATAACTTCTTGGGCTGATCTTGAGGTGAAATTTAGAGCTCAATTTTTTTCAGATGATAAATCAGTGGAAGCAAGGGACAAATTTCTAAGTTTTAGACAACAGCCGGATGAGCATCTGTATGCCGCTTGGGAAAAATACAAGATGTTAATAAAGCAATGCCCTAATCATGGGGTGGAGAAGTGGGTAGTGATCCAAATTTTCTACACGCGCTTGAATCCTCAATCTAAGGCGATGGTGGACTCTATGACTAATGGAGGTTACCGGAATAAGCCTGTCAATAAAGTGTTTAGAATTTTGGATCAATTATCTACAAACAACACCCAAGGCAATGATAGAAGGACTACCCCAGCCCTGCTCAACACGAAAGAAGACTCTTTATCACAAATTGCCACAATCTTATCCACTTTAAACAAGCGTTTTGATTTTCTAGAGTCTCAAATACATAAGAGCACTTCTCATGGTATGCATTATGTTCAATCTACTTTGATTGTATGTGAGCAATGTAATGACGTCCACATGCCTGATAATTGCCCCCTCTACATGGGCACTGAATCTGTCAACTATATAGGCAAATTTCAACCTTCTCAAGGTAATCCATACTCACAAACTTACAACCGTGATTGGAGAGCTCATCCTAACTTTTCTTGGAGTCAAGGTAACACCTTGAACCCTCCACACGAGTCTACTTCTAGCATAAAGCCGGTTCCTCCACTGGGTTTTTCATTGCCATCAAGGCAAACTCCTGCAAAAGAAGAAGAATCTAAGATGGACAAGATGTTGGCCCGGATCTTATCCAACTTGGAATCTTCAAGGGGTGAGAGTAAGGCCACCTTTTCTCTTCATGAATATGCAATTAAGAACCTTAAAGTTCAAGTGGGACAATTAGCAATACAAGTAAATGTTATGGCTCGAAATGGTCTCCCAAGTGATACCATCCCTAATCCAAAGTGGGGTGGAAAAGAAGAATACAAGGCCATTCACTTGAGAAGTGGCAAGGTGCTTCTGAATATGTCTAATTCGAGCACAACTGGACCAAAGCGAGATGAGCAAGAGGACATTGAGATTGAAGAGGAAGAAGTCATGACTCAAGAAAATATGGTGGAAGACGATGAAACTAAAAAGAGAAAGCAAACTGAAGGATGGCTGGATGACGTTGGCAAGAGTAAGAAGAGGGAATAAGAGTTGAATAATGAGAAGACGAGAAAGCCAACCACCTCCACTATCATGCCTCCACTACCTTTCCCCCAAAGATTCAAGAAGAAGGAGGAAGATGCACAATTCAAAAAGTTTATGAACATGTTTAAGCAACTACATGTAAACATTCCATTTGCTAAAGCTTTAGAGGGTATGCCTAAATATGCCAAGTTCCTAAAGGATGTGTTGTCCAACAAAAGACGATTTAATGAATTTGAAACTGTAGCATTAACTGAAGAATGTAGTGCAGTGATTCAATGGAAATTACCCACCAAGCTGAAGGATCTAAGAAGTTTCTATATTCCTTGCAATATTGGAATGAACTTTAATGGTAAAGCCCTATGTGACTTAGGTGCTAGCATCAACTTTATGCCCTTATCCGTTTTTAACCAATTGCGGTTAGGAGAGCCAAGGCCTACCACAGTAACTCTTCTATTTGCTGATCGGAGTATTTCTAAGCCTAGAGGAATCATTGAAGATGTGCTAGTGAAGGTAGACAAGTTCATCTTCCTAGCAGACTTCGTGGTGCTTGATTGTTGGACGTCCATTCTTAGCTACAGCAAGGACACTTATTGATGTGGAGAAGGGCGAAATCACTTTGAGGGTAGATGATGAAAAAGTAATCTTTAACATGCCAAAAGCCTTGAAGTTCCATGATGATTCAACCCAATGCTCATTTGTTGATATATTGGACTCGATCGTTCCTCGAGAGTCATATGCTCCTATAATAAAAAATCCTTTAGAGGCATTTCTAATTGGGGAGAAAAGTTTGGATGAATTTGATGAATAAGCTATTGAAAACCTTTTTCGGATGGAAGCATTCCCTCACTCAAGACAGAGGAATTTTGAGCCACTTGAGGTGGCTGAGGCCTTGAGTATGCCTTTAAAGCCCTCTATTGAAGTCCCACCAGTTCTTGAATTAAAGCCTTTATCGTCTCATCTCAAGTATGCCTACTTGGGGGATGCCGACACTTTATCGGTGATTGTCTCTTTCGATCTTTCTAATTTGTAAGAAGAGAAGCTCTTACAAGTTTTGAGAGAGCACAAGCAGGCCATAGGTTGGATAATAGCGGATATTAAGGGAATAAGCCCTTCGAAGTGTATGCACAAAATTTTGTTGGAAGATGATCATAAAACTTCTATTGAGCAACAAAGGCGCTTGAATCCAATCATGAAAGAAGTGGTCAAGAAAGAAATCCTCAAATGGCTTTCAGCTGGAATTGTGTACCCTATTTCTGACAGTTCATAGGTGAGCCCAGTCCAATGTGTCCCTAAGAAGGGTGGCATGACTATAGTGGCTAACACCCAAAATGAACTAATCCCCACTCGCACGGTGACTGGTTGGTGGGTGTGTATGGATTATCGGAAGCTCAACACTGCTACAAGAAAGGATCATTTTCCTTTGCCGTTCATTGATCAAATGTTGGATAAGCTAGCAGGTTAGGAGTCTTTTGCTTCCTTGATGGATATTCCGGCTATAACCAAATTGCCACAGCCCCAGAAGATCAAGAGAAGACAACCTTTACTTGTCCATATGGCACTTTATCTTTTAGAAGAATGCCCTTTAGACTATGCAATGCGTCGGCCACATTTCAAAAGTGCATGATGTCGATTTTTGCTGATTGATTGAGAGACCATTGAAGTATTTATGGACGATTTTTCTGTCTTCGGTCCATCTTTTGACTCGTGCTTGGAGAATTTGGATGCGGTGCTTAAAAGATATGAAGAGGTTAACTTGATTCTTAATTGGGAGAAGTGTTACTTCATGGTGCAAGAAGGCATTGTACTTGGCCATAGGGTATCCAAGAAAGGGTTGGAAGTGGATAGGGCTAAAATTGCTATTATTGAGCAATTACCACCGCCTACTAATGTAAAAAGTATCCGAAGCTTTCTTGGACATGCCGGGTTTTACCAGAGATTTATCAAGGATTTCTCAAAAATTTCTAAACCCTTTTGTAAGCTATTGGAGAAAGATGTGGAATTCAAGTTTGATGATATTTGTCTACAAGCTTTTGAGGAGTTAAAGAAGCGTCTCATTTCAGCTCCTATCTTAGTAGCCCCAGATTAGGTCTTACCTTTTATTATCATATCTGACGTGAGTGATTACGCCGTTGGTGCTGTTCTTGGGCAAAAGGCAGGGAAACTCTTCCACCCCAAATACTATGCTAGCAAAACTCTTGATTGTGCCCAACTTAATTATAACACCATTGAAAAGGAGTTACTTGCCATAGTCTATGCCTGTGAGAAATTTTGATCTTATATTGTGGGTACTAAAGTTACTGTCTATACTGATCATTTAGCTCTAAAGTACCTACTCACCAAGAAGGATTCTAAGGCTAGACTAATTCACTGGGTGCTCTTACTTCAGGAGTTTGACTTGAACATCATTGACAGAAAAGGTATAGAGAATCAAGTAGCATACCACCTGTCAAGGTTGAGTACTAAGACCCAACTTGATGACTCTGACATGATTCGTGCATCATTTCTGATGAACAGTTGTTTTTTGTTGATCATTCATCCACACCATAGTTCACCGATTTTGTAAATTACTTGGTTTGTAGAGTGTTACCTCCAGAGTTCAACTCTCATTAAAAGCGTAAATTCTTGCATGAAGTGAAGAAGTACTTTTGGGATGAACCCTACTTATTCAAGAGGTGTCCCAACCAACTCTTTTGAAGGTGTATCCTAGAAAATGAACTAGAATGCATTCTGCATTGTTGCCATTTGTCTGAGTATGGTAGTCATTTTGGAGGAGAGAAAACTGCTGTGAAAGTCATTCAGAGTAGGTTTTATTGGCGTTCTCTATTTAAAGATGTATATGCATTTGTCCTTCATGGTGCCAGAGAGTGGGGAACATATATAGAAGGAATGAAATGCCACTGAATAGCATGCTAGAAGTTGAACTCTTTGATGTTTGGGAGATTGATTTTATGGGTCCATTTCCTAAGTCTTTTAACAATGAATATATTTTAGTTGGAGTGGATTATGTATCAAAATGGGTCGAAGTTATGGCATGTGTGACTAATGATGCCAAGACGGTGCTGAAATTCCTCAAAAAGCACATCTTCACAAGGTTTGGCACACCAAGAGCAATTATCAGTGATGGTGAATCACATTTCTGCAATCGCCAATTTCAAGCTTTGATGAAGAAATATGGTGTTAGACACAAAGTAGCATTACCTTACAACCCCCAAACAAATGGCCAAGCTGAGATTTCCGATCAGGAGATCAAGAACATTCTTGAGAAGATGGTGAACACTATTAGAAAGGACTGGTCTTCCAAGTTGGATGATGCTCTGTGGGCTTACCAAACGGCTTATAAAACGCCTATTGGTATATCTCCATATCGATCGGTGTTCAGGAAAGCATGCCATCTGCTGGTGGAATTGGAACATGGGGCCTATTGGGCTATCAAGAAGCTAAACTTTGATCCACAAGCTGTGGGAGAAAAGAGGCTACTTCAACTCAATGAGTTAGATGAATCCGCTTAAATGCTTATGAGAGTGCAAGGATTTACAAAAAGAAGACAAAGAGGGACCATGACAGGAAAATCATTCTTAAGAGCTTTGAATCTGGTCAAACTGTTCTTCTTTATAACTCCAAGCTAAAGCTATTTCTAGGAAAGCTCAAGTCTCGATGGTCTGGGCCATTCAATATGGTTCAAAAATCAAAATATGGTGATGTGGAGCTGGAGAATGAAAAAGGAGAGAGATTCAAGGCTAATGGTCAACGGTTGAAGCATTATTGGGGAGGAGATGTGGATAGGCTGGTATCCACCATCTACTTATCAAATGAAGATTGACCAAAGTAAAGAGTCAAGCTAAAGACTATAAACTAAGCGCTTCTTGGGAGGCAACCCAAGTTTTGAACTTAATCTCTTTAGTTTCTTTGATTTTAGTATAATTTGGTAGATTTCCGTTTTGGCTTTTGATTATGTAGGAAGAAAGGAACCCCAAATTGAGTGTGGCAGAGAGCACGAGGATTCACAAGAGGGGTAATGACATGTGGTTTGGAAAGGCATATTCCAGGGAAGTTCTTAAATTCCTATGCTTTGATTGAAACCAAATTCTTGATGACTTTAATTTGATTTGATGACCATTGAACACTTCTTTAACCTCTCATACGATTATATTCATGGTTGTACTATAGGTTAGAGAAGCAATGTGCATTGTCTTCTGCTTAATTCTGCTAAATTGTTGTTATACATAGTGAATTCTGAATTAGGGAGGCATCTTGTCATATGAAATTGTATTCAAATGTGTGGACAATGGTTATTGATTGTGCGAGAGTCAATGTGGGCGTTATGGTAAAGATGATTCAAATTTTGGTATGCTGTAGTGAGCATTATAGGGTGACAGGCATAGCCTAACTTCTGTGACTTTATGTTGAAATTGGCATCTGATAAAGCTGGAAGGAACATGCTGGCTGTAGCCAAGGTGGTATGGGCCGCGGCCCAAAAGAGCATAGAGGTCATGGGCCGCGGCCAACCAATGCACATAAAGATTTGGGCCGTGGCAAATGAAGATCCAGAGAGTTTTGGGCCGCGGCTAGGGCAGAGTTGGCCGCTGCCAGAACTTGCACAGAAGGATTTAGGCCACGGCCAGTAACTGGTTGGCCGCGGCCCAGACGCGACAGCAGGGTTTTAAAATAAAACCCTACCCAATCTTTCCTCCACCCAAGCCTTTCTCTCACCGCCGACCCCTTCTTTTCTCCCTCTCCCAACGTCGACCCAACCTCCTCAACCTCTCCCTCCCATTTTGACATAATCCTTTGATCCCATCTCATCGTCCCTTCAATTTTCCTCTTCCCAATTGATTTGTTTCACTCCCCATTAAGAATTTGTATCGCTCCATACTCGTCTACTGCAGGGGGCGACCTAGGGCACCATAAGGATTTCTCTCATCTTGGATTTCTCCAATAATCTCAAGTCTTCCACCATCTGAGGTAAAGACGTCGCGTTCTCGCTCTTTTACTCGTATTAAGGGTAGTTTCTTTCCATTTAGAATTGGGGATTTAGGTGTAAGCTTGAATAATCTGTTGTAATGGCTGGTTTTGAGGATAATTTACATGATTATGGAGTTTTTCTACCCTTGTGCTGTATAAATTTTATAATCCTTGAGATCCCCATAGTGATTTGTTCTGGCACATTGCCCTGAATTCTATGATTTCACAAATTTCCCTCTATTTTTTTGTGGTCAGGAAATTCTGTCATTTTGCACTGTTTTTGGCAAGTTTCCACTTGAGATATTGTATATTACGCCTAGGTCTGACAAGTGTAGAATGGTTTAGCGATTGGTAATGTTTTGAGAATTCACATTGTTTTCAATTCCTTCCTTACTCATTCAACTACTTTGCCTTCTAGATACGACTAGTTGTCTCGGGCAAAAGGAAAATTCCATGCAATAAGGATAGGAGTTAGGCTAGACTGAGTAGCTGATATGTGGCAGGAGTAATAGGTTAAGTTTGGGGGCTGTTTAGTTGTTCATGTTCCAAGTTGCTTATAGGCTTCTCTTCCTCGCTGTGATGTTAATATTGATTCCTGTTTCCTTGCCTGCTGGTATCTTTTAATTGTTCCTCTAGTTACAATACCTGCCAAGCATATTGCTAACCGAATGGGTCCCAGGGCTGTTGCTGAGGCCAAAGCAAAGATCATTAACCGACCCCTGTTACAAGAGCGTGAATTCCCATTTACTGCCTCTTATAACTTTTACGATTTAGCCACTCGGACCTATCACTTGCAACAACTTATGGACTCCAAAACCGATGGGAATCTGCAAATTGTGCAGGAGTTCTATGCCAATGCGTGTGCGCCCGATTTGGTGATTTCCCATTCGGGGAGTCAACATCAACTTTACCTTAGCCAGCTTCTGATAGTTTGCATCACTTCCAGCGGTCGAGGAATGCAGATACCAACAGCATTTAGCCAATGAAGATGATATTCCTGAAGATGCTATTTCTCGATCACTAGTCTACAATAGTGAGGTGGCATCGCAGAGTCGTGGTGGGGCCCGGAAGTACTTACCTTGTACTCAGTTATCAGTGGAAGCACGTGTGTGATTGCATTTTGGCAAGGATTACTTTTGGCCTTCATCCAACCGGAACTGACTTACTTAGGATCAGACACTTCTTATATACCTGCTGATGAACAAGGAACTAGTAGACATAGGCGCTGTAGTTTATAAGTCTCTCAGAGACCATGCCCGTGAGCACATTGGTGGTTTAATGTTGCCACACCTTATCTCTGCCTTCTGTGCTTCTGTGGGTGTCGCTGTCGTGGCCACTGATGTTCTTTTTAAGCCTATCAAGAAGTTTCACTACTTGAACATCAAGCCAAAACCGAATGAGCAAGTCCCAGCATCCCAATGATTAGCGAACGACCTTGTTTTTCAGTAGGGAAGACCTTCTCTGGCTCCTCCAGCACATGTGGGACACTCTCCATCTCCGCTGGAGTAGGGCGAACCATCTGGTGCCCCTTCCTCTTCTCAGTCTTCTGCTACTTTGGATGTGATCCTCGTGGCCATCTAGCGCACTGAGGCCACTGCCACCCAATGCCTCACATATCTACAGGACCATGGTGTTCGCCTGACCCGATTAGAGGAGTTATTTGCTGCCCATATACTTGCTGCAGCTCAGGCTGGTGAGGGTGATGATGGCGAGGACGATGGTGATGATGGCGAGGATGATGATGATGATAGAGATGGTGCAGCTGCGAATACCAGTGACGATGGGGGTGAGGATTAGTATTCATTTTGTTGTTGTTGAGCTTTTTACTCTTGTTTTATTACTTTGACTATTGATGATATTTTGCTTCAGTGACTATTGTTGAACTTTCTCTTATTAATGACTGATATTGGATTTCGCTGGATATTGTGCCTCTCAATATACCTGTCACTATTCTGTATATGGGTTGTTGTGCCCTCATTTTCATTACAGGTGATATTTGTGACACATTGTGCCCTATGACAGTGCAGACACTGTCTGCCTCAAGTTTAGGGGTACTTGAATATTCGTATGTATGCTTGGATCACTGACAAAGAAATTCAAATTTTGTAAATATGTTTTATGCCCTGTCCTTGAGTCAAAGTCGAGTTAGATTTAATTAATCATATCTGAAGTAAATAGTTAATTTGTAGGCTTTTTGGGAAAACAAGAATGAATATTCATGAATGCTTGGTTCTCATTTTAAAAGCTAATTCCTAATACTTACCTGATTAAACATTGCACATGAGGGTTGAAAATAATTTGAATGCTTTGTCAGGGGATTTTATAGCAAATTGACATGTATGAACTATTTTCATTGAAAGTCTTTTGAATTTATATTTGAATTTCTTGAAAGAAATTAGCATTTCACACATGTTAAGATCATGATTGGCATTATCTGAGTCAAAAAAAATTATGGGACTTGCTTATGTTCTTGGGTGAATTGTAAGGAACTTGTTGGTTATGGCGCTTAGAGTTAGCATATGGATCAGTTAAATTAATGCATTCAGATTAGGCTAATGTTAAATTAATCTAGGTGCTTGTGTATGAGAGAAGAAAACCTCTGTTGGAAGGATTTCGAGCCCGAGTTTCATTCATTAGTGTGTTTGTGCCATTTATGCTAGTGTACCTCTAGAACTTTTTTAAATTCTTTCTCATAATCATATATGCATGTGGATTAATGAAAAAGATAGGGGCATTCACTTTTGAACCCGTTGACCTAAACACAAACCTTCCATACTAACCCATTGATGACCCCTTTGAGCCTTTCACTTTTCAAAATCTAGTATTCAACAACAAACTATGTATGCTTCAGTTCTGTATTAGAATGACACTTAAAAAAGCATTGAAATAGTATTTGATTCAATCTTTGTTTCAGTAGGTGCTAAGTTATACAATTTACAAAAGAGAGAAGGAATTGGTGAAAGAAAAGCAATATATAAAGAAAAAAGAAAAAGAAAAAGAAAAAGAGAACACGAAAGAAAGAAGAAGAGAAAAGAAAAGATGTCATTATATACACTTATGCATGCATAGTACTTGTTCCATCATCCTTTCCATTAGAGTATTTCCAACATTACAACCCTTTTCAAAAGTCCCCTTGATTCATGAATCCAGGTGTGCAAAGTGGTGGAGAGAGTAGAATTTCTACAAGCTTATGGCAGGACCTATTATAAGTAGTACTAAGCGAAATTACCTATATTTGTGAAAACTAAACACTTAAATTCGTGAGTGTTCTCTTGTGTTCTTATCTTTGATTGATTGAGCGTTAAACTAATTCATCTACATTGCCTCATACTGAAACTTGTATTAGCTTCAAGCGGTGACAATGAGCAATTCCATAAAACCCTAAAGTCCCATTGGCATTAAAGGTGTGTGGAATGATTTATAAGTGAAAAGAAAAGAGAATGCGAAGATTAAGTCTGGATATTGAGGCTGATTCATACATGTTGAAGTAATGTATCTGATCTTAATAACTGTTGGAATATTGTTATTCAACTCTTGTCAAACACACACTCATTCTGAAAAATGTTGGGAAATTCGTTTTGAAACTATGAACCAGGCATCCATGTATATTTTGTTGTCATGAGTAGCCAATGAGAAGAAATTGTCATACATGAGCACTATGTCTGGGATTAATTTAATCTAGCTCTTGTCATTTAACTGATTTTACTCGAGGACGAGCAAAAGTTTAAGTTTGGGGGGGTGTTAACATCATGAAATTCTTGTCAGAGTTGCACATTTCATCCTATTATTCCCACACTTTAGGTATATTAGTGGGCATTTAGGAGTGCTAAAGTAGATGAAATGTGTTCTATTCATGTTGGACACAAAAAGAGTATAAATGTGGAGGAAATATGTTATTAACTGCTATGATTATTCAACTGTGATTGTTTGTGAGCTCTTTGTGTTGAAAGGATACAAATTCAGTCATAGCTGGACCAGAGAAAGCCAAATACAAGGAGGAGGAGGTGAAATGAAGTTGAAGTCATCAACCAGGTCAAGGAAATGCAAGAAGAAATGAGAACAGAGCATAGGAAGAAAGGGAGCTGAACTTCAGAGATTCCTAGGCACGGCCAAGCATCCATGGGCCGTGGCCCAACACTGGATAGAAGCTCACTGGCCGCGGCCAACCCCCGAAAATGCTGTTATGCGTTTTGTCACCGGAGAACTATAAAAGCGAAAACCAGAGGTTGAACCAGGGGATCCAGATTATGAAAGACCTAAGCAAGTAGTTGGGAGCATCCTCTAAGCTTGGGTGTGTCTGAAATCAAGGGGAATGAAGGAGAGATTGGAGATTTGCAGAGATTTCATCTCAGATTCACTGGTTTTTCTGTGTTCCTCCATTTCTCCTCTGTAATTCTGATATGGCTGTAATGAGAGTATATGTCTGTGATTCTTTTGTGAACATGGATAGCTAGAGTCCTTTTCTAGGATTGTTTATGATCCTTTGTATAGATTAAACTTGATTTATTTCCCTTCTAAGTATCTAATGGCATATATATATTGATTTCACTCCGTTTTTACTGCTGTGGGTGACTGGCATCACTGTGGATGATGTGTTTGATTAAATTAAGCTTGAGAGAGTTAATTTAATTGCAGAACCTGAGTGAAATCATGCTAGCCTTGAAGTTTGTAACTAAACGGATGGTTTGTTAGTAACATAGAGATATAGTTATTAACCTAGCATTGTCAAATTAAGATTGGTATGCAATGTTTACCTTCTCTTAGCTATATCAAGAGATTGTGCATGCTAGTAGAAGAAATAAAACTGGTTATAACTTGAGAGAGCTTAATCGTATGCTTGAGATTCTTAGACTGACATATATATGTACCTCATGGAAAGGATTCTTGGAGAGGAAAAGAAGCAAGTTTATGAAGTACTAAGGGGATGAACAATCCTAGGCTCATCATACTTAATTGAAGTCACACAAATCATAGTCTTGTTCAGTAAATTTCAGTTCTACAAATATATCTTTGAAATTCCTGTTTCCACACACAACAACATATTTTGGCTCAACTTAATCGAAGTCATCAAATCTATTGCTTAACTAATTTGTTACTCAAATCCTCGAGGGAATGATCTTTACTTATCACTTTATTACTTAACGCGATCTATGCACTTGCGGTGGTGAACATTCCCTCTGCCATTTCTAGAATAGATGCTTGACAGACTAGTTGGGAAAGCCTATTATTGTTTCCTGGACAGGTACACAGGATATAATCAAATTACAATTGCACCAGAGGATCAAGAGAAAACAACTTTTACGTGTCCATATGGTACCTTTGCCTTTAGAAAGATACAATTTGGTCTATGTAATGCACCAGCAACATTTCAAAGGAATATGATGGCGATCTTCTTAGACATAGTTGAAAGGTTCATTGAGGTGTTCATGGATGATTTTTCAATTTTTGGAGAATCATTTGATCATTATCTTTCAAATCTGGAAAAATTCTTGCAACGTGTGTGGAGACAAATTTGGTTCTAAATTGAGAGAAATGCCATGTCATAATGAAAGAAGGAATCGTGCTGGGTCACAAGGTATCTGATCGAGGCATTAAAGTAGACTGAGCTAAGATTGAAACAAATGAAAAACTACCACCTCCTTCCTTACTCAAGGGTATTTAGAGTTTTTTGGGACATACTGGCTTTTATAGAAGATTCATCAAGGACTTCTCAAAAATCACAAAACCACTATGCATGCCGTTAGAGAAAAACACTCCCTTTGTGTTTAATGAGGAGTGCTTATTAGCCTTACAAACTTTGAAAAGTTCCTTGACTTCTACACCAGTCATCATAGCTCTGGATTGGAACCTTCCATTCAACATGATGTGCGATGCAAGTGATTCTGTAGTTGAAGCTATTTTAGGCCAAAGAAAAGACAAGGTCTTTCATGGCACCTACTATGCTAATAGCACACTCTCAGATGCACAGTTGAATTATGCAACAATAGAAAAGGAGCTATTATCAGTTTCGTTTGCATTCGACAAATTCAGAGCCTACTTGATCAGGTCAAAGGTCATTATCTAGACAGACCACTCAACAATCAAATACTTGATTGAGAAGAAAGACACTAAGCCTAGACTGATCAGATGGGTGCTTCTGCTATAAGACTTTGACTTGGAGATCAAACACAAAAAGGGGACTGAGAATCTCATTGCAAATCATTTTTCTCGATTAAAACCACCAAAATGAAAGAAAGAATCACTAATCCAGGAGAATTTCTTAGATGAGCAACTTTTTATCATGCAGTCACAACCTACCCCATGGTATGCTGATTTTAAGAATTATTTGCAAGTGGAGTAATGCCTTATGAACTTTCTAAAGTGCAAAAGAAGAAGTTTCTGGCTGATGTAAGGCATTACTTTTGGGAGGATCCGTTCTTATACAAACATTGCCTATATCAAATTATCAGGCGATGTGTTCCTAAAGAGAAAATGGATAGCATCTTAAATCACTGCCATTCATCCCCATAA